>OZ017793.1:4704489-4792822 GCA_963969325.1 Lycopodina hypogea | reverse complement strand
AAAAGGATACTTAAACAATATGGGGAAAAAAATAGGGGACTCCATCATCTGCATAATAGGAGTAATAAAATTAAGTTATAGAGTCTGGAAGCAGTTATTTAGGGACGTAAAATAAGGCACATAATAATATAATAATTGAGTGTTCATGCCTGGTTTCAATAATGTTTCTTGGGTAGGTTTTTCTCGTTTCCACACTTTTTGGGGAAACCCTAAACTTTTTTTTCCTTCACATATTTATAAACGTTTAAAAAAATTGTTGCTATAATTAGATATTAAATTCAGCCTAATCTGCTGTGTTAACCTCGTTCCAATTATGTCAGTTAGTTCTTTGGTTGGGAAATCTGCTAAATTAAAATCACATTTATAAATTTATATTTATTTTTCCAAAATCCACTTACAAATATTAAATACAAATTGATTGAATTTCTCAAGGCAAGTCACTTTTTGACCATCAGGGATTTAATATAAAATACTAGCGTGATGTATTGACCTTATTCATTGTAGTATAGAATTAGTTATTGTTATTGTTAACCTACTTGTGGTTCTATATTATTTTCTGTCATGTCATAATTACTGAGTGTACACTTTAAAATGCCATGGTTTTATTTCATATCACCAGGTCCAGTATTGTATTGCTTTTGTTGATTGATTTAGTATCAAGTATTGATTATTGAGAATACATTGGGTGTGTGCATGCAGCGCTGGTTGGGGAAAGAACTAGGCAGTACTAGCTAAGACAGTGCAACTAGCAGGTATCCCAGCATTGCCCGGGCCAATGGCAATATGAAACATGATTGAAATCACTCAGGCTATATTTCTAAACCTTGTGGTTTCAATCAAATAACAGCAGCTCATAAGTAGTCATGCTACCAGCACGGCTGTTGATATATATATATATATATAATATATATATATATATATATATATATATACATATATATATATATTTTTAAATTTATTTATTATTATTATTATTTTTTGAAAAAGATACTAGGCATGCAAAATCCAGTGTTCAAATTTGAACAAAAAATAGGGGGGGGGGGGGGGGGGGGGGGGAGAGAGAGAGAGAGGACAGGGAAGAAGAAAAGAAGGAAGGAAATAAAAAGGGGGGAAAAGAAAAGGAAATAAAATCAACCTACTCTAAGATTTGAACCACTGATATGAACTTGAGAGAACTGTGCTTTAACCACTGAGCCAGATTTTTAAACGGTTTTGTGAGGTCAAATTATGTGTGATTTGAAATACATGCAGGAAGGAATTTACTTAAGCACGTAAAAATCCAGATTTTCAGGTCCTGCAGCCGCACAATTCCCTTACTGGGGTTCTAACATTGACAAGATCATCCCTGGGTCAAGTTGCATATATATATATATATATATACCAATTTTCATGTCTGTAGGTCCAACAGTTTGGCAGGCCATTAGCCACATAGGTACATATAAGGCCACCCCAACCAGTAATGTTGTTTCATGAGTACTCTGTCTTCAACCAAAGGGTCGGTAGGTAGGCCTATATTTATAAATTTGCTATGAATATCATTATGAAATTCTATGACTATCATTAAAATACCACCAAGTGTGTAACATAAACAAAGACCACAAAACCACACTCTAACTCAGCCATTTTCACAGCTAACCATTGACATGTGGCTTATTATGACATCATAACTTATGATGTAATGCTAATTATGATGTCATTTTCTATGACGTAATCTTTATATTTATAAACTAAATCCTGAAACAACATCATTGATTGGAGTGGCCTAACTGTGAGTTAGTTATATATATATATATGTATGTATAGATTATCCTAAATTACTTTTGGAAAGGATTCTTAATATAGACATTCCATATCAAGGTGTCCACTTTTTGGGTTTTTTTTCATTTATTATCTAAATATTCTCTTACTGAAATCAGCCAACCGACAAGAAAATGTAATTTTGCATCCTTCCTGGTGGTAAGGTCACTTGGCTGGTACCTAATAAATGTCCACAAACATCACAGTAAAAGTTATAAAGAAAAATAAATGGACTATTATCAAATATTTACTTGGGTGGAATCAATCTAGAGAGCGCTCTCTTGGCCATTGCAAAATACAGCCGTATTTGTTTGCCACTTAAGCGCATGCGCTAAAATCAGAGGCCGAAACTGTCACGTGATGTTTTGGGGATTCCCCAATGAGATTCCCTCCCGAGGTTCTTCCAGGTCCAAGTGGTTGTTAGTGGTTATCTCTTCTAGTTGGGGTTTGTCCCCCATTAATTTCTCTTCGTTGTTGTTCCCCTCAAGGAAAGTCACCTGTTGGAACCGAAGTTTTGGACGACCAGGAGCTATGGATACTGGTGGTGACCAGGCTTACCACTCCGGATTATCTTACTCTGAGGACGTGTCCACTGGGCCTGTCCCTGGGGGTACTGGAAAGACAGCTGGGAAACCTTGCCGTGGAGAAATGCTAAAGCTTTTAGGGGTGAATAGGCCTTCCAGTGGTGCTCCAGACACACGTGCGGGTGGTTTAATGTTAGCTATCAACAAAGGGGTAGCTTTAAGTGCTGGCTTGCACGCCGCTTCTCCTACTACGAGGTTAGCTGGACAACTAGACTCGATAGCTATTGCCAGGATAACTAGAGGTGATGGAGTTGAGCTATCTTCTCTAGCCTCAAGCACTAGTGACTATGCTAGTGGCAACTTCTCTTCCCTGGCGGAATCTGACCGAGGCTACGCATCCATGTCATCTCTGACCAACTTCATGAAGGTGGATGATAAAGAATGTATGTCAACAACCTCACAACTACATTCCCTGCCTCAAAGCAGTGACAGTGATGCTGGTGCTAGAGACAGCTTGGGAAACAGACAAATGGAAGTGAATGACAACACTGATATCTCTATGGATAAGGTGTCCAAATTTGCCATGACAAAGAAAACTAATATTACAAGTACACTGATTTTTGAGGGAAAAGAAAGCAAGAATGCATCCATGGTGTGTGGTGAAGGTTCTAGTGCTGTTCCAGCCATAGCTGAGAGCATTGAGATCATTACAGATGTCTCAGCTGCATCTCCTTCTGCTATGTCATCTTTGATGATGGAACAAACTAAGCAGGAGAGTGGGGGCGGAGTTCTCAGTAAGAGAAGTGCTGGGGGACACTCTGAGGCAGACGCTGAACCTTCAAGGAAGAACCCTCGGTTGAACCATGACCCAGCATCAGGTAATTGGATTACAAATATGATAATTGCACTGGGATGGTTTCATTAACAAATGCAATAATATAGGTCATGGTAATTGGAGAACATTAATTATCATTTATTGTTCATGATATATAATATGGGATTATTTATTAACAAAATACAGACTTTAATGCTACTTCCTAATAGTAAAATGATGCATTCTGCTTTCCAACAGCCCTAATGCAGTATAACACGTATATCTCCCGTAAGGCGTAAGGGGTTACTTGCTGTAATATACAGCCTAATTTTGCTGTGGTAAAGTGTTATTGCTGCAGAAAATACATTACCTATAAATTGATTTCCTGCCTCAAGCATTGCTCATGTAAGAATGCACAGCTATGGAGATGGTGGAAAGCAGACTACTGTCTTGTTTTAAGCCCTGTGCACACTAGTCTCCAGCAACACCCGGTTCCAAACATTTTCTTGCGTCCACACTAGAACCCGCTCCTCATCACCTGCATGGGCTGACTAACTGACTGGGCAGATTAATTGGTTTTCCTCTACCACATATACAAATGGGGTATTTTATTTTCTGGTGTGTTACATTGTTCTGCCCTCCGAAATGTCATCGCACAAAGGGAGGATAGAGAGGGAGGAGAGAGCTGTTAGTAGCTAAATTCCCAATAGCGAACATCAGCAATAAAGCAACAGGTATGTTCAATAAATCTGAGCCGCTTGAAGCCTACCCTTCTGAAGGTTTCAGGTGAAACCAGGTGGGATGAAACTGGGTGTAGTGTAGACGCATGGAACCCGTTCCAGACTTGGGTAAAACCTGTTTTATTGTGCAGTGTGGACAGGCTTTAGAGGCACCTACTCATATTAAGGAAGACTACTAGTGTAGACTACTGCTGGTGTGTGTGCATTGCTATGTGGGGGAGATCTTCTTGCCCAATGGAGTTAGTCCTCTGTGTATCAATCCCCCTTAGAAGCACCCATGGCTACAAAACCAGTTGGGAATGCATGGGTGTTGGATGTATTAGAGTGGAACACAGGTGTACTGGCATTCAGTTGGCACAGAAAATTAGTTCCCTCTCATTGGCATATATCTCAACTTTAAATGTACTAGCTAGTTATGTGTTTAGTAATGGCTATGCTGTTTAATTGTGTAGTGGTGTTTCATTCCTGAATACCACTTCTTTCCTTGTATTCTCATTGGTCCAGTAATTCCCATTGGCATCGGCAGGGAGAGACTTGTCGGAATTGGCAAGGAGAGCTATAAAAAATATCTTCTCTTGTTTTTTCAGTTGCTTAGAGAGAAAGAGAGAGACAGGATATTTGAACTATGTTCTTTTCCCTCTTTGAAGCTGAATAATGTATTAATTTGTCAAATTGGTGTCAAATCTGGTTAAAACCTTTTCGTAGAAGAGCTCAAACACTATCTGTCATTACAATTGTTTCACCATTTGCACCGAATAAATACACTGTTCTCTCTGTGCATTGTGTATGATCATGAAAAGCCTAATCCTTCAGAAAGTCACGTTGAAGGAAATCACCATCAAGCAGCTTCCTCCTAATGCACAGCAGCAGTTTACTGTCAATTGGCGTTACTAGTGAAAGGAGCCTGGAGGTTGTGTGGCACATTCCTAGCCACCAATTACAGTTTTTGAAGTTTCCACATGTTTTCCCCCACCAGCTGTGCCTAAACCACTATGCAGTACAACTGTAAGTGGTGACCCATTCAAGTCAAATTTCACCTGGTTCTTGCTGTGCTAACTCAATGAATTAGAACGAATGCCTAGAGAGAGAGAGAGAGCAACGAGGTACTGAAGACCACACAGGGAGAATAGTAGTCATCATTTTCATGTGGGTGTGGTTTAATATCTTAGGTAATGGTAGTAGCGACTGCTTGACTATCCCCAGTGGGTATGTAAATAGGGTTGCAATAAGTTGATATTGCTTTGTGTGCTCGTTCCTTTGGTGTTGAGAGAGCTATCTAGTGCATGCAGTGAGAGCATATGGAAGCTTCGTAGCTCCAAAGTTGGAGTAACACATGTGGGAATTAGCCTGTTATTAGCCAACTCATTGAGCCATAAGTGTGGCAAGGAAGTGAGTCGAAATGTCAACTGGAAGTAGTGTGCAAACATTAATTTGTCCTGTGGTCTATTTATAGTTTAATGATTAACTTTGAAGAGATAATTAATTTGGGAATTTTGTTAAGACATGTTTGTTATCGGTAAGGGAACTTTTGGTAGACAATACTGTCCTAGTTGGTTTTTATAATTTTTATGAGCTCATATTTAAAAGTATCTTTGGAATGAGGGAAAGAACTTTGTTTCATGTTACTTTCTAGCTGGGAGATAGTGCTGATGGTGAATATTTCTAATACATTAGTTTGTAATACAGTATGCACTGTACCAAAAGCTACTTGTTACACTTATTAATTAACTTTATTATTTTTTTATTTTGGGGGAACTTTTCTGGGAAGTCCCTTTCCTGATGTGCAGTGGACTATCATGGAGCAATTGTTTGTGCTAGTGTCAGGCTTCTGTTTGGTTAGACACACAAGGGCAGTTCTAGGTGGCCCCCGACAGTGACTTGTTGGGCCTGGATGACCAATACAGTAAATGGATATATCAGCACCAGCTTAAGTTCTGATTGCTTTGGTTTCTATCTGAGAGGTTTCCTTCAATTTTTGGTTAGTGCTATGTGGGCAATGTGTTTGTACACTAATGGTTTACTACAACATTACAAACAAGGTGTGTCATTAGTGCAGTTTGCTCAAGTTTGCATGCTCTCTACTCCAGTAGAAGTGAGCCTTCAAGTTTACTGCTGCTCTCGTTGCTTTATCCTTTTCTTTCACTCCCTCTCTCTTCCTTCCCTCTCACACATATCACTGTGCAGCTGCCAAGAAGGCTATCCGTGTGTCCACCATTGTCTCTCCTTCAGGGGATCGCTTGTCCCCTTGTCCTCCAAAGAGTAAAGGTCATAGTCCAATGACCTTGATTCCTGGAGTTGACCACAGTCCGAGCCCCTCCCCAAGTCATAGCCACACCCCCTCATTCACTCCTACCACCATAGACCCTGCACAAATGTGAGTTTGAATAATATAAAAAGTTGTTTGTTTTTGTCAAACTTCATTTACACACAAAAGATGTTGTTCTTGTGTGGGTGTTTGATGGGCCAGCTTAGGTGTGGCAGTTTGTTTGTTTGTTTGTTTGTTTGTTTGTTTGTTTGTTTGTTTGTTTGTTTTTTTTTGTTTGTTTGTTTGTTTGTTTGTTTGTTTGTTTGTTTGTTTGTTTGTTGGTTTGTTGGTTGGTTGGTTGGTTGGTTGGTTGGTTGGTTGGTTGGTTGGTTGGTTGGTTGGTTGGTTGGTTGGTTGGTTGGTTGGTTGGTTGGTTGGTTTGTTTGTTTGTTTGTTTGTTTGTTTGTTTGTTTGTTCATTTGTTCATTTGTGTCTTATTTTTTGTTGCAGGGAGAACAGGATATCTTCATCTGCTTGAAGTTTTTTTTTGTAATCTCTTTCTCTCCACCCCTTTACAATATAGAAAAAATCTACGTTTAACAATATGTAAAAGTTGGTTTGTAAAACAGCAGAAATAGACTTACAATAGTGGCTCCTGGTGCAGTGGCATGTGGTCATTCCATGCTAGATCTCCTAAAATTCTGGTGTATTCCCGGGTAACCTTTTAGGATTTTTTTTCCTGTGGTCAATAAATATTCCAAATCTGCTGTCAAAAATTATTGCATTTAATGTCATTATTAAGTTTTGTGCATCAAAATATATTTTACAAGTTATTAAATGTTTGGAGTTACTGTAATCTTGACACAGTGAGTCTGCCCTAACAGCAGACATATTTTTGTCTACATTATTTCTGTATGTGGTTTTTCCCTGTGGATGATTGCTATGTTGACAATTACCGTGGCTACTTCATCTGAATTCGCAGAAATGTACTTAATGTAATTCTACATGTGATCAACATGTATAGATACAAATAGCAATGAGTTGGGATGAACTAAACTCTTTCAATTTCTTCAACTGTAATGCAAACTCCCTACACCACAGACTTATAATTGTGGGTATACCCCCTCCCCACTTCTTGGCTTTAAGAATGAACTAGTTTAAATATGTTTTAAGTGTCTATATTTGGTAATGAACGAGCCAGCTGACATATTAGACTTGTTTTCTTGGACGATATGAATGTGTGAAGTTTGATATTTTGATTGTTGATTGTGCAACACACCTAGTATATAGAGAGATAATCACAAATGACAATTTCTGCCATTTATTCTGTATTAGTTCTGGAGGCTGTGATATAGGTTTAGGTGAAGGCACAATAATTGCCCTTACTCAGTTAGTTTGTGTAATGTGGTACCATACGCTGCACAAACTAACTATGTAGGGACGATACTAACACTACTAACTTGTAGCAAGATTAGCATTGGAATTAGCAACGACTGTCGTAGTGCCCAAATCCAGTATATCCTAAAACCACACTAGATAGATATTTATCATATTGAGCCCTCGTAGTCTAGATTAGATCTAAAATAAGTACCTGAAGCATAATCCTCAGCAAACTTACTGCTCCAACTAGAGTGCTAGTGCACCAACAGTACGAACTACTGCCTTAGCTCACAGCTTCTCTCCTGCCTATGCTTATGTGATACACACGCTAATTAGCACCAGCTGTAGGAGTATCACTGGATGCCTTAAAGAGCTACAAATTTGAACCATCGAAACCTCCAATCCGAAGGTATGTTGCAAGCCAGATAGAGAGGGATGGCAGACCACAGTCACCCACTTCAACCATGTTTCTCTGCTTCTAAGCAACTGAAATCAAGAAATACACCTCACAGATGGCAGCCTGCCAGAATTTGTGGAGCCATGGAGTTGGGAAATTCCAATATCTTTAAAAATGAATATTTGTGCAGTAATGTCTTCCAGGAGCCTGCAGAACCATGGCCAAGCTAGCTGGAAATGCCTTAACTGGCTACAAACTGGAGTAGGTCACTAGAACACAATAATGAGTAAATGGGGAGATTTCCAGGGACCTAGCTTCCTGACAATGTAAAATTGGTTGCATGTTTTTTCTTGAGGAAGCATGCAGCATGCTCTAGGGCTAGTCTTTGCTCAGCACAATTCAACAGCCTGGAGATGCAGGAAGCAGCAGAGGCATTAGTGTAAGACAGATGAAATATTTCAACATATCTTTTAAATTTAGAATGTACAATAAAAGTTGTTGTTTTTTCTTTTTCAGTAGATCCTTAGTCTTCAGCCATTGTGGTCAGACTGTATTTAAAGTAAACATTCCTTTCTGTGAGTTGCAGGGTCACTACTGATAGGCAAGCCATTCCCACTCAATGAAAAGACAAATTCATTGATAGATGAGATGGAAACTCTGATGGAGGATGGCATTAACCATCAGCTATAGCAAGCATTTTATTTGTTGTTTCATTGGTTAGGACCTTGGTTGTTTGTACAGAAGTCCTGAGTTCAAATGGCTGATCAAAACTTTTAAAAATTTTTATTATCTTCCCCCTCCTCCCCCCCCCCCCCCCCCCCCTTCTTCCCCATTTCCCTTCATGTCACATCCAGGGTGGTTATGAATTTGCCCCACAAAAAAGAAGACGATATTGGATTGACTGAGGAAAAATTAAGTAAACAAGACTGTAACCATGTCCACCACAAGTTGGAAGACCCTTTACCAATTTCACCATCTGTACCAATCATTGTACTGCGCAATCTTTATAATTATATGGATAACCTTTCTTACTTAAATTGGTAAAGGGCATCTAGTTGTGGTGTATATAGGTTCAACGTTGTTTCGCTATTTTTTCCACATGTCAATCCAATATTGCTCTTGGTTGGTGTAAAGGTGAACCTTTTTATATTGTTGATTACATAATTAGTACGCTATCTACAACTTTCCCTGTAAATGCATTTCAGTGTGTTGGGTTGGTATTCATTCATTAACTGCAGAGCACAAAGCGATCGTTGTCACATATTGATATTAGTTGGATAGTTGGTCATCCGACCATCCACCAGATGCAAGCACAGGTTTATTAGCAGCTAGAATAACCTGTGTTTGCTGGAGGGTGTACACCTGCATGCACCTGCAACTAACACACTTGCTGAGATTGTCCCACATCTAGCTGACATCATGAATTCCTCAGTCCTGTACCACCTGATAGGCATAATGTCCCACTATTTTTAAAAAATTACTTTCATTTTATGATTAAAAAAAAAAGAAAGATTTTTTTAATGGTTTGAGAATGTTGCTGCTTTTTCTCCACCTTTAAATCAATTGATGCAAAAGTGAGCAGATGAAAATCAGTTACATGGCCACCAAGTTATCTTATTGAATTCACTCCAGTTAATGGCAAAAAAATTAAATACTCGGTGGTGGTAAGGGAGGGAGGGGGTGTTGGGGGAGGGGAGCTCACCTGGAGGTTGAAGGTAGTTTGTTATGCAAAAATTATTCTGCATTTCATTTTTTTGGTGGTTTCACTTTGAACAGAGTTTGGTTCACTGCTGTTAAAATTTGTGTGTGTGTGTGTGTGTGTGTGTGTGTGTGTGTGTGTGTGTGTGTGTGTGTGTGTGTGTGTGTGTGTGTGTGTGTGTGTGTGTGTGTGTGTGTGTGTGTGTGTGTGTGTGTGTGTGTGTGTGTGTGTGGGGGGGGGGGGGGGGGTTGCTCATAATGGATGGTTCCTGCAAAAAGAAAAAAGAAAAAAAAAAGAAAAAAAAAAAGAAAAAAAAAAGAGAAAAAAAAAGAAAAAAAAAAGAAAAAAAAAAGAAAAAAAAAAGATTAAATCGAGAATAAATAATAAAATTCAGAAGGTGATATTGAGAAGGGCTAGAACTGTGTAGGTCACCTTGACCGTAAATCATCTCATTCTTCATGCTTGGGGAACAATTCTATCATTGTGGTATTGTGGTATTGTGGTTTATTTTAATTGACATTTATATTAATTGATTTCCTTATTAGCTTCTGAGTTGCTGGTGTTGATTAGCATATCTACTGTCCTCAAATGTGGTTCTTGCTTGATGTGATCAATGCCCTGGATGGTCAGTTATTTAATAAGGGTTATCCCTCTCTTTGATCTCCAAGAGAACGCATACAAGTAGCCATACCTTCCAATGGAGGGTAAGTGGGTGAGTGGGTTGGGTATGTTACTCCTGCTGAAGCTTCAGGCATGCATAACATGTTGAAGGTGAAGTCCAGACTGGCTGCTGGCCATCATGGAGAGGTTGTTTGCAGAAGACCTACAAGAGTTGAGGCAGATTCCTCTTCCTGAAGGTTGCACAGCTATTGTGCTAATCAAATTTAATGTGAATAAATTTCCAGGAATGATGACAATAAATTTCTAGGAATGACGACAATAAATTTCCAGGAATGATGACAAGGCACCCCCCCCCACCCCGTTCAACCACACACCTTTATGGGTACCATGGGAGATGGTAGTAAGGGCGATAACCTGGGAATTCCCCACCTCTGTTCCTATGAACCCATGGTTTAGTAGGATATCCCTTCTGTTTGGGGTGGAAGAGCAGTTACCATAGCAACTATAATTTTTCCAAAGAAAGGCTGAATCCTGGGTAAAAATTTCATTAGTTATTTGATAAAAATTAATGAATGGTGTGAATAAACAGGAGAGGCCCAAATGCACAAGTGTTAGGTCCATGTCCCAAGTATCTGCAGCTCCTTCAGCTGAGGTTGACCATTCCACTGTCTCCGGTCACATTGTGTTCATCCTTTGCAGAGAAGGAGAGAGAAAGATTGTGACCAAGAGTGTAGTGAGGCAGAGCGATGGTGTTCCCCATGTTGACAATATGGTTGCACACCTCACATACTGGCTATGGATCCAGGCACAAGATGTTTGTGGATCAGTGGTGAACCCTGGGGGAAAGGGTGGGTGGATAGGGATGTTGTTTCACCTTCAGTGTGCTTTACTGTGATGCAATACTAGGAAGAGTGGTGTAGCAGTGCCTTAAAGGCATGCCCTGTGGGTGATGCATTTGGCTGGCCTGCCAAGTTCATGGACCTATAAGCCCTGCACCATAAATGTAATCAAGTTGTTCTCACCAGAAATTACTGGTCACTCATGATTGCAGTGAACTTTAAACTGCTGGTATGGCTAGGTCAGTGTGTGATAATATATAACTTTAAAGTGGCTTGGGACTGGATTGGCTGCAGATGGGGAATGTAAAGCACACCCAATAGCACCTCAATTTTTCAAGATTTACCACAAGATTTAAAACACCATTTGCTATTTATCGCAGACACCTGCACACCCTCAAACCACACACACTGAGTATGATTTTATTAAGGTCTCTAAAGAATCACCATCCAGCAGATTCTGCATCTCTCTTTCTCTTCTTCCTTCCCTTCTCCCTTTCTCCCTTTCTTCTCCCTTTCTTCTCCCTTTCTTCTCCCTTTCTTCTCCCTTTGTTCTCCCTTTGTTCTCCCTTTGTTCTCCCCCCATTTTTCTACTATCTTGCTCTCATCCTTCCTGCCTTACTCCTTCATCTTTCTCTCATTGTAGAATGCTTTCCACATGTGTGTCTTTTTGTATGTCTGCTGCACTTCTAAAGTTCTTGTTTCCTTTGCAGAGAGAAGCTGGTCCACTCAGGGATGTCTCTTTCCTTGCCCGTGGCCAGTTTGGCTGGAGCTGCGGCTACACCAAATGGATTCCAACAACTCCTTTACCAACTGCTTCAACAGCAAATACAAATACAGCAACATAAGCAGCAACAGCAACAGCAACAAGAGCAGCAGCAACAGCATGTGGCCCAGCCCATGAAGATGCCCCCTCCTTCTCTCAAGCTGGTCCACCATCATGTGGACTTCACTAGTGTGCAGGACATGGCTAAGAGTGATCGGCCATTGTCTAGCAGGTCCTCTCAGCTCCCTGAGGGTGGAGATAATGTGAGGGAGAAGAGGTGGTCTTGGGAGATGTTTTTTTTTTTTGTTTTTTTTTGTTGTGTGCATATTTTGTGTTACCTTTATCTTATGTGGTTGGCTCTAAAGAATTATTGTCAGCCTCCTTCAACTTGCCTCAACTCATAATGATGTTGGTCAAGTGTATGTCCCCATAGAGCTGTTTTAAACCTATTCAAAGTACGTTAACCTAGTGTGATGTAGATCAAGTGTGTGTGTGTGTCCCTATAGAGCTATTGTCTACTTTCTTCAATGTGCCTCAACCTGGTGTGATGTTGGTTTAGTGTGTGTCCCATACCAGATAGGCTGGTCTTGTGCAAAGTGAAGTCCAAGTCCATTCTGCAGATTTCCTGTAGAAACATTGCAAGTGATATCAATTATTATGCAAACATTGTAAACATATTAACATTGTGTGCAACTAGTCTGAGTGTCTGATTGTAGAAAAGTTTTAGCTGTGACTGCTGCATGCTTCTGCTTCCCCTCCTCCCCCTCCCCGATAATGCTGGAATGCTGGTTAAAAGGAGAGACAATTACTCTTCATTAATTACTTCTAGGATTCCTTTGAGCTATGATAGAGAGAGAGAGAGTGAGTGGGTGAGTGGGTGGGTGTGTGTGTTTGTGCACGTGTGTGTGTGTGTGTGTGTGTGTGTGTGTGTGTGTGTGTGTGTGTGTGTGTGTGTGTGTGTGTGTGTGTGTGTGTGTGTGTGTGTGTGTGTGTGTGTGTGTGTGTGTGTGTGTGTGTGTGTGTGTGTGTGTGTGTGTGTGTGTGTGTGTGTGTGCGCGCGCACACAAGTGTGGATAACCCAAGGTTTTTTAGGTTGGTGTAAAAAAGGGGTATTTGGCTAGCCATCCACTTTGATATTAAAGGATGACCTTCAGGTTTAGTATGAACTTCCAACTTTAAACTCTCATAATTTCTGAACCATACTTCCCATAGTAGTGGTTTTGTGCTCGAATGATGAGCCTGTATGTGTGCTTTAAAATAACACAAAAATATTGTGGATAGGATGGGTGGGAAGGAGTGGAGTATAGTGACAGTGGCATGTGAATATGTTGCAAGAGGGAAGGTGGTTTTCCAAGATATTTCTATACAAAAATGAACTCTAACATTGTGATAGTAAAAAATATTATCAAAATTTTTTTCTGCTTTTATTAGGTACTAACAACTTTTTGTCATTTTAAAGCATACAGAATCGGTCACTACACTAATCCTATGATGGATATAGTTTAAAAATTATGAGCGTTTCAAGCTGAAGCTCAATTTGGATCTTCAGGTCCTCCATAAACATGACGTAAACAGTAGAGAATCAACCTGTTGTGGCTTCTGTTCAGACTTATACGACCTCTTCCAAGTAACAATCAGACTCTCTGTTGAAATTTAATGATTATTTCATTAGTAATGATAAAATTATTTCTCCCAGGCAATTTCTGAGTCTTCTTTTAATGTTAGTTTAATCATCTTTATTTTTGTTTCATATTTTGGGAGAGTAGCATATCTTCTTGGGGGTGGGAGGGGATATATCCTCTCCACTCACCAGATAAAACTGTCATGATACAGTGAAGATGTCTTCTATGTTACTTTTGGAGAATTTAAAAAATTTATATAATATTAACTGCCACTGGTGTGGTGGCTTCCCCACATGTACACTCCATTTTCTTCACCACCTCCCCCCTCCCCAATCCCTTGGAATTATTCAAAAAATATTCCTGATTGCCCATTGTGCAATCTCCCTTATATTATTTTTTCGCTCCCCCTCCCTCTCTTCCTCCTCCCCCTCCTGTAACTACATGGCCTGCTTCAGTCCAGCCAAGAGATAAATATGGTGGTGGACTGCCCTCCATCGTCGTCTGCCTCAACCAGACTGGTCCCAGACTCACACCAGAGGGCAGCCATGGACCACCTGGAGCGCCCCAAGCCCTCAGGCAGTCCCATCCCCCCCTCCAGCCCAATGCACATCATCAACCTCATATCACCTCACAGGTAATATTAGTGTTACTAATAATACCTCACTAGGACTTTAATGTTACTAAAAAAATACCTCACTGGTGAGATTAGGTTACTAATAATAGCTCACTGGTACTGTTAATGTTACTAATAATACCTCAGTGTTAACACTAGGGTTACTAATGATACCTTACTGGTGATAATTTAGTGCCTTGGGAGAGAGAAGAGAGACAAGTTCCTAATAATTACATGGTAACAACAGAAGCATACAGTAACTTGGGAAGGAAGGAATTAGTTGATGTGATAGCCTACACAAAACCATTTAGCTAACTTAGTTACACACACTTTATTAGAAGAGCATCTGTCAGTGTAAGCAGATATGTGGTTTCAAAAGATTTAATTTCATTCAAAATTTTTGTTTCATTTGATGAAAAGATACTTAAGAGTTTGACAATTTGCAACAAATTGTTGTATGAAATTGATCTGACCCCTTTTCCCCCCATGTGGTACGTGTGCGTGTGTGGAGGGTACTAGAGAGTGTGGGATGGGGGGGGGGGGGGGGGGATTTTTTTTTTACTGGAGATCAGTTGAAGTGGACTGTCAGTTTAATATGGTGGCCCCTCTGTGAATGAATGTAAGTTTTAGTTGCAGCTATTCTTTTTGCTGCTGGTGAGAGTGAAGTCCTGTTCACAGTATAATGCGAAATATTTTAAAGCTAACATAGTATCAAATTTATGCCATTTTCACAAAATCTTGAATAGCAATCATATGTATTCCAGTATTGCCTTGTGAGGCATTGTGTCCTATTAAATCATGAATCAGTATATAAAATGTATCAATAAAGTACTCCAGTTGGTTGGAACTAGTGAATTTGATAGCGTGGACATTCCCCTTGCTCAGGGGAGGCTTTAATTGCCCTCTCCACATCTTACATGTACAGCTTTTTCATGTAACAAGTTAATTAGCAACAATTAAGACAAGTTGGGGAGAAGAAGGGAAAGCTGATCCTCCCAGTAGGAGATCATCAATAACCCTATATAACAACAGCTAAAAACCTCACCATAAACATGCATGCATGCATGCATGCACGCACGCACGCACGCACGCACGCACGCACGCACGCACGCACGCACGCACGCACGCACGCACGCACGCACGCACGCACGCACGCACGCACGCACGCACGCACGCACGCACGCACGCACGCACGCACGCACGCACGCACGCACGCACGCACAATGCCTATAAATTACTGACAACGGAGTTTTATAGGCTGAAGTGCAATGAAGATTGTGTACTATCTGTGAAGTCTATAGGTTTTCTATGGAGTATGTGTGGTCTAGTGAGCCACCATGTGTATCAGACTGTGAGGCTACTTGTTCTAGGGTATGCTCTGATTGGTTATTCCATTGCAGTTCTCGGCAAGCTTCACACAGTCCTGTACGTAGTCGCTCCCTCTCCCCACATAGTCCGCACAAGGACAAGGCCCTCGACATCAGCAGTGGAGTAGGTGGAGCCAGGGGACCTGTCTGTGGCGAGGAGGGAGATGGGAGAGGGAAAGGTGAGGGGCTTGAACTCAAAGGAGACGGAGGAGAGGTGCAATCTGTTGGTGCAGGGAAAGACTTCTTGTTCCAAGTCAGTGAGGCACACCTTGCCCTTTATCCTGATGAAGATGGAGACACGTATGTTATATATTTTATGTTTTTGTTGTTGATTTCTTTGAATCGTTATAAGCAATAGCATTGCATTAAACATGCATATTTAGTTGTATTGATTTTTTTTTGTTTTTTTGATGTATTGTTGGTTGTAAAAGATAATTAGACATGTTTATGTTTTATTGATTTATTTTTTGTTACCTATTATTTGTTTATAAATGTTAAACAATGTTAATTTTTTGTATTGATGTTTGTTGTTACCTCTTGTTAGTTGTATAAACTGGCTTATGTTTATGTTTTATTGATTGTTTGTTGTTCTTGCTTATTGGTAGATGTCTATTGGTAGTACTTGTCAAAACATTGACCCTGTAATGTTGTTTATTTAGTTTTGTGTGAATTAATTAGTGCCACACCCCTTTTTTAATCTGTTGCTGTTAGACCTCTGCACCTGGCCATCATCCACTCCAACATCAAGTTAACCCACTACCTCATCCGGCTCATCAAAATGGTCCAGACAAAGAACCCAAACTTTGACATCGCCAATAACATGAGACAGGTACTGCATGCATACACTTAGTTACTTATACTGTTATTATATTGTGCTGTATTCGGGAGTATTGTCACAATTCAGCCACTAATTTGGTGTCACTGCTCTGTAGAGATTACCAGTATTAAATTTTATTCATACTGTTCCAATGTTTATGCTGTCTTGGCATTACAGGCATAAACTTCACTAGACTTATTTCATTTTTTTTTTGTTTTTTTTTTTGTGTTTAACCACTGTTGCCAAGTGCATGGTGACTTAATATATAAAAAAAATCTTCTGTTGGAGTTCTATCTGCCTGCCTGCCTGCCTGCCTGCCTGCCTGCCTGCCTGCCTGCCTGCCTGCCTGCCTGCCTGCCTGCCTGCCTGCCTGCCTGCCTGCCTGCCTGCCTGCCTGCCTGCCTGCCTGCCTGCCTGCCTGCCTGCCTGCCTGCCTGCCTGCCTGCCTGCCTGCCTGCCTGCCTGCCTGCCTGCCTGCCTGCCTGCCTGCCTGCCTGCCTGCCTGCCTGCCTGCCTGCCTGCCTGCCTGCCTGCCTGCCTGCCCGCCCGCCTGCCCGCCCACCTGCCTGCCTGCCCAGCCTCTGCTGTTTGAGGACCCAAGCTATCAGGGAAGGGCTAAGGGCCAGAGGTGACCAAACTAACACTCTTTGTGTGTCCATACTCCTCCCTATATTCTATTTGTGTTTAAGATTTTATTTAGTGCTTCTATGCACAGTAGAGGTTCTCTACTCTATATTTCTGAAAATCTGGAAATGACAAAAATCATTTTAGCAGCATAAGAACTTTTTTTTTTTTGAGAAATAAAAGTTAGCAGAAGGAAGTGAAATCCAACTTCAACATCAAATCAATTATCACCACAATTTTGAGGGAGACCAATGCATATTAGTGATATAGAGGGTGTCTATGTAGGCTAGCTGCATGGACATTTGCTGGTACAAAGTGCTTGTTTTTCTTGGAAGGTGTGGTTTATGCAGCGTGGCACATATTATTAGCATGTGGTTGCCACACCTGCACTGCCCTCCCAGATTAAAATCCCACCCCCACCCACAGATAATATGTAAAGTAACAGCTCACTTTCTACTGTGTAAGTAATACTGTGTAAATGGACGTTTTAATTATATGATTAGCAAATGTACGCTCGTTCCTTTCACTTTTCTCTCTCTCTTTCTCCTCTCATGTCTATTTCCCCACTGTGCCCCTAGACACCCCTGCATCTAGCAGTGATCACCAAACAAGCTGAAATGGTGCAGATACTTAAGGATGCTGGGGCATGTGTGAACTTTCCTGACCGAAAAGGCAATTCTGCCATTCACTTGGCTGCTACGCGGAAGGATGTGGCTATGCTGAGACTCCTCTCCAAGTTCACTTCCCCTCTTCCTAACATCAACGCCAAGAACTTTGCAGGTTTGTTAATAAAGTCCAGACAACAGAACAATGTTATATTTATTAACGGTTTACACTAGATTATGATTTTTTTCTTTATGTTTCATTTCTCTGCATTTATCAGTGATAACTGCATTATTATAACGCTTGTTACAAGCCATATAGCAAAAGCTTGTTTTATTTTCACCTTGTATGTGTGCAAATTTCTGTCAGTCCCTATTCACTCTCCAGTAATTAGAATTGAATTCCGAATTCTTAACTAGTTATTATAATTTTTAGAGTGATATTCTTACCCTACAAACCATGCTATGTAAAACACTTCATCACTCTAAAAATACCCTAAATGAGGTCAGTAAAACTGTTTACCACAAAAATCCTGTACAACAGCAAAGTAAGAATGCAAGGAGAGGCATGTGGGATTCCATCCTTGGATAGCTTCTATTTTGTCTTTTTTCCCCCAACACTTAGCAAATACCATTTAGAGAACTTAATTAACAATCTCCAGTTCTAACCTTCAATTATTGCCACCTGGTTGGTTACTCAGGGAGAGGGTATATCTGCAGCTTCTTTATATCTTGCCAGTGGGTGGAGATGTGGACACACGGACCTCAATATCAGTGTGTGGTGCAGAAAGTGCAAAATTTAGGCTGATTCACAATGCGTGATAAGGTTATGCAATGATCCCCAACACTAGAATTGTCTTTATTCTAATTAGTCAACTTCAAAAGAGGGATTCAATGTCAGTTTGAGGTTAATTTGGCAAATTATAGCTTGTATTACGAATTGGATCTTGATGTGTTTACTTTATTCTTGTTTCAGGCACTTATATTTTAAGTGATGACCACTTCAAATCAATGCACCAATATGTGCATAATTCATTAACATAACCCTCTCTTCCTCATTACTGTGCTTCATAGGTCTGACTCCTGTTCATGTGGCAACCAAGGAAGGCAGCATAGAAGTGCTCAAATACCTCTTTCAGATTGGAGCCAATAAGAATGTTTCTGTACGTAAGCACCCTGCAGTTAGCATGGTAATTCATGTTTGTGGTCTGGAAAACTAACTAAGGTGTAAAAAAATCACATGATTTCATAAAGTTGATGTCAGTCAAAGTTGTGTGTATTTGACATGTAGTTGTAATGAAAACATATATATGGTATTGGTCATCAGTTGTGAAGGTATGAACCATTTCATTCATGTGCATGCATGGGTTAATTGAATCCTAAGATGTGAAGGGGATAATTAGTGATAATTAATGATAATGATAATCACGAGGTCGATATTTCATTACAGGATACCTGTAGTGGTCGTGCCCCTATTCATTATGCTGTTGAAGCTGAGAACTTCATCCTGGTCAACTTTTTATTGGAGAACAGCTGTGATGTTAATGCTCCCACTTTCTCTGGGAACACTCCCCTTCACATTGCGGCTGGGCGCAGATTGAAGGAAATAGTGGCACTTCTTATGGCATATGGTGCAAACCCTGCACTCGCCAATGGAGAAGGAGACTTCCCTTCTGATTTACCAGCTTCATTGCTTGTTAGTTCAAATCTGCACAACTATTGCGTTATGTTTCTGTTCCTGTGTTATATTTTTAGAAGATAGAATAATCTTAAATGATAGCATTATTTTAGTGCAGTCAGCTTGTGTTTGACAATTTTCCTTTTTTTACATTGAAATGCAATACCGACTTCTTGTATTGGGATATATGGATTGATTAAAATAAGAGTTATTTTCCTTCATTGCTGTCCTCTCACTCAACCTTTTGTATTTGTGTTCTTCAGATGCAGAGAGCAAAGTTGAATGCGCACTGACGAACCTGCCACTACCTGGAGATCACCTAACCATCTTGCTAAATTACTCTTGGACGTGGCCCTTGTGTGTATACATATAGGTTGTAGCGTGTGTAGCGGACTAAATTTGTTTCTCTGTTTCAATCGCTATCCTACACTTTTCTTCATGAAGTAGTCATGTTTTTAAGGTATATATATATATATATATATATATATGAAGTGCCAAATTTTGAACATTTGCAAGATATTTTTGGTATGATCAAAGCAATGTCCATAATGTGTAATGGAGTATTAGATATTCAGGTAAGGCGTTATTTCTGTAATGAAGCTGCTTTAACTACTGTATTTCCACTGACAGCTCAACTGCCAAATGCTTCACTTAGCAAAAGAAACTTCATTATCATGAAAATATTATCAACCACTAAACCACAACAATCATACAAATAATCAAATATAAATGTTTCACAAGTCAGTGTTACATCCCCCCTCATCTCATTTCTTTTCCAAAGGAATATGTCCCATAATCTATTACGGGCATTAGAAGACTACACTCATACAGCTAACTAACTAACTGAGCACTTAGTATCTGGAGTACTAACCTTGAACAACATAACAACCTAGTATCACAGGGTTTGATTAGGCACAGCATGAATTAAGTTGGAAACTAGTGCAGTGCTTGTCAAGGGCTTGCCAAGAGTTCCTGAAGTGTTGGCTGCAAGATGCTTCTTCATACTAAAACAAGGCAAGCAGGGCAGTGGCACCCCTTCTAAAATGCTTTAATATACTTTACTTAATCCCTATGCAAAATTTCATGCTTTGGTCCGTCAGTGCATACAATTGGCCATAAGTAACTACACTAAATAGGGTTGAATGTGCCTCACAAATGTCACAACAACCAACAACTCTGGCCTTGTGACAGAATAGCCAACTTCCATAGGTTACCACTTGCTCATAGCCATTTTGATCAATGTGGGAGAGCACCCCACCCATTCCAATATTACTCACATCCTGTGTCAAGTATGAAGGGTTTACCATAGTCTGGGATATAGGAGAACTGGAATATCACACGTTAACTAGTGAACTTTTAAAAAAGTTTCCTGACACTCTAGCCCAGCAAATTCCAGGATAAATTTGCAATGGTAGTTGGCCAACCTTCAAAATGGCAGCACTTCCTTTGCTGTTGTAGGGACAGGTCACTTATTCACTTTCTCCACCTTGAGTTGGTCTAGGGAGACACCATGTCTTGACACAATATGTTGAAGGTATTTCACTTTATCTTGAAAGAAGGTACATTTCTCAGGCTTGAATAGAAGACCAGAATCTCTGATCCTTCCAAACACTAAGGAGACATTTTTGAGCCGACTTTGAATTCCTTGCCCAGGATTATGATATTGTTCAAGTATACCAGGGAGTTCAACCATTATAAGCCAGCAAGAACAAGACCCATTAAATGTTGGAACGTGGCAGCAACATTGTATAGCCAAAGGGCATGACATTAAATTGAAAAAGTCCATCAGGGTAATAAATGAAGTATAATGCTGATCTTTCCCTGCCACTACTACCTGACAGTATTCACTTGCCAGATCCAGTGTTGAGAACAACACGGATCCATGTAGGGTGTCCAGGGTGTCTAGGGTATCTAAGGTGTCATCTATCTTGGTAGAGGGTAAGCATCTTTTCTGGTGATGCTGTTCAGCTTTCTATAAATGATACAATTAATGGTACCATTCACTTTCTTGACTGGAACAGTTCATGGGTTGTTGCTCCACTCAATGATGTCATCCTCGAGCATCTCATGAAGGAGATATGAAGCATTGACTTTCTTGTACAGGGAAATGTGTCGTGCTGCTTGACAAATGGGATGTGGGCCTCCTGTATCACTGTATCAATTGAGTACATCAGTTTGTCAGTTTGGTCAACACCCTCTTGAGGCCCTGTAAATAGGACAGAATAAGACAAATAAAATTGGACAAACCGATCCTTCTCTTCATAAGACAGTTCATACTGCACTTACAAACTATCTCCGAGAGCATCATTCTTTTCTGTTCACAAACCTTATCTCTTCTACCCTCAAACTTAGCAGCCCCATCTGAGGCAACACACATAGAGTCTATTTTCTCTAAGATTGCTAATTCCATTTTCTTGTAAACTGTAATATCTGGGGAGTGAGGATTTATTAGATGCACAATTATATTGTTACTGTTGGGACTCAAGACCTCTTCTGCCACCAATGCAGGGCAGTTATTGGTTTGCTTCCCTTCTAGTAACCAGGTACTCTTGTCAGTTGAGTTTTGGGCTGTACTCGATATTGAAAGCGATTCACATGTACAACCTTGGTTCTCACACCATCTGTAATTTCCAGATTAATTGGGTTAATTATTCTCCACTTCCCTTCTCCAATTTCCGAACATTCTGTAGTGACAACCAAACAGGGTCACTGATATTGAAAACTATTGTGGCTGACTGATGATCATGTGAGGTTTTTTGCCACTGTGCTGCTTGTGTTGTCTTAAGTTCAACAAAATCACATAATGATGCAAATTTTTCTTGAAGGTTGGCTTGATGTGAGCCCGTGATCAAATCCAGTTTGGGGAAGCTTGTCTGTGAACTGTGGTTGTCTTCCAAACATAAGTATAAATGGTGAAACTCCAGTAGATGCATGGACTGCTGTTCAGTAAGCATACAGCACCAAGGGGAGATGACATTCTTAATCATCTTGGGTATCAACACAAGCTCGAAGCATCTGGAGAACAGATAGATTTAAACTACTCCATCATTCCATTGCATTGGGGATGGTAGGCCTAGTAGGTGTTTTACTTACTCCAAATACTTCAAGGGTCTAACGAAGAATATTACTTTCAAAATTCCTTCCCTTGTTTGATTGTAGACTCTTTGGAACTCCAAACTCAGAAAATAGCTTCACTTAGATGGATGTTATGTAGATAGTTGTCTGATCTGGAAGTGCAACCACTGTGACCCACTCAATGAAATAGTCTTGCTCTATGAGTAAGTATCAGTTGTTATTGGATGAAAGTGGTACTTCGAGAATGTCCACAGCTATCATTTCCCATGGTTGACTGATGAAGATATTTGTAAGTGGTTCTCTCAAAGGCATAGGCAGTTTAGTTTTCTGACATTGAGTACAAATTCTGCAATAACCCTCAACCTCCCTAGCCAAGTTCACCCAGTATACCTCCTGCTTTAAGCGGAGCAGTGTCTTTCAAATCCCTGATGACCCTATATGGGAGTGTCATGATAGCAGTGTAGAGCTCTCTTGTAATGGCTTGATGGAAGCATTAGAATTAGTAAAACATCTGATCCTGGACTGGGAGAATACTTCCTACAGACAATGTCATCTACTATCTGGGGTTGTGACCAGAGTTGCCTATATCTCTGCAAGGGTGATTGTCTCCAGCTTGGTGGAAAATGTTTTGATTGTAGCACCCAGTACAATTCCTTTATGATGCGATCATTTTGCTGGCCTAGATGGAGGCTTTCTTTTCTTGCACTGAATCAACTGTGGCAGCTGCACCTGGGTCTACTGGAGAGCTTAGACTGATTCGATGAGAGAAAGCATCCGCGTTACTGTTAAGTAATCCTTTCTGTAACATATCTAAAAATCATACTCCTGTATGTCAAACGCCCAACTACAGAGGAGACTATTTAGCTATTGGGCAGATAGCCATTGGAGAGAAACTTGATCTGTGAAGAGCTTAAACTTACACCCCAATAAGTATAGCATGAATTGCTTCATAGCATACTCACCAGCTAAACATTCCTTCTGTATGACATTGTAATAATTCTCACATTTGGTCAATGAGTGATTTGAATATGCCATATGTCCATCTTGTTCAAGGACTGCAGGAAAAGTTGAACTGGGGTTAAATCAACGCTGGTGAAATTGTGACTTTCTCCTTGAGTATGGTAAAATTATTCTCACATTCTATGGTCCAATTGTAGATGACACGTTTTTTTGGTGAGATCGTGCAGTGAATTTGCTATGTCAACAAATAAGCATCTATATCTGTGATAGTATGATGCCAAGTCGAGGAATTGATATACAGCGCTAACATTTGTTAGCTTAGGCCATTCTAAACATCAAGGATCTTTTTTGGATCATGACCCATTCCTATGCCAGAAAATATGTGACCAAGATAAGATACTGTAGACTTACCAATGTGGCACGTCGTACCTCTCAGGGTTAGTCCAGCCTTTCGCAAACATTCAAAAACAATCTGTAGGTGTTCCTGGCATGCTTCTTCACTCTGTGAATGGATCAGCACATCTTCAATATAATAGGTCACAAATGACAATTTTCTTAGTATCTTATCCATCAATCTTTGAATGAACTTGGTGCACCAGTTATGCCAAATGTCATTCTCAGAAAATTAAACAGTTTCATTCCCGGTCCTGGGCAGAATGTAGTCTTCTCTTGATCCTGAGGATGTACAGGCATCTGCCAGAACCCACTCTGTAGGTCAAGTATAGAAAAGATAGTTGAGCCTGCCAATCTTCCTTGACTTCATCTGGTATTGGAAGTGGATATGCGTCCTTTGTAGTCCTTTTGTTAAGTTCTCGATAGTCCACACAGAGACATATTTCTCCAGACTTCTTCATGAATACTGCTGGAACCATCCAAGTCCAAGGACTGATACTCTCCTTTATAATTCCCTCACCAAGCATGTCTTGAATCTGCTCTTTGATGTTCTCATGATAATGTGCTGGGATTTGTCAAGGTGGATTCTCACTGGACTTTCAGATGTAGGAAGGTGGTAATAAGCCTCAGAAGTCACTCCTGGGGATGTACTGAATAGATCCTTAAACTCTTGAACAACTGACATGAGTCCTGGTACTTCATATTCTGCTGAAGTCCAACAGCTATTGTTTCAATTGTTCGTGATCTGGTAATTTTGTTAGGAGCTGTGCATCACTGCATCATTGTAAAAGGTATCAGAAACCTCATCACACCTAGTTTTATATTAAAGTCAAAAAGGATGATTGCAATCATTCACCACCAAGTACACCTACCTCTACTCATGCTGCATTAGGGATTAAGTATAGCTTGTTGCTAATAATATGTCATGTTTTATCTAGTTGAAGCTCCTAATGGTTCCTATACTGAACGTTCTTGCACGAGTGAAGCTAAATATGTTGTGCCTTTACCTTAAAGGCCTGATGACAAACCACTTAGTGAATCCAGGTCACAAGATGTCCAAAGATTTCTTCATTTGAATAATATCTTCATACCAAGCAGTCGTGGATGAATACTTTCAGTCTAGACGTACTGAACCAGTACCTGAAGCTGATCTTGAAAACTCCCAGACAGTGTATTTTACCTTTCCATCAACATGGTTAGGAAGATGTCTAGTACAACTACTAAGGTCAGGACTGTCTTTGATGCCTCGGCCAAGTCATCAACTGGAGTGTCATTGAATGACACACTACTGATTGGACCCACAGTCCATTCCTTACTTGATCTGATGTCTTACTTCGTTGTCATTTACATTGTATTGTCTTAATGACTGACATTAGTTGGATGTATAGAGCTGTCTTTTTTTTACTGATTCTGATCATGACTTGCACCACTTTATGTGGACAGGGGACATGGATGATCCTCTAAAGGGATTATCGCACAACTAGCTTCACATTGGTTGTCACATTGTCTTCTTTCATAGCAAAAATGTGTGTTGAACATAATGCATTCAACTTAGTACTGAAGTATCCTCTTGTTTCAAGAATGGTAAATGAATCATTCTATGTTGATGATGGTTTGACAGGAGCAGACTCTATAGAGTAAGCGATAGAGGTGCATGACTACTTGCAAGACCTCTTAGACAAATTGGGTTTCTACTTTGTGAATGAAATTTAAGTGAATCCATGCTTCTCAAACATATCAAACTTGAACTTTGAGACTCAATGTTTATTCTCACTATGCCAGATCCATCAGAGTACACCAAAAAATTGGAAATAGAATGTAATGCTGGTTTGGTTTACTTCCATCATATGGTCGTTGCTTTACCTCATTTTGATAACTTGTTAAAATGTGCTTTTGTATCAGACATTGCCAAGGCATCTGCAGTGGCGGATCCAGAAAATTGCAAAGGAAGGGCACAAGTTTCAGGGAGGGGTTGTGTGGCATGAGCTTGTACATAATAGATAAACTATTTCTGTGTAGCATAGCTAGCCCCATGCTGGCTATATTCTGTTGAACAAGTTTTTGAAATATTAGTATATTCCTTTTCCCTCCTTAAAATCTTCCACTGCAAGCAACTCCTGGGTAGCTGTCTCTCTCTCTAGTCTTCGCTAGTCAGGATCCTTACCAAATGCTTCAATGGATCATTTGTAAAGGTTCAGGTTATTAGAGATTACTCTCTCTATAATTTGAAGTGATTCCAGAGGTTTCCATTTATTGAATACACAATATTTTACATCACCAGTTATGTAGGTCTGACCCTGTGGCTGCTCTAGTGAAGTCAGCTTTGTCTGGTTTGTATGGTGACCAAACTTTTTTGCAGTTGTGAAATTTTTGCATACTTTTTTGCTTTCTGAGATTGGCTAGTTTGTTTATATTTTTTGGGGAGAAAGGTGGGGGTGGCTGTGCCCCCTGTGCCGCCCCCCCCCCCCAATTTACCACTGATCTGACAAACTGCTCAAGGGACATGAGTAAATTGGCCTTATTGCTGCTGTGTAGTTCCCATTTCCCATCACTGATGGATAGGTCTCATCATGATGTTTAAAGAACTCTTCCAGATCTCCATCCTTTGTTTGACAAGCTATGTACAGCCTGGAAAATAGATGCTATTAGCTATTTGCTCATGCTTGGAGATTTTGATTTAGTGTAGTCGAAGAATGGTAATTTGTTGAGCTTAATGGTATCACTAACAGGTGTTCTCTTGTAAATGCATAAAATTGTTCCTGTCCAAGCTTGATAGCATTGTTCACAGCTTGTGCACTCGTCATCTCCTTCATATGGAGCACCAAGGTCAGCACTTTCTTCTTCAAGGAACAAATTTTTCATCATGTTCGTCTCTTCATGATGGTGTAAATTAGCCTTAGGTTCTTCATTTCCTGTGACGATGGCCACTGAATGAGAGCCTTGTAATAGAATAGGGGTACCAAAGTTGTTGGAATGATTATGATGTGTTCTTATTGATCTATTTTATGCATGGTGTGCAGATCATAAAATGAATTTTGGTCATCCATTTTCATGCATTTTGATATGTATCTGTTTCACTGACAAGCCATACTTTTTCTGTGCTAAATTCATCATGAG
This sequence comes from Lycopodina hypogea, assembly GCA_963969325.1. NCBI lineage: Eukaryota > Metazoa > Porifera > Demospongiae > Poecilosclerida > Cladorhizidae > Lycopodina > Lycopodina hypogea. The sequence continues at coordinate 4,766,135 of OZ017793.1, read as the reverse complement.
GAAGGTTCTCTGCAGAAAATATTTTGTTCCTTCTAAATTTGAGAGTTTCTCAGTATTAGATGTGAAATACTACTTTTGGTTGAAGATATCATAATATCTAATTAGTGCCAACCCACCTCCAGTTCCATATCTGAAAGTATTCATATGCCATTGTTTTATTGCTGTGCCAATTTGGTACTTTTATCATAAAATGAACAATTGTCATGAAATTTAATGCTAGGCACAGCAGTAATATTGTCATATGTGAATAAACTATATATATGCTCAAAGAGCTAAAATTTGAATTTTTCTTTCATATCTAGTCCTCTTTAACAAGCTGTGAAGCCTGATGCATCTATTCAGCTAATAAACTTGATTTCATTTAAAGATAGATCAAACTTACACTTAACTCACTTCATATCTGCAGATGGGGACCCATCAGGATTAATTTTCTGAACATTTGCCAAGTAAATTTGCATATGTTAAAAAAATCATAGAAGGAAGAATCATACTCCATACCTGAATATTGTGGTAAATTAGTGAAGATGGTCATGCAAGACATGTTAAAGAATACAAGTAAATTAGAACCAATATAATCAGATATGAAGAATCAATTTAGTGGAATGACAGGACAAACAGCTATGTCATGAGACAAACTGATCAGGCACTGGTTAATCTGTGCAGCCTCCAAAACTGATGAAGAATTTGTATCTTCAAAAAAGGATATTTACTATTAAGTATAAATAGTCTGTTTGTTGGGCTGTGTATCCTTGATTCACACTTGCAGTTAGGTAACAACCCCATATTTATTTATAATCAGTATCACCAGGGGAATGTCCCAACAATGTCCATATGGTCGCACACCTTTCTGTAGTCAAAAAAACTGAAGATGATACTTTTTTTCCATAAAAAAAATGGAGCTACAGGCTTAAGACTTTGGCATGGAGATGCAACTTGATTCTGCGAATAACATGGGGGGGGGGGCCCCATCTTGCCACACCTCTTCCTTTTTGTGGGTAAAGCTAAAAATGTTAAAAATGGTACTTCCAAAAACACTTGGACCTAATCATATGTCCACTTTTGTTTTAAAGTTTACAACATGACTTCAAAGTGGACATTTTGTGACTACATCCTTCCAAATGTGGGCCCAAAACCGCTTGTAGGGCAGTTTTTTTAAAGCTACTTATTACTTAACATAATATAGTAAAAGTTTATGTATGCAAAGTGTTGTTATTATAAATCCTTGCTCAATTATTACACATCATGTGATACCTACATTGCATTACAATGTCATATCAAGTAACAAGTTCCACTATGACATTCAAGAAATAAATGATGTAAGTCATACTTTATATGCCAACTAAGCTATTATGATCTGTAAAGAGGCCACTCAGTTGTACCATGCAAATGCCCAGAAAATGCATACTGCAATGAACTTAAAGAAAAACCTCCAGTGGCTCCAGAAGGCATTCTTCTTCCTTATCTTGTGGTGGTATCGTGAGACATCTTGCTATATTGGCAGGTATGGAGGCTATAATACAAATATTGATGAAAATTTGTTGTACTACTAAGAAGACTGGAAATTTCTAAACCTTAATAATAACTTAATGTTGACTTACACTCCAACTGTTCTAACTATGGGCAGACATTTGGCCTATTATATATAGGATATTGACTTAATGATGACTTAATGTTTGATTTCATGACAAGGAATCAAACTGGAGACTATTCCATTGGAAAGAGGAAGTTTAATCACTCCAAAACAACAGAATAAATTAAGTTTCTGTGAGTACAATAGCTCCTGGGTAAGAAGAGTTCATGCTCAGAAAACAGTGAAACCTGGACTATAGTTAGATTAAACAAGACATATGTGGTATGTTAATGGACATTAGGGCACTTTTAGTGTTGTTGTTAACATCAAACTTGGAAATGAAGAAGGGGCGTTGGGATATCATGACATTAAGGGGGATGGGAGGAGGGGGATCATTCTATCTACCCTTGATATCTGGGTGGGGATCTCAATGCAACTATATATATATATATATATATTATTCTGAGCTGCTTCTCTTCCATTAGGAGGACAAAGGCTAGAAGAACCATGCTTTGGGCAAATGTAGATGTAGAATAGATGTATGCTCTCTGCTTTTTCAGATACTAAACAAAGAGCTGGAGCAGTTTTCTTTTTCTTACTGGAACACTATTGCCAATTTGAACATCACCCTTATTGGTATGATATCTCAGTTTGAACACAAACATAATTTAAAATTGGAGTCATCATTGGTTTTGAATGGGAAGCTTTCTCAGAGCTTGTTAGTGACTGACAATGCCGCTGCATATATTCGATTATTATCACAACACTCTGGGTTTTGAATCAACTTCATGGTAAGTGATAAGCCAGGAAATTCAATAAAACAGAAAGTTGAGTTCCAAATTTGATAGTTTTGAAAAGAATACAGTAATCCCTTCATGTCTCCTGGAGTATTGGGGAAAGTGCCATTAATGCCCTCAATCATGGTTCCAAGGACTACGCACACTCACATGCATGCATACATTCACAAACACTCACGAATATATGATTTCTCACACAGTTTTGAATACAAAAATATGCGCACACACAAGCACACAAAAATGTACTCACTCACATGCACTAATACATGCATATACACAGTTAAAAACATACCACATACCCTAATTCATGATTTTACACACACACACACATACTAATGAATTGGAATTCCTATGTCCTTGCTACTTCTACTATACCACCACCGCCACTACCACTACAAAAAATATTAATATATGTGGGATATATATGTTTTTAATATATAAATAAAATACTAACCCCACTACATATTGTCCTCAAATGTCTGTCTGTCTATCTGTAAATACTATTATTGCATCTGAATTGGAATTCGTATCACTAAGAAATTGTTTGAGTAGATGTGTATGTGTGAGTGGGGGTGTTTGTACATGTGTTTGAGTGTGTGCAATGTGAGTAACTGTTCATGTTTGTGTCAGGACCTGTATTTGACTTTTTTGAGTAAGACAAGAAGTAATACTTGGGATATTGAACACTAATTAATTGTTAACCACTTCCCTTAACAGTGTACTGAATATGCCACCCACTTATATTATTACATATTTCTAATGAACCTCATGTTAGTCATGTATTGTGCACCCACCATACTAATTTTTATCTCACAATATTTGAAAGTCCTAATACCATTTTGAATAATATCCATGTGTAGCTGGGTCACTCTCTACCAACGTATTGGTCCTTCAAGCTGGATAAGCTGTCTAGTTTCTGATGCCTGTTATCAAGAAGGTAGACCATTTCTAAGTTCAGTGAACAACGATACACTAAATCATCTCAAACATGGATTATAGTAGGGCTTTAGCCTATCTATGCAAGAAAAGAAACTTAGTTAAGGGAGCTGGAACACTGGTTGCAACATCTTGAAATAAGTTCTATTAGTCCCAATGTGATTGAAGCAGATACTTTCCTCATGGAGAAAATTCAAGTACTTGAAATTGATTTTAAATCTCTCCATGAAGATATAATAGATTCTATTGACATTGAAGATGAGGGTGAATTAGAGAGAGAGAGCAGGAAGTCCTGGACAGAAAGGATGAGTTCAGTGAAGATGTAATCCCACACTTATGGATTTTTTAAGCATAGAATAATGACAGTGTGACTGATGATGATCCAGAGCTGTTGAAAAGAAGTTAAAAAACTCATGACATAACTACAAGGGGTTTGAGGAAGCTCTGAAGGATCAGGATGAATGGCCTTGGCACTTGCCAGTGATTCAACAGTACACTGAAGACCTGTTGTCTTATAAGAAAGATTTAAGGAATGTGGGTGATGAATTACTATGGCTGGATCTTGAGGATGAGCATGAGTTAGTCACCCTCCATACAGCCCCAAATAAACTAGACTTTGGTTGTTCATGCACAGCCAAAGCCCTACTAATAAACAAAAGGAAGTTTGTGGAAGACTTCCAGTCTCATCACTGTCAAACTTCCCGAGCTTGAGGTACCAACTTTGAATGGTGAGATTTTGAAGTGGCATATACTTTGGGATATGTTTTGTGTAGATGTCCACAAAGAGGAAGGAATTAATAGTGCAGAGAAGCTTGTGTACCTTGGACAGGCTGTAGGCAGAGGGCCTGCAGCTAAAGTTATTGAAGGCTTATCCTATGATAAAAATCCATATGTGGAGGCAATTGTATGCCATGGAGCTCGATATGATCAACCACGATCAGTCCATGAAGCTTATGTCAAAGCCATTATTGAGTTCCTTAAACTCAAGGGAGGATCAGATAGAGAGATTCATAAATTACATGACACCATGTTGCAGAATCTGCATGCACTCACCACCATGGATTATGTTCTTGATCCACATTTTATTACTTCTCTTATTCAGTTGAAACTTGATTCTGCCACTTTATTTGCATGGAAAGAAAGTAGCAAGGATTGTGTGAGCATAATTTCTGACTATAACATGATACTACAGTTTCTCGACCAATGAGCAAGGTCCACCAATGGTAACTCCAGCAAGAAGTCCACATTCCATTTCACCTCAACCAAGAAATACACTTCCTTCAAAGCTATAGTGACATACCTCACTACTAACTTAACATGGAATAAGTGCCATATTTGTCAATGGGAGATGCATCCACTTTAGATTAGCCCAGAGTTTAGGACAGTGGGAGAAACCACTCTTTTTTAAGAATGCATGTTACAACTGTCTGTATACTGGCCACTAGGAAGGTCAACACCAATCTTCCCACCAATATAAAAGATGCCGAAGACCTCACACCACACTCCCTTGCATAAAGATTAAGACGAATTATCAAATAACACAGTGGTCTCAACAACACCAGATAACTTACTCCTCCTATTGAAGAGCAGCAAGTAGTGTCTAACACTACCATTGCTCTCAAGACCATTTCCATGCTAATGAATTACAAGATAGTTATGACTTCTCCCAATGGTAATTTTATCAAAGTAAGAGCACTCCTAGATCCTGGTTCTACAGTATCATTAGTCACTGAGAGATAGCAAGTCTTCTTCAACTTCCTAAATCAAAACAGGCCATCATTATCTCTGGAATCGCTGCCTCCTCAGCTTGAAGTCCAATTCAGATGATGATAAACTGCAAGATATCTCCCATCTATGGAGACAGGAAGCCAATGGACATAGCAGTGATGTGATATCACAAATCACCAGAGACATGCCAGCCCATTGAGTTTAAGTTTGTCCCAGTTGAAGTTACCTTAAGGAAATCAACCTGGCTGACCCCACATTCAGTGAGCCTGGAAAGATAGATGCACTACTAGGCATTGAAATCCATGTGTAAACAATCCACCAAGAATCCAGAGTAGGACCTCCTGGGTTACCAACTGCACTAGAAACAAGTTTTGTATGGTAATTGCGTGGCATCACAGGGAAACCACAACTAACGACTGATGTATGCTCCAATGTAGCTACCTATTGCTCATTAGTGCAGTTGTCTGATGATCTGCTCAAGCGTTTCTGAGAAATGGAAGAAACACCAAGGTCGGACCAAATAAGCTACATGAAGAAAATGAAGGAAGTCGTCAAGCACTTAGAGGTCGCCCATATGAGAACTGTGAAAGGACACTTTGTAGTGCCACTCCTAAGAAATTAAGAAACCAAATATTTAGGAGAATCTAGATCTCAAGCAGTTAGTAGATTCAAGTCACTTGAGTTATCCCTGCATCTAAAGAAAAATTCAAAGCGGTCAATGAAGTATTCCAAGATTATTCCCACCTAAACCATGTAGAGCTGGCTCCTGAACAAGGCCTGGACAGGAACCACAGAAAAGTCTATTATATGCTAATACAACTGACATACAAGGGAGCCAGTACCACTACCAAAATTTGTGCGGTCTTTGATGCCTCGGCAAAGATATCCAATGGTACCTCATTTGACGATACACTTATAGTAGTATCTACTGTCCACCCCCAATTGGTGGATGTACTTCTTAAGTTCAAAATGCATGAGTAGCAGTCACTACTGATATATCCAAGATGTATAGAGAGATTCAACTAGTTTCATCAGACAAGGACTATATTGATTTGTGTGGAAAGAAGAACCTAACCATCCTATTTATGATTTCAGGATGACCCGTGTCACATTCCATTTAGCAGCATCCTGCTTCACTGCAAACATGGCTGTGAGGAAGAATGCCACCGAGTTGGCTCAAGAGTTTCCATTAGCCTCTAGAGCAGCACAGGAGTCCTTTGATGTTGACGATGGCCTCACTGGAGCATATAGTGTTGAAGGTGCCATCATCCTCTGATAACAACCTCAGCAGATGTTTGCTAAAGAATGCTTCCACCTCCTAAGTGGAATTTTACTGAAGCCCTTGTACTAGGCTCAATCCCTCCAAAGGTTAGAGTGTCCGAAGAAATCGTATTCATTACTGACTCAGGCACTGGCATAGCCAAGACTTTGGGAATCTCATGGAACACCAGGATCGATACTTTCATACTCTCTGTGTCCATGCCTAAGTTGACTGAGAGTATGACCAAGCGGACAATGCTCTCTGATATTTTCAGAGTGTTTTATGCTCTTGGATGGTTTGTACTGACAACCATCCAGATGGAAATTCTCATCTAGTGAACTTGGGAATTAGATATTGGCTGGAACAACCAGATCCCTGAGTACATCCTCAAGAAATGGAAGTGGTGGAGGTTAGATTTTCCAGTTTTGTCTAATATACATTTACAGTGATATATTTATCTCAAAGATGACAAAATTCAAATGGTCCAGATACAAGGCTTCTGCAACCTTCTGAGGAAGCTTATGGAGCTGTCACCTACCTGAGGTTTACCCATACTCTTTGCAAAGTGCACATTGTTTTGATCATGGCCAATACCAAGGTAGCCCTTGTGAAGACAGAGTTCATTCTTAGTCTAGAACAGTGTGGAGCCTTGATCTTATCCAGGTTCCTAAAGTGATTAAATGATACCATGAAGATTTCTATTTCTAACTTCTATGCATGGACTGGTATCACCATTGTGTTGGATTGGCTTCATGGAAACTCCAAATGATTCAAAATGTTTGCTGGTAACCGAGTCTCTGAAACAGTAGACAACCTCTCACCCAGCCATTGGAGGCACGTACCAACAGATTCCAACCCGGCTGACTGTGGTTCAAGAGGCATGTCTCCCACTAAACTAGAAAAAAACATGATATGGTAGAAAGGGCTGCACTGGCTTATGATGCAACCATCACACTGGCCAGACCAAAACAAATCTTGAGTGAAAGGACCTAGCGAAGAGTTAAAACATGCTCTAACATCTGTTGTGGAAGCGAGGAAACTACTGGTATAATTTCACCAATTCTCAAGTTACCACAAGCTTATCCAAGTAGTGGCTTGGGCATTAAGCTTCTTAAACTCTCTTCAGCCAGGATGACAAGCTGTCATCATTATCCACCTCACTACTCAGAAATCCATGATACTGAAAGACACTTGCTACCTGCAATGTAATCTGAATTTTACCAAGATGACATAACTGCACAGAGATCTGGATAAAATGTACACAGAGGTGGCAATCTCATGCACCTACTCCCTCTTTTTGATGAGGACAGTTTACTCAGAGCAAATGGAAGAATCAAGAATACCTAAGTCTCTTATGATCAGAAACATCCAAGTATCCTCTGTGGAAGTTACCCCCTTGCCAAACTCCTAATCAGAGCTGAACAAATAAGGTTACTACACTGCAGACTGACTCAAATATTAGTCTCTATGTCTGCCAAGTATCATTTCGTTGGTGGATTCAAATTAGTCAGATCCAAAACTCAACAATGCACAATGTATAGAATAAATTGTGCTAGAACTGCCTACCAAATGGTAGGAGAGCTCCCAAAAGAACGTGTCACTCCAGGACTATTTTTGAGCATGTAAGTGATGATTATGCAGGCTCACTTTGACTGAAAGTTGGGCCCATGAGGAACCCTACTGTTATCAAAGCATACATATGTATCTTTGTATCCATGAACATAAAGGTAGTACCCCTCAAAGCAGCTACTAATCTATCCTCTGAAGCCTTCATTTTCACATTGAAGATATTCCTTTCCAGAAGAGGATTACCTACCACTATCCACAGTGACCATGGAACCAACTTCGCTGGACCAGATAATGAAATAAGACATCTGTTTGACTTTCTGAACTGAAAGAATAGCCAAGAAGCCATTTTAAATTTTGTTCACAGCAAAGAATCCAATGGAAGTAAATCCCAGAACGATCTCCACATTTCGGAGGACTCTGGGAATCGACAGTCTAAAATGTCAAAACTCACCTTCGAAAAAATGTTGGGAACACTAAATTCAACAATGAAGAGCTAATCACTGTTCTGGCCCAGGTGGAAGCCTGCCTAAATAGTAAACCCCTATGCCTATGATTACCACTGACAGTGAAGGGATAGAGCGGATCCAGGATTTTTATAAGGGGGGTCAGCCTTTACTCCTGGACACTTTTCAATAGGAAAGCCACTATGTTCATTACCAGTGCAATCCAAAGTCGTCAGTAACCCGTCACTTCTCAGGCATTGACATTTGTGTCAACACTTATCGCAACAATTCTGGTAAACATGGTCTGATGAATATTTGAACACTCCGTAAAATTTTATAAGTGGCATTACCCAAAGCACAACCTGACTCCAGTAGATGTGGTCATAATCCAAAATGATGGAATCCCTATGGGAAATTTACTACTAGGTTGTGTATAACATACTTACTTCAGACCTGACAGCCTAGTCAGGACTGTTACCGTGAAGATGACAAAAGGGATCTATTGAAGACCAATTGTGAGTTGATCCCTCTCTTCCCATACTATACCTAACTTGCATGTCCAAGACAGAGTGTTTTGGGGGGCGGGGGGTGGAATGCTTGAGTCAAGACAAAAAGTGATACTCTGGATATTGAACGCTAAATAATTGTTGACCATTTCCTTTAATATTGTACTGAACTGTTACATCACCCAATAATTTTATTGCATTTTTCTAATGAAGCTCATGTTAGTCACATTTTGAGCACACAAATTACCTTTAAAGAATGCTATTGTCTAGATTATCATCCAATTCTTTGTCTCATGATATATGAAAGTCCTAATACTATTTTGAATAATATCCATGCATTGCTGGGTCACTCTCTACTAACAACTCATAGGTGTAGCAGTAAATCATAGATTGGTAAGGCTAGCATACAACATGGTTGGCCATTCCCACCTCATAACCATAGCCAGCATAACTTAATGTGTACAATAAGGCAGAGTAGTGCTTCCTGTTTTCACCTCACTTTTCATCCAAGTTGTGAAAATTTTGATGCTGCTGGGGAATTTTTTAAAGTTTATTTGGGAAGATCAAAATTTCTTAACTTTTATATCTTTAAAATTTAACTTCTTCACCGATTTTGCCTTCCTTTACTCTTTTTTTCAGCTCTACTGGACTGCTGTCTGTATCTAATTTACTCGCTTTAATAACTAACCCAAAAAGAAACCAGCAATGCCAGATTTGATTTATCAAATCCCATGCACTCAGCAATGGCCTAAGTACCTTGGACATGCTGGAAATTGCATGGCTTAGATATCATCTTGTCCAACTTTGCTGACACATTGTTGCCACACACTGATGTTTCTTTTAATGCAGAGAAATATCCCCTCTTGCCATCATAACTCATCCATTCCTGATTTCACATAATATAAGTGCCATGAAGCATACAGGCTTGTTCTGTAACCAAGAACATCAGCCAGACCAGTACATCCACTTCCCAGAGAGTGAAGGCATGAAGTGCTCAGTCACAGCTGTATAGTCTGAGTTTGTCTTCCAGACAATGACTCCATGCTGGCATTGCAGAGTGAAAAGTTAATGATCTACATATAGTGCCTCCTATTTTCTATGTACATTCTATTCCTGAGCAAGCAGGCTACTCCTGATGAAACATTGTGCCACCTGATGTCATTAGGGTTGTCCAAGTAAGGGGACACAAATATATGCATCAAACATCTGCTTATTTTCGATTCTCCATTGTTGCTGGAGATAGAGAACAGGATTTGATTGATAAAATTGTTTGAAATAGTGAAGTTTGGGAGAAAAATTGCCATGCTATTGTCGATTAGTAAGCTTTAAATGATATAGGTGAAGACTAACATAAGTAGAGCTGATGACTGCCATATGTATAAATATATATTAAGTAAGTGTATATAATTCCTGTATGTTTATGACAGCATCTTTGTTTTAATGAAGCGTATGTGTTTATATATATGTATATATATATATGTATGTATGTATATATGTCAACATAGAACATTATAGAAGTCACTCAAATTACAGCCTGTTTGGTACTTTAATTAGATTATGACAGCCAAAACAACTTCTTTTGGTGTGGCTAATACTAATCCACACAAATTGCCACACCCACATGTAGGTACTAATGCTCACCTGGTTGCTTGCTCACCTGGTTGCTTGCTCACCTGGTTGCTTGGGCTCTATATGCCAAATTTCAGCCTCATTAGTCTATAAATGAGTTTTTGGCAGGCATATTGATCTTCTATGGCTATGGCAATGATCAAACCACACCTATTGGCATACGCACATGCTACTAATAATGCTCATTCATTTGCTGGGAACCCAATTCCAAATTTCAGCCTGATTAGGTGTTTAATTAGCTTTTAATAGCCAAAAAAGCTTCCAGTGGGTGTGGCTATTGCCAAACCACATCCATGTGTGGTTAATAATGCTTTCTCGGGTATTTTGAGACCACATACAAAATATTTGCCATATTGGTCTCTCATGAACAATATCTAGCCCAAAATAACTTCCTGTAGGTGTGGCTATGGCAAAATTACACCAATTATCATGTCCACATATGCTTATAATGCTTACCTAAGTTCTTGAGGAGCACATGCCAAATTTTGGCTTTTTTAGCCCAAATATTTGGCCATGATGCCTAGACAGACATACATATTAACATACTTACATGCTAGCAAACTGGCATGTATATTAAAGTGTATTTGTGGATCTAACTCATTATATCCAAGGGTTATTCAGAAGTTCTACTTTTGGCCCTTTTTCTCTTTAGCTGCCAATAGGAAGAGGTGTGGCCAGGAGGGATCCCACCTGTGTCATTCCCAAAGTGAAGTTGTGTATGCATGCCATGTTTTAATTTGGTTCATTCAAAGGTTTGGCTGGCCAAAGTTCCATATTTTATTCTCTTTTGGGCTTAACATGAAAATCAAAATGGGTGTGGTCATACACATCTACGTGAACCAATCCCCAGATTATATTGATTCAAAATATATATGCGCTCATGGGTCTCACTCCCTAGGTTCAAGCATTTTTACTGAAATTCCATTTTGGTATTTTTAGCATTACGCAAGGAAAGGAAGAGGTGTGGCCAGGTGGGAATCAGTCCATGTTAATCTCAGAGTGAAATCCAATATGCATACCAAGTTTTAGATCTGTAGTTCCAAGGGTTTTTCTTTCCTAAGTACCAATTAATTTATTTATCTTTTCTTCGTTTCCATGTTGACTATTTTCAAGGTTTTTATACCATGTTTATCATCACACCAAGTTTCAAAGAAATCCATCCACAGGTTTAGCCAGAATGATGGTAAAAACATAAGACAGACAGACCCACAGGCAGATATACAGACATCTCCCTTTATATATATAATATATATATATACATAGGCATGTAAATTTGTACTTACTTTTTTTTTTTTAATCTATAGTGCAAGAGTTTAAAGTATGGATAGACTATAGCAAACTGCACTTTCTTTTTTATAAATATTCTTTTGAGTGTGCAATGTAGTTTGTAATTCACTAAAGCTTTTAATCTGATGAAGTAATTTCAATTCATCAGTGTAAGTTTGAAGTAGAAAAATGTACTATTTTAGTTATAATTTTGCAGGGGAATGAGGTATGTGCTCATTTTAAGAGTTTATTTTGTATTATCATTCTTGGGTTTAAAGGGATTCCACTATACAAGAGGTGCATCATAATATGTGCCTTAGAAATGGGGCAATTTGTACCATACCCCTTTCCCCCTATGTATTCCAGCTACTTATCCATTATATCTAATTGATATTTTTATACATAAAGTATGTATGTATGCGTGTGTTCATGTGTGCATGTGTTTGTGTGTGCTTGTGTCCACCTGTGAGTACATTTTCTCATTTGTGTTCGTCTTTGTGAGTGTGTTTTGATCTCGTGAGTGTATGTGTGCATGTGTGCATGTGTGCATGCATGCATGACCTCGTTCATTCTTGCATTTGTGTGTATCTAGGTATAACACCCAAAACCTTGAATAAAAAAAAATCAATAAAACTTTCAGGTTTGCATCAAACACACTGGGGGCAGTTTTAAGTCCATTTTTCAATGTTTCCCCACTTTCCTAAAGAAATCATGGTGTATTGTAAAGGTAACAAACTGACAGATGGACGGACCGACCAAAAGACAGACAGATGGGCAGACGGACAGACAAACGGATGGACAGAAGGATGGACAGACGGATGGAGAGATGGACAGACTGAGAGATGGATGGATGGATAAACCGACTGACCGACTGATTGACCGACTGACTGACCGACCGACCGACCGACCGACCGACCGACCGACCGACCGACCGACCGACCGACCGACCGACCGACCGACCGACCGACCGACTGACCGACCGAATAACCGACCAAAAGGCTGACAGACAGATGAAAGATAGATAGACTTACAGGTGGACAAACATAGAGACAGACAGACAGACTTCTCCTTTTATGTATATTGATAATAACAATGAAGTAGATTATTTCTCAATCGATCTTCAAGGAACCACACATGATCATTCACTATGGCAATTCATTTAAATATGTACCCGTTTTCTTTGTCAATTCTGTCAGTCAACATACATTTAGTCCTTAGTTCAATAGAGATTTAATAATTTCAAGTTGATCTAATTCTAGTTGAGAACTACATAATCGCTGGGCAGTAATTCCAATTTTATGGCTTTAACAGTCTTCCTCATTTGAAGCTCCCTCACATTTTGTCCTTGCATCAATTGCGTTGACCAGGGCAGTAAAAAAAAAATGCTACAAAAGAAAAGGATAAAAAAAAATATTACAAGGTTGCAACCATGCTAACCACAATCAAGAAAATATGAGTAGCCAATGCACTAAAGAATATCCAAATATATACATGAGTTACCATCCGCAATATCCTACAAGAATTTGGGTAGCATGGACTTGGCCATCTTAAGATCTTCAGCAGAGAAGTTACCATCATGTAATCCAAAATGAAGGTCCATTTTGTCAACATCTGTGTGCGACTCAAAGGCATTGTCAAATTGGAAGATATATTCACTTCTGCATTGTTTGTGTAATATGAAGCAGTAAAACAGTCAAATAGCAACAATGTAATGCATAGACAAACACCGACAAAGTTCAATTGCAATCATCTTTAGATTCATGTGCTTATGATGCGGAATTATAATATTGAAAAATGATGTTATCTGCAAACCTAAAAAAAATGAATTAGCCAGATATTAGACCTCTGAATGAACCAACAAGCATAGTGGGCATTTTACATGCTATAAACAACTAATATGGTTGTACTAATTCAATTGAAAGAAGTTAGTGTAATATATAGAGTGAAACATATAAACAATAGAAAATATATTGACAAATTTAGCTAGAAAAATTTTATCTAGTCTGTTAAAACCTACAAATGGTCGAAAATGGGATGATTGCTGGAACACTATCGGAACGAGCAGGGTAGACATAATAAGATATTTGTAGAACTCCTACCACACCTTTTACAAGGGTGTGGATTATGATAATTACAAAAGTCAATATTGCTTTCACAGTTACAAGAAGTGTGAGTTTCAAATGGATTGGGACTCTCATGTTACGCACTTTCAGGGATTGTTCAGTGGTGAATTGGATATATAACCTTGTTTTGATGAGCATATTTAATCTTCAGGTCTTCCCAAAAAGAAACAGGGAGACATTTTAGAACTCAGATTTGGATTCCCAGATACAAAATCACAGCACACTAGAATAGTGCTCGTCCTAGGGATGGTAACAACAAGGAATATTTTACTATAAGTTGAGTTGCTTTTTGTTTATTTGTTCATTCCCTGTCACATGTCTGACGCTTGTGTCTACAGGGCTCAAAACAAGAAAATGGAAAGAAAGGGAAAGGGATTTGGGCATGGTTGTGCTGACCTTACTCAGAGTGTATTTAAATAATTGTGGTTTTTTAGTATTTGTAATGTAGCCTGGTGGATGATTCGCATGTATTTAATGCTCTGTAAGTTAGTGCATTCAAAAATAAAGTGCAATGTACTAACTTGTCTTCGGAAATGGAGACCTTCATTGTGGTCTTCTTGTTTCTGCTAATAAGCAAAAAGGGGACCGGAATTCCAGAAACAGGTGCTGGCATTCCAAGAGAAGAAGCTTTCTCACTGTTGTGCTCAATTAAGTTCCTGTAACAGAGAATCTACAGGCACATAGAATGAACAATATTAAATCAAAACCTTCAGGAATTCATTTATCTAGTGGGGAAGTTAAAATAATTATGAAAAATATATAATTAATCTAACATATAATGTACAATAACATTCAAATGAATGGAAGGACAATGAATCCAGGTATCTGGGAGAAGATGCATTGTGCATGGATAGATGGACAGACAGATACATACTAAGGCACTCTAATAAGATATGCTGCATGGATGCACAAACAACTAATAAATATTTCAATTGGTAACAAAAGAAACCTACATGATTAGATGAGATATGTTCTCTAACCATAGTATCAATTTAGTAAGTGCTCTGTTTCTATTTTATCAGTATAATGAATTTTGGGCATTTTGGTGTTTGTATAATAGGTTGAGACAGGCAGGAGTGTATTTTCTATGTTTGCTAAAAGGCACATGATGGGTCATGCACTTTATGACAAAATCATCAAAAACTGTGACAAGTATGAGAGAATCCAGGTTAAACTATTCGATTAAATATTTGCTATGAATGACAACAGAAATAGCACATAGTGGACACCTCAAGTAATCCAAATTATGTACATGCACACACATGGGTACATAAAAAATTATTTTTTCAAAGAAGACATTCCTTTCCTAAGATATTTATTTATTGGCATTTAAAAGTAATATAGACAATGAAGATGCTGACCTGTACAATGAGGTCTCATACTATCTTCTTTTTTCTTTCCATCCTCTCCTCGAATAAAATGAAGTCTCGCTCTATATTCTGAAAATGCATGGATTCAAATACCAAAAAAAATCCTACATGATCACTGCATCTCATCTTTGATGAAAATTATAATTTATGATGTGGGCAACCACCTTGTTGTAATATTATTGTGGATGCATATCAATAACCTGGATGATAACAATCAGCATATGGATATCCACTATGATGATATAAACCACGTTTATTAATGCTGTTAATTCAATGGATTGTTGTGGGCCACCATCATAAATTTGAACCACTATCATAAATTTGAACCACTATTGTACTTCCATTTCACTATCTCGTTATGTTATCATCCCCACCAATGAAAAATTATCTATAAGATGAATAATCCAGCTTTATTTGGTTAAGTAATGAAATACCAAATGCCAAGGTATGGTAACAATGGAGAGCATAAAAGGTGCCCAGTTGGAGAGAGTGTAGCCAAGGTGGAACTGGAATGACAGATTCAGAAAGGGTGAAATAGGGGTTATTAGTTTGAAATGGTAAGTGTGGCCAGATTTACTCTAAAATATTGATTACTCTCTCACAGCACTCACAATAGACCAGCATATGGATTCTGCAGTGGGGTGCAATGGGCAATGGGCAATGGGCAATGTTCCAGATGAAAACATGCACAGCATGTGGAGATCACAAATGCAACTAAAAGATCAGCTGACCATACGGAATCACTGCATGAGGTGTCAACTGAGCCATGTGATTTCATATTGGCCAGTAGTTGATACATAGTGAAGCAACCTTTGGTGTCAGGACAAAGTAGTTTCCAAGGAAATGGAAGATAATACTATAGACCATTTCTGATGCCCAATTGCTGATATCTGTTTAGAGAACACCATGCATACCCTTGAGTAGAATATTAATATGATCATGCTAAAATCCACTCAAGTCTCTTACTTGAGGCTAGCCCTGATCAGTGTTCCCAGTTTGGCAATTTTGGTTGTAGATTTATGAAATCTGAAATCTGGCACCCTCTGAAATCACTTGGCACCAAAACATTTGTTTGGCATCATACTGAATTTTGTACTTTTTTTTTTGCACTTTTTAGTTATGCTTGGCACCCAAATAATTTTTTTAGCACCTTTGGCATTCCTTAACCTTAAGTTTGGTTCAATCAAATTATTGAGTCAAATGGAATAGATGCCATTTAACTAGATGCATTTTTTTATCACAGAAAAACTGAATTTAGTCATATTTAGCATCAATACTGCAATGTTCTCTATATTATCTGGTCAGATAAGTTAATTTAGTGTAATAAGATTCCAAAGGACACTTTTATGTTGTAATGGGGCATTATTTTATATGAAAATATGATTAACCAGCAGTCATTGAAATATTGGGATTATAAGTATTTCCGCACCTTTTTGTGCCTGTGAGCAATGCAGTGGTTGAGAGAATTTTTTCTCGTATGATATGCATAAAAACATAGGTGAAGGACCACATGAAGCAGTCAATGCTTGAATCAATCATCTGGACTCTAATAAATTTGGAATTCATAGCAAATGTTGTTAAGAAATAGTTTTACCAGGTCATATGTTTGATCTGTCCACACAAACAAAAAAAAGAAAACTACCAATATAAGGTTTACCATTGTTCCACACATGTTGATGATATTAATACTGTTAATAACTATGTGGCATATCATTAATATGAGTATTCCAGCAAATTTATATATGGTTTCAGGTGTGGAAACATGATTTGACTGGGGAATTGCAGATGCATATTAAGTAGTAGCCATGGTGAGGGAGATGGTGCAGGAAAATAGAAGCCAAATATATAAACTAAATATAGGAGGTGACATTTGTAATAATGTGTAACTTTGTTATTCCAAATAAATCAAGATCAACGAAGTCTTGTTAAAATATCATGAAGTCAATTTACAATCCAAAAATAAAGACAATCAACTGACAGCCAACAGACCTTTATGAGTTGTGCTAGATGATATAAAAAGAAAATAACAGGGTGTAGCATTAACCACAATGCACTAAAGGAATGAAACAATACCACAATAACTAATATCATCAATACTATAGTAATAACAATAAGTAAGACAGTTCAGTTTATGTTATGACACTTCTCTCCCCTTAAATGTGAGTTTTCTAGGAATATCTATCAGGGGGTGCCTGACTTGAGTTGGGTAATATAGGCTGTTCAATATCAGACTCAGGTGCTACATCCACTGCAATATATACAGGATTCTGGACCCTGGATCCTTCAACTGGGAAAGATGGATACTCAATAGGCTCTCTTGGTGCTTGAGCTGAGGTGTTTTTTTTTCTCTGTTCCTAGGAGGTCAGAATCTTCTCCATAGCATTGTCATAAATGATTTAGATGACCACGCCATACCATCTTATTTTGCAATAATTCCACGGTGAATAATTGTGAACCAATTTTTAAAAAATCTTGGCTGGTAGCCACTTCTCTCCTTGACCATAATTTCTTGCATAAACTTTTTCTCCAATATTAAATTTTCGATTAACTGCTCCACGGTCATGTGCAATTTTCTGTCTTTCTTGTTCCTTCTCAACTTGATGTTATAGATTAGGTTTCATTAAATCAAGTGCTGATTTCAATCTTCTTCCTAACACTAATTCTGAAGGAGACATTCCTGTGGTTGATTGAGGTGTGATTCTATAATTGAATAAGAATCGAGCAATTTTAGTACTGTTCCATCAGTCAATTTTGCAAAACTGTGCTTAAGTATTTGCACTGCTCTCTCTGCTAATCCATTAGATGTGGGATGATAAGGTGGTGAAGTTCTGTGCCTCTCACCATTCCTTTGTAAGAACTGTTTAAACTCCATACTTGTAAAAGTAGGAGCATTGTCAGATACTACATTTTCTGGTATCCCAAATTGTGCAAAAATATTATGCACACACTGAATTGTTGCTGATGCTGTAATGGAAGACATAGGATGTACTTCTATCCATATGGAATGTGAGTCAATCAAAATGAAAAACATATGATTCAGGAATGGACCTGCAAAAATCAATATGAACTCTAGTCCAAGGTTGACTAGGCCATTTACATGGCATCAATGGTGCCACAGGAGGGTTAGGGCGACTTTTCTGACATTCAGTGCATTTTTTTACTTTGTTTACAATATCCTGTCTTATTAATGGCCACCACACAAACATGCAGGCTAATCTCTTTATACGAATTTCTCCAGGATGGCCACCATGTAACTCATGCAATACCTCTGTTCTACCAGATTTAGGTATGACAATTCTATTTCCCAAAAGAATGCAACCTTCCTGGCTGGAAAGTTCTAGACTCTTTCTCCAAAATGGTTTCAGTGCATCCTCATCAACAATTTCTGACCAACCATTTTGTACAAACTGTAACACACGAGAAAGCAATGGATCTCTTTCAGTCCATGCGCTAATATGTTGTGCTGTGGCAGGGCTAGAAGCTAGCTGTTCCATCAACAAAACTGTTTCCATAGGTTCTGGTGTTTGTGCCAGTTGAACAGGAAGTGTCAACTGACTCAGGGCATCTGCATTTCCATGTGCACTTGTTGGCTTAAAAGAAATTGTATATTCATACATACTTAAGGTAAGAGACCATCTTTGTATTCTACCAGAGGCCTGTGAAGACACTTGCTTTTTCTCATTAAACAAAGTTATTAGTGGTTTGTGGTCAGTCACTAATCCAAACTCATGACCATAGAGACAAGAATAGAATCTTTTTACTCCAAATACACATGCTAGACCTTCTCTCTCAATTTGAGAATAATTTTTTTCTGCTGCTGTTAAAGTACAGGACATAAACCCAATAGGTTTTTCTGATCCATCAGAGAATCTATGTGCTAACACAGCTCCTATGCCATACTGAGAGGCATCACAAGAAAGTATTAATTCCTTGCTATGGTCAAAATGTACCAATAACTGTGAAGAGGTTAGCAATTGTTTAGATTTGTCAAAAGCTGACTATTGCTTATCAGACCATTTCCAAGGTTCTGACTTTCGCAAAAAGGTGTAAAGTGGAGCTAAAATAGTAGAGATATTAGGCAGGAACTTGCCATAATAATTTAACAGTTTTAAATAGGTCTTTAACTCAGTAACTGTTGTTGGCTGAGGTGCATCCATTACTGCTTTCACTTTGTCTGGCATGGGGTGCAACCCTTGTGCATCTATTCTGTACCCAAGATACACTACAGAGGGAGCCATAAAAACATACATTTCTCTCCTCAGTTTGATACCAGCTTTCTGGATTCTCCTCAACACTTCCCCTAATGTTTCCAAATGTAAGTCCTCAGTGTACCCAGTGATGAGTATGTCATCTAAGTATACCACTACATTTGGGATTCAATGTAGGAGGCTTTCCATGGTTCTTTGGATTATACCAGGTGCAAATGAAATTCCATAGGGTAGCCGGTTCTACCTAAACAATCCAATATGTGTGTTTGTAACCACATATTGCTTTGAATCCTCAGAGAGGAGTGCTGATAAGCCTGACTCATGTCTAACTGTGTAAACAATTGACCACCTGCTAGTCTGGCGAAAAGATCTTCAATCTTAGGTATAGGATACTGGTCTAGCTTTGCAGCTCTGTTAATTGTAAGCTTAAAATCACCACAAATTCAGACTGTTTTCTTGTCACTTTTAAGCACTGGTACAATAGGTGCTGCCCAATCAGCATATTGTACAGGTTATATGACCTTTTCTTTCACCAATTGGTCTATTTTTTTATCCACTAAAATCTGCATCGAATATGGTACAGAACGAGCTTTACAAAACCTGGGGCTAACAGATGGGTCTACAAAAATTTTAGCTTTGAACCCATTTAGCATTCCAAGACGTTCCTCAAACACTACTTTGTGTTCAGCAAATCATGCAAAGTTTTCAGGTGCATGTGGTTGATTTGTTGCCAATCCAATTTCAATTTCTTCAACCAATCACGACCTAATAGACTTGGACCACTCCCAGTGACTATAACTAATGCTAAGCAAGCCTTCTGCTTATTGTGAGATACCTGAACATTCAAAGGACCCAAAATTGGCAATGGTTCACCAGATAGGTTTTAAGGTTTGCAATTGTTGGTAGTAATCTTTTCTTAGGCCACAATTTTCTACATGTACTTTCAGAAATTAGAGAAAGGGAGGCTCCAGTGTCTATTTCCATTTGTAATTGTTGTCCAGCCACTTCTAACATAACTGTATAGGGTTTGAATGTCCCATGAGAAGAGATAAAAAAAAAGGCTATACTCTCTATCACTCTCAACTTGTTCTTCCTGTACATGCTTAACATCCCCAAGTTTCTTAGGGTTATGGTAGATTTTCTCTCTACTCTTGCATGCAAATCTGATATGGCCTAATTTCCCACAGTGATGACACTTAGCATTCTTGAACTTGCACAAAGCAGGGCTATGACCAGTTTAAGCACATCTAAAACAAGGATGCAGAGGTTCTCTCTGTCCCTTAGAGTTATGTTTACTCTTTAACATATGTACCTGTCCAATGAAGGATTTTTGCATAATTCAGTGTTCCCTTGGCTGAAACCTGAAACTGCAGTAGCCTGGTGACTGTCCTTGCCTCGCTGAGTTGCAGCATTCTCAACAGCTCGCTCCATCGACTGTGCAATATCCAGCGCCTTCTGGAGAGTCAGATTACCTTCCGCAAGTAGACATCGTTGAATATGCTCGTCCCTCACTCCACAAACTATACGGTCTCTGAGCATGTTGTTCAATGTTTCATCATAGTTACAAAATTCAGCTAGCGCGTGAAGTTCTGTAACAAAATCTGCCATAGTCTCCTCTTTATGTCTGTCTCACCGGTTGAACTTGAACCTTTGCACAATTTCAGATGGACTTGGACTGTGATGAGCTTTCATGATATCCACCAGCTGAGAATAAGATTTATCTCCTGGTTTATCTGGACTGATCAAGCTGCTTAAATGCTTGTAAGCTGTGGGGCCTATAGCTGTGAACAAGATGGACTTCTGTTTTCCTGCATTGGTGTGACCAATTGCAGCAAAAAAATGTTCCAGTCTTTCGACATATTGTGTTCACTTTTCCTTCTCCTCCTCAAATGGGTGTATTATCCTAATTTGACCAGCCATCCTCATCACCACTGTAATAACTTGTCAAATAAATTAAGATCAATGAAGTCTTTTAAAAATATTATAAAGTCAATTTACAATCCAAAGGTAAGACAATCAACTGACAACCAACAGACAACCTTTATGAGTTGTGCATAGATGATATAAAATGAACATAACAGGATGTAACATTAACCACAATACACTAAAGGAATGAAACAATACCACAATAACTAATATCATCAATACTATAGTAATAACAATAAGTAAACATTCAGTTCATGTTATGACAACATTGTTATGACATTTTATAAAAAGAAATGGTGTGGGGGAAAATAGAAGCTTAATATAGGAGTTGACATTGTTTTGGTATTTAAAAAAGAAGCATAATTCAAGCTAGTTGGAAAGCCAATTTTTTTTATTCTCATACATATGATGTATTAAATACATGTGATTGTTTTGAAGTGCTAAATTATACTGGATGGGTGGGACTATCCCTTATTACAGTCCCACCCCTTGAACCCTATATCAACCCCTGAATTCATTTATATTGGGAGGGTGGGGGGTGGGGTGAGGATCTGGGGTGAGGATCTGGCACTTATTTGGCACTTTTAAGAATGGATTTGGCACCTTTGACACATTTTGAGCTGGTGCTTGGTATCCTACTGTTTCACACTGCCTTGATCATCCAGTCAATGAATTTTAACATTTTTTCTTGCTTGTAAAAATAGGAGATGCATTAAGAATAGACTTGATGCAATGCATGTGTAGGTGATCTTTACTGAGCTCAAAAGTGAATAATGTCCAGGATTAGAAATGACGGTGAAAGGAATGCTAAAATTCAGCACAAATAAATGATAAAGTGAACTGGCCACATGGCATACAATTTTGGAATGCTAACTACTAAGGCATGTCAAAATCCATGATGGTATTTTTTTTGGACTAAACTAAACAATCAAATTCTTTGTATGCAAAACACCTATGTGGGAAGTTTCGTGATAGAAAGATACGGGCACACTTAGTTCATATATAGAACTATAGTGTTATCTTGCAGATGATCAAGTGGAGATATCCTAGAGAAAAATGTCCTGTAGATAAATTTTAGTGATAAAAAAGCACAGAGTTGGGGTGCAATGGTAGGTTATATATTACTATAATAATTTGCATCATAGGATTCACTCCAAAGAAACTGTGGATACAGGATGGAGCAAAATGGATGGCATTGGCTTTCCTACCAATATGTTGTATATTGTTGGTTACTGGTTAACACTGATATGAAGGAATAGTGACACATCTTTCAAATGGTATTGATAATATGTCTAAGTGTAGGGTTAAAGTGATATGATTCTGTATTCCATAGAATGGATTGGATCGTAGTGCATACAAGGATTTGTGTGATCAATCTCATGTAGGAAACTCTCGATTGAACATCATATCACCACACACTTATATGTTTAAAAGTGGAAAGTATCAGTCAATTCTTTTTCTGAGTACTCTCTTAAAGGAAAGAACTAAATGAGCATCAATCAAGATATGTATGCAATATGAGATTGACCATATTCCCTTTTTCTATGGAATACAGTCCAATCCTCTCTACGGCATATGGAAATATATCACAACAGTCCCACACATTTGTCTGAACAATTCCAATTTCATTAGGCATAAATGCTCCTTTTACAGAAAATTATACTCTGTGGACAGAGTGTGCCTGTTTTGGTATTAATGTTTTTATGTGGATATGCAAAGTTCTATTTTCTAAATGATTTTTTTTTTTTAATTTCAAATCGTATCTATATTTCGTGTATTCGTGAGTGTGTGCATAAGTGTAATATTTTATGATATATATATGAAGTTTAACTATTTAGGCTTTCTTAGGTGGATTTTATAGCAATAATTGAAATCATCACTTTTACATCTTTTGCTTGTTAGTATCTCAGCCTATAAATATGAAGTTATCAATAAGAACACCAAATTTTAAGTTATGATGTGATTGAAAATATGTGGGAATTGCATTTTTCTGCTCTTAAAATATCCAAAAAATTTTTTCTCCCCTAGGCACTAAGAATACTGTTCTGAATATATAAACTATTCAATCTCCAGCAGTATTTGGCTTTGAAAGAAATAATTCCATCTAAATAGAGGAGGTGAGATTGCTTCAGCTTTTTCATTTGAGATCCACTAACTGAAGTGGATCTCAAATAAAGCTAATGTTAGCCATATCATGCAAACAATCCAGAATGAATGGATTCAAAGTAGGAAATTCAAACTGTCCTCCAATCCATGTTATGGATTTGTAAACATTAATATCAATAATAGAGCTGCTAGTATTATATCTTAATAAATTTTTCAACATTTCTTACATCAGTTTTCAGGTATATTAATTATTAAATTGGTTCTCTCCTGTTTACATGATTTTCACTACTGATCAGATATTTTTGTTATATTTTATAGATTTATTCCGATAAGTTGTCTTTAACATTTTCTTGACATGCAGTGGACAGTTACCTTATCCGTAAGTGTGAAACGAAGGATAATAGTTTGATGGTGTCAACCAATCATGAATGGTTTGTGGTGTGAGCGCTCAACCAAATATGACATTAATTACTTACCTTAACAGCTATCTCTCTTTTCTGCAGCATGTCACATACAATTTTTTTTACAGTGTCAGAAAGATGCATCTGCTCACTCTCTTCATCAGACTCTTCAATGGAGCTTTCTTCCACCTCAATGGCCTCTTCTCCTTCTTGATCTTTCACGTTAGTAGCCATTACAAGGCTAGAATTAATGCAGACACAGTAAGAGAAAAAAATAATAACATTGACACTCAAATTATCATATCTACACCTGCCAATCCTAAATATAGTCCAGTATATATATGTATATATATGCATATATATATGTATGTATATATGTGTATATATATATGCTGTAAAATTTACCAAGTTTTATGATTGAAAAAATTGGATTGGTTTTCACAAGATAATACTAATATGAGAATATCAGGGATGAAAATTAAAGTCATGAATGGAGGACTGAATTATGGCACTTTCAGTAGAAGAAATTTGAATGTCGGAATTCATGTGCATTGCTTGCAGATAAGCTATGCTCCCATTTTCATATTGGTATATTGTAAGTGATTTGTCCATGGAACATGCTATCAAAAGAAAAAATCATGAAGTGAAATCATAGAGTGTGACATATTTAGCTGAAGTTCAACCCATGCATTCCACTGTGGTGTTTTATAATAAAAGAATATGGCTATCACTTGCTTGTAATGAAATGGGTAAGTAGTTGCATAGCAGTATACTACCATGGTTATTCTCTGTCTTAAACAGCATTTTCTCTCCATAAAATGTATCTTTAAATGGCATATCTTTACCTAACTCCAGGATTACTAAGGGCTTTAGTGCTTCTTCTGACTGAACTGGCCTGCTGTAGTATGTTGAAGTGATCATTGACATAGTAAGGGGTGTTAAGAATAAGGAAGGAGGAGAATGAACAGAAATCTTTATACTAACCTAATGACTAGTGAATTTATAAATACCAAGGAATAGTATATCAACTTGTTTACAGCTTTATAATTTAAAATAAGATCAATTAACCTGGTCTGCTGTTAAATTTTTAAAGCTCTTTAGGGAAATAACAATTCCCATCTGTCACAGGAGGGAGGTAAAGGATAGTCTTAGATTCTTAAGTAGAATAGTTATACACACACCAAGGTACCAGTAAAGACATATTTATTGGATGACAGCATGGTTATTGTAAGAAATAATTATACCACCTAATGTTCAGCTGTTGAAAACACTTATTGTTTTGTGTTTTGTTGTGGTAAAGTAAAAAAGAAAACTCTTCTCCTATGGTCTGTACCTATTTAGTGCCCACTACACACCCACCTTTCCCCTCCCCCCTTGGGGAAATTAACCATTAGCCAAAAGTGCTCCAAAACACAATTTCCATATGCTAGTGTTAGGCTTAGAGCCTATAAAGAGCACTACTACACTAACATCAACTGCATTAAAGAACTTTTCTTTTGGTTGTCATGGCTAATTCAATGAATTATCAGCTAAGTTGCTTTTAGTTCATTCACTTAATTACACAAACATCTAATTAACCACTTGTATGCTATAGCTTCACTACTGTATATTGTACCTTAGACAATAAAGTGAACTTTAAAGAAGACAATTCCAGACAAACAAAGTGTATTGTCAAACATCCACAACTGGTGTGTATTATATCAAATTTCTATATCTAGGTCTATGATACATCCAGTTTTTTTGTCATTATTGGGTTGTTTATTTTTGGTGATTTAGGTATGTGCTACCAATAACCCTTTACTATACTATCATTTGAAAATATTTCTTAAAAAGGCTGTAGCAGCCATAATGAAGTGCTAATCAAGACTTAATTCTTTTATCAATCATACCAGAGATAAAGGGTACATTCATGCAAAGTCTCATAAAATATATTCCAGGTATCTAGGAGTTTAGACACAGAGACAGACTGGCAGATAGGCTTTGTTTCTTTATTATTAGGATAGAGTTATTATGTTTAACATGTAGGAAAAATTGTCTACTCTGTTTATGAACAATAAATAATTTTTTAAATTTCTTTCTAAAGTATAGAAAATTGCCAAAAACATCTCCATGGCCTGGGGCAGCCAGCACATTTTGTGGACAGTAATCAGAGAAGTATAGTTTTAGGTTGTATGAGAGGTGATGGGAGCACAGTAAAAAATCCAGATGTAGTTTTCATAAGTAAACTATCCAGGAAATTTATCATAGTATGTCTGAGGAAATTGATGAATCACATGGACCTCCTCCACAAGCAGGTTGAGTGAAACTCTAGGATTTCTACTGTTAAATTATTTTTATACCCTGTGGTATCATGAGTTTCTTATAGAGATTAGTGCTGATTCAATGGCTGGGTAGCATAATCAAGTCTGAAATTTATGGCTACTATAATGTTGCATGTTGACATTAGCCAAGTATCGCCAGTATATGCTGCCCGTACTTGATATTTAGACTCCATGTTTGGACATGTGTGCGTTTGTGTATGCTTATGGGTGGATGTGTGATCACGCACATGCACATCTGTGTGCAAAACATATTGGTAATCTAATATGTCCAGTTTTGGTTGTTTTGTGGTTGACTATACTAGCACCCACTGTTCTACACAAACTGTAAATCAGAGCACCTTTATGTTTATTGTATGTTTGATTGGGCATGTGCGTGTGTGTTTCCATGTGTGTGCATGTGTATGTGTTTGTGCATGTGTATGTGTTTGTGCATGGACATGCATGTGTGTGTCTGTGCATGTATATGTTTGCATTTATGTTCGAAGATATATATATTCACTACATATAGATTGCATAATAAAATTAAGGGGAAAAATGATATATTGAGGGTATTAATTGTCGCACAATCCATAAGAGTGTCAAAGAGCTGGGCATGAAAGCCCTGTGTCTCTGCATTTGCATTTCTTTAATATGAAGAAATGTCTTGCAACCAATACTTTGAATATGCAATATATTATTCTCTTTCACCTGAACCTGCAGTTTTTCAACCACTGGATTATTTCACATGTGTCCCTTATGACAAAACAAGACAGACTAACTAAGGACAAAACCTGTTTTCAAGGAGAGAAAAAAAACTAATAATATTCCACTGACTTAGGTATACAACACATAGGGCCAGCAATCTTTCAATAGGTGTAGACTATAACTATAATGTAAATTTGACTATATTATGCAGGCTTCATTCATACAGCTAATGACTAAGCACTCTATTTACCTAGTATCTGGAGTACTTACCTTAGAGTACAACATAACATCTCAGTATCAGAGGGATATGGTTAGGCACAGAATGAACAGAGTTGGCAGTATGTATTAGTTTTTTCTCTCTCCTTGAAAACTGGTCTTATCCTTAATTAGTTGGTGCTGTCATAAGGGATTATATGAAGTAAACTGCAAATTTGAGTGACATGACTAAAGAGGATATTGTATTGCATATTCAAAGCTGTAGCAACACCTGAGTACGATTTCCTTTATCAAGGAACTGTGATGCAGTATGATAGCCTGCATATGCATGATAGAAGGGTAAGTCAAAACCTTGGAAATTAGTTTAATGTGATAATACCAATTTTTTTACACTTGCCAAATGCCACTCATATATCCAAGTTTGAGTATATGCTTTGGAACTGAAAAAAATGAAGACAGTGCTGATTACTGTCACATTAGAGTCAGCAGTCTAAAACTTTCCTATCACCCTTTTCCATTGCATCCTAAGATGGATACAAATTAATATGCTATTTTCAACATGATCTCATAGAGACATTGGTCAGCATAGACTTGTACAGATCACAGTTTGACAGACAATAATGGACATTGAAATCATTATCAATATTAACATGATATAGTT
Organism: Lycopodina hypogea; assembly: GCA_963969325.1. Taxonomy (NCBI): domain Eukaryota; kingdom Metazoa; phylum Porifera; class Demospongiae; order Poecilosclerida; family Cladorhizidae; genus Lycopodina; species Lycopodina hypogea. The sequence continues at coordinate 4,738,414 of OZ017793.1, read as the reverse complement.
GGGTTTTTTTTTTTATAATCTAAAGTGAACTAAACTTTTTTCTCATAGGGGTAGTCAAATCTGGAAAATTTGTTGGTTAGAAAATTGAAAAACTTTTCCTACTTTTTAAGTGGAGTAGGAAATCTAACTAACCTCTTTTTTCCATTTTTATTATTCTGGATATTGCTCAGGATCAGTACTTGAATGTGAATGAGCCAGAAAAATTTGTGGGTACAAACTGAGATCTCTTTACGTGCTCTTTTGGCTTTCTTAGAAACTGGGCTGAAGGTTATCAGGGACTCTAGAAACATGCAGGTGACAATTACCTGGAAGATGAACAAGGAGATGAGATGAACAGTTGGAAATAGTCAATGTTTATTAGCCATTGTATTTTTGGTCTGTATTTTAGTATGCCATTTGGGGTGTGGTTATTGGGTATTGCCTTTGTCCAGAAAATAAATTTTGAAATGGTGGCACCATTCAACATTTCTTCATAAATTTTCTTTGATAACATAGTATCAAGTTCTAAATTAATATAAAAATTATTTTTGGTGGAGTATATGATAACTCTGGATATCAATTGAAAATGAAGTCAGTAAACTTGTCAGCTATTTGTAGCAACTCATTTTAACTGCTAAACTGCTGCAAAAACACAATTTTAATACAAAGAGAAAAAATGGAATCTTTTGAGTGGAAAATAAAATAGAATCATGAAAAAAGTTGAATGCAACAGATATTAAATTAATAGAATGTACTAATTAGTAGCCACTCCAACAACTTACACATATGTAATAAATCAAGGTGTAATTTGGTCATAAGTTGTAATGCTGCTGTTGTATTTTGCAGTTATACCAATATTAAAATTTCATTTATATATGGATATATTTTTGTTTGAATTAAAAAAAAATTTTTTTAGCATTTTTTTTTACCATCCTCCCTCCCCCCTCACTTTTTTTTTCATGCCCAGGCTTACTACTTGTGTACATTCTCAACTTCACATTTTGAAATGAATTTCAACAAGCTAAAATCCTGGTTCAAATGTCATATAGGTCTTGTAACCTTTGGCAGACCTATAGAAAAGTTGACTGAGTTCAGCTGACCTGAATCCTGAAAAGTGCTGTTAATCTTGTTAAAATCTTTATAGCTTGATAATTGCATTTTTACAGATATATTTTAGTAGCTGTTCTTTGCAGGGGTGTATTTGGCAGGACAAACCCTTATACCACTAGGACAGAGCTACAAGAGGCTGTTTACTGGGACAACCTAGGGGGGAACCCTGGGAAGTTGGCAGTCTGCTCCTGAGAACTAGGTAAGAGACCTCCAGGCTGTGGTTCTGTAGATAGTGATCAAGTAGTGACACTGGGGCAATTTTTTCATCAGAAGTACTTCCTTAGATAGAACTTGAACCTCACAATTTAAATGATGTTAATTCAAAACTTTTTCAGGTTTCCAGCCCCAACAGTAATATAAGCTGGCAGCTGCTTTTTATCATTTTTACTAACCATAGTACTCTGCTGGGTTGACTACAGCAAGCTGCACTTGCTTTTTTTATTAAGTTTTTTTGAGTGTGCAATGTAGTTTGTAATTCACTTGAGCTTTTAATCTGATGAAGTAATTTAAATTTATCAGTGTAGGTTTTAAAAGTAGAAAAAAGTACTATTTTAGTTGTCATTTAGAAGAGGAATGAGGTATGAGTTCATTTTAAGAGTATTTTGTATTATCATTGATGGTTTTAAAGGGATTCCAATATACTAGACATGCATCAATGTACTTTAAAAATGGGGCAATTTGTCCCATAACCCCCTTCACCCTATGTATACCAGGTACTTTTCTAGTATACATAATTTATATTTTGGTACATGAAGAGTGTATGTATGTATGCATATGTGCATGTGTTTGTGTGTGCTTGTTGTCACCTGTGTGTGTGCATGTTCTATTTGTGTGTGAGTGTTTGTGTGCATGTATGCATGCATTCTTGTCTCTGTGTCTAGGTATAATACCCATACCCATGAATCCAAAGGAACAAAACTTTCAAGGTTTGCACCTAGCACACTGGGGGCAGTTTTAAGACCATTCTCCAATATCCCCCCCCCCCCCCCCCCCCCCCCCCCCGTCCTACAAAAGTCATGGTGTATTGTAAAGGCAACCAATCCACTGATCAACCAACACTGACTGACCTACCTACCAACTGACCAACCAACCAATCAACCTACCAAAAACATACAAAAGAACAGATAAACCTGAAAAAAAACAAAAAAAAACAAAAAGCTAACAAATGATAAGTAAGTGTAGGTAAGTAGGTAGGTTGGTAGGTAGATATTTAGGTTGGTAGGTAGATATTTAGGTTGGTAGGTAGGTAGGTAGGTAGGTAGGTAGGTAGTAGGTAGGTAGGTAGGTAAGTAGGTAGGTAGGTAAGTAGGTAGGTAGGTAGGTAGGTAGGTAAGTAGGTAGGGAGGTAGGTAGGTAGGTAGGTAGGTATGCAGGTAGGTATGTATGTAAGTAAATATATAAATAAATGAATGAATGAATGAATGAATGAATGAATGAATGAATGAATGAATGAATGAATGAAAGAACGAATGAATGAATGAACGAACGAACAAATGGATGGATGTAGAGACAGACAGACGAACAGACAGACGAACGAACGAACGAACGAACGAACGAACGAACGAACGAAAGAACGAACGAACGAACGAACGAACGAACGAACGAACGAACGAACGAACGAACGAACGAACGAACGAAGGAATGAACTAACTAATAAACACTTTCATTTTACACACTAATGGGAAGAGGTGTAGCCAGGAGGAATTCCACCCACATTACTCCCAAAGTCAAGTTGTGTGTGTATATCACATTTTAAGTTCATTGCTCCAAGGGTTTGTCTTGTGAAAGTATCATTTGGCCTTTTTTTGGGTCTCACATGAAGACAGAAATGGGTGTGGTCATATACATAAACTTAAAACATTCTCTATATTATACTAATTCTAAATATATATGGGTTCATTGGTCTAACTCCATAGATTAAAATGTTTTTGCTGAAATACAAATTTTCAGCCTTACACAGGGAAAGGAAGAGATGTGACCAGGTTGAACCAAGCCCATCTACTATCAGAGTGAAGTTGTATATGCATAGCAAGATTTAGATCTGTAGCTCCAAGGGTTTTTCTGGCAAAATACCATATTTGGCTATTTCTTGTTACCATGTAACCATTTTCCAAATTTTTTAGCCCATGTCTTAAGTAGGGTCAAAACCTATCATCATGCAAACTTTCAGAGATATCCTCCCACAGGTTTGGCCAGAATGAAGGTACAGATAGACAGACAGACATATAGACATCTCCTTTTCTATATATAGGAGATATATAAATATAGATATATAGTCGGGCTTTGTCTAAACCCCCCCCCCCCCCCCTTCCTCCTCCAAAAATGTATAAATTTTTTGAATTTCTTTCATGTAAGTTGGATAGTACAGTATATTAATTATCCTATGGTCTGCTCACTGTGGCAAATATAACAATAATAATTGCAGTGTTTTCCCTAAAGGAAGTAAAAAGAACAGTTAGAAGGAGAAAGAAATGCAATAAATGTTGGAGAAGAATGGAAAGTAGGAAAGAAAAAAAAAGGAAGGGAAGAAAGGACTTTTTTTAATTTCTTCCAATGAATTCCTAGAGAAACCACACCCCTCCCCAAACATTTGCAGAGATACCCCGTTCATTCCAAAGTTGCATAAATAAAGATCAATGATGGTTTCATGAAATATATTTAGATTTATGCATATTTTTAAGAATACATGTATAGATCAGTTCTACTGAAAGGCAAATATACCTTTGTAGAGGGCATTAACTACTTTTGTACCGGTCTGACACCTTATAATTACTGCAGTTAGATCAAGGTTGGAGCTTCATGTCATTCTGCCACCTCAAGGATGAGTGGAGTGGTGTACTCCGAGTGTTTGATCCCCATGGAGAAGTGTGGAGGTGAGCTTTTAGTCACAAATACTTTTTCAGGGTAGTGAGTACCAGGACCTGGCTTTTTGGTGGTATCTGCATATTAATATTGTACAAGAAATATTAAAATATATAGATTTCTCTCAAGAAAATAGTAATTTACATAAAGATCACCTCCTGGTATTATACTTCTTCCTTGCATAGAAAATGCAGGTGCATTCCTTATGTAAACACTGGGTTTCACCATCTCATAAGAACCTGGACCAGGTGTTTTGGCAAAATCCTCAGCAAAGCCTCCCGAATACCTGCGTCCAGTCATGGAATAAGCAGCAGAGGCCCTTTTCACAGGAACATTTCTGCCCATAATATTTGGCAGAGTATAAGAGTTGGATGAAGGTATGCTGTCACCTGAAATGAGAAATTGAATGAGAACTACAAAGCTTAAATTAATTTATAAAATGATATATCATTTCAAATTTTTAAAGAGATGAATGATATACTTTTTCTGTACTTCGACCTTGACCCCATTGAGTAGGCAGGAGCACGGGCTTCTCCCTGAGGATGAGATGTCTCAGGGTTATAGTCACAAGGAGAAGGTGTCTTGAAGAATGCTTTAGCAAAAATGAAAAAAATGCAATATAAGTAATATTTTTTTTATTAAAAAAAAAAGGAGAAGTAAATTATAAGGTTATTACAATAATTAAAAAAGTATATAAGTAGAAGAAAATATTATTTATCATAAATTGTAGAGACCTTCTAAAGCACATGCTTAGTTTGAACACTAACATGGCTTTAGTATATGATGGCATTTGAGGATCCTCATGGGGACAATTTAGTAGAACTTTTATTATTACGTCCTTACACACGCTCTTGTTCTTTCCAAGCATAGAATAGGATGGACTGCCATCTTTGCCAAATCTTGTATACTTGTAATCCACAAAGTAACCAGGTCCTGGGCTACAATCACTCTTGTAAACTATATAGACACAAAAAAATTGTATAGTTTACAGTCAGATTCTTTTTCACACTTAATTAGTTTACACTTACACAGAGATATTGTTTTATTTATATCCTCATGGTAGCATACTAGTGTTAATTAGTTCTAATTCAAAGGTGATAAAAAATGAACCTGATTTCAGCTTTTCCTATTTTTTTTTGTTGTTGCACATCTCCTTTTCATAATGGTTGGAATCAGTTGATTTTTATTTCCAACTTTTCTTTAAAAAATTAATGAAATGGAAAATAATTTACATGGCTAAACATTGGGAGGGGTTAAAATTTGTTAAAACTTCTTTTTATTATCATTCTGCAGAAGTTAAAAAAAAAAAAAAATAATAATCTCAGCAAATATTTCATTTCTCACATGAACTCTGCTGCCTCCTCCCAAAGGAGTGAGCCGGCATTACTTTCTTTGTAGGATCGTGTTGCCGGTAGCCCATACACGGGGGCAGGCCATAAATACCTGGGCCTGGACCTTCAATAGGTGGTAGTGGAGACAAGTACAACAGCGGTAGCATTAAATAGAGGTGCGCATAAAAAAATAACCAATAATCTATTACAAACGGGCATTGTTTACCTCTTTCCCTCGCGCTAATCATGGTTTATTCCTCTCTTAATGGCAGAGGGCAGGGACAGTGACGAATGTAACCTTGCTTCCAATTTGCACTATTTTCTTCCACCTTTGCTGGAGAGATAGGCATGCGCGGAATAATTATTGTGATAAGTGAACTATGACCTTTTCCCACCAAAGAGTACTCGCCACGTCCTCACGTCGATCCTTACCGCACTGCTGAGCCAATTTTGGAAAGAAAGTTGTTCCAATGAGAATGGAGAAGTTTGCTACGATGGTGGGTGTTATGGGTGCTGTTTTTGTGTTATTTAGTTTCCTAGGGGTCAGCCAGGCTGCTGTGATCTCCATTGACTTGGGCAGTGAATGGGTTAAGGTTGCTTTGGTAAAGGTCAGTGAGTTACACATGATTTTGTAAAATGTTGTGTATTCACGCATGTATCATGTTACAGCCTGGTGTCCCTATGGAGATTGTTCTGAACAAGTGAGTGAATTACCTATATCATATAAAAAAAATGGGATATGTGCATAGGTGCAGGCTATGAATGTTTTTCTTCTTTGCTAGAGAGAGTAAGAGGAAAACAGCTGCAGTTGTGGCCCTCAGAGATGGTGACAGACTAATAGGGGGACCTGCCTTAAACATGGTAAGATATAGCTAGCATAAGGTGTAATTAAATTTATGAAAGCTTCAGTTAATATTCTATTCTCCATGGAAAATTTTCTCACCACAAGTGCAAATGAGTTGAGTTTATTACTTTTTTTTAGTCATGTGTGATTTGATAGTGTAACGCCGTCAAATTACTCTAACAAAATATTCATATCTTTCAGAAGATACTTTTTACCTGTGGCCTACAGGTCTAGGAACACTTGGAATAGGGGGGTGGATACATCCACAAGTTTTGTGCAAGAAAGGATTTTTAACTAATTATTTACTGTTTATAAAAACTTTGTTAATACAAGTACTTGGTTAAAACTAAGTGTTTTTACTGTATGGAAACCCACTGGTTATAACTAAATGATTTTTCTGCATAAAAACCCAAAAGTTGTAAATCTTTTCACACCACAAACCTCATCACTAAGAATTCTGAACAATTAATTTGTCTTGTCTAAAAAAAATACTTTTTGATAAATATTATATAGTAATTATTTGCCACAGGTCTTAGTGTTGGACCGATCTTGTTTCTCTAACCGTAATTGATTTCTCACTTAGCGGCTTTACCATACTCTTGTTACTTTATGTACTACATACTTACATATTATTTTCACTAACTTCCTGCCTGCCTGCCTGCCTGCCTGCCTGCCTGCCTGCCTGCCTGCCTGCCTGCCTGCCTGCCTGCCTGCCTGCCTGCCTGCCTGCCTGCCTGCCTGCCTGCCTGCCTGCTTGCCTGCCTGCATAGTTGTCATATCCCATTTTTGCTTCCAGTTTGTGCCCCAGACAACAGATATAGAAATTTAATAATATTTCTTACAGAGATGTAAAACATCTGGCAACATGATGTTATTTTTTCCTTGATCACATACTACCATGACCAATCTGTAGTTGGCATTGTGGTTATTGGCAGGTATAATTCCTATTTAGACAAAATTCATGTTGGACTAATTAAACTAAACTTTTAGTATCTCTAAGTTTGCGTAACCTCTTCCTCTCAATTTTACAACATAGAAGTATAAAAAAGATATCATCTTCAGTGGTTCTGAATATGAGGATTGGGGAAGAAGGGTGTTATTTTTAAAAGGGAAATTGAGTGGAAGTATATAATTAATATGTACACGGAGTTGTGTTTGTTTCATATCTTAGGCTGTCAAGTATCCTTCAAGTGCGTACAGATATTTGCAGTTGCTTCTGGGACAGAAGTATGACAGTCCCATGGTGAAGCTGTACAGGGAGTGGTTCCCCTACTATGACATCAGAAGGGATGAAGACAGAGGTGAGGCAAGCATAGGATAGAAATAGTATCATTCCAAGTGTGTTCACCCATGTGTGTCTCCCTGCTCTAGGAACGGTTGTGTTTCAACATGATGAGTAAGTTGATCTACTGCTGCTATTATTTACGACTGTGTTATTTTTCGTTTATTTTTACAGAGTTGGTATCTGTCCAAGTTAACTCCCCACCCCTACCCCCCTCCCTTCCTAATTTATTTATTGCTTGTTTAGAGACACTGTCTACTCTCCTGAGGAGTTGATAGCAATGCTATTCAATAACTCCAGACACATTGCAGAGGAATATGCAGGTATGGAAGAGCTGATTGTGATGATAGTTATTCAACAATGTAAATATAGAGCAGAAACATAGGAACTTAGAAAGGTGTGCATATGTAATCCAGTATCATACTTTCCTAAAGAATTAATCATAGTAGTGTTGTTCTACAATTTTCGACACATATACTTGTGTATATTTAAGGATCACATTATTAGGAGAAGATTGCAATCCTTCATAAATTTAGATTGAAACTGCTCCATTCTTCTAGAGAATTGAACCGTCTTTTTTTAATTATTATTTGTTCATTTTTTATCATGATTTGTTGATGCAGGTGTTCCAATCCGTGATGTGGTGATAACAATACCTACCTTCTTCAACCAAGCACAGAGGAGAGTCATCCTTCAGTAAGTTGGGAGGGAGAGTTTGCAACTGGGCGTATCAGTGGCTACAGTCAAGAGTGCATAATCAACCCAGAAATACCCTGTATGGGTTGGTTTTCTCTACCTTCCATCCATTCCTAGTAAAACTGGGGTATCCAGAACTGACTTGGTCTAGAACAAGAGATATGCTTGCTGGGACGACCAGGATTACCAAGAGTGGGGTGGGGAGGAGAGTTTCTTCCGTTCATTATCATGGAGGGGGTTTTTTGTTGTTTAAAAAAAAAAATTTTTTTTTCTTAATTTTGATTCACTTTTTTTTTCCCTTTTTTGTGAGGGAGATAATGAACCTTCCTCAAACTATTAACATCTCTATCATGGAACAAAAATTTTATGTCATTCAACCGCAGCTTATGGTGTAATGTAATTTAACTAGGTAGTATTCTTTACATTTATCAATCTATTACTTTAATCTGTTCATTGATTTATTTTGTGTCCATTTCCATCCCTCAGCTGTGCGTCACTGGTCGGCCTCAATGTTCTTCAACTTATGAGCAACAGTGCTGCAGGTACACATCGCGGTGTGGCAGTGTGACCTGATAGTCTGTCTCCCCATGTTAACATAACGTTCTCTAATAAATCATGTTTGGAAAAGAATGGGATATATTGTAGTGGGCTATTACATGGTTGTCGGTTCCTACCTATCTTATACCTGTTGTGATAATTTATAAATTCATGTTTTGCTGCTAATCTCTCCTCTCTCCCCCCCCCCCCCCACAATTTTTTCAACAGCTGCTTTGAATTATGGACTTTTCCGCCAATCTTCCTTCAACACTTCGTCCTACTATGTGATGTTCTATGATATGGGAGCAGCAAGTACCACAGCAACAATAGTTGGTAAGGATCTTCACACACCTACGCACACATCCACAGCCTGATGTATCTTTCTTTCATCAACGACATCATGCACATTGTCTCCTTGTCTAGCATTCTCTAGTGGCCCCTCTATGTCCAATAATGTTCTCACATTCCATGAAGCCACAGCCCAAAGTGATAACTTCTGAGAAAGACTTGCTTTATGTGCATCTAAAAGATCTCTCTCTCTCTCGCTCAAGAGAGAGAGAGAGAGAGAGAGAGAGAGAGAGAGGTGTGCAATGTATGCGCAGGAGAACATACTTGAAGAGAACTGAGTGATGCCGTCAGACGGACACCCTGAAATCAGTACACATGGGTCCAACAATGTTTTGCAAACTGCTTTAATCAGTTGTCACAATACTGTACCCACTGCCCAGGGGTCACCACGTGGAGGCCCTGAATAGGTAGCTCTGACGAGAGCTGACACGCACATACCCACCTGTGTGCATGCAAGCACACACACACACACACACACACACACACACACACACACACACACACACACACACACACACACACTACTAGATCCACACAGTAAAAAAGTGGATTCACAGTGCACGCACCACATAGACTAAGGAATACATACTGCACGATGTGTGCACTGTGAACACAAAATATTGCCAGTATGCACCACACTGTGGATTTTTTTAACAAACCACATCCATAACACAAGAATAGGCCCACATTCTATAGTGACGTTGGGTCCATGACCCCATATGGTGTACAGCACTGCATGTTTGGGAAACCACCCAGTTAACTCTCTGTGAAGCAAGCTTAGGGCTGCAGTGTGTATGAAGCTCAGCAAATGCATACTCGTAGGAATTGCCTACCATGCATGAATGTCCTTTCCTATATATATGAGATTGTTGAAGGGATTCAACAAGCTCAACTTACCATTTATCCTCCCCCCCCCCCCCCTCTCTCCCCTGTTTCCTATCACCTTCAGCTGAGGAATACTTACGTAAGCCATAGAAAATCCCGAGGTGGTTAGGACCTTGTCCTGTGTCTGGTACCAACCCAAGCCACATCATAACTCTCCCTGTTCCTAATGCATGACTACATCCTGCCACCTCAACCTCTTCCTGTTTGCATCCTCCCCTAGTCTCTTGTCCCCACCCACCCTCCTTCCTAGTTTAGAGCTCACCATCTATCTCCACCTCTTTCATGCCTCCCCATTGTGTTTCATTCCATTGTTTGAACTTGGTGTGCAGATTACCGGAAGGTGCAGGTGAAGGAGGGAACTCTGGCCAATGTCCACCCACAGCTAACAGTGAAGGGGGAAGGATTTAACCGTCTCCTTGGTGGCCTTGAGATAGACTTTAGATTGCAGAGACATCTAGCTCAACTATTCGAGGTATGTTCCCCTAAGACAAAGACAAATAACAGTGAAAATGGGGGTGACAAATATGATTATTATAGTTGTCTTCATTTTCAGTGTTAATTATTTATTTTTTATTTATTTTTTAATTTATTTTTTTATTTATTTATTTTTTTATCTTAGATTTCTTGATTTATTTTTAATATTAAAAGGGCTTCATGAAATAATTGTATTTCAATCTCTCACTCATTATTTTTAAAGACTAGCAGGTGAACTTGATCCACTCGTCACACTGGAGCTTGTGACTTCGCCTTTGGTGAACTCACTTGAATAAACTCAAAAAAATATTATGTATGTCATTGCCCATGTGGCCAGTGTACTGCCAAACCCTTGGACCTAGAGACAACTTGGCTTACATACACTACTTGACCAGGGGAGTAACTTGCCAGTGTTAAATCCAATAGCTGGATTCTGAGGGCCTAAGGACACTAAAAGTCAGAGATTAAGCGGTGATGTGAATCTATTCTGGATAGAAAAAAGACTGGTCAGAATAACCCTGAATGCTTAAAATTATCTTAAGCAAAATTCTAAGAGAATGGGCATTAGCTTTGACACTACACCTATCCTCACAGTGAAGTTCATTTACCTGTGACCTCAGGAAGTGCCTTTTAATTTTCACAGCTCTCAATTTTTTTGAAATATTTTTCAGAACCAGAAAGTCACAGCTGTCAGGCCACTGTGAATGAGTGTGAGTGTGTATGTGTGTGTGTGGGGGGGGGGGGGGGGGGGGGGGGAGAATGAGAAGAGAGAGAGAGACCAATCTGTTTAGGAGAGACAATCCCAGCTGCTATCCAAAAGCTGAGGTTGTCCTGGATTTTTCTTATTAGAATGGGCAAACTATATTTTAAAATTTCGAAATTTCACCTGATATCTGTGCTGAAGTGGCAAAGTAAAGGGTTTGGAGAGCAAATGAAGTTTAAAACCTGTATGACCTCACTTTGCTAAACCCTGTAAAATTGTATGAATGTACCTACCTGTGTGGACAATGCACTGCCAAACTCTTGAGCATAGACATCTCAAAGTTTACTTGCATACACAACTTGACCAGTGGGGGGTAACTTGGGCAATGTTAAAACCCCATGATGAGAATGTAGGGTCCTCCAGACATAGAAAACAGAAGATTAAGTGGGTGTGGTGAGTTTATTCTTGACCCAAAACGGGTCAAAATTACACTAAATGCTAATTTTCTCTGTTGAAATTATCTTTAGCAAAATTCTAAGAAAAAGGGCATTAACCTTGCCACTACACCTATCTCACACCAAATTTCATTTACCTTTGACCTCAGGAAGTACCCTTTTAATTTTCAAACATAAAGCATTAGGGGACCATGATGGACAGACATACATACACATTCCTTTTTATACAGGAAAGAGAATATATTTCAAGATGATAGGTTTTGTCTTTTTTTTCATATTTCTCCAAAGAGCTACTGTGGGTGGCAGTCAGTTATGAATAGTTTGAGGGGGAAGTGTGGTTAATTCTAAATGTGTTGGGTTTTGTTCTGATGTTTCCTTTTGCTCTGCTAATCAGCCTAAAACATCACTGACCAGCCAAGAACTCTTCATGACAAACCACATCTATCTTCTCTTTGAGGAACACAATGGCTGAAGTAAACACATGAAGAGAAGAATACAAAGGGGTAAAGGGACTTTAAAAAATGTTTTTTAATCAATAACTGTTAAATTATGTATTGATTAGAATGAACTTCTAACTCTCTGGTATTTTTAACCATGCTCTGTGTCACCAATGCCACAGTCATTCCTCTTTTATTCTTTTTTTTTATTTTTACAATTTTATTTTTGTTAATCTTCTATGAGCTAGGGAGACATTGCATCGTATGCTTACAAGAAGTGTTAATATGTGTTCTGACTAATTAGATGTGAATTAGAGTTAAATGGTTTTAATCATGTGTGTAAAACGATCTTTAAACTGACATTGAAATGTCCTGTGTTGAAGAAAGTCCCCAGAAATATTTAATTTTTTACAAGCACAAAATAAAAGAGAAAAGAGCGGAAACAATGTGAACATAGTGTGCATTATTCACTCTCTTTGATGCCTCTTGTATTTGACTTCACTTGAGAAATACATTCCTTCAGAAATACCTAATGTGGTTATTTCATTTGTTGCCGTGTGTATTCCAATTATGTATTCTTACAAAGGGTTAGCTCTTCCAAACTAAATTGAAAGATTGGTCTAACTTGTTGCAGGCACAGGGCAAGACTTCAGGCAGTGTGTACGACTCTCCTCGGGCAATGGCAAAACTCCTCAAGGAGGCACAGCGAATAAAACATGTCCTGAGTGCCAACTCTGACCACTATGCTCAGGTAAGCCTGCATGCTATGAGAGAGAGAGAGAGAGAGAGAGAGAGAGAGAGAGAGAGAGAGAGAGAGAGAGAGTGTGTGTGTGTGTGTGTGTGTGTGTGAACATTTGCAAATATGTGGTAGGCATACAGTGGTGATGCAATGTTATGTATTACTTGTGAATTACTGATTGGCTATTAGTCTAAATCAGTTGATCTTCGATCTCCTGCAGTTGCAAACTAGTTCAGTTTGTTTTTTTGAATTTATTATGTAGGAGATGTAAATTAATATTATTTCATAAGTTCATCAATTCATGAGTTGGCTTTCTGCAAGGTCAACTTTAATTTCATTTCCTAATCCTTTTAGTTACTCTCTTGACCTCTTTCGTTTGCTTTCCCTAACCCTCATCTCTTCTCTTTTAGTTCCTCTCTATCCTGTTAGTCCCTGTATACTCATCTTATTTTCCCTCTTTTCTCTTCTCCTTATCCCTTCTCGCAATTCTACCTACTACCCCTTTCTGCTCTCCTTACATTTCCTTCTCTTACTAACCATTCCGTACTTTCCTCTGCTACCCTTCCCTTCTGATGAACCTTCTCTTTGCTTTCCTTAATCCTTTTTCTCCCTCACTCACTTTAACCATCTCTGCTCCTTTTTGCTCCCCCTTTCTTCGAACCATTCTCTAGTCTCTTAAATCCTTTTTTCTGTTCAATTTATTTCTTTTCTCTGTTCTTAAACTCTCTTTGCTCACTCAGGCAGCTTTTTCTAAAACTAACGGAGGAAAGAAATTTTTTTTTGTTTGTTTGTTTCCACCCCCCCCCCCCCCCCTCTTTCCCTTCCTTATATCTCGGTTTAATATTTGATGATCCTGTACCAGAATCACCTTATTGCCTGCTAGGGGTGCGGTCCAGATTTTAACCCCCTGGTGACATCCCCAGGGTTCCCTTAGTCAGCAAATGAACTTGGTTGTGATAAGTTGGGAACTGTGGGAGGAGTTAGCGGTCAAACAAACAGAATAAGTTCCATTATGATATGATTAGACAGCAAAGGTCTGCCTCAGTTTTTCTATGGACTTCAAAATCAAGTAAGTACACGAGAGTTATAGACTGGATTCTGAACAAGCAAATGCTGCTGTACTAAAACACAAAACCGTGTGCAAACTAAAGTAATACCTGGCACCCTACCACCAGCTCTAGGTAGCTCACTGCATCCACACAGTCCCCCCCCCCCCCAAGACGTTAATTCTTTAATGTAGTGAGTGCAGAGTGGACTAGCACTGGAGACTAGACTAGGGAAAGCTTTACATCTCACACCACCACCACCTGCTACAGACTTATATTCATACACACACACACACACACACACACACACACACACACACACACACACACACACACACACACACACACACACACACACACACACACACACACACACATTTCTACTCTCCTGCTTCTCCTTTCCCTTCAAAGCATTTAAGAATTTGGTATCCCTTTCCTCCCCAGGAGACACACTGTGGTGCAGGGCAATAATTCATCTGGTTCACAAACCTTTAAGCCCACTTTCTACAACCTTTTCTCACGCCTGAAGCTACTGTTTGCCATTGGTCCTGCCTATTTCTCTGTGGGGTTTATGCCTGCTGAGAAGTTGATGTGTGGTTAAAGGTGAACCATTATTGACTCATATTAATTTAATGGGTATAATTGTTTCAAATAGATTGAAGGTCTCCTTGAGGAAGTGGATTTCCGTGCGAAGGTGTCCAGGGCACAACTGGAGGAGCTATGCGAGGACATATTTCAGCGTGTCGGAGAGCCAGTTAAGCAGGCACTGGAGGCAGCAGACATGACCATGGTGAGCAGTTTGAAAAGGATGGCGTTTCACACCTGAATACTCGGATGTTACCCAAGCATTTATTTCCTACGATAACCAGTGCTGGAATATGACTTACTCATATATGAATTCCACTCTGAATGCAGCTTCTGTGTGCATTTAACATAGCTGGGCCTACCATAGTTTCTGAAGTGACCTGTGTTTGTTGTGTGTGTGTGCGTGCATGCGTGTGCGTGCGTGCGTGTGTGTGTGTGTGTGTGTGTGTGCGCGTGCGCGTGTGTGTGTGCGCGTGTGCGTGCGTGCGTGTGTGTGCATGTGTGTGTGCGTGTGTGTATGTGTGTGTGTGTGTGTGTGTGTGTGTGTGTGTGTGTGTGTGTGTGTGTGTGTGTGTGTGTGTGTGTGTGTGTGTGTGTGTGTGTGTGTGTGTGTGTGTGTGTGTACAGAATGAGATCGATGTGGTGGTGCTGGTGGGGGGTGGGACCAGAGTGCCCAAGGTGCAGGAGAACCTACTCAAAGCTGTTGGCAAGTAAGACTCTAAGAGCCTGTCTAGTTATTAGCATTTTAATTACATGTAGCATAATCATTAGTATTTCAATTATTAACACTCGGTCAAGTCAGTTATATTAATAAGTGTCAACAGTTTCTCTGTGATAACTAAAAATTCACTAGATTGATAATTTTCAGCCTCAAAGTTCGTTAAGTTGAGAACCCTTGGGGCCTGATGGTAAATGGAGGCCGTAAGGTTTGATATTCTGGTCTCTTAACTCTAGAAGAAACCACCAAATCAATTTCATCTTTACAGTCAAATCTTTTCTAAGCCAAACATTTTCCCTATTACATCCCAGGGCCATGGGGAATATTTATGCCAAATTTCATCAAAATTGTTCCATATGATTGACCTGTTCCAGTGCATTTGCCAGATAACCCTTTACCAAAAATGCTGGAAAATGTTTGCGCTAGACCAATCTGAACCCCAAAAAAATTCTTTTTTGTCACTTCCTGGGGATTGTAGGTTCCAACATTCATGCACTTATTAAAAATTGTAATTAGTCTACGTGTCTAGGAGGAGTTTTCAGAAAGATGGCAGACATTGGTAGTTTGTTATTAGGATTATAGTTATTACTATTGTAATCCGAAGATGAGCAATTTATATATATATATATCTATTTATTCAGTATCCAATAGTGTTAATGGTTATATTATATACATGACCAATATGATGAGAAACATTTCTGAACCTGCCTTTTCTTCCTTTCTTCTTTTTTCTTCTTTTTTCTTTTTCTTTTTTTCTTCTTTTTTCTTCTTCCCCTTCATTAATTAATCAAATGGTGTTCCATCTGTCTCATACTACAGTAGAAAATCAGTTATCCTGGCAGAGATTGAGTTGCTGGGGGAATCTTCTCTCCGCCCACTAATTATATATTATGACTGATTATGACTCATCTAACATAAGTACAATGACTTGCAGTGAATAGTGTGAACACTTGTGCAGAGTTATGTATATCACTATGTTTAGTTCATTATTCGAGCCCTAACTCTCTCTCTCTCTCTCTCTGCCATTGTTTGCATTCTAAACAACTTTGGTGTCAATCAGGTTACAGCTCGAGGTATTTCTGCGGTGCTGCCCCAAGTGCATTACTGGCTCTCCTTGAATGTGAAACTGCTGGAGGCACTTGCTCTTATTCAGTTTTTCTTCTATAGTTTGAATAATTCTCTTCTTTTTCTTTCCAGTAGCGTGTTCAGGTACTTTTGTGTGAAGAGTAGGACTGCCTTGACTGTGAGGAATTACTGTATGAAATATGAAACTATTTTAAAAGTATAGGTGTGGCTTTGCATAGCATTCAGTTTCTGACATGTTAGGGTAAGTGAAGTTTGGGCTAACTGGCTTCAAACTGTACTTTCATATCTTAATTAGTGCATGGGGTCGGATAGTTCACTTCAATTCACTGAGAGCAGTCCCAGAATTGAATTTTGGAGTCAACCCTCTGAGGGACAAAGACAATATTATTTTTGTCTTTCCTTTTCTTTCTTTTATTATTATCCCCCCCCCCCCCAATTAATAAGTGGTATGTTCATTGATTTCATTGTATTCCTTGTACTTTGATAGTAGACTATTGAAATTGAACTCACTGGAAAAAAAATTTAAGAAATGAATTGCAGCAAAAAGATTTCTACTTGATGTTTACTTACTTCCCATTATGTTCAGTGCTATATTTCCTTCACAGACCACATTAATTATCACGATGTAGACAGTTGCTAGGGCTAGAGCTAGTGAGCATTGTTCCTCTCCTTATGTACAACCACTGTCCTGTCCTTGTTGGACTTCTGCCCTCCTCCTCCCCTGCTCCCTGGAGATCTTAGGAGGGCCTTCAGGTGACAGTTGAACTTAAGAAGTGGATCTCTGTGTATGCTTTAAGAGGACAGAAATGTTGGGTGGGGGGGGGGGGGGTGGGGAGTAAGAGGCATAGTGACAGTGGTACGAAGGAGTGTCGAATTCCTCTCTTTCCCCCTCCCCCCTTCTCCCCTAAAAATCCCTGGGTGTGAAAGTGTAAGTGTGTTGTTTGGAAATGTGTGGTGCCAGTGTGTGACATGTGGCTTGGTTCATCCACTAATCAGTTTTGGTTGCTAAGGTATGATGAACGAGTTGTAAAAAAATAGAAAAAGTCATTGGTCTGTGTGCTTTGTTTCTCGCCAGTCTTTATGGCAAATCAATCGTTGGGTGTATTTGTAATGTTGTGATGTTCTTTTATCTCTAGATATAAAAATAGAAAAGTCCCCAGCAGCTCCAGGAACTTCTGCTAGTTTTATTATGATTTTAGTGATGCTTGTGCATGCAGTAATAGCATGTGGGGAGTAGGAGGCTGCCAGGTTTCTAGACATCTGGATGATCTCTCTTTCTTTATTTTTGCTGTTCTTTTATGTGAACTTTTAGGTCTGAATTGGGGAAAAATCTGAACACGGATGAGGCCATTGCCTTGGGGGCAGTCTACCAGGGGGCAGGACACACAAAACTCTTCAGGGTCAAGAAGTTCATTGTAAAGGAAGGTGCACTGTTTCCTATTCATGTACGTTCAGTGTGTGTGTGTGTTTGTTATAGTTTGTATTGGGTACCTCGTGTCATTGACTTTGTCCCACCATACATTACTGCCAGGAGAATTGTATTAAATGCTTTCACTCTGCTAGTCAAACTCCCTCATTCAACCATTTTTCTTCATTCCCTTTCCTCCCTCCTTTGTTCCTTTCCCTCCTCTCCCCTACCTCTCCTCCCTCTCTCTTCCACCATCTCCCTCTCCTTATTTTCCCTCGCTCCTCCTTTCCTTTCCCTCCTCCTCCTCCTCTTCTCCCCCTTCCTCCTCTCCCTCCCTCTCCTACTCTACCTTTCACCCTGCTTCCTCCCCCCCCCCCCCTCACTTGTGCCACCATTCATAGGTATCTTTCCAGAGAATAGCTCAAGTTAGTGATAACAGTTCAGAAGAAGGAGAAATGGAGGAACAAGTGATAAAATCAGTGAAGCGGACATTGTTCCAACGTGGCAACCCTTATCCTGCCAAGAAGGTTCTCACCTTTAACCGCCATGTTGAAGATTTCTCCTTCCAAGTCTTCTATGGCGACCTGAACTTTCTTTCAGTGGAAGAAAATAGGTACAAAATTCAGAATGTACGAATCAATTTCATCCAATATATAGTACTATAATGACCTCCAAAAAACTATATATTGGTCATTCCATGTCAGATCAGCTAATGCCTAGTATTTTTCCACTTTTTTGTCAGTGGAGGCCACATCATATGATGTATACAATTGGAAAACCTGTAAAGAGAGCTGTCATCTGATATTAAAATTACCTGGAGGTGACAAATGACAAATGATTTATGGCACTTTCAGCTATCTCATGAATAATTAATTAGTTATGGTTGTTGGCTCCTTTCATGAATCTTGATATATCATTTTTGTCCTATTTCATCTTTGTGATGTTCTCTTGTTGTTGTTTTCCTGCTCTAGTTATTTTGGTCGGGTCAACATCAGTGAGGTGTACTTGGCTGGAGTGGAGGCAGCTGCAAGTGATCATCGGAAGGGCCTCTCCAAGGGCATCAAGGCTCACTTCTGCATGGATGAGAGTGGGCTGCTGAATATCACCAATGTGAGGCCAATAAGCATGCCATGCTCTGTAGTGCACATGCACTGCACTGCACATACTTTATTGAGTAATAGGTGCTCCTGTAAGACTAGTTACCATGAATATGATAGTCCCACAATCTTGATTACATACAGGAGAAAGCTCCACATGTTCAATGTTTTTACCATCAAAATTTAAATTGAATACTGCTTGGTTTAGACTGTGCAATACATTTACATAGAGAATTTCACATGCACTTAGATGATCTTACATACACACAGAGGATCTTACATGCACATAGAGGATCTTACCTCATATAGCTAACATATTTATCTCTTTCTGTGTGCTCACGATCATCTTCATTTCTATTATGTTGGATCTTAGAATTTCCCAGGAAGTTATAAATCCCCTTTCCCTAACCCCATTATTATTTTTCTTTATTTTTTTTACTTTGTTGTTTTAAAAAATTTTTATTCTGTGTCGTTAAGTATCCATAAACATGAATATAGTACATATTCTGCAGAATAGTATCATGTATATATATATATATATATATATATGTATTTTTTAAAGTATTACTAGTATTTAAATCAATAAAAACTTCTTTTTTTCTTTTACAGGTGGAGTCAGTGTTTGAATATCCCAAAAAAGAACAATCTACTTTATCAAGTAATTTCACAGGATTAAATTAGCCTCAATAATCCAAAGTGAGTCAGTGTGTGTAAATTATGTATGTTCATTCTCTGCAGAGATCGGTAGCAAGATTTCCAGTTTCTTTGGAATGGGAAGTGATGAATCACAGAATGAAAAGTCTACAGATGAGGGGGAGGAGATTAATGCAGATGGGAATGAAACTGACACGAAAACTGAAACTAGAACTAAAGTTGAGCAGGAAGATGATCAGGAGCCAAGAACTGCTGATCCTGAGTCTGATGAACGAGATTCAAGAAGTGATTTGGAAATGGAAGATCAGCAAGATGCAGTTCCAGAGGAGGAGGAAGAGGAGGAGGGAGAGTCTGAAGGTGGCCAGGAAGATGAAGAGTCTGTGGAGGGGGAGGGGGAGGAGTTTGGTGCGTCTGAGGAGATTGTAAAGCAAGACAGCTATGATGAGACAATGGCTGGTACAGAGAATAGTAGTGGAGGTGAGTGGTGTTTGTTTGAGGAACCAACGTTAATATCCTAATAATGTTCCTGGGCCAAAATAAGGGGGGGGGGGGTGTCTTTTAAATTAGGTGGTTTAGTTACATATTTGTGATTTATTAATGAAATTTCCACCAATAGAAGAGGAAGAAAATTTTACTTCGAGTACAGCCCCAAACTCCTCCACAGCTGAGAGCACGCCTAACTCCACCTCCACTTCTGACAACTCCTCCACTAACACAACGGGCAAGGCTAGGGGCAAGGGGAAGGCAGACGAGTCACTCAGTAACTTGGTGAAGGTGGACCTAGTAGCTGAGCTGACAGTGCTGGACCTGCCTCAGCCATCGCAAGCCAGAACTACCTTGTCCATAGAAAAGTATGTTACAACTAGGACGAGGTGTCCACGTATATACTGTGAATGTCTCAGTTGTAAATATATACCACAAGTTTATTTTCAATGTTTTGTATAGAGTATATGCATGCACATGCAGAGCATGTAGTGGGATCTTTAGCACTTACTGCCACCACACAAACTAACAGCTGCACCGATACTATCTGAATTCAAACCTAATTGAAGCTTCTTTGCTCACAGATCCACATCACAAAACTCATGACTCAGACTATTCCTCCTTATCCGGATATCAGCCTCCTTTAACAACATAGCATCTTACTATAATTCACAATGTATTTGTCTATCTGTCTGTTGTGCAGACCTTAACTCCACCCAAACTGCTAGAGGGATCTTCACAAAACTTTCTGGGATGGATTGGGGCACCTCATTGCACATTTTCGCAAAAATTTCATTCAGATTGGGTGGTTATGGGTGTGGTTTTTTCAATGGGGGTGGTTTGGTGATAATGCACACAACCTGTCATGGAAACTTGGCATGTTTATTAATTGTATCATGGTCGTTTAATTAATGAGATTAACGTCAATAATCCCTACATGTTAATAAAGCAAACTAAACATGTTTGTTACAGCAGGTGGCCAACTTAAAAAACCACCCATACATAAAAACTAATTTTTAACCTGGAATCACTTAATTACAGGTACGTAAATTTTTCTACTGGTATCACTAATCTACATGAAACAAATGAACTCAACAAATGGCAAACTTTTACCTCACTAATCTAATCATAAACAAGAGGTAATGTGGCCAAGACATTGACCACACCCTAACATCTTCCTCCTTTTAAATGGTTGGAACTGTCAGTCCCGTTGAACCAGTAGTTCTGCAACTTTCCCTTCTTTTCTGCAGTTGTAAAGATCCTTATGCCACTAAGAACCTTCTCCATAGCATCTTGTCGTAGAAAATTCTCATTTTCTTTCTTCTGGATTAAAAAAAAAAGCTCCTTGGAGACGTGTTTATTTATCACTGAGTTTTGCCCCTGCCATTGAGCTGCTAACTTCCAGGTCACCTCTAAAACACAGTACACTTGTCTTCCAGATGTGCAGTCTTACTCCAAGGAGGATGAAGATTTTTCTTTTCATGGCGTGTATTCCTTTCTCCATGATAGACAGAGAAGCGGAGCTCTCCTGCATAACAGGAATTTCTCCCATTATGGTTGGCTCACATTTCTTCCTCCATGACTGGCTCACTCTTTTCCTGAGCAGGAACTCCTTCTTCTGTGGCAGGGACACACTTCTTGGTGGCAGTCACTTCTTCCACCATAATGACCCCGGGGACACACTCCTCTTTGGCTATCAGTTCTTCCTCCATGGCTGAGAAATACTCCTTTATGGCATAGTTTCCCACCATTGGTGTGGGACACACTCCATGGCAGGAATTCTCTTCTGCAAACAAAACTGCTTCAATTTGTTATGTATCCTTATATGTATTAGTGAGTGGTGGAGGCTTTAGATATTGACCTCGGAGGTCACTACATGCCGCCATTGGGGTGAATTGCACATTCAGAGTTTCAGATAGCTCTACTGTACTAATCAGGCAAACCTTAAGTTTCATTAGTTTTGATTGATTCAAAACTGTGTTGTACTGTATCCCATACAGATTTTCACCATTGAATAAAATGCATTTCAATTGATACCATGATTGCATTAATTAGTTACTTTCAGTGTCTTGGATAATGCCAGCCTCTACTTCCATTATGCGTGTGTGTGTATGCAGGCTTGCTCTTCTACAGCAGAGTGAGGATGAAAAGATGGCTAACCAGCTTGCCAAGAACCTGCTGGAATCTCACATCTTTGAGACGAAGGACGCCATGTACTCGGAGGTGGTGGTGAGCATGTCCACAGAGGAGCAGCGTGAGGTAGTGCTGACTTCGCTCAATGAGGTGGGAGACTGGTTGGAAGATGATGGCTACGTCTCTGAGACCAAGGTGGGTTGGGTCATCAATGGAAAATGACCTCTTTGTGGCCTTATTGGGAACTATGTACATGATTGGTATCTTTTTCTCTTACTTTTCAACTTTTTTCTCTATCCTCTTCTTTTAATGACACTTATATTGGTTGTGAATGGCTTAATACTGGTTTCTTTACTTAGTGTTTAATACATGTTTGACTTCTTTTCTTTTAGTCTGTTCATTTTCTACTCTCAGAAAATTATATATTGTTAATTTATTTCATCTCTCTCTCTCTCTCTCTATATATATATGTATATGTATATATATACTTTTTCCTTTTTTTTTCTTTTTTTTCTTTTAGGCAAACATTGTATGGGCAAGGGGAGAAGGGGTGTGGCTTAGACATAAATGAAAAGAAAATATGAGCAGAGAACTAACGCTTTATATACGTAATATTTGATTTCATATGAAGTGAGCTAGAGTATTTATGGATCTAGGGAAGTACAGGTACAAATATGGATCATCTTGAGCTTTCTGGCAGATATCTCCTGGCCATATGTTCCCTTGCAAATCCTCACACAGACTCCTACACACAAGTGCTATGCACGCTCATAAACACGCGCAGTTATGCACTATTAAAAAATTTTTAATTTAAAAGCAGAACCTGATAAATACTAAGTACTTGTCAAATATTGTGTACAGCACAGGTGTTACCACAGAGGGAGATGGAGTGATGTTGGTTTAGGCTTTTGGTTACACTAAGCCCTCCATGTATACGAAAATCCATTTCCTGTGCAAACGTTTCTCAAGGCGAGGAAATGGGATTAATTTAGTATTTTACGAGTGAAAAAAAATGGATTGTAGGCAGTCAATATCATCCATTTTTAGTGACTGTTCTCTTACTTCCTTTTCTCTTCCTGCACTGACCTGCATTGCAGGTCTACAAGACGAAGCTGAGGGAACTCAAGCGAGTGTCTCGGCCGATCTTCAAGCGTATAGAGGAGTGGGAACAGAGGCCCAAATTGATGGCCAATTTGGCTGCCAGTATTAACATCTCCTTAGACTTCCTGGCCCGTGCTAAGAACCTGAGCAGTGAGGTCCAGATCTTCACAGAGGTGGAAATGAGCACATTGGAGACACTTGTCATTGAGATACAGGTGTGAACATATGGTGCTTAGTTATGCTCTGTAAGTGCATGTGGTAATGTGCCTGGATGATGCTTGTGAAGAATATTTCACTACTAATTTCAAGGGCATCTTCTGCCTAAAACACACATCAATAATAGATGTGTTTCCTTTTCATGTGGTAATTTCCTTAACACTTTGATGTGGGCTATGTTAATTTTCAAAAGGATTTCCCCCCTTTCATCTTTTCTCTTTCCTTCCCCCCACCTTATTTTCCCTTCTCTTTTTCCCCCTCTTTTTCACTGCAATGGGATTGACCATATTGGGGGGTGGGGAAAAGGGAAAAGAAAACTACTTTGTCCCTCATGGTTTTCAAATTGACAATCCTTTTACCAATTTAGAAATTTCTATTGGTACTCACCTCTATCCTCTATCAATAAACTCAATATATAACTATTTGTTGTTATTGTGTCATTATTGTGAAGGAGTGGGCATTGAAGATGATCGACGAGCAGGCAGCCATTGCTCCTCATGAGGAACCAGTTCTTCTTAGTCGTGACATTGAAGAGCACACCAAACGTCTAGACAGGGAAATGATGTACCTGCTGAGGAAACTGCACTCCCACCCTCCACCCAATATCAAACCCTCCGTCAACAAGACTGATACAAAAGACCCAGACACCTCCAAGGTAACCCCTGTCTGCCTGCCTGCCTGCCCCACAGGCATCGGAGACACACGCACATGCACACACGCACACACACTCATGATGGATGATATTGACCATTTAGAGGTTTAATACTATTAGGAGTTTATGTCTCTTCCACAATGTGTGTGCGTGTGTTAGAAAGTGTTGCTTTTGTAAACTATTAAATTCTCTCATCTCTTAATCAGTCAGTCAGTCAGTATATGTGTTTTGCTGACTTCATTTCAATGTGCTGTCTTTTATGAATCAAGAAGTATTTCACTATATGGTGCGCCCCAGGTGTGGTTGCTTCAATCCCCTCCCTTTCCCTCCATTGTGTTTTGTTGTTGGGAGAGTGAGCTGAGACCTTGATGCCATGGCATCTCATATATCTGACCGTCATAGTCTATACATGTAAAAGTGGAGGAGCGCAGCCTAAAAAAGGGACTGTTTGTTCAATTTGTGATAAAGTGCTAAATTTGGTATACATATAATGAGTCCAGTAGCCTGTTGCTTCACCAGAGACTAAAGTCTCAGGATGGTATATTCACCCTCCATAGTCAACCAACAGCAAAAAAAAAATATATATATATATATATATATTTTTTTCTTCCTTTTTTTTCTTAGCCAGCCAGAGTAGCCAGCTCTGGGGACGACCATGTATTCACGTTCTTTTTTACCAAAGGAATTAGAAACCACGGATGCTATTTGCAGAAGTACGATTCCCCGTGAGTCTTAGGGAAGGAAAGTAAATTGGTATGTCACAGACACCAGACCATTCAATCACATTTTGAAAGATGTGGCTTGTCAAACCAATTGTAACAGTGGTTCACTGAGTTTATCTGCAGCCTGTTTGTTCATTTGTTGGTGGTTATTTTCTTCATGGAATGGACACTATTTTGATGTGGTCCTCCTACTGTAGGAGGATATGTCATCTCTAGTCTAGCATTCAGAATCTTGTCGACTGCTTTTAATTATATTTAATGTTTGCCATCTTAGTCCACAATCACCCCTTGGCCAGACACACTGCACCGATAGGTAGTGTGCTCTTCTGATGCATCCAGTGTGTCTTGTGATAAGTCCAATGAAGAGACTTTCTCTTCCTCACACTTTAGGTTGTCATGTTTCCTTATGGGGACTATGGTACATTCTTTACAAGCAGATATATCCAAAATCATAACAGTGCATCTTTCCCTATTGGAATGTTTCAGTGTATTTTATGTGTTTGAGCACAGCAGACACTCTATCCCATTAGCATCCAACTGTGGCTTCGCTTGGTCAATAACTTCCTTCGCAATAAATAATTAAACTTGTGTGTGTACTTTTGGGTTTCTCTGTTCAGCAAATTGGTATACTCCTCTGCTATTGACATGTGCACTAGTCCACTTCTAATTTGCCTCCACACTGCTAGGCTGTTCCCCAAGTCAATCCACAACACTTTTCCATGAAACTTGGTAAAGGGTTCCAGGTAAGCTTTAGGTGAAAATTTTGTTCCCAGTAGTGCAAGTTTGAAAATAGAAATATTTATTTGAACTGTTAACCTTCACCATCACTGAATACTTTCAGAGCCTTAATTGGTGGAACCTTCTCCCACATAAGTTTCAAAATGTACTCCATGAAATGTATACAGGGAGAAAACTTTCATTCTCTTTTTTCTTGATCCACACATGTGTTGTGAACAGGGTTGTCTGACCATGGCTCCAGTGAGCTGAGTGTGTCTTATTTAACAAGCTACAGTGGCATTCTCAGAAATATCGACTTGCAACACCACATTCTGTCTGTCCATCACACTTTGTAGTAGTATCCTCACTAAGTGCACTGTACTTACGTGTGTACATGAGGATAGTGAACAGGCAATACTTAGCCTGACAGTTTGTGCTAGTGATTCCACAATACGCCATTTTTTTCTAGGTGATGAAGGATATGAAGTCTGTGCTCTATTCAAAGCTTTACCAATTGCTTGATTGGAGCAACAAGGAGAAGACACGAGTGACTGGCCTGCTCGTCCTGTTTGAGTCTCTAATATGTTGCATCTCTTTCACATGATATTCCTGCTTCTGCTATAATTTTATCCTTCTCTTGTAGCTGATCTCGGGGCTGCTTTCCTCTGGCTGTCCTTTTAAAGGAAAGTTTGATTGGCTTCATTGTCTTCTTTGATGTTTGCCTTTCTCTTGGCCTGCCTTTCCTTGAAGCTTAGTAATGCAACTCCAACTAAGATTGTACGCTATCTCTTTCTCTTTAAACACATGGGAATTTGAGGTTAACAGTTATAATCTGTTTCTATTGGAAGGGAACTCCCTCCAACTTACCCTGAAGTATTTGATTTCCTCTACTATTGCTATACGCATTTTTTTTTTTTTTTTTTTTTTTTTTTTCAATAATAGAGTTGTTTTTTCTTCTCGTATTGTATTGCTATGGGACAGAACTGGTAAAGGCAGTCATTCTCTCTTTTCTTTTTTTTAATTTTTTAGTTGGAAATCACAGAATGATTTTTTTTCTTCTTTTTTTCCCCCTTTCTTTCTGCTATAAAAAACAACCAACGAACAACACTCGTGGTCATTGGATTATTGCACCTCTTCCTATGCGAGTGTCAGGCTAAAGATGAAAAAAGGGCAAACGTTTTTGAGCTCAAACCTCTGTGGAAATTAGAGCTTGACTCTGGAATAATAGTCGACAAATAGTTTTGTTTGTTGGGCAGCTATTGCCTCGCAATGCAGGGAGCCTAGCACAATTGTTATGTAGAAATACTCCACAGTGACTGTATCTTCTCGGTCAGAAATGAGCCATGCAGCAAGGTTGCCTATTATTGGCAAAATTGATTTGAATAAAAAAATATATTTAGAAAGTACTTTAAACATTCCTTCGCCATACTCATCAACCACCAATAGTGTCACTAGTTTGAAGTTGTATACATTGGTTTGATACAAATCTCATTGAAATTCAGTTTGTAAACTAGACAAAACTATCTTATAGTGTGCTATTTCAGTATCAATAGTGCCTTGTGGTTTGTATAATATAATTGGATTGTATGCTTCTTTTTGTAGTTGCTTCACAAATAGGTCTACTGATGTTGCATCCTCAGCATGACGCATTGCATTGCACCCTGACCTTTTCTCTTGTTGTAGCAATCCTGTTCACTAACTAGGTATTTTTTCTCTTCACAGCATCTTTGAAGGTATCTCTTTCACTTATTTGGCCAGTGTTGTTACGCACGTCTATAACAATATATTTTTGATGACTAAACATATTAATAGAGGTATGATTTACCTTCCATTATCTTGTCCACTGCTATCCCTTGTTGCAACTTGGAAGTAATTTCCTTTTTTGTACTCGGTGGCAATGGGATGGAAAGAGAATGGTTCGTGTGAGCTGGGAAGTAGGTAACTTTGACTTTCCTATTTTGCCCACAAGTGGTGGCATAAATTCTGGATGTACATGTATCCTTCAGCTTCCTTGAAGGTTTTTTTTTGGTTCCTTCTGCCCTCTTTTTATAAGTTTTCCTCTTAGTCCATTGATTTTATCGTGATTCTCCATCACAGCAGCAGGAATAGTAATACCTATAACCTATGATTTAGTGTTTACAAGCTTACATAGGCCTGATGCATATCACATTAGCTCCTTGCATGGTAGTGCATTGTAATTGTACCTGTGCCATCAATATCACTGCTGTCACTTGGTGACTTTCTCCCAGTGGTCTGAACATAGAAAGAGTTGTTTTCTTCTTCTTCTTTCGAGATTGAAAATTCCTTGAATGACAGGCACTCAAATTCACACACACCTAAAAAATATATTTAAGGAAAACCATTCAATGCATACAGATATTTCATATCCTATTATTTAAATGATTAAAAATGATAAATAAACAATAAATAAAAAGGGGTGGCAATTCCACTGTAATTAGCTATTGTTTCGTTTATGAATGAGCCAGCAAGCACTCTACATTCCTACGTATGGTGGATGAGGGACCTAAGATTAATCTGTGAAGACATGGCTGTCAAATGCTATAGTTAATTTATGGTAATTTCAATTCAGCTAATGTAATTCAAGTAGTGGCTTATTTATAGTAAATTATCTATGATACTAGTCCAATGGAGCAGTCCTTATTTTACTATACTGTTCTCTGGGTACATTTTGCATTCAGAAGTTAACCACAGTTATATGCATAAGGTTAACCCAGATCCATGTTATGAGCAATGGTACAATGCTTTGTTAGCTGTACAACTGGTAAAAGGGGGCTTGTCACAGGATGCTAAGGGGCATAGAAATCATGAATATACTTTCTCTTCACATTTTCCTGCTGAAGCTAAACTCTCCTCTCTTATTGCATAATGGTGCAATAAGTTTATCAAGGGATAAATGGTGGATGCTTTCCCAATGCCTATTGAGTCCTTGCTTAAAAGAAAAAGAGCTTTTGCATAGTGGTCAGTGAAACTTGCTTCGAAGGTTATTTTCTTGATCAGTGCTACTCTGTTATAAATGAAATAGTTGGCTGAAAGTGGTTTAATATAAGTGCAAAATGTAATTATCATATATTGTGAATTTCCCATATTTTTCGAATTTACCATATTTTGTGATCTATGACCATCTGCTTACCTTGAAATGTGGTGGGGGGAATCAGAAGTGAAAAGTCTGCCTTACAGTGAAAACAAAATCCTCACTCAAAAATCTCTCCTAAACAAACAGCACTAACAGTTCCTTTCTTTTCCATTTAGAAACACTGCAGCTACAGCTCTCAACTTATCTCTGGCAGCTCAGTTGCTTTGCTGCTAGCATGCGTCTATTCGGCATACCGTCATACTAAAGTCCATTTTCTTTGACCGACAAACTCATGACACTTCAGACGTTCTTTGGGCTCTATTCCTGAAGAAGGTGACAGTTTCATGGCAAACTTAGCTGTATGTCCCATAAGCAAGTACACAACATTCCGCAACGCATTTATTGACCAAATGGAATGCAGACGGGAGTTTTCTACATTTAAGGTAAACTCTCAATTATAACAAGCTTCAAATGTATTAAGCATAACCCGCTCACTGTGTATGTTGGACATATGTTACTGGAAAAGCGTCTATGACTAAAATATATTGAAGGGGGGTTTTCTACCCCTTAGAATTCCATGACCACCATCTTTTTACTGTAGTTCTGCAACTGACCAAGCAGTATCCATGGTATGTGTAAAGATAATTTCCCACACCAGTGAAGGTGACCCTTGTCTCTTCGTTTGTGGAGTCTATGGGAAGTTGGACACCAGAAGCAGTGAACTTTTCTGCCAGGTTCTGGCATGCCAAAGGTTGTCGTCCCACCTTGTGACACACATCTTCACCTCTTCCAGAAACTTATATAAGGAGTGGCAATGCTGCTTTCCCTTCCAACCCATCCTAAGTGGATGATGTGCTGCGTTATAAACTGGAAATTTTCATGCTTATGCCTATGCAAATCATTACCACTTGTTTATAATTGAGAGAAAATATGCAATTTCTGTAGCTTGAAGCCTGGCACCCATCGCAATGGCCATACCTCTCAATTCCCTGTCCTATGCAGTTAATAGTACTTTCCTCGTTGCACTTTTTGAAATAGAAATCTTCGTACACCAATACAGTCCATGCACAATGAACTTCTCCTCATTCCTGGACTAGAGGTGTGTGTGTGTGGTTGATAGTGGGTTGTGCTGCACAGCAGGAAGAGGTAGTACTTACATAGTTTGTCTGACTGGGCAACGTTGGGTGTGCACTAGCTCTCTGACCTTCAGGCTCTAGTACTGTGAAGTGCGTGGGCGTGAACACAAGGGCACAAGTGTCTGTGTACATATGTAGTCAACTTTTTTGATTATTTTCACGAAGTGCGCAACCACGTTTAAGAAAAAATTTAGGATTTTGACTCATTGCACAATAACAAATTTTCTTTGTAAGTCCACTAATCCCTCTGTCTTCTGAGTTTACTGTAACAACTGTTCACCCTTTACCTGCTTCAACCAGTGTCCAACATCACCAGTTCATCTGCAGTGGCCACCTCAAGCGTAGGGACAGGCAATACAGTGGGTAGATAATGGCAGACTCCTCCCACAACTGCAACTACTTCCTGTCATGGAGATCGGATGTGATTCATCCTTCTTGTTGCACTAACCCCTTACCCATTGCACACCAGTTCACGAGAATAATTTAACTACTTTCAACTCATTAGATGTCTTCTACTTGTGTGCTAACTCACACTGCGTAATATTGCTCACAGAGAGCTTTCTTTTGATACCTGATAAAAACATTCTTGGATCAGGAGTGCATTGTATATTAAGTTAACTAATAGGTTTGTACCTAATTAGGAGCTAAAGATCACCAATGGTCAAATTAAAGATGCCACAATATTCAGATTAATTGGTTATATGATCTTCACTGTAAACTAAAATTGGTGCTTCATCTCAATAGATGAGATGCTCCTTCACTAATGGAGAAAATGGTCCTTTGGGATACAGGCTCCAGAGATTCTAATTAGGAAATTAAAGTATTAAATCTTCTCTCTCTCTCTCTCTCTCTTACCCCCCCCCCCCCCCTCGTTTCATCCCGCCACTCGTATTCCTTTTTAATATTTCTGTAGACAAACACTGCCACTGATGATCCACTGGATGGGACCACACCCATTGATGCATCCCATGCAACTTCTGAGTCTGAAGGCAACTTCCCAGAGGAAGCTGTTGGGCCATCCGGAACTGATGAATCACCTGGCACCCCAGGTACTGACAATATCACAAATATTAGTGTGACCGATTTATATGCAGTATATCCACCTCTCTTTCCCCCCCCCCCTCCCCCTTAAAAACACCTAGCACTACACTATTAGAATTAACGTCATGCATGCAATAGGATTTTGTTGATGCATATTCTCAGTAGCATGACTGCTTACTGTGTGTACTTGTAGTGGACATTTCTAACACAGAGCATCTGAGTATCTCTGGGCCATACACTTAATGTGTTGTATTGAAGAGGCACTCACCACAAACCTTTGACCTTTGCTAAGTGTGTATGTGCTTGGAGTTCAGAGTGCAACTGTATTAAGGCATGCCAATATTTATGGTCCTTCCTCTGGTGTTGCAGTGTGCATGTATTGCCTGGAGCCCACATAGTTCTTAATCTATATATGTTGGTGGTGGTGGGGGGGGGGGGGGGGAATCACTCATTGGCTGAGAGCCACATGGCATTTTTTTGTAATTTTTAAGTTGGTAACTCGTCCTACTTTAGTGACGTCATTCTTTCATTTTGCAGCTGAAGATCCTGTAGCAGAACCAAGTTACGAAGACACCTCTTCTTTAGATGATGACCAGGACCACGAGGAACTCTAGTTGAATTTATTCTATCTGTTGTCTAAGCTACAGCATCTTTTATTTAATCACATTTTATTGTTCATTTTTAGAAAAAATTGAATAAAATGGACATGGGGGGGGGGGGGGGGAGGAGAGAAGGAGAGAGAGAGAGAGAGAAACTTCCATACCATATTCTGGTTTGCACAATTCTATCTCAACCTGCATGAAGGTTGTGGATAGGTGTGAAATTTGGGAGGTCGGATAGAAAGTCAAGGTATGTGGATTCTATAGCATGTACAGTCTGTGTGTGGATCCAGGTGTGTGGATCCAGGTGTGTGGATCCAGGTGTGTGGATCCAGGTGTGTGGATCCAGGTGTGTGGATCCAGGTGTGTGGATCCAGGTGTGTGGATCCAGGTGTGTGGATCCAGGTGTGTGGATCCAGGTGTGTGGATCCAGGTGTGTGGATCCAGGTGTGTGGATCCAGGTGTATGCCACTTAGGGGAAGTGTTTGATTGAATGTGTTGATAATGATGACTACAAGAGAACACAACTACAGAAGCTACAATGTATTGTATGTACATACAGAAGTCAGAAGGGCAACTAACTAAAACTTATTTCTCTAGAGACTTGAGGAATGTCTTTTCCTAGTCCATATTGAATCAATCCTTGATGGATGGTAACTGGGAGGAATGGATACGACTAACAGAAGTGTATGACAATTGTGGGCATTTGTCAGCAATGCCATGGGACTTTTATCAGCATGAATACATTACAAATAATGTTAGAGTTTGCTTGTAGATAAATGAAGGAAGAGCCTTCTCTGTGGAGTGCGATTGAAACATAAAAAAAAAAAAAAATTTTTAGGCCACTCCAACCAATGTTTCACGAGTACTCTGTCTTCAACCAAAGGGTCAGTAGGTAGGCCCATATTTATAAATTTGCTATGAATATCGTTAGTGAATATCATTAAAAAAAAACCAAAAAAAAAAACAAAAAAAAAAAAAAAACAAAAAAAAAAAAAAAACACCAGTGTAAAACATAAACAAGGCCACACTCAAACTCGGCCATTTTCAGTCATTTTTAATGATGTAATCTTTATATTTATAAACTAAATCCTGCAAAAATAGGGTCGGATTACTCATGAAACGTTATTGGTTGGACTGGCCTTATGATACATGCAGAGTATTTACGTATACCTATATAACATATTATATATGAGGTGTATACTTCCCATATCTTCAAACACCGAACATGTTCACAAGGGCATCAACATTCATTGCACAGTTGCAGATTTCTACGGATACAGCGACTGTGTAATCTCCTGCATGCATTCATGCGTGGATAAAGATGTGAGATAAGCGGGCTTGACATAATGCTCAATGCCTTGTGAAAAAAAAAAGAAGTAACTACATAATTTAGACCATCATGAAATAAGTATTTATGAAGGAAAGCATACAAACTATTCAGCAGCAATTATGTTTAAATATCACAGCAGTTTACATGCAGTCTAAATTGAGAACTAGTTGACCTTTGCCCCCACTTCTAACAAGTTCTGCCAGAGTCACATGCTTGGTGGTGACACTGGAGGTGTGGCTGGTAGAGAGTCATGCCAGTCCCACAGGTCTGAATGGAAAGAAATAAGCAGATCATGCAGTTAGTGTAGCTGGTGTGCACAGCAAACCTTGCATTCCTTCTCGGAGTGGTAGTGGCACAGAAGTCCTGCCCCTTCTGACCCTCCACCCCTTGGGCGTGTCTCCACACTCAAGACTTACCAGAACATGTTGCAAATATTCTGGCAAGCCATCAAATGCAACAGCAGAGAACTTGGTCAGAGATTCAACGTCATCCTTAATCTGCAGCACCAGCTGGTTGAACTGCTGTGCTCTCTAAAATAAAGAGTGAGTGTAGAGTTAGGAATTAGATGCAGTCGATACTATTTACATATATTTCATTTGAAGGTGAATACACCAAACATTTCTCATCCCCCTCCCCCCCCTCCCCCAAATAAAAATCACATACACATTCATCTTTATTATCTGATAGTGGTATGTTTTTGTTATATCTGTTTAGGACAGAAATGCACTAAGAGTAACAAGAAGCTTATGTAGATGTATGATAGACTGAACTACACTGGAAATGAAACCCGTGGTTCATGTAAACGCATGCATGTCCAAGCATTCTACAAAGGGAATACCCAACAATGTTAATTAATAGCTGCATGCAATGCATGCCTGACTTACTGTGGCATGGAAGTGCTGTCTCAGCTTCACAGCAGACTTTAACTGGGAGACTGTCTCCAGCTGACAATTTTCCCACTCCATTCCCACCACATGTGATGCATGTGCCACCTCTGACCTTAATACAGCAACCACATGTGGCAGCAGCTCCAAATATAACCCCAGGGTCGCCAGAATAGCCCTGCTCCTCTTGTCTCTCGTCCCTGTCCTCCACCTACTCATAGTCACAACTACATCTGGGCGAGGAGCTGGGCTGGTCCTTGTGCAGACCTGAGGGTGATCATGGAGGTGTTGGAGGTCTGAGGACAAGGCTTGAGAGAGGAGGGGGAAGAGCAAGGCCAGAGCATCGGCGGTATATGAAGAACAGCTGCAGGAGAGAGAGAGTACTGTTGACAAACAGTTATATCTGATTTGGAAGTCAGTGAAGTCAGTGAAGTCAGTGAAGTCAGTGAAGTCAGTGAAGTCAGTGAAGTCAGTGAAGTCAGTGAAGTCAGTGAAGTCAGTGAAGTCAGTGAAGTCAGTGAAGTCAGTGAAGTCTGAT
>OZ017793.1:4697457-4704289 GCA_963969325.1 Lycopodina hypogea | reverse complement strand
GCTACCTTTTTCATTGCCTCTGGACAACTTGAGGGTGTGGTCCAGATATCCTATAGGGTCAGAGGTGGGGGTGACAATTTCCACCCCGGGGAGCGGTCGTAACATCCCCCCAGAAGCTGAGCAAGTGTCAGTATGAAGGGAAGCAGTGACTATAGCATCAAATTGGTTGCTGGAGATGCAAGCACAGTAAACATGCTTGATGAATGCACCCAAGGAATGTAGAATGACCAGTTGGTCCACACGTCCCTCATGCATGGACACCAGTCGAGTTATGCATGCGAGGAGGATGGAGTAATGCACAGGGACAAACCTGCCTCCCGCTTTAGGTAGCATAGTAACAGCTGTGTGGATAACCACCAGGTTAAATACAACAGGTTGGAGGTCGCTAGGCAATGATTGGCATTGCAGCAACATTGTAGCTGGTAAGTGGGCCAAATGAAACTGCAGCAGTGAAAGAAACGCCGAGGAGGAGTGAGAAGTAGTGGAATCCATCGTCCACACGGCTAGTGGTAGACCTTGCGTCTTCTCAGTAGCTAGCCTTGAGAGGTGAGCAGTCTGACAAGCTTCCACAAACTCGGCAGTCAAGTGGCTCGAAGTGTTGGAGCCACAGACAGTTAGGATCACATGACACCCTATAAGTCAAGTATGAAGACAACCTCAATATTGTGCACACACATATAGTAGTATTGTACGCAAACACATAATGACTCAGTATAGACAACACAACAACAGGAGTGTTTGTTGCTTCTGAGTCAAC
Source organism: Lycopodina hypogea (assembly GCA_963969325.1). NCBI lineage: Eukaryota > Metazoa > Porifera > Demospongiae > Poecilosclerida > Cladorhizidae > Lycopodina > Lycopodina hypogea. The sequence goes on along the minus strand of OZ017793.1, from coordinate 4,703,532 downwards.
GTTTAGGTGCTGGTGTGCACATGATTTGCCTTGAGTGTAGTAGTATTACGTTTTAACTCACCTGACAGCTGGGCTTGATCTGTTCGCCATGAAAGGCAGTCCCTCCATTCTTGCGAGGCAAACTGCACGTCCATGAGGAGGAGGACGTCAGACTTGGGCTGAGTGAGAAGTTGTGAGGCCTGGCCCTCCATCCCAGCTCCCATGGCCAGGCAGACCACAGTCATATTCTGGTGCTAGCAACATAAAATAAATGACTTATATACCAACATAGCATTATCAACTGAACACTTAACACTTGTAAGACAATGGTTATTATTAATACATGCCTTGACTGCTTTCTGTATGTCGTCTTCCAGAGAATGAATGGCCGTTTGTGAGCGAGGACACACCTCATCGTAAAACAACAAGCAAGGGAAATATCTTCTTGTCAGCAGGTCCACCAACAGGGGCACAGTTACAGTACTAGCAAGAGATGACATAAAGCCCGCCACTGACTTTGTGTATGCCTCCACACTCAGATATCTGATAATGACATAGTCATTCAAACAGAACTTGTTTGAATCATTGCCACCCACACCACCTCCTTGGGACCTCCATGGGAGACTGGGGACATCATTCCCTAAAGATATCCCTTTGGAGGAGTTTGGACACACAGCATCCCAGAACTCTGGGTGTGTGTCCACCGACTGCAATACTCTCTGACGGTAGTCCTCCCTGAGTGGGAGTGTGTGCAGCTCCTGCCATGCCTCCTGTGAGATTCCTGGTCTGCACACTTGCAGGGACTTGAGGACATCTTGTTTTTTATCTTGGACCTGGACATGGTCCATGCAGGTGAGGAATAGCTCCCCCTGAGACAAATGGAAGATCTGTTTGGTGAGGAGTGGGATGTTGTCATGTGATAAGTCACATGCTGCCAACAAGGTGAGGCTGGATACCAGTATATTCCAACAATGTTGATCCAAGCAACTGTGGAGGCCAAAAAACTCAACAAAATTATTATTATTATTATTATTATTTATTATTTTTTTAAATTATTTTTTAAAATTTATTTTTAAAAAAAATTTTTAATTCTACTTCTATCATATTGTCAAGAGGCATTGCATTACCTGAACATTCCTTGGATTAACTCTTGGTTCAGTTTCTTTATGAGGCCATCCACAGCAATTGTTGATCCTTTACTGTCCTCACTCCACAGACCAGCACTGGTCACGCCAGGGTTGACCTCCACGTACTGAGAGAGACTTGTGACAAACAGCTCCATGAAGTGCTGCCAGCTCAGAGAGCACTGCAACTTCATCTTGGCAAGCTGGTGAGTGACATTGTAGGCAAGGGCTGCGTGCCTTGCCACTGGACACAAGGCAGACAACCTCCGGCAGGAGCCTCTCAACTGGTCCATGAGACACTGCAACTTCGCCTTTATCTAAGGTACAGATTTGGTTGTGCGTGTGTGTGTGTGTGTGTGTGTGTGTGTGTGTGTGCGTGTGTGTGTGTGTGTGGTATATACAGTAGAATCTCGCTGTCACTGTCCACAATTGCTCTATTTACTCGGAGTTGTGGCACACTGATCTTTATCAGTGAACAAGGTGGTGGGTGTGGTTAGTAAGTCATGTGAAAAAAAAGTCACAAGTACACATTCACTTCAACTTGCATTATTTTTTGCAGTCACAAGTTCCTCTATCTTCTCACTGGAGAGACAACACTCGTCCACACGTTCTTCTTCAGGGAAACTAGTAAGCAGCTTGTCATCCAACTCCCGCAACTTGGCCTTAGCCGTAGCCACTTCCACACACCTCCTGTCAAAGTCCTCACTGTCTTCATGGAGGAGCTTGTGGTAGACTGTGTGCAGCAGGATATCCTGCACCAGTGGGACGGAGCAGTCCAGGTGGATGACAGAGAGGTCACTAAGGAGGCTAGTGGGGAGAGAGGGAGGTGGGACTGTCGTAGTGAGGAAGAGCTGGAAGTCTCTATGGATGAGCAGGCGACGCCCACAGAAATTAATCACTCCAGCATTACCTGCAGAATAATATTCATTGTTACATTTGATTTGATTTTCAGAAATAATTTATACTGTAAATGAACACCTAATGCATCATTGTGATACTATTCTGATGAGAACCTTGTAATAAAATTAATTAAAGCAAATACTTTTACACTCCCAATATGGATGAGATCACATGTATTCATTTCATTGTATCAACTGACAACACACTGCCTCACAGGGACACTGCTAGAGACTACGATTATAAAAGTAGGTTAGAACTGTAACAATCTCTAATACTGTGCGACCTAGTACTGTCCGCACCACCAGATATCAACTGATTCTTCAATTGAAAGTATTCATTTCTATCCATGATTCCATCCATGGCACCACCTCTGTTCTTCATCTCACTATAAATTGGCTCTGCTAAGCTGCCAGCTCAGCACTTATACAACTATATGCATGCACTGCAGTTTGATTAATAGTATGAAAACTTCATACACACTCTCTCACACACCACACTCTCACACACCACACACACCACACTCTCACACACCACACACACTCAACAGAGTATGACTTACAGTTTTTGTGTGTTTGTTTGTGTACATGTACCATATCCATGTAGTGTGAGTAAGGAGACACTGGTGTTTATAAGATGTCTAGTTTTGAAGCTGAAGCTAATTCAACTGGTTCAGCAATTAAGAGTCAGACATGATTAATTAAATGAAGACATATCACTGTATGTGTCCTAGCATACACACACACACACACACACACACACAAATGGCCAGCTGACTGACAGCTGTCACTTGAAACAGATCTAGTAATAGCACATCAAAACACAGGGAGGGGGGGGGGGGGGAGGAATAGCCAATGGAGACTAGACTTGCATTAATAGTGTCTGTTAGAATAAATAGTGAACACATTTTCACCCAACAGCAGCTGCCCAAGACACATGCACTATTCTGTGGGTGATTATATGTACATGCATGCATACAGCTGGCATATATGAAGAATAACCCTGCATCAATTCTTATCAAGAGAGAGAGAGAGGTCTGAAGGAGGACTCCAACTCCCATCCATTTCCACACTATACAAAAAGCTGCAAGCGTCCAAGCACCGTCAACTTCTTACCTCAAAAGATGCCACAGTCAGACACCTGGCTGAAAAGAACCTTGAAACTGAGATAAAATCCATCAGGAAGATCTTCAAACCATCAATAGAGGTGCAACAAGCAATGGTGGAGGATCCATCTCAGAGTAGAAAAGCACTCTTAAAGGCAGTGAAGAACAGAGTTGCTTATAGTGATGCCAGCAGACACAAGTCAGAACTTCTGGCTCTTCCCATCCAGGGTCTTCTTTTACCACCATCACCACACTTGCAACAGATCCAACCAAAATATGGACTGATGCCATTAGGTCTCTCCCGAATGAGTGTTATAAATTTGTGCTAACTGCTGCCCACGACACTCTCCCCCATAACTCCAACCTCCATCTCTGGAAGAAGAAGCCAAATCCATCGTGCCCATTGTGTGGACATCAAAGACAGACTCTACTCCATGTATTAAATAACTGTGAGATTGCCCTACACCATCAGAGGTACAATCTAAAAGAAATTGCTTCCTTCATCAATGTCAACTTGAAAGCATCACAGAACATGATAGCAAATCTGTCATCACAGACTTATGCACTACCAAGCCATCTTCCCTGCACACAACTCAAACCAGACATTATCTAGTGGGATAAGCTTTCAAAAAGAACAGTGATAGTTGAGCTTACCATCTGCTTCGACACTCTCTTTAAACAGGCTGCTGAAAGAAAAAGAAAAAAGTATTTCGACCTGTGTGAGAACTGCAATCATGATGTATTGCTCATCACCCTTGAGGTTGGCTCTAGAGGAGTGATCCATTTGCAAAGTTTCCTCCAGATGCAGAAGCATCTAGATTGCACCTCAAAACTCTACTCGTTAGGATTTCCAATACTGCCATCCAGGAATCGTTTAAGATATGGTGTACCAGGAATAGAGAGATAACATAGAAACTGTTAACTTTGTCACCTCCTCTACAAATAAGCATTTACTCAAATTAGTAAACTGTCTTTACTCATTTATTTTATTTATTTAAAAAATTAAAAAAATAATTTACTTTTTAAATTTATTATTATTATTATAAAAAAAAAAAAAAAAAAAATTAATCGATTTATTCATCTAATAAACATTTACTTTGATTGTATATACTGTCCTTAATCATTTATTGTATTCATTGTATTCATTCACTTTCTCTTTATAGTGGCTCGACTAAGTATCTTTGCCCAGTGTGCAGTGATTTTTGTACATCACTTCGACACCATACCTTATGTCAGCCCCTCATTGATATTTGTAACATCATGTCACGCAAAATCAATGAAGGTTTTTAATATATATATGAGAGAGAGAGAGAAAGAGAGAGAGAGAGAGAAGAAAAGCTCACCCTTTCCCTGTGGGCCTCAAGCACTCATCCACTAGTTACACACTTGCTATTAAAAATTTAAAGTGATGCAGCATTCACAGTAGTTCACTCAATCCTGCACTTCGAATAATTCCACCACAAATATATAACACACTTGGTTTACACCCACTCTTTCTCTGTCAATGATTGATCCCCCCCCCCCCCCCCCTCCCCCTAAACCATTCTCAACCTTAAGAGTTTTTGAAGCCAGTGAACTCTTCACACTTCAATATTATAAAACACTTTACACTTCTCAGCTTGAGAGTGTTACATGATCACATTCTGGAGAATCCCTACACATGCCACGTCAATGTACCTGTACACATACACGACAATGCTTTCTTTAAAAGGAGAATGTTATGGAGATAATTCCATATCAAATCAACAGACAAAGCTATCGCATATTTCGTGTCTATATAATACTCCTTACTGAAGACGTAGGACAAAAAATCAGACAGTCAGTCAGCCAGCCAGCCAGTTCACCTAGTTGATTATCAGTTTAGCTCCTTTCAGAGTTTTGATTACAGAAGCTGGAGTGTTTTAAACTTCTACATATAGTGCACCAACTTCTAATAAACAGAAGATATTGTACAACAGCAAGAACAAAAGTATAGTTTGAGAGAAAAATGCCCCATGGTGCAGGCCATCGTGGAGGAGGAGGGCATCATGGAGGAGGAGGAGGAGGTGGGTATCATGGAGGGTCGAGATGGAGAGGAGGTGGGCACCACCCCAGGATTCACCACAACCACTACTCCAGCCACCACCACAGCTACGGCTATTTTGGATCAGTTCTCCTCAGGTAAGCCCACAGAGAATTTTGTTTCTAAGCTCATCAGCCGACCAGACTTTTCCACACAATAAATTTAACTGTGATCTTACCATTTCTAAGCCAAAAATGGATTTTTCTGCAAGAGCAAACTTTTCTCAGCCCACACACACACCAAATATAATCAATGTTTCATGTTAGCTACCATCCTAGATACATCTGAACATAAGTTAACCCATTATCACTGTAGTTCACACCTATGCTCAGAGCAGTAATCTGATGTCACACCATTGATATCCTGCATATACATGTTGTACACTCATAGGCCATGCTCTGTGCTAGTGTCGGTCATCTTCTTTGGTGTGGTCATGGTCTTCCTCGTCCTTTCCTTCTCTCTCCGCTCCAAATATTCTTCCCCCGAAGGTGACGACAGCAACACCTACGCCAGTCGAGACATGACCCTCATCAGCTACTCACGGCAGTTCTGCAATAGGCTGAGCCTCCAGGGCAATTACCAGAGCGAAAAAGTAGTAAGCACGTTATATTTTCTCAACCATATTCCACCAACTACAAGGAAGGAACTGATAAGCTTTTCCCAAGAGCCAGTCCTATTCCATTCGTACCACTACTGGATGTTCCACCTGCTTCCTTTGTCCAAAATCCAGCTTACAGCCTGCTTAAAAAGCGGTAGTACTGCCTACACCACATTTTACCTGGTAAAGGGTTCTAAAAGTTTCGCCAACTGGAAATCGGATGAGTCTTCATCGACCACTGTCATGAAACATGTAAATGAGTTGTGCTCCAGTGGAATGAAGAAACACATCTTCTTGGATTACACAGTGC
>OZ017793.1:4572457-4694957 GCA_963969325.1 Lycopodina hypogea | reverse complement strand
ATGCAAAATATAACAAGATAATCAATGTTCTATCACTTAATTACAGATACATATGTTTTCCAACTGATATACTAATCTACAGGAAACAAATTAACTCAACAGATAACAATGTACTCGCTAAAAAATGCAATGTTATTGGCCAAGGATATGTCCCCAACAATAACATGGCATCTATGTCAGGCAAAGTATAAGGACCTGGTAAGGTGTAGGTGCGCACATGTGTAACCAACATGCTATGCATGTTATTATGGTATGAGGAAAAAAAAAAACATCGCCAATTAACTAACCAATTAATTATCGTGTTGTTAGACCTGCACAGATTGTCCACTGACACAATGCTGGAATACTAATGGATAGAGGCCCCTCAGAAAGAGTCTTTCTCTCTCATCATTGCCAAAATAACTTCCAATTACACACTGTAAAATCGATATTAGGTTGATTGATAATCGACATGCAATGAAACCGTGAAATTGGAAGTTGTAGATCACTCTATGAATTGAGACAAACTTAACCAATCCAATAAGTTACATTGCACTGTATTTATGGGCAATCTGATCAAAATATGATCAGAGAGTTATCAATGAGATGCATTTCACAACTAGAAATCTCTAATGATCTCTCTGTGATCAGCATATTACAATTAGTTCTTAGGTCTCATTGCTGCATACAAAATCACAATGGACTCATCAAGAGATTGCTGTATTGGACGAAACCTGGCCTAGCCTTAACACAACCCAGACTACTTATTGGTTTTGGTATACTACTGTAGATTACTGAGGAAGGCAAATCCACCCACCTATGCCCCCAATGTGTGGTTTGAATGCTACAGACACTAAAAAGTAATGATGTGCAATAAAACATGACAAGTTAAAATTGTTGCAGTACAATTTCAGAAACAAACTTCAATTATCAGAATCTTTCATCACATGTGGAATTCTATATAAGTATCAAAAACAACTGCACTAGAGGACATGTTTGGCTTATAGCCCCTTAGTATGTACATTCCTCTGTTTCAGCTGTAGGGAGCCATCCTACACTTACAGGATTACCATATAACACTGAAGAGACTCCTCATAACACCTAAGGATCAACTTTCAACTTGTAACTCCAGAATGAAACATTTTAAAAACTGAAAACATGCCTCTTTAACTCTTAGGGACCCTTATATTATTATTATATCATTATTGGCCCAGCACACGAATACCCCATTCCAAACTGAGCACATGCACATGCAACTATCGTACCTCTGGAGCGGTGCCAGGAAGTGCCCAGCTCTAGCACAGGTAAGAGGGCTGGGTCTGGCCGGCTGGAGAAGTGGGTGATCACAACTGCTTCCCCATGAACCAGAGCATGCTCCAACACCTGGTAGTACCTGCAGTGGAGCAACATGTCACCTTGCATGTACATGCATAGCTACAAGAATGTGGGAGGACAGGTCCAACACAAACCATACAGCAGATTAGCTGACATGTGGAGATAGGAAACATTCAGGACACTGCACAGCACAGCATACACATTCAGAAACAGACAGACAGACTAGGTGACTAGATGACACATCTCATGCATAGTGTACCCAGAGAGGGAGAGAGAGAAGGAAAGAGAGGGGGAGAGAGACAGAGACCGACATAGAAAGAGAGTGAGGGAAAGAGAGAGGGGAAAAGAGAGAGACAGAGAGAGAGAGAGAGAGAGAGAGAGAGGGAAAGAGAAAGAGAAGGGAGGAGCAAGAGAGAGAAGGGAGAAGAGAGAGACACAGAGAGAGACAGAGAGGGAAAGAGAAAGGGAGAGAGAGACAGAGAGGGAAAGAGAAAGGGAGAGAGAGACAGAGGTACAGAGTGAGGGAGAGAGGGAGGAAAATTTTACTGTAAGATTATAAAGATTACCAACTACATATTGATGTACTGCATAAAGAAGTATGAAGGAACTGAAATAGCTGTGTGTGTGCGTGCGTGTGCGTGCGTGTGTGTGTGTGTGTGTGTGTGTGTGTGTGTGTGTGTGTGTGTGTGTGTGTGTGTGTGTGTGTGTGTGTGTGTGTGTGTGTGTGTGTGTGTGTGTATTTATAAGATCTGTGTAGTGTCCTGCACTAACACATAGTGCAGCACTAATGTCACATTGCCCAAGGCTGACTAGCTGTGAGTTTGCCAATTGCTCACCTCTTCCTGGCATCCACACACACCACACCATCCCTGCAGTGACTGATCCAGCCAAGGGCCAATCCTTGAGGGTCGAACACAAGAGGCCACCTGCCCCAGGAGGTGTACATGAGACCACAGAACAGGAGGAAGGAAGGAGAGTGGTATGTAGTTGCCAGAGAGAGCCACTGGTCCACCAAAGCCTCAGGGACCATGTACGACAGAAGACAACTGCTAAAACAGGCATATGACCGAGACAAAAGACGACTGGTATCTGATTTTTCATTATCTGAGAGACTTTTCCCCATTGCCAATGCATCTTCTGGCCCTACAACCACAACTCCTGCAACGCCATTAGTGTCATGTCCATGAGTTGTCGTACTGCAGGCTGTGTACGAGATGTCGCACATGCTGATGAGGAAGGTGTTGCTGCTATCCCAATATAGCTCCACTCCTCTCTCTGTCAGCAATGGAACTAGGTGAGTGTGGACTAGTTGCCTCTGTATGTGAGGCTCCAGCAACGCCAAGTAGCAGGAGACAGTGGCCGCCAAGCACAGACCACCCACACTGCGGCATGTTGCAGCAACACTCTGCTCCAGTAAACTCCCCCACTCCTGGTGCACTCCAGACAGAGACTGCAGAATAACACACACACACACAGAGTGATGATGAGACAGATTGTGTGTGTGTGTGTGCGCGCGCGCGCACATACAATACCACATACACAAATGCATTTTAAGAACAGAAAAATAAAATCTCCATCTGAAGACTAGCTGCTTATCTGCAGATTGGACAGAAAATATGCAACAAGAAAAACCTATTAAAATTGGTCGAGACTACTTCTTATCTGCTGATATTGTGGGTGTGGTTTGAGTGTGCTATTATGAGGATCATGCAACCCAAAACTTGGTCTTCAGGTGTGATCATTGCTCTGTCTAATCTGCACAATGCTACTCCACCTACAGCATGTGCAGAGGCCATTGTAGAAGTACTCAGATTGGTCAAGACTATTCACACAGAGACAGTGACATTTATATATCCAGGTGTAATTAAGAGCATGCACTATAGAAGTATATACAGTATATATCTTACTATAATTCACAATTTGTTAGTTTGCTTGTCTGTCTGTCTGTCTGTCTGTCTGTCTGTCTGTCTGTCTGTCTGTCTGTCTGTCTGTCTGTCTGTTCAGACTCTAACTCCTTCCAAATCACTAGAGGGATCTTAATGAAACTTTCAGGGATTGATGAATGAGATTAGTGTCGATAATCTCTACATTTACTGAACAAGCTTATTACTGTAGGAGGGTGTGGTGGTTTACCGATAAACCACTCATAGGGCAGGGGGTGTTTTTTTGTTGCTAGTTTAGTGCAATTACAGCACTTGTACCTTAACAAATTTTTCAGCTTCAATGAAATCTTTCCACAAGTTCTTGAGTATCTCTCTCTGCATGCTCTTTGCCACAGACACACTCTCAAGCTCTGCATAGAGACCCTTTACCCTCTTCTCCAATACAGTGACCTGCGATGAGCACACAACAACTTCTATTGTGCATGTTCTCAATTAGAACACAGGACACAAGGTCATTTTTAGTATTAAGTATACATGGCACATCACAAAAAGTAATTATGACACTATATTGCCATATGTACTGTATATATGAGTATAGTATACACACATATAATAATGGTCACATGTAGGTTTAATTTTCATCTCTGCCTGTGATATAATTGATCTGTGTATACACTATTAGTTTCTCTTGTATTTATAAAGAAGACATACATGTATACCACATAACAGATACATGCAGAACCATGCATATAGTGTCATTCACAAAGTAGATGGATTAATACATGTGTACATAATACACATCTCTATGTGCATGTGTCTTGCATGTACATACCTCCCACATGCACATGTGACATCCACATGAACATATAGTGACATGTGGGAACAGTACCTTGTGTTCCTCCATCCTAATCTTGTCCGACAGTTCTGAGAGAGAAAACTTTATGTCGGCAATTTTGCCTCGCACTGGCTGAACCGTGGTCTGCAAGATGCTGTGGATGTTGACGACCCCTTGTACCCAGGCACAGAGCTGGGATGCAGCGAGTCCCCATGTTTGGTGCTGGGCTAAGTTTTCTTCCAGAAAGACTGCCTGTGCCTTTATGGGGCCCAGAGACTCCAGCAAAGTGTCAGAGTTGCCCTCGTGTGCGTCATACTCGAGCAACAGCTGCCAGAACCTGCACAGATGGCAGTCAACAAGTGGTGAGTGCCTGTGTAGGATTGTGGGAGTGCCCTCCCTATCCTGAGGCAAGCAAGGATCGTCAGGCATAGCACTATACAAGGAGAGGCTGTATACTGTTGTCTGCGGACTAAATTTCTGAAGAAAACAACTAGAGCAGTAGCACACTATCTTAGAGGGCACTTCCTATCCTCACCCCCAACCCCACCATTGCAGCTTACAATGACCAAGTACATGTATGCAGTCTTCTCATTAGCATTCATGCATGTACAGTCATGTTTCACACATACATCCAATGTTATAGAACCACTGTAATATTATCATATCAGGCAACATGTATACATGTACACAGATGTAAATGTGCATGTCTTTAGTGTTTAAAAAAAAAAAGTATTTGAACCGTTATTGGTATAGTCTCACCAAAGCTCTGCATGTATAAAGCACATGTACAGTACACAGCTAAATTTAAAATTAGCCAATTTTGATGGGCTGAAGACCTCAAGCCTTGTGCATGCACAAGACCAGTATGTTCAATTGCATACACACAGATGAAGAGCATGTTCCACATGTAAACCAATCAACTCAGACATGCCCAAAACTTCCTTTATATCATTCTGCTACCATGTTCACTACAGACTTGGCCTTCATGTATGTCATACAGTGCCACATGGAATAACATATTCACAGGATTTCCTTGGGGCAAGAGGGAAAATAAATGCCAGGGGAACAGGTAGTGTGGCTAAGAGATACTAGATAATTTTAGAGGGGATTTTCAAATGTCATGCATTCACTCTATATTTGGTAAAGGATGAGATATGACCCCTGACCTGTCCAGGTTTGCCAGGATTCTCTTGGCACCTTTGGACCAGGACACGTCTGAAGAGGTTCCCCTCAAGATGATGATGGCCACAAGAAGCTCCTCTAGGTCGGAGGATGGTCGCTGCAGACTGCGCAGCTCGGATAAGCCCTGCTGGTCCATGTCCAACACCAGCTGGCGACTACGAGAGATCTGATTTTCAATCTCTAAAAGTGCCAACTGATAGGTATGTTCAAAGTCTGGGAGGATCTGAGGAAGAGAAAAACAACACAACAAATAAAAAATCACAGTGCCAACAACAACAAAGACAATAATATTAGAGTATTATCAACAAGACGACTGTACTTGTGCAACACCTAAATTTTGTAATTTGTCTCATTAAATTCAAATAGAGTAAAAATTGATAACTAACATGATAAACACACAAGTGACAAAGATGAAAACAAATAAACATCGACATCTTTCGCACTATCAGCATTTCTGCTGTGATAAATTGCTCACAGTAACTGGGAGCACATCCAATAATTATAAAATGAGAAATAATGTTATAGTTGAAGAATTTGTTGGCTGATCGAGATGTCCTAAAATGAATAACCTAACTTTAACCATGAAGAATAGCAATCTGATGACCTTTTCCAATCCAAATAAGATACTCCAATCAGTTTCTAATACTATGCAGCCCAAACAATGGCACACATAAGTAAACAAAGTAAAAAAATAACTAAATTATCTAGAATGGGTGCAATCTTGTTCCGTTCATTAAGAACAGGTCAAATACTTACAGCTGTTTGTTATTGACGTTGTTTTTTTTAATTTTAATATTATCAGTATTGTTGACTTTATATAAAATCTTGTTATTATTGTGGTAATAAATACTATTGTGACTGCTGTTGTAAGTTCTGCCATTATTATCAACACTATTGATGATATCAATATTATGTGTGTCAGTCCGTCCATACTGCAGCGGTAAGCATCGTCATTTAAACAATATTTACCACTTCACGCATAATTTTTTTTTCTTGCAGATGTATTCAATTTCACTGAATCAAAAAGTAAATAATTTAAGGCTGTAGATATTGTAAATATGAAGTCCTTGATATTAAAACTGTCATGAATGGTCTCATTATGAGTGGTGGATTATGTGTGGAAGAAAACAGCATAAGAATACGACACTGGCTGAATTTACTCCCATGGGTTTCACATGCTGATGAATAGTCACACCACTTGTTGCAATACCTCATTGGAAGTCAGCATAGAGGAAGCTGAAAACACTCCTGATATAATCTCAGATGAAAAAAAAGTTAAATCCCTTTTTTTTTTTATTAATGGTTTTTCAAGATTGATTAGTATAACTATACTCCTTGATGATGCCTTGTTCAGGAATTCAGCCACATGTGTGGGGATAATAAAGACGTGAAAACTGTTTGACTCCTTCCCAAACAACTTAATGCAGCTTCATATCTGAGGTGTCAACAATGTAACTATGGTAACCTAACTGTTCCATTAGTATTTCGTGCGCTACATGGGTTTTTGCACTGTAACAGTAGCAAGCCGAAATAAATTAATTATTTACACTAAATCTATCACATGCAGTAATGAATTTGCTAATAACGAACTGACCTTATTCAGATGCCTAATCTTATCTTTCTGCTTGACCACTAATCCGCTGTGCTGGTAAGTTATGGCGGTGTCCTGTCCAATCTGTGTGATCAGCTTCACACATGCCTCCTCGTTCTCCCCCAGCAGCTGCTCCCCACGCTGCAGTCGCTCATGCAAAGAGGCTACTCGCTCAGAGGCAGAGGAGTAGCTCTCCAGAGCTGATGTCAGTGTGGCAGATTTCGACTGGTTAGTGCAATGAACTTTATTCAGACTGTGGACAAAACTAAAGACAGGAGCAGTCAGAGAGGTGGAAGGTACACATGGCATGAATGTGTATGCATACGATACATACACACAAACGGATTTAATGCACACTTATATTTATGGAAGTATGTGTGCATATAAATGTATATGTACAACACCAACATTGACTACACAGAATATTTACACCTTGTTAAGTGTTTGAGGTGTAGGTGTGTAAGATATGGTGTGCATACATTCTAACTGCCCACATGTATGGTGTTCCATTAGTCACCTCTCTACGTAGTGTTCGTACAACGTGTTGGATATCTTCAATCCCTCCACCATGCTCAGCTGGAGGTGGATGGACACCAGCAAGTGTGCACTACCCTCCACTTGACTGGGGGAGAGATACCCGCACTCTGATGAGAGTCACACACACACACACACATGGCAATAGTAAAACATACAACAGCTTCAACATCAACAAGAGAAAATGTTTAGCGTGGTAATTATTTGAATATCAGTAATAAAAGGTTAGTAGTCGAATTGACCAAAGAGCCAAATCCTCATCAAATATAAAAATGTATGTACATACAATACAACACAATACATGCAAAAGATGATCATGACTGCACCTAATGAAATTACATTGAAGCTGTGCCTTCATATATAGCAGTGCATGTGTATGTGTGCGTGCGCGCATGCGTGTGACTGCCAAGCATGCGCACCTTGGCTGGTAATGATCAGCTCATCAACAAACTGTCCTCCTTACCTTGAAGGTGGTGTGTTGCCACATGTACCAGTCTCTTCCTCTCCCACAGCAGCTCCATGTACGTAGGGACACATCTCAGCAAACACTGCCATTTACAGACACCAGAAGTCAAAGTCTGCCTCAGCTCAGGCAGAGAAATGACCACACGAAGATTGGTCCTCACACGTCTGCAGTGACAGAGAACAGGTGCGTACATGCAAACACATGTACTGCAACACGTGGTATGGATGGCTACACAACGTACGATAATATTAGATTGACCTGTGAGAGAAATGAAGGAAGCAAGATTACACTCACGTATGAGCATACACTGAAGATACTTTATCAGTTCAAATCGGGCATACGGCTGCGTACCTATTATTAACTGATCCGGATTAGTACAAAGGTACTAGCCTATCTGATTTGATTTGACAAAGTTCCAAAATATCTCTTCTAGAACTCCAGTTTAATAGGATTAATCTTACAATAATTCTCAATTTGTGTGTTAAATCCTTCTTGACAATTGGATATAAGGGGCTCTAATGTACAGGGTTTTATGGGGGGTCACAACTGCATTCCTAAGTAAACCACCCCATTTACTACAAACCACAATAATGTAAACACACATAGGTCAGCAAAACTGTGCCCAAACCACCCACTTCCTGCTCCATTTCTTTTCTTCTTTTTTTCCCCTGTAGGCCCAAGCATCTGGTATGTGATAGAGAACAAACAAACAAACAAATCTAAAAATATAATAAGATATTTTGTCGTCTCCATCCATAGAATAGGCACTTTCCCAGTTGTCTTAATCATGAAAAAAATTGGTAGAGGTTAGAACAGGAATATGAAACCAATTAACCAAAAATAAAAAAAAAGGATAAAGGTACAATACAAATTATACCATAAACAATTTAGGTCAGTGCAATAATAAACAATTTAGGACAGTAAAATTAACAATTTAGGACAGTAAAATAAGCAATCAAAGTGCAGTACTAATCAATTAAGACAAGCCAGTGAGATCTGGGCCCTTGTTTCACACTTTATAGCACATTTCTTGGATGAAATGTACCTGAACAATTTCTACGTGGGAGTATTTAACATGCATGTAAGAACACATCATGCACACACATGTCAAATACAATAAGTGTTCCCACATGTAACTGTGGCTTACCTGAGGAAGAATTCCCAGGCCCTGTTCTCACTATAGCTCTGTCCTTCAACTGCTAAATCTCCTCGAACTCCATTCACAATCATGACTCTATCTTCCTTGGAGAAGAGGGAGGAGATGGCACAATCCTTCACCATCCTGTACACAGAGCTGAGCCAAGACTCATGAGCCAAGTCCTTGTCTGTTAGCAGCAGCAGAACTCTCTCATTGCTCACATCAGCAGTCGTGCAGACAGTCGCTAGACGGCTGAGGAACTGGGAGAGAGAGAAGGGACGAGGGGGACATGCTGACAGACTGTGAGTGGGTGTGGTGGAGGAGATATTGAAGCTACAGTGGAGTGCGGCTAGTCGGACGAAAAGCTCTGGGTGTGGACAGCCCAGCAGGATCACATGACCACTGTCTGAGGGAGACAGGATGGTCTGACAGATAAAGTGCACCTTTTCCACAGTGAACTATGAGCAAACAAAATATATAAAATGATAACATAGAAGATTAATAGTGTGTAACTTTGCCACTCCCTCCATAATCACAATACTAGACAGTGATTATGCATAGCTGGTACAACCATCACTAACAAATTTCTCTCTTTCGTTTTACAGTTTCTGTTGTGAACGCAACAGGGCACACATACATCGTAAAGGTTGAGGTGAAGAGATGGACGACAGAAGTCCTTATTGTACTCCATGAGTGTGCTGGCCAGCTTGGCCTGTAGCTTCTTGATAGTTGAGGGGGGCAACCTGAACGAGTCCTCACTCAACAGCCTTGGCAACTGAAATAGCACAACAACAACACAACCAATTTATAGCACAGTATGCATATGTGATGCTAACCCAGGTCATCTTATAAGAACTAACATATACAGACACAAGTAGAGCTGTACATATTCAAAGCTTGTATACACACAATAAACGTTCTCTGAAAACTAATAAACTTACATCTGCAGGAGCAGAACCAACATATATGTATGCACACATTAATGCTCTGACAAGCCACACTAGTTGGTTCAGAGTGTATATAAGGAGTACAACTAGTGTGCTCTGATTGTCCTCCTCACCATGATATCCTGGTCGAGGAACTTCCTCAGTGAGTGTGACAACAGATCCCAGTATCGGTCATGATCCACTTGACTGCTCATTTGCCCCGCCCACTTCCACCAGGACACTCGCTGCCACTCCAACAGGATGTCCTGCAGCTGTACATCAGGACGAGCCGAGAGTCGGTCACACAAGCTCCTACAGACAGGGACATAACATGACATTTCAATAATGTGTGATTGTACACACGCAACACACACACCACACCACTCACACACCACTCACACACACAAACAGATGCACACACACAAACAGATGCACACACACAAACACACACACCTGAATATAGCCACCAGGTGCTTGAGTGGGAAGCAGTAATGGAGTCTCTCGGGGACAGCAAGGAACATGTAATGCAGCTTGGAGAAGACCTGGACGCTGACTGCTGCCATGGCATGGCACATCCTGGATGAGAGCAGGGGAGGAGATGTAGCAGGAGAAGAGGAGGGAGGAGTCTCACAGGAGCAATAAGCCTCCAGGATGGACTTGAGGATATGCACCAACTCATCAGAACTAAGAGGCCAAAATGGAGGACAGAGAAGAGTTGAGGTTATGACACAGTGAATAGCCACACCAATATGTCGTCAGGCCTCACAAGGAGATCCTTCAACAACAGCAACACTATGTACCCAGGTATGTCATAGCATGTAGTGAGAACTGGGTGTGGCCTCACAAGACTGCACCTATGCCACTCCCACATCTGTAGCAGGTCTCATGAATTCTAGGATGGAAATAACTTGCAACCAAAAACGATGAAGACTGAAATAAAAAATGTTGATAAGTAAAGTCCAAAACTTTAAGCACTTGCAACAAATGGTGGCCACCAGCAAAACTCATGCTCAGAAACATGTACTGCCCATGTGCAGGAATATTAGGACATGCAACATGTGCAGATTGTGAAATTCCTCCCTCCAAATATTATCATCACACAGGATGTGTCAATCACATACCAGCCCATAGCAATGAACTTATGTTTATATTGACATTCCACAGGCATGCAGATAAAATTTGTTCCATTGAAGGATCAGATTGCACGGTGGGACACAACCACACACACACACTCACACACTACATTAAGGGCCTAATCAGACATGACCTTACACTTCATCTGCCACACAACTCATCAGAGACAACACTCAATTACTGAAGAGATTAGCTGCCTCCTAAAGACAGGGACATTAGACCTCATCCTCTGGTGGGTAACCATGACCACACCCACAGTGGGTAACCATGACAACACCCCATGGTGGGTAACCATGACCACACCCCATGGTGGATGCACCTGTACTCATCCCAGTGGAGCACCACAAAGTGTTTTAGGACTTGAGGGGTCAAAGTGGAGTTGTGGGAGGTGTGGTTTGTTGTGACAAGGTAGCAGACACCAGTAGTCTCGAGGCTCTTGCCCAGGATGGAATCACACATGGCACCGGATGATAAGTGCTGCCTCAGCAACTCACCAACACAGAATCTCTGCAGCCAAACAAAAACAACTCATTAATGTCATATTGCCTCTTGCGTCCTAGTATAAACAACACAATCATACAAACAAACAACAAGCAATCCCATATGTATACCACAGACTTGTAAAAAAATTATGAGGAACAGGTAGCACCCAGAGAGGACACTTTGATGATCCTTTACCAATTGAACCAGCATACGAATTCCTCAAATGTGTCATACAGTTCCATGATTGGTGAACCCAATTAGGATTGGGAGAGTGCATCCCCCTCCCTCTCCCTCCACATGTTGATGATCCAGCATGTACTCTCACCTCTGTATGATGAATGTCATCTATTAGACAAATCAATTTCTTCTTCTCCTTCACTTTGTACTTTTCCCCCAGTCCCATTCCAGATTCTCCGAAATTTGGTTCCAAATATCAGTGGCTGATGTGAGCATATCATAGTGAATGTGAAGCAACTTCATATCTGATGACTCAGCATGTTTTAGAAGTGTGTGCTTCACAAAAGAAGACTTCCCACTTCCACTGGCTCCATCCAGCAACACAGGCACGTTGTTGTGGATGAGGCAGTTAAGCAGATGGGCCATGGCTGCTGATCGAACCGTAGAAAAAAATAGTGACGACGTCCTATCAAGACAAATGGAGAGAGGAGTGGAATTGGCTGATGGACCACAAGAAAGTGATCCTGGTTTGTGAAAATGATCCCACAGAGACTCCCCGTCTGGAATGTGAAACTTGAAAGAGTTGGAAGTGAATGTATCGTGCCACCATTTGTCAAAGATGGTCTTGTTGCTAGCAGTGAGGAATCCTCCACAAGCCCAGACAACAGAGTAGATAAGGCTCCATTCCACATCAGCAGAGAAGCAATGGTCGTCAGGAGAGGAGGAAGGCAAAACACTCTGCAACCACAAGCAGTACACACAGAGAGAACATAACACTAATTAACCAATATACAACACATGGGAGAAGATAATTAGAATTTTTAAAAACCTCCTTCCCTGATAATGCACAAGTATATTGTTTACAACAACCCTTGAGTGGCAACGCAGGTTTATGCTCATGCATTCAAACTATATAGACCAGTGGCCGATGGTTTACTAGCATTGACATAACTGGAATAGTGGGAGAAAAGATAAACTGATTGTTTATTCCACTCACCAGGAGAGTCAACCTGAGAATATTGATATGGAAAGTTGAGAACACTCATGCTTGTGCTTTTTGCGTTTCTCTTTGTGGTTGTATTCCATGCTCACCTGAAATATCAGACAACATGAGTTCACCAGATGAATACGGCACAGCTTCAGTTCCTGTGGCTCCATACGCAGAAGGCCAGCACCCACAGGGATAGGGGAATGGGCCACATGGTCTCTGTCTGCCGTGAGTCCAGTCAGAGCAGGTGAGAGGAAGTCCAGCGTTGGAGGGATGTACTTGTTGAACAGAGGCTCCATTGTGTCCCACAGATGAGACTTTTGTCGTAGCTCTTCAGGGATGCTATGAAACCAATTCAGGACAACATCCTTCCAGGAAATGGTGTCATGAGACATGATCATGGGAGCTACTCTGGAGGAGAAGGAAGAGGTCCAGTTGCTGCAGTCTGTGAGCTGCTCCAGGGAAGGGGTGACGGAGGAATAGAATAGAGGAGAAGGGGATGTGTAAGAGAGGGTTGGTGTGGAGGTGTGACAGAGGTGGGAGATGTGAGGGAGGAGGGAAGGTGGGGGGGGGGGGGGTGAAAAGGAGAATAACACACAAACATTGAAACCAGTTTTCTCACTTAGTGATATGATCATCACATGTGGTCAACTCAAGAGGTCAGCCATTGCATATATATATTATATAAAAACATCCATGCATAGTCACATGTAGATACACAACTTCTTCATTAATGATGTATAATAGTTTAACATATGCATTATATGCACATTATATATATATATAAAACCCTTTATGAATAAATGTATTGCCATGAACATAAATACTTGAGATATGGAGTACATATAGAATAGTGTATAAATACCTCAAATATGAAGGCTGTGGACGGATTTAAAGGGATAATGTGGCCATTGGATAAGGTTAGGATGTCGTCCTGACAAGAAGAAGCCAGAGCGTCCATTTGCTCGGCTGAGACTCCTCCCTCAAGGACAAACAACTGCAAGCAAAAGGGCGTGGCAGGAGACAGAGGTGGACCCTGCCCCTCCTCTGAAGAAGAGCTGCTCCTGAGGGAGGCCAGGTGGCGAGACAAAACACCATCTTGCCAGAGCCTGCAGTAACATACACACATCATCATGTGGGCATGTAGAGAGACAGAGGCCTGTGTAAGAACACATACATACACCATATCTTATAAGGACATGCCAGCACAAAACTGCTAAATTAACAAAATAGACACACTGCAATGTACATTGCTAGTGAGACATTACAAATTCATTCCGCAATATACACCAATAATTAAGTATTCTAAATATTTTTGAAGATCATCTCGATATTCAGAGTAATAATAAATTCTTTATATAATAGGTGGGCATTATTTAGTAATAAGTGCCACTAATTGTGTATATTATGGGAGCATGTATATTAATAGCTGTTCACGTATTCTACTTGTCCTGAAATTATATTTCAAGTACGAACATGGGCTAATATTATAGCATGAACTCTGCACTTACCCGCTCACTTCATCTTGGTGTCCCAGCAGCTCCTCCTCCCTGAGAGCTCCAACTGCAATGGTGGTCATACTGACGAGCATGTCTGCGAGGACTGCCTGAGGGTCTCGACTGCCACTTGTATGGCTGCAGTCTTGCCACACCCACTGGGGCCGCACACAGCCACCAGCCGGTCAGCCTGAACCAGGCACACTATCTGCACACATCAGTACAGACAGTACCAGGACACCCACACACACACTGAACACACCCACACACACACACACTGAGCACACACACACTGAGCACACACACACACTTGAGCACACACACTTGAGCATACACACTCACAACCATCCACACGAGCACACACTCACACTCGAGCACACACCCACCCATACAAACACACCCACACGAGTACACACACTCACACCCACCCATCCATACACACCCACCCACCCATACACCCACACACACCCCCACCCACATAAAGCACACATACACGTCCACCCACCCACACACACACCCACATAAGCACACACACACAGAGCAACTGAGCATGAAGTTAATAGTATGACATGCTAATTATTGTCATGTAGGTACCATTAAATGGAGATATAGAGAAATCAGTTCTTCTTGAGAAAAAATAAAACAAAACATTCTCATCTCTATTTAAGCTTCAAAGTTGTGCAGTCTTCAAAAACAAACAGTTCACATGCACAAGTAACGATAGAGCAAGTGAGTGGTCCAGAAATATCAACACATTATATGACAAACAGACAGATAAACTCAAATAAGTAATTCCTGCACACACTCGTTGGGTCCATTCAAATATTGATCCAGAGCCCAAGTTATGATCTACCTCAAAATTTGTTGTTGTTATTATTACAACTGATATTGCTAATATTTTTGTTGCATTTATTGACTACAGTACCTTAACACAACTACATGGTTGAAACTAATGATCAACATATGCACACACACACACACACACACACACACACACACACACACACACACACACACACACACACACACACACACACACACACACACACACACACACACACACACACACTTGAGCAACAGCAGCTTGAAACCCTGGGATGGGGGACAACTGGTGGAGGTGACAGCTGAGCACAATGTTCTCTCCCAGGCTGGTGGCAGCTGAGAACAAGAGCAAGTGAACACAATAACAGACACACATACATACACATGTGCATACATACATACATACATATGATCACATCTAATACAGCAAGTCTAGTTAAGCCAATTCATGCTAACACACAACATAAAGAGTCCACAAGCAAGCAACACTGCCACTGGAGTTGTGTGAAGGATGCCACCATCGGTTGAAAAATAAAATATACTGACAGTTGCCCCTAAAATAATAAATATATATATTTTATAAATTTCCCCCTCTCCCCATTTCAATATTGCCAAGATTAAACACAGGGAAAAACTTTTTTTGGGCTAAAATCTGCCACCAATTGTGACATACCTTTTTCTCTCACCCCCACAGGAAACAAGTAGTTTGTGAATATGATTAACATTGAAGTGTGCAACTGACCGTCCTCTGATTGGCACTCCTTCAGCATCCTCTGCATGCCACTGGACCCCCAGGAGGACTCTTTACCCTCCCTGTCCTGACAGTCTTGAACAATCATAGTCTCCCTCACACTGCCCTCATGTGTCAGCAAACCTTCTATGTCACAGCTTGGAAACACATCGCCCATCAGCGTCACAATCACAGCATGATTCACACCTCCGGGGTGCACCGAGCACAAGATGGAATCCTTGAGGGCAAGCACCATGGAGAACTCTTCCAGGAAGTGCCTATAAGAGGCCTTGAGCTGAGGGATGTCTTCTGTGTCCCCATCAATTACAAACCTCTCTCCCTTCAGAGACCTTAACGCATGCCGTGATATATCTGAGTACACTGCACTGGGCATGTGCAAGTCATCCTCTGCAGCAGCTGAAATAAGTGGAGAGTCGTTAGTAGAAAATGCACCAACCTGATAAAACCTGCTCAAGTGTTTCTGGGAGAGACAAACTATATTATCAAGGCGGTGAAGGTTGAAAGAGGCATTTTGTCTATCACCAGAGGGGCAAGGACACGCCCCCATATGTGAATGCGTAACAAAGATCTCTTCGTACGCCCTGCAGAAGGTCGTCAGAGAAGAAGCCAGACTAGCTGTGTGGTGGAAGTTGTGGATGGCCAATAAAGTTTCGATGGTTCTGTTCAGATCAGGACTTGGCACAGTACAGATCTTGAAAGACCTTGAGAGGCAATGGGGTACTTCGGAGGAGGGGGTGTGGTGTCTGGGGTGGGGTGGAGTGCTAATGCTGGCCACGCACACACCGGAACCCTTTAGGGAGATGCTGATTGCCTGACCCAACCACTCAAAGGAGGAAGTCCCTACCTGACGAGCTCGTTGGAGGAGGAAGAGAAGTGAACAAGTGGACTGAAGCACGTCTGGCCGCAGCTTGTCCACCGAGTGCAGGTAGAGCACACATCCTACCCAACAAGGGAGGAAATAAATAGAACATGCAATACAAAAGTGACTCTCTCATTAAGTGTAGATATGTAGATATATGCATACATACTCATATATATTACAGTATTACCACCACTCATCAGGGCCACTATTATTAGTATTTCAATTGACAGTGTTGTGGGACTGAGACACTAAGAGTTCAGGGTGCACCAGTAGGACAGTATTCTTGGAAGGCTTGTTTACTGGTACGCCTGTTTCCCTGCAACAATATCCTTCATTGTATGCATGTGAAGTGTGGTGCTGCACACACACACACACACACACACACACACACACACACACACACACACACACACACACACACACACACACACATCTCTGCTCATCCTTGATTGCATATTGGCAGCTACAATGCATGTCTATGCATACCTAATGACTGCATGCATCTGATGTTTGAGCTAAAACGGTGTCAACTACAGCAAGCTTTGCTAGAGCTAGCGTGCTTCTCCGTCCCACAACTGTTAAAAAGAAGTAACCATCACTAGTGACCTTTACCAGAGCAAAGGGGATTATAAAAGTGACTTTTATTAGTACATGGGAATACATGCATGCCACTCATCACACAGAGACCTGCGCATGCACCTCATGCATGCCACTCATCACACAGAGACCTGCACATGCACCTCATGCATGCCACTCATCACACAGAGACCTGCGCATGCACCTCATGCATGCCACTCATCACACAGAGACCTGCGCATGCACCTCATGCATGCCACTCATCACACAGAGACCTGCACATGCACCTCATGCATGCCACTCATCACACAGAGACCTGCGCATGCACCTCATGCATGCCACTCATCACACAGAGACCTGCGCATGCACCTCATGCATGCCACTCATCACACAGAGACCTGCGCATGCACCTCATGCATGCCACTCATCACACAGAGACCTGCACATGCACCTCATGCATGCCACTCATCACACAGAGACCTGCGCATGCACCTCATGCATGCCACTCATCACACAGAGACCTGCGCATGCACCTCATGCATGCCACTCATCACACAGAGACCTGCGCATGCACCTCATGCATGCCACTCATCACACAGAGACCTGCACATGCACCTCATGCATGCCACTCATCACACAGAGACCTGCACATGCACCTCATGCATGCCACTCATCACACAGAGACCTGCACATGCACCTCATGCATGCAATTTCATACTATCACTGTTATCAATTCTGCACAAATTGTTTCAACTATTAATATATTGTATTTTAGGATGATATTCAAGTGTGAATCTGCAAGTAAGGAACACATATGCTCACACACATGCTCACACACATGCTCACACACATGCTCACACACATGCTCACACACATGTCTACGTACCTGTGACTGCCATTCCCCTTATGCTGTTGAACATGGTGGAGTGAGAAACCTGGGGAGAACAGTGCAAGGAAAATAATGGCCGTCCAATGAGCTGGCAGAACTGGCTTGTCAAGGACTTCTTACCAGAACACTACACAGGACATAAGTACACAATTACGCAGACACAAGGTCCACAATACATACTTTTATGTATGAATATAAAAGTGGTGCATGCTGAAGTTTGCAATCAGGAAGGAACTGCACGAAGGAAACTGTGTGTGTGTGTGTGGGGGGGGGGGGGGGTTATAAAATTAGATAGAATAGGGGAAAAGGGAAATCTTTGATGCACAGAAAGGGAGGAATAACGGAGAGAGAGAGAGAGAGAGAAGAGAAACTGGAGTGAAAAGTAATCTAGACTAGATGAGACTCACTGTGGGCCCCACAAGGAGGACATGGTGGTTGTCCTTCACCAACTGCAGGACATGGTGAAGGAACCCTCCTCCATGCATGTGGAGCCACAGGGCCCTGGACGAGACAGATGAGTGGCTGGAGGAGGCGGACAGAGAGACATCCAGAGCCGATATCTTAAGCTTCTGCTCATCTTCAGACCAACTGAAATGGGGCATGTCCGTCCAAATAAAACTATTCATTATGTTCTGACTGGGAGATTGGTCCATGAGCGTCTGAATTTCCTTAACTTTGTTGATGTAGCTATAAAGAATCACTACAACACTTTGCAACATGCAGAGCAAATAGGAATTAGCCTGTCGTCGATTGAGAAGTGCATTAAGTTTTGGTGAATGCACATCCACATCTCGAGTTGTATTTTCAGCTTGGCTGCTTCTCCCTGTGTTGCTCTGAGGTGTACATGTCACCTGTGTGTCATCAGAACCAAGACCCCATCTAGTATTGGAATCCATGTCACCTCGGTCTCCATTCCCTTCTATTGCTCTCCTCTGCATGAGGCTAGAAAGGATCTCGAGTGAGTTCTGCATATCCTTGATGAGATCATCCAATGGTGACCTGCTTCTGTTCGCAGAGGCTTCGTGGATGGCTCTGGTCAGACATGACTCAAGGACGACTAGAGAAACAATAATGATATTCTGGGAGGGGGCGTTGCTGTCTCCCCAGAGGGAATGGAGGGAGGAGATGATCGGGTGAGAGGAAGGAGGGTGAGGGGGTGTGGCAGGAGGGTGGGTGCAGCATGTGATGGTGCTGGAGAGGTGAGCCTCAAGTGTGGCGGAGATCGTAGACATCAATCTGCACATGACTGTCTGTACAGGTCCCTCACAAGGTATCACCTACATACACACACACACATATACAGAGCATGTGCACTCATGTCATGTAGGCACACAGTCATGTGATCTGCTCACCACACACACACTCCATGTCAAGTGCAGGACATCTCTATCATGTACATAATATCTTTCTGTTTAATTTCAAGGAATTTTTTTTTTTTTTTTTTTTTTTGGGGGGGGGGGGGGGGGGGGGAGGAGAGGATTAAAAAAGAAAGAAAGAAGAAGAAGAAAAAAAGTTGATCACATAAAAATCTGCAGATTTAGTTCCAAACAACTCAAGCATTGTCCATGCACTTTTATTGTGAGGCCTCTTGCTGTGGTAGCTGACCTGGATTAGTTCCAGTCTTTCCCCACTTCGGGCAACAATGGCTGATATAGCAGTGGCCCCTCCTTCGCCCTCCACCAATGGCGGGGAGCAGCTGTCCCTGTCACGATCACACTGCAGGGCCTCCACATACCTCAGCACGAAGCAGATAGAGCCAGACAACTTCTGCATGCAAGTCACTGCACAGAGTAAATATGTCCAGATGGATAATTATATTTGAAAATTTCAATTGGTAGTCCGTGTTGCTGTTATTAGTGGTTGTGTTGTTATTAGTGGTTGTGTTGTTGTTATTAGTGGTCATGTTGTTGTCATTAGTGGTTGAGTTGGTGGTTCCTGAAGCCATGAGAATGAGCTCAAATTAATGCCCACCACTATGCCACGTGAATTAAATTCAAGGTGGAAATTAGATTCAAGGAGGCAGAGTCACAAATATACTAGCAGCCCAATCTGTATTTACATGAAATTATTACAGGGAAGGGAAGGGGAGGGGGAGGGGAGAAGATCTGATAGAGAGCTTCCTGTACTGATAATAGATGTCCTTGAGGGTACACTAGTCCATCCTCCCTGCTCACACTTTACCTGGCTCCCCAAACTAATAATGGCTGCTCGAAGGCTCCAGAGAGCACATGTGTTCCTGCATGCACACACTCACTCACCGGAGCAGAGGAGACACAGGATGTCCTCAGGAGGAAGAAGGCAGAACCATGGCCACTTGGCCCTGGGGGCCTCCATGGAGCTCACCAGCGCTGCCTGGCACTGCAACAGATCCACTTGTAGCTTCTCCAGGGACACAAGTAGACCTGCAGATGTGATGTATTGTACACACACATGGAACTGTCCCAATTAATCACTTTGGACTTAGTACATACCACTCAAGGTGGTTACTCACACTCAATGTAAAGAGGTTGTGTGTGGCCTCAAAATGATGGGTTTACACAGGGAAATGTGTAGGGAAAGGTTATTTTTCTCATCCAATCATATCTGGTAAGGGAGTGTGTGTGGAGGATGGATGCTAGCACTGACCGTCCTTGAGGCAGGTGGACAAAACTGCTGGGTTCTCCTGGGTGAGAACCATCAGCTGTTGGAATTCACGATCAGCAGTGGTGAATGTGGAGGCTTGGGCTGAGAGACATTGCTGCACATCACTGCAGTGATATACCTGCAACAGCAAGGAGAGATACAATCTGTCATGTGGCCATCACATCTACATATATATATATCACTATCTAAACATGGAGTGTATCAGAATGACATTAACTATAGCTATCGTATATTTTTTTACCTAAAACAACCTATATAAAATTTAACTAAACCTTTTTATTATATTTTTAACACACATATTTCCCCCTCCCTCCACCCACACAGTCTTTTCTAGATGTCATCCACAAGACTCATCCCAGTAGAGGCATGGCTACCATAGTCTCTGACTGAGCAACAAAGCATGTAGGTATTCTCACTTGCTCCAGCTGGACCCAGAGCTGCTGGGTCTGGAGCCAGGTAAGGATCACCGCCTCCACAGTCTGCAGCTGCCTGTGCCACTGGCTCAACTCAGTGGTGAAGGCCGAGGCAGTGGATGTCCCCACAATACCCTGCAGGGACATCTGGGGGGGGGGGGGGGAGAAATATGGAGGGACACATGACAGAGGGAATACTGTAGAATGTCATATGACAGATAATCAATTGAAGGAATGTAAGAGCACTTCCTGATCATCCCATACACTAGAGCTAACTAAATTAATACATGCACATACATACCAAATTAGTACATGCACACATGTACAGTACAGCATATATGTTAACATTATTCTTGTGATATCCAGGTTGAAACTATTCTGTCAATATTACTAGGTTTGGGGTTGTCCTGTATGTTACCATGACTACCACACATACAGTAACTATCACACTAGCACTGACATTGCAATTAGGCCAAAGCATTGTACAGTAGCTAGTGTAAAACTGCCACATTCTGCTGGAGTCTTGGCATCAAATGGACATACGCAGACTCTGGCATGATCCACAGTCCGGGACAATCCAGAGTGTTGGGGTAGGGTAAAGGGTGGAACTACACTCCAGATTTAGAGCTGAGGGTGAAGCTTGGAGCTGAAGGCTAGGGCAAGTGTGAGGTTAGAGTGAGAATATAGATTAGAGTTAGGGCAATGATTAGAGGTAGGTTTGAGCCATGTGTTTGGAGTAGAGTTAGGACTAATTTGGATTAAATGTCACTAGCAGCATATATTCAGAATTGCCCAAGCTAATGTCAGCATGAAACAGAAGCCACTCAACGACATTTCTAGATATATTATTTCATTCAAATAACAGCAGCTCATAAGTATGCTTGCAGCATTTCCGTTGTTGATTTCTATTTCAATATTAGGGATAGAGTGATGGAAATGCATAATTAGGGTAATGCACTACCACCATGGAATTTTGACGACCATCATAGATACCTTGGAAACTCTTCATCCAGTTCAAAACTCCCCATACATATAATGCCCACTCCCACTGTACCTGGTGGCTCTCCAGCAGCACAAAGAGGTCTCGGGTGTTGCAGAGCAGAGGCACGCCAGCCCTGTGGTCAGGCCTAGTGGCCCAGGACAAGACAGGAGCAGCAGAGGCCACGCCCCTGGAGGAGGTACGGACTGCAAATGTAACACAAACAGGAGCAGATCCAGGTTTGGGAATGGAAACTTGACACCTTGATCTATCAAGATCCAAATCTGAAATAACCTTTATACAGCAAGTTTAACCAAAGATGTAAGACTAGATTAGCTCTAGAACTACAGCTGTACCTGACCAGGATGACATGCCCAGAGAGTGTACAAACAGATTTACAAATATATATTATGATATCTATCGTGGTATTGGTGGGGTACATGTGTATGTGTATCGACCTGTTGATGTGTTGCATTAACTCTTCTCTTGTGGCACTGCAACTGCAGCAACTTGCTCTGCCACACTTCCTCAAGCATGTCCAAGAAAGACTCAATGGCGACCTCTCTGCCTGCCCTCTCCACCTGAGAGAGCACCTCCTCTGCATGACCTACACATATGAGGACACACACACGCACAAACACACACACACAAACCCGCACACACAAATGCGCACACACAAATGCACACACACACACATACACGGTGTGCAAAACAAGAATACAAACATGATATCTTATCTCATATAGAGTAGGAAATGAAGGTATAGTTAGGCACACTGACACATATTTTAATCTTCCCTTCAACATGTTGCTGTTGCTTATGTTGTTTATAACATTGTTGCCACCACCATGTTGGTTGTTGTGTCTATATTCAGAAGTGACGGGACTCACAGTGAAGGTCCATTTCAAGCAGCTGTCCGAAGGTGAGTTGTTCGAGAAAAGAGAAGCAACCCCTTAGGATGTGACGAGAGGAACCACTTGCTGCATAATGCAGTACCTGCTTCCAGTGGCAGGCACGCATGGCGGGACTACCAACACCAAAAAATCAGCAAATGATATGGTAATGGATGTATACTTACAGTGATTACTTTGGAGTTAGCTAGGAATATTAATGGAGCTAGGAGTCAGCTGGGAACATAACCACAGCTCAGAGGTGGTAGTGTGTGTGTGTGTGTGTGTGTGTGTGTGTGTGTGTGTGTGTGTGTGTGTGTGTGTGTGTGTGCACGCGTGTGTGTACATGTAACACAGTCACCTCTTCAGTGCCACCAGTAAGGGAACTGTGGCCTGCATGGCAGACACAGACTGAGTGAGGAACTGGTATACATCCTATCCCTGCATCAGCTTGGATGGCAGGCATGTGATCAGCTCCACATGCTTCCCTGTGGCCGTGAGCAGCATTGACGTGTCAATTTCCCTCCAGCCGTACTTGGACCACGAGACATGCTGGCTGTTTATCACTCTACAGCATGTGACACAGAGCACAGTAAAGGTCAATGAAAGGTCAACCAGGGATGACCAGTGTCCCAAGTTAACTACAGAGAAGTCCCTTGTATTACACACACAACTTTAACATGATAAGAATAGGGCAATGGCTAGGGCTTGCTGGTGAGCTACGTTGGTTATCCATGCCTGTCAGAAGATAACATCTGGTACTCCTTAACATGCTCAGAATAACTGACATAGAGTTCAATTGTTGGTAGACTTACTCAAATATGTTCCACAGTTTTCTCAGTAATGCCAATTGATCCTCCAATCTAGACAGTTTCATATGGTAAAGAATGTCCACTTGATAACACATAAAAGAATCACTACAGACAGTTGCACATTCTGCTTACTCATTCAACGTGGAGAAGTTGAAAATGGATGTCTCTAGTAGTTGCTGTAGCTGCACCAGCTCTCTGGCCTGGCTCTGCAGAGCTGCCAAGTGCTCCTCAGACTCTGCCACGGTGAGCAGGGCCTGCTCCCTGGGAGTGTGTCGTCTGTGGCAGGGGCTGCTGTCAAACTTGCTCCTGAGGGCCACAAAAGTGTTGCCGAAACATGCAATGTCCTGTGAGATGAGCTCCTGTTGGGCCTGGATGTGAGGGGCAACCTGTTGCTTGCACAGAGCCACACGCTTCTTCAAGCTGCACCATCTACAGCAATGACATAAGAATATACTCAATACCACAGAGGAGGAGGGGGACGGGGAGGGGGGAGGATGAACCATTACCATTCTAAATCATATTACATGCCTTATATGCATGTACATGATCCTGTATATATGTATGACCATATGTAGTGGATACCTCTGTGGTGTGGAGTTGAACTGCTTCTGATGCTTTGCAGACAGAGAATGCCCACAGCGATCCAGAATGAACACTGCTCTGGTCACTGCTGCAAACTTGTTGTCCATTTCCATCTGCTGCATGTTCATCTGAAGCATGTAATTGCACAAATCAACAACAACAACACAAGTAGCTATTCAAGTGAAACAACATAGGAGACTCTCTGTCTGGCCCATACCTTGCTGAAGATGCCCATAAGTCTCATGAAGGTCTTCATGTCGTTCTCCTCTCCAGAAATCAAATCAACTTGTGGCTCAACCTCATCAAGGAAGTCCTCCAGGTTACGCAACACTTGCACTATCTGAATATGAACACAACAGAGAAGGAAGAGTTGTGCACACTGTTATGTGCTGAACCCTCTAATCACAAGCTCTTCAGGATATCTTCCTTCCCTCCCTCCCCCACCACATGCACTCACATATACCTGCGTCTGGAGATGGTTGGTGTACACATACATCCACATGTGGGCCAAGGAGCTCAGCACTTGCTTGACTGGTCGCTGGTCTATACAGATCCAACCCATGTTATTAAAGTTTTCAACTTTATCGACCCTGTCCAAAATGTCCTGTTGGAGCCAAATAAAACATTCAGTTCATTCGGACATGCTCGTGTGCATGCATGCAATTGCAAGTTCTTGTAAGTATAAACAACTGCATAACGCATGGGGGTGTTGCCAGTCAGTACATCACAGTACATGAAAAAGTTACAATGTATTGTAGAGGAGTAGAATATTCTGTCCTCCAACCTATTAAGGTATCTGTTATTGTCTTTTTCCACTGCTTATATGTAGCTGTTTGTAGGTGTGGCTTCTTAGGTTTCAGTCAAACCTTTCGCAGTAGAGGCATGATCACCAGATGATGTTGCTATAGCTATGTATTTATTCTGTGTTCACATATACGGTGATGTACCTGGAAGAGAGTAATTTGTCTGTCAAAGTCCTCTAATGATGGTCTATAGGAAGACCCTTCCTCTTCCTTTCCTCCTCCTGTGTGGGTGTGGCTGGCCCCCAGGAAGTCCCAGTCAGACAGGCCACTCCCACTGGTCAGACAGGCCTCACGAGGGCTCAACATTGGCAGGCTGGGGGGCGTGCTAAACCACATAAAAAATTATGGGAGTTCAATAATCTTTCCAATGAAATGAAATAAAATACTGTTTTATATGAAAGTGATAACAACAATACTTTCCTCTTTTGTGTAGAGTCATGACTAGAAACTGTACTGAGAAACCGATAACTGAACTTCACACAAAGATCTTTATACATTGTTTTTTTTAGAATGCTTTAATATGTAATTACCTCACAAGTATACATAAAATTTCATAAATTGAAAGTACTTGTATAAAATTAACATAACAATAAATGTACATTTAAAAGTATGTAAAATAGAAACATGATATTAACAGCACTAAGTGGAATAGGATGAACAGATATTGTTCAAAATATGAATATAGATACATGCACTGACAGCTAACCCACTGTAGCACCTCTTGCATGAAAACCCTTGGGACTTCCTATTGATGATAATTTACCAACCCCCTGATATATCTTTAGTTAGCCGGTAAACTGATCTAGTGGTGACCTTTATTATTAGAAAATTGGAGGCTTGCATTACTGAAGCTATTATGAAAGGACCAACTGTACATACTCTAGGAAAGTGAGGTAGAGAACAGAGGTTAATGGACCCCTTGAAGTCAAATTCCACAGATTGTCCTCACAAGTGATTTTTCACAAAAATATTTTATCACAGCGGTGGTTCACTCAAGATATACCTGGAGTCCTTTCTGAAGGAATATTTGCTATAATCAGCATATACGCTGCTACGAAAGCACGGATTAAGTTTTCCCTAAGATAAATAAGCTTGTCAGCTTTACTGGTCACCATTTTAAAAACCTGGGCCAAACTAGTACAAGAAATACTAGTATACTCCCTACATCTCAAGTGATATGCACATGTGGAGCACATGCATGCACAGGCCTGCAGTCACAAGGGTTGACAGCAATACAGTCTCAACACAAACACACTAAACCTTCTCAGCCTGGGTGGTGTGGGGCTGTCCCTGCGTGCAGAGGCTATAGATCTGCCACTCCCCAGGCGGCACGGAGGAAGGGGAGGGGCATGGCCACACAGGAAGTCATCAAAGGTAGCACGTACATCCTTTTCCCACAAGAAGGAGTATGGGGAAAACTTCTTCTTCAAGGACTAATAAAAACAAATAAGCAGAGATACACAAAGCATTAATACAACATATATCAGCACATTAATGATATTACAGTGTTACCCACTGCCTGACCCTTGAACTAAATCACCTGGCATTGCCTGGAGTTAGTATCCACATGGGCACAGATCATGCTCATGCTATGTCTGAGCTCTGCATCCTCACTCAGAGCTTTTAAACAGTCTTCCTCTTTACTAGACTTTAGTCTTGGAGCCAGCTCAGCAAGTCTTAAATAATTGCTCATCCACTTGCAGACAGCCTCTGGCACAGACTCCATGGCTGTGTGGAGGGCCAGAGGCGGTGAGAACTGGAGCTCAGGGACATGCACTTCCAACTCCACCATCACCAGAGGAGGGATGGCCTTCCCTTGCTCATACTCCACTGTCCAGGAGGTCAGAGTGCAGATAGCTTTGAGGATCATGTGCTTGAGACCATGGAGGACTAGGCTGTGGACCTGGTCCAGGAAGGACGACCATGCATGGCTCTCCTGTGAGACTTCCTGGACACAGTCGAAGGTGAGGGAGACGTGGTTGGCTATTTGGCTCATGGACAGACGTAGGGCAGAAGTCAAGGATTCAATAAGACAGCTTCGTGTGTGTGTGTGTGCATGTGCACGTGTGTGTGCATGTGTGTGCTTGTGTGAAAGATAAATCGCTGTACAAGACTGCACACATACAGACACATTATCACAGTTTATGGCTCCCTCCACTCTCCCCTCTCACCGGTGTGTCTCCTCCAACTCCGTCAGGTTCCATGGCTGTCTGTTCTCTCTCTGGAACATGTCCAGACCCTCCAGCGTTCTCCAGGAGTCCACTGTGGAGCGAATACTGAGGAAGTGAGCATGCACCTCATGCACTGTGGACCTCAACTCCCTGCACATGGCGGCCTCTAGCTGGGCCCTGAAGTCAGGGAAAGTGGGGCTCACCCACTCCAACTGCTCCACACCAACCTGCAGCATCTGCAACACACACACACACACACACACACGGTCACAATAACAACTTCACACAGGCTATAAAATATTGCCACAATTAATTTTATGCTTGTGCATTTTCTATTCATGAAATGCCGCTAGGAGGTCCATTAAAATTTCATTACAAATAGGGAACAGATGTTTAGCAAAAAATTTCGCTTTTGTGATAATGCTAACATACGCATGCAGAGAAGACATGTTCATACTGCACACACACCCCCACACACATGCATACCCCATGATCATGCATTACAGGTCTTCAGCCAACATTAACACAGGCAGAGAAATGGTTTTGAAGAATCAGTACATCCAGATAGTGCAGAACAGTGACTTTGAAAAAACTCTTGCAAAAAGGTAAAAAGAAGCTCAAAAGTGAACACCCTTGGAGGCAAGACGACTGCATGCTGTTGTTCTAACACATGCATGCATGAAGGAGCCATAGAAATGTAATACACATATACAGTACACAAATATATTCATATATACATGCATGTGTGGCATGTACACAGGAAGGAGCTAGTGTGGGCATGCACAATTACCTCCTCCACTTGTTGCAGCTTGTGTTGCAGGAGCATTCGGTCAACATCAGACAGGTTGGCTTGGATTTCATTGTAGACTACAACTATTATCTGAGGGAGGAGGAGAAACAAAGATGTCAGGAAGAGGAAAAAAGTGGTTCCATAACATGTACCAACAGTGTCCCACCCCAGGGACTTCCCTCACATTTCCAATGCATCTTGATGTAATTCCCATCACTGTTGTTTTTTTTGTTTTTTTTTGTTTTTGGTGATGCTGTTGTTGGTATTATTCTTTGTGTTTCTTAATGAATAATCATTGGTGTTGGTTTTATTGCTTGTTTTGCTTAATGGGAGTTGTTGTTGGTTATACTGTTAGCATTGCTTAATAAACAATGTTGTTAGTTCATTTATATTTCTTAATCAGTTGTTTATATTGTTTGTGTAGCTTAATGAAGAGTTGTTAAAGTGTTCTTCTCTCCATCCAATTCATTATTTCAGTGGTAGCTGACATGCAAACCAACAGACCGTCCCTTGTTCCAACATGCCTGCAGGCTGGTGTGTCTCTGTCGCAGGTTGCAGCTGTCCACACACTTGACCAGCTCCTCTAGGCCTGAGGGCAGCTGGCGGCCATAAGGAGACTGCACCAGGTGGCCCACCTCTGCCAGTACCTCCATCATGACAGGGTCAAGGTTCATCACCAAACGTCCGTGAGGTCCCCTGGTCTAAAGTGAAGTGGATTGATGTGGGAAC
The DNA here is from genome assembly GCA_963969325.1 of Lycopodina hypogea. Classification (NCBI taxonomy): domain Eukaryota; kingdom Metazoa; phylum Porifera; class Demospongiae; order Poecilosclerida; family Cladorhizidae; genus Lycopodina; species Lycopodina hypogea. The sequence continues at coordinate 4,666,098 of OZ017793.1, read as the reverse complement.
AAAAGGTATGTTTTGGTGATATAGCATATTGCAAGTGTACGTGTATGTACACATACTCAATATGGGACCATTTGCCATTCCCTGACTGTACTATCAGTCAAATACTACACTCTGCAGTCTCTTCTTCCTTAAGTTGGAAGGTAAATTTCTGTTTACTTTAATCATGGCTTAGATATATCATGTTCATATATTGTAACTATGTTTTCTTTTATATCATTTAGTGGTTAGTTCGTGGCCTGGTAATACTGAATTACATTGTGTAACAGACTTCTCTGAAGTTTCTCAACCCCATTTGAAGCTGCAATATTTCTTTTGACCATTGACTTCTGAAACTTAACAATATATTGCCCCTCCCTAGTGAATACAGCACTTTAATAGCTCACACATAAGGGAAATTAATTTTTTTGAGTTGACAATAAATTGCTCCAATATCTTTCTTTGTGTCAACAACATTCTGTTTGTTGGCTTGTAATGTAACTCAAGGGTTGTACCAGCTAATGACAGAGAAATCATGTTGCTTGCATCACCATCATCATGAGCATCATGTTTTATGTTGAAGAGGAACACTCACCAAAACATTGACTCGCAATTTCTTATGCAGTCCTTCAGGGATTCCTTGTACCCAGTCCAACTCCATCTTGGCTACTTCACTGCAAACAATAAAGAAAATAGATAAAAAGGAACACCTCTACTTGTACCATTCCAAAGATAGCTTGCAAGCAATGATTTTCGAAAACCAATTTTCCTTGCTCAAAATCACTCTTAGCAATTAAAGCTCCGGTATACAGCTTTGCCTCCTCATTTGGTTGGATTGTGACAATCGAGAGTTTACCACTGTGGTGGGTTTGTTCACTAGCTACATTTGACTCTGCTAGATTGTGGGCCAGAGTAAGCTCTGTACTCAATTGTTTGGTGCTTGGGTAGAAGACGGATGCCATATTCCTAAGATTCATGAATATTGAGCCATCTCTTTCCTTGGAGAAGAATGAAGGCAGCAAAGACTTAAATTTCTGTCTCCATCTTTTCTGCTGGTTTATTGTTTCTGTTTGTATACAAACAGTAATTAGTATTGGTATTGTCTTGATATATAAAATGTGCTGTGTGTTACATGCCTTTATCAATCAACATTTCCCTTCCCCTCCAACTCCCACACACTAAACTGCACGGTCTTGAATCTCAATGCACAAATACCTTAATTTCTCTAACTGAGCAAGCAAGACAATTGACAGATAAAAATTGTATCCAAAATCCACAATATTTAACTTTAAGTTAAGATGATGATTCCATCGTTGGTAAGCTACATATATAGCATTGGTCAGCATCTGATTTATCCACTGCTGGTTCAAAGTAAAAAGGCCTGGTTGCTTTTAATTGTGCAGTGCAACAATAACTGCAACTAGTCACATGTGGTTTTTGCTCACATCTTGGCTCCGCCTGGTTATCCTCTTCCTTTTTCCACTCTTCCCTGTCTGCCTGATCCATGACTTGTAGTTTAATTACAAGCCGTGTTAATGAAATCTAGTTTTCCTTCCACCCTGTGTGTGTGTGTGTGTGTGTGTGTGTGTGTGTGTGTGTGTGTGTGTGTGTGCGCGCGCGCACGCATTAGTGAAAGCTTATTTTGTTTTCAAAACTTTGTTTATGAAACCTGACGCCAAAAGTTAGTCCGTCCACAGCGTGGCCTATTTAATGTTTCACAAATCATTGTTACTAACAAAGATCCAAAATTGCATAAACGCCAGAATTGTGTGTACAATCACTCCTTATGCCATTACAACAGCTAATCCCACAACTGGAGATGTATATGCCAATATATATGGTCCATGTATTTCACACAGGGTTCTCTGGGCTGGTATTAGAGAGAGAGGCAGGGACTCTGAAGAGGGAAGATAACCAGTTAAGAGATCTCACGTGATGGTGTGTGGTGGACTGAAGAGACCAGGCCTTGCAATATAGGTAGCACCAGAGGCAATGAATCCTGCTAAGTCAGGCTTACAACATAACACAAGGACGCAACACAGTAATGCAACATTTAAATCAAAAACAAAGAGTTCAGTCCAAATTGGTGCAATAGCAGACCAATAACATAACCATGTGATCCATTGCCACGCCCACCATGAGGGTTCCAGCCTGGTTTACAGTGTTACACAGAGACGAATACAACACACGGAAAGCTGGGATGAACTTGGTTTCTATGGCAGGAATTTGGGGGAGGGATTTCAATCTTGTGTTACATGTTGCATCAAATCTTATATAGTGAACATCTCTTAATGCCAGACAGAATCTACTGCTACAACAAGTCAGTGGTATTGTATGTTAACGATTAGACAGGATCTGGGATCTGTGGCTAAAAATTTGGTTCCCTTCATTATAATCCATGGGAACCATACTTTGGGTGCATTGCAAATGATACAATCAATTTGTTCTAGATTTTTTTAAGAGTAGTAAAATTGCTGTCATATGAAGCAGGACAGGCTCAAAACTCCTGGCTCAAACCTATTTTCACATTGGTTGGTACAAATAGACCGCCAACTGCAACACTGTTAATTGCATTCTAGTGGGACAGATATGGTCTGTCACAGATACCGAACCCTTCTGATCATATTTTGGTAAGTGTGGCTCGCCAGACTATGATAAGGGGCGAGCTAGTGTGTGTTTTGGTCAGGTTAGTGCAGCACCTATAGTGAGTTAGTGTTGAGACATTAATCAGGGAAAGTGTTAATGTCAGATTCATGTATAGCAACAACCAATAATAAATCAAACTCATAATTATTTTTGGTTGCCATAGCGATCACAACAGTGTGTGTGTGTGTGTGTGTGTGTGTGTGTGTGTGTGTGTGTGTGTGTGTGTGCGCGTGCGTGTGTGTGTATGGATGGAAGGAGGAAGTGGACTCACCCAGAGTGTCTCCACACGAGAAGCAGTGTTACCATGAGGGAGGGAAAGAGGTGCACCAAGACCTGAGGTGCTTGGACCTGGTGCAGCTGGAGGAGCCATGGGAGCAGTGTCCTCAGGAAGCTAAGGCAATGCTCACTGGCAGCCATGGCCTCCTCCACATCCCTGCAAACACATGGCGATACAAAGACCTTAAAATATAAGAGAAAAATTTTTTTCCTTCCCTCAAGCAGAGCTAGCATCGAAAGTGATTGCTTGCGAAATATTATCTGACACTCTAAATATTACTCCTATAGAATCAGTTAAACTAGAAAAATAATGTTGGATCTGAAATTCAGCTGCATTAGAGAGAAAGTATCTCATTTGTAACTTACATATTATTAATTAGCTATGTAATCTAACAGAAAACATGGACGTTAGGCCACAGAAAGAATAATTTTTTGGCTTCTCACGTTCCCTCGTATAAATTTTTTTACCCTGTTTAGAAAATTTTCTACCACTTCTTTCCATAAGTGCTGCTATCTACCAATAATAGCTGAAACATTACATATTTAAAATGACAAAAATTGAAATACACCCAGATCACATCATAAAAAATAAAGAAAAAAAAAGAAAGAAAAAAAAAGGAAAGAAAAAAAAAAGGAAAGAAAAAAGTCTCTTCATTGCAGCAATACTTTGAAAAATATGCCTGAGAAACCAAAAAATATATTTTACCTGGCCTTAGGAACAGGATGGAAGAAACATGGGATTTCAATGTTTAGGTATTCATGGGAATTGCCAATAGGAGCGCCACAATCTCAGCAAGCATGATGGCATGATGACGGCATGATGACGGCATGATGACGGCATGATGACGGCATGATGACGGCATGATGATGGCATGATGATGTCACTATTGACAGATTTAGGCATATAGGTAGAAAATGCATTGAACTAGATAAGTGGGATGCTGTGGACAAAGGTAGCTAAGTCAATGGTTGTCAATATTGACAGATGTAGCTAGAAAAATAAGATGCAATGGCTAAAGGTGAATCAAGGGCTATGGCCAGTTTAGGAATAGCAGTTCCCTGTAGGTGGTTGCACACTAAGATGAAGATTATTCATCCTACACACACTATACTGTGAAGCTTTAGCTGTTGCTGTGCACCGTACCCTACCACCCACAGCTACAGGGTGTGAAAAGCTTGCTAGACAGGCTTGGTGTCAATAGCTGGCTGATTGTGAGGGGAGGTTAGGAATACTACCTGTGGAGGTGATTGAAGGCATGGGCATATGTGCTCCTTGCTATATTCAAGTTTTCCAGCACATTCAGCACCACTGGGGAATCCAGCTGGCTTCCGACGAACTCTAAACAGTCCAGGCGGTTTCTCCATATCTGCAAGTAGAAAGGAGTTAAGTGGAGCGGAAGGAGGAATTGCCTCTATAGCTCAGTGGTAGAGCACTGGTCTCGTAAACCAGGGGTCGGGAGTTCGATCCTCCCTGGGGGCTTGGCAATTTTTAAAAAAAAATTTTTTTTATTTTAAAAAAATTTTTTTTTTTAAATCTTTTCTCTCCCCCTCCTACCTTCTCTCTTTACACAGGGTTTTCCTTTCTCAATTCCCCCCCATCTTTGTCAAGATTCCCCCTTCCTCTCTCTCTTTTTTTCTTTTTTTTTTCCTTTCTTTCTTTATTTTTTTCCTCCCTTCTCCTCATTCCCCCCCCCCCCCCCCCCTGGGAGCACCAACTGATTTCTTAACATTGTTAGTGTTACCACTATTTTAAATCAAAAAATGAAGCTTATGAATAGCCTCTGAGAATTTTCATTCCCTCTCTATCCCCCCCCCCCCCCACCCATAAGTATACAGTAACTTATACATGCATATATAAGTGATATTTCTTACCTTTATGTTCTCATTTTCTCCCTTACAATTCCACCCCACTTTTCCCTCTGTCAAGCAAGAGTTAGCAGGAGTTGGGAGTTTGATACTCAGTTGTGGCTTGGAATTCTTTTATTGTTCTCCCACCTTCTTTCTTTCCACTTTTTCAAGCATGAGTCAAAAATATATACTTGGAGCGTTTAAAATTTTCCTGCAATTTTTTACACATTTCTCCTTGATCTTTCTTGATTTTCTTCACCCCTCATATTCCAACATGAACAAGGGATTAGGAACTAAATCTTCCATTAAGGTTGGAAAACCAGCCCCTTTATTTGAACCATTTTCTCTCTCTTTTTTTTGGTTTGCATCTAAAGGGATGAAATATTTAATCCTTAATGGATGCTTAGTATTTCCACCCATCCATTGTTTTTCCTCCCCCTCCCATTTTAATGATGTGAGGACTTTGATCTTTACCCTATTCCTTCAACCCCTCTGAAGTTAAGTCCTCCATGGGAGCCATGATAGCCATCTCTTTTCAATATACAACAGAATTCATCTAGTATTATATACCTCATACTCCATCAAAGATCCAGGATATTTTTCATGGCTAGTTACAATGCTTGAATTTGGGTCAAACTGTAACACCGCCTAAAGGAAAGTATTCAGGAAACAATAAGTTAAGTTCTATTTCATAATGCACTAGCATGAACAATTTAGTAACTTGCTCAGACCTTAATTTGTTTCAGCCAAGAGACAACAGTGGATTCCATCATGTGCACCAAAGCAAGTCTTCGGCCCCTAGCACCTAATCCTGCCATCACTTCAATGGACGGAGCTGGGAGCACTACTTTACCCTTGCTGTAAACATGAATTGTATACATGTATAAGCACAGCAATACATACAGTTAGTGATAAATCTGCATGGTTAACACCTCATCCAAAGTGTATTGGCAGACTGGTGTAGCATGTCAGAGTTGCTTATGAATTATAAGTTTTTAATAGCTGCACACAAATACATTGTAATCATTTACTTTGTGTTGAAGTTTTTGTGTACCAAATATCCAAATTTCAAGCAATTGCCCCCAAATACCCCCCCCCCCTTGCATGCATGTGCGAACACACACACAAGTCAAGTGCACAAATCAATCATTCCAGCTGGTTCAATGAATATTATATTACAAGTTAATTAGTTGCACAGGATTTTAAACCTTTTTTCTGAAGTTTGAACAGAACAGTTTATACCCATGTATTTAATGTGTGAGTAATGTCCACACCTTTGGCATGACCTCTTTTAGTTTACCTGAGCTACAATTTCTCCATTGTCATAACTAGATGTGTAATTGTGTGCTAGGGCTAACGAATTTATTAGCTAATACTAGCATATTTAGATGGTCAGTCACATCTTGTGGACATGCACTATCATTAAATTATTCAATCATTTTAGTGTTATTGTTGCATGAAGATAAGTGCATGGCATCATGTGTCACATTGCACTAAAGGATCTCAACTAGATTGTTTGCAGTTAACAAAAAATATTACTTTCACCAAGATAGTAACTTAATTCAATAGCTGTCCCTTTCTTAGAGGATGGAATGTTCTATACAATGTCTAAATATCTTCAATTATTCATGTTTATGTATACACAGTAGAGCCAAGTATCTGATAATCATGAGGTGTGCACAGATTTAGTTCATATAAGTCATTGCCACACAATCAAGATTTATTCAGATCACTACAGTAGTCCTGTTTGCTCATAACCTTGAGCAGGATTTCAAAACAGAAACATGCCTGATATTAGGTTAACCAAAGCAAGCACTGATTTACTGAATCAGCATTTGCTTGCATTTTTGGCTAAAGTAAAAAACATTTTTGAGGATGCGAACATCTTTTTTTTTTCTCCTTATTTTTTTTTTAAAGAAGAAAAATCAGACTTCGACACCAACAATGATATTTATAAATAAATAAATAAATATATATATATATATACACACACTGTAAATTTATATTCTATTACTGTATCAAGAGAAACTTTTTAATTAGCCTTTCAGTTTCATGAATTTTCCAATAATGTTTATAAATCAGATTTCTCTCTTTTACAAGCCACATAGTGGAAACTTGTTTTTTTTTCACAGTGAGTGTGCATATATCTGCTTGTCCATCAGTCCACTCTCTAATTACAATTACTTGATTATAGCACAAATAACAGTAATTGTAATCATATTACATTTTCCTAACTAGACATTATAATTTATAGTGCACTTACCCTACAATCCACACTATATAAAAAAAAACAACTCAGTCATTCTAAAATTAGCAAAAGTATGAATATATGGCACAGCTTGTGGAATTCCATCCTTGGATGGTCTCTAGGTGGTTTTTCTTCTTGATTTTGGAAATAAATTAAAACTGCCTTTCATTTTGGACAGCAATGACAATTGACTTCTGTTCAATTTACCTGAGGCCATTTATGACTTGCATAGAGCCAACCATTCTCTGGAGGACATCAATCAACTTGTCACTTGTGCCATCAAACTGTGTTTGGTTGAGTGCAGACATCACTGGAAGGTATACCTCCTGCATCACAAGCTCCAAATGATCTAGATAACAGCACATAGCCATAACTATACCTTTATATGTTGTGTGGTGTGGTGTGGTGTGGTGTGGTGTGGTGTGGTGGTGGTGTGTGTGTGTGTGTGTGTGTGTGTGTGTGTGTGTGTGTGTGTGTGTGTGTGTGTGTGTGTGTGTGTGTGTGTGTGTGTGTGTGTGTGTGTGTGTGTGTGAGGGGAGTAATTAATGTGGTGGTGGTGTGTGAGGGAAGTAATTAATTGGGTAGGGGAGCAATTAATGTGGTGGTGTGAGGGGAACAATTAATGTTGGACATTTGTAAAAAAAATTTCGAACATGACTAATACCATGAGACCTCTTTGGCATGTAGTAGAAGATGGTATTTAATATGCAGCAAGCTCTAAATATATCCGATCATTTCATCACCCACCACAAGCACTTACGAAGAGGAAACTTAGAACACTCTGAGTAGAGAACATCCCTATCCATGCTTTCACTGCTTAGTTTAGAAGCATGGCTGCACTTCAGTAAAAACAGCGTTCTGTCTGACAGAGTGCTAGGAGGTGTGGAGCTTACAACAATCGGTCCCATACCCTCTCCTGCCTCTGAGCCCTTCTGATACACAAAGACCTTCCTTGATTCACTTTGATTGCAAAATGTCAGAAGGGCTAATCTGGAATGGAAGAAAAACATTAAGTTCAAGAATCAATCAGAAATTGAAATATCATGGCAAGTAAATTCTATGACAAACAGAGAATTAATCTGTTGAAATCAAATTCAATTTTCCAGCGTCTACAACAGATGAAGTTTCTCTAGATATATGTTGAATTAAATTATAAAAAAAAGTATACACCAAGTGTAAGAAGTGGATTGGCAAAGATAGCATACAATTTTCCCTCCTTGTTTTCATTTGCTGATGTGATTGTGTGTGTGTGTGTGTGTGTGTGTGTGTGTGTGTGTGTGTGTGTGTGTGTGTGTGTGTGTGTGTGTGTGTGTGTGTGTGTGTGTGTGTGTGTGTGTGTGTGTGTGTGTGTGTGTGTGTGTGTGTGTGTGTGTGGGCATGGATGTGTGTAATTGTGCTGATGTTCAAGCTGCAAGAAACGGGCTAGTGAAGAATTATATAGTTTTTGTTGTGGTGTAACAAGTATATATGCTAGTATGCAACTATACAGATCTCCAGACTATTACACAGGAGGCAAGCTTGAATTGGTCACATGAATTTTATCTTGCTACACTATGCAGTATAGGACCTATAAATAGATATCACAGAACTAGACCTCAGAGCATAGCAAGTCATAATAACCCCAGAGGCTCTCCAGGTGGTCCAGGATTGAATTATAATATCTGTAAGTGGTTATCAACACACCTGTTCGGCTCATCTGAAACATTGCATGGTTCTTCTTCCCCTTGGGAACGCAGAGAAGAATTAATTCGTTCTTGGAGCCAGCGCAATCTCTCATCCACTTCCACCATCAGCGAGGTAGGATCCTGAAAAATAGATAGATCTCAAATAATATTAAATCTATTCATTCGCAGACAGTCCACATAACCTAAATTTGCCCAGGGTTCTTCGTATTAGTTTTATCCTGGGGCTTAGACCTCACAGCTGAGCTAAAAATCGCTTGACCCGTGGGGGAGGGCCTCGTATCCTTGACAACCTTTTACATAATAAACGACCTCTTCCAGCTGTAGTGAAAATGGAAAGTGAAGCTCCTGCGGGATCTTATAGTAGGGGGCCTGGAGCAGGGGTGAGGAATAAATTTTCGAAGATCTTTTATTAGTTAATTATTTATTTAATAATTTTATTTAAAGAGAAACAGAATGGTTCTTAACCAGCCCTATGATGAAACTGTAGAAGTCAGTGATGGTGAAGAAGTACCCTCTAACAATCCCACTCCTCACGGGAATGAAAGAGGTATTTCCTTTGTTCAACAGGGTTACTGTTTTGTTTTTGTTTGTTTTTTCTTCGTTGTAACGCCATTGAATGGACCTCTTTGGACAGTAAATATGTTAGGCAAATGGAAAGAAGTAGGTGGATTATTTTTTCCCCTACAACTTCATTTGTGATCTGGTTGCATTTAGCTTCAATGAGTCCACCTGGAATGCAATCTCTCTATGCAGGGGTAGTATAGGTCCAGGATAAATAAAAGAGGTGGGGCCCAAAATTAGTAATTTTTTTAATACTACAAGTCACACAACCTTTCACCTTCACATGAAGTACATACGTTTGATGTATTCACATATTATCATATTAATTGAAGTCAAAATTACCCTATGCATAAATTATTATTAACAGTCAAAAGGTGCGGAGCTTTTGAAAATTCTACATGAATGCTTTGAAATCAATCTGCTGACAACTTATTTATGGTAATACTTTCACAGAAATTAGGACGTGTTAATGCACCAAGTCTCATTATCTATTGAATACCAAAAAGTGATTTGTTTAGCTTCACAGCTAGTTATAGAAAATATCTAGGATTAGCAGCTAATGTGTATAGTGATAAACATAAGTGCTCCACAGTGTTGACTTTTAAGAATGCTTTAAACTGGAACATTTTTCATCTTTGATTCCAGTCCTTCATATATATATATATATATTTTTTTTAAAAAATTTTTTAATTTTTTTTAGAGATGCTAGCTAGATACATTATATGATTTCACAGAGAGCAGGTCAGTCACTACCTCATTAAGCTGACTTGCCAGACATTCAGTGTGGTCACAACCCCTTGGAGACTTTTTGTCTCCTTCCCTTCAAAAATGAATATTATTTTTCATGCTAATTTCCAGTATGTTTACTTAAATGTCAGAAGAAAAAACAACAACTTGTGAACCTGTGATCCCACAGCTAGTATTTGAATTGTATTCAGCTCCCTTTGTAGCCCTATGCCTGCAGAAGGTATCAGAATAATTTTTTTTTTTTTTTAAATAGCGAACAAAAATTTTAGGGGACAACCAAAAGGGTATTTTTTGGCCAAATTTTAGAGAATAAATAGGTAATGGTTCAAAAATACAACCTAAAAAAATTTATATTTTTTTCATGACAGATAGAAGAGCTAAAAAAAATGTATGATTATTCCGTGACTTACAACCAAGGGAAGGCAAAAAGGCAACAACCAGGTAACATGGAATAAAGGAGTATATTTTGGGTAATAGTAAATAGTCAGCTATAGGTCAAGATAGGCTAAGCTAAACTTGAGTCACTTGAGTTAGCATTTAGTTCTTAGGTAGAGCTTACTAAGCGATGAACTTCTCCAGCTGGGTTAATGCCAGTAATCTGGCTATAATATCATCTCCAATGGCGGATCAAGAATTTGTTACAGGGGGGGGGGGGGGGGGGGGCATAAAATATACACCCGAAGATGACATACAGTGTTGCCAGATTGATTTATCCAAAAATCCCTTAATTTTCACTGTTACCCCATGATGACATCAATGGTTGGTGTATAAGCATCAGAGGCTGAGGTTGTTGTCAAACAACCTTGGCTAGCTACCTTTGAGCGTCTAATTTACCATGCTTTTTGAGGTCCTTGATGCCTCCTTCACTGAATAGTATATGCTTCTTGCAAATAATTCAAAATCCATACTGATTTCCCTTCAATGATGAAGTAATCCATGATATCGTAGCCTCTCATCCTTTGCTGTAGGTCTTGAAATATTTTTGTTTAGAGGTTGTACATGATACTTTCACAGTCCTATGTTCTGACATTATTTTTTTAAATGAATATTGTGCAAGTGACACTGCTGTGGGATGAGCTGGGAGTGACCAAGATGTGGTCAATCTTGCTGGAGAGCCTGCATGAAAAGCTGACTGAATAAGTAGAGAATTTTACCATGATAGGCTCATACTCAGTGTGCTGTAATTGTGCCATGTAATAATAAAGGTATTTGCATGTGACCTGTTACTTCAGTTTTAGGTCAGAGGGAGTGTGCTGTGAAAGAGCAAGACAAATAGAAAGTGTGGGTATTTATATATCAATTATGTGAATGAATGAAATTTTAATTTTATAATTCATGCAACTGGCAATGAGAGTGCCAGAGTTATCTATGTAATAGTTGCTGTTGATTTACAAGATATTCATTTCCTCACTCCTGAAAACCTCTGTGAAGGTTCTCATGAATAATATGGGTTACATTTAGAAAACTGTCCTGGGTTGGGGGGGGGGTGGCAACTGGAGGAATCTGGATTCTAAGGGGGGATCTTGATAGTTAAAATATGACTATATTTTACACACACAATTTAGGTGGCTTGGGGTATGTTTGGATGTGGGTGTACAGCATTTCATATATGGTTTTGAGTTTGATGGGAGGGGGAACTACAAAGTTTGGTGCTGACTTGGAGGGGGTGTATAGCACCTAACAGCTAGGGGGGTGTGGGGGCATGCTCCCCAGAATTTTTACTTATATTTGAGATTGATCATGTGGCATTCTGGGGGACTTGTAGGCAGTTTAAAAGATTCAGTCTTACTTGGGTTGTGAGGTGAGGGGGGGGGGGGGGGGGGAAGGAAGGCAGAATTGCTTACTACTTCATATGTACCTCACACTATATTCCTTGTAATATTCTTTAATATAAAAATATAAAATCTTTAAAGAATTTGGGGGGGGGGGGGGGGGGTTTGGGGGAACACCCTGGTATTAGTGTGTGGACTCCCCTGGGAATTTTTGGTTGACTGAGTGGCTTCTGTCTTGAGTGCTATAATGTTGAACTAACAGTTGACACAAGGTTTGTAGAGAGGTAAGCTGGTGTGTAGAAATGCTGTCCATGTGATCTATTTATAGAAGGGAACAACACTAGACACTTACATCATCAATGTTTTAATTTTAATCATACAATTTCCAAGGGGGGCAAAAAGGTTCCAAGAGCCAGCAAAGAGGTTCCAAAGGGGGGGGGGGGGGGGTCAGCCAACCCCTGCCCCCCCTAAATGAAACCATGCTAATCATCAGCACACATCATAAGTAAATTAAGATTAGCTATTTGCTCAAAAAGCAACCCTGGAACTTACTAAACACTTAGCCCAAATTTTATCTGTACAAGTCAAATGACCTGCAGCTTCACCATACCATGCTGCTTTACTGTAGACTACTAATGTTTTGTTTTTTTTCAAATTAGTGGTGGTAGCTCTAAGTCTGACAATTGCTGCTACTCAGCTCTTTCATGCTAAAATTAAAATAAAAAAATTAATTTTTCTTACTGGCAGGTGAAACAAATACTAGCAAAGAAGCATGCCTCTCAGTTAGCAGGACAGCCTGAGTGTCCTTCAAAGAAAGAGGCGACTAATGGTGGATAGACTTGGCCTAGGTTGGTGTGGTGTCAATCAAAACTCTTGTGGCTACTAGTAAATGCAACGTCTGGATGGTTAAACCATTTGCAAGATCTTTGGTGGCTTGTCTTTTTTGTGTGGTTATGTTTTTTCTTCTTTAAATTTCCCCCCCCCCCCTTTTTTTCTTCTCTCTTTTTTTTAGGGGGGCATGGTGGGTGTACACTGGCTTAACCCCCCTCCCTGTGTCTGAAACTGATCTCTGATAACAGTCTCATAAAATTTAACAAGGTTCTATATAGTATGTATCATGCTATTTTGTGTGTGTGTGTTTTGGACAATAATGTAGCAACTAAAAAGTTGGACCACCTTCAATATTAAGGCTGAGATGAGGTTATTATAGCAGTGTGCTTGATGGCACTACTAGGGCTAGGGCTAGTAGTTACATACCATACAGCTAGGAAATCAAATAGCTTTGAGAAATGAAAATACAATTTCACAATTAAAAAATATTTTTCCCACCCAGTTCTGTCATCATATTAATTGTAAAGTTCTCTGGTCCACCTTTTACCCACTGGTAATGATCCTATATGATTTGCAACACTCAGGAATATATGCAGAGTCACATCTCCTTTATAGATATCTACATATATAAAAGAAAGATAGGTGTGGATATGTATACATGGTATGTATCTGGGTGTCACTCTATCTGTGCTAAAACTAAAGAACAAGTGGACAATATAAGCTCAAACCTTCAGGGAAGATTTCTGTGAACCACATGAACATTTTGGCTGAGTCCTACCTGGCCACACCCCTTCCTGTGGGCATCACAGGAGAAAAAAAAACACAACAAAATGGGATCTAGAACTGGGAGTTGTGAGTTCAAACCTCACCAGGGTCTCCCTTTTTGTTGTTTTGTTTTGGCCCTCCTTGCTTCTCCCATTCCCAAATCCCCTTAATTTCTTTATCCTTTTCTTTTGTTCCTTAGTTACCTTGCAGCAAAAGTAATTTCTTAGTTTGACTTGCAGTTATTTTTTAGATGATTTTTCATTATCTCTCTGCTAAAGAATGCCTCAGAAATGGGCAAAAAGAACAAAGTTTGGCACTCCCTTGGACCATTGTATTTATAATGAAATTTTGTACATTCATTCGCTGATTGAAATTAAATATCATTCGTAATTTATTTGTCTGCTCATTTATAGCGAAGTCTCTCTGAGCTAAAACAGAATAAATTAGTATACATGCAAATTCCTTAATGTCAATGTAGTCTTAATATAACCCACAGGAGGTGGGTCCAATTAGCATTCACAGCCTGAGGCCTCAATTGCCTGCTAGAATAATTAATTATAATTTATATATTTATTTATATTAATATATATGCATACATATACCTAGTATGTTTAACATACACAATTTGTCTACCCTGTGTTATGAAATTATAAATAATTTGTTATATTTTCTTTCAAAATCTAGAAAGTTTCCAAGAACATTTCCATGGCCTGGGGCAGCCAGCAAGTCTTCTGGACAGTGATCGGAGAGGTATAGCCTTACATGGTATAGGAGGTGATGACAGCACAATAAGACATTCAGATGGAAGCTTTCATCAGGAAACCAACCAGGAAAGTGATCAAAGTGAGTCTGAGGAAAGCGATGAATCTCATGGACCTTCTCCACCAGCCGGGTGAGTGGAGCTGTAGGAGTCCTATAGCTAAACCATTATTATACCCAATTTTTGAACCCCCCTCACCCTCCATCCTCCCTTCTTTTCTCCTCTGTGCAATAGTGTGTATGAGCCCAGTGAGTTCACCCACCTGCCTGTCAGCAGGGAGGTTAGAGAACTCTTCCAACACATCACAAGATACAAGCCACAAGAAGTGCCATTGGAAACAAAACTCAAGCCCTTCATTCCCGCTTTTATCCCGGCCATAGGAGACATTGATGCTTTCCTTAAGGTTGTTTCCCCCATAGATATATGTTCTAAATTTTATATATAGAACAAGTGGAGGTACAGTACATACTTGGGATAGCACTGCACTATTATAGTACTTGAGGATGGATGGTGCCATTTTAAATGTGATCATACTTGTTAGCGCTACTATTTAATATCTGATGGACTAGTAAAGAGATTTCATAATACATACCTCTATTTTGATCGTAACAGTGGTTTTTCCACTTGAACAGGCCAGGAGTGGCTTCACTGCTGTCCCTTATAGCACTGAAAGTAGCTTATGGAAATGTATTAGCTTAACACTGGTGTTATTTAGAGTTCAAAAATAATTACAGTAATTTTATTAGGTGCATAGAATGAATATTCTTTGGTCATTTTACATTCATGAAGATGAAACATGTGAATCCCTAGATATTCTGTGTTTCTGCTCCCAACCCCACCCTTGCTCCTCTAATATAAGAGGCTGATTATATAAGCATTTACTTCACTAAAGGGCTAAACACCCAAGCTTATGCATTGTTTGTTATGAGTGTCTGTTTATGTGATTAGACTTTATTCAGTCTCATTTCACTACAAATTCAATTTGTAATGTTCCAACTGGATTAAATTTTGTACAGAAATGAGGCTGAATCACACAAACATACACTCTGTGTTAGCTATGTAATAGTCAATGAAAGGTAATAAAAAAAAAAAAGACACTAAAGTGATCTAACATACTACTTGGGTACTTGGACATGCTAGAGCTCTAGTTAAAACTAAAGTGCTTCAAACGTGGTCCTATCCTGCCTCAGTACCCTAGGAGTGCATGAGAGCTAGTTTGTACTAATATATTCCTGTGCGTGTACATTTTAATATTTTACCAATTTTTTTTTGTGCTCATAACTATGTAAGTACACATTCATAATTAAATTCTACTCTTAAATAATTTATTACACTATGTGAAATTGGATTAGCCCATTTAACTAAAAAAGCAAGTCAGAATTTTTGTGTTGATTTCCCCCCCTCCCCCCTCTCCTCCTTCCTTTTTTCCTCTGTGTAGGTGTCTGTGCCGGATAACACATCTGAGACACTTGGTCTCAAGGTGCTGGATGAGCCTGCACTGAAGCAGACTGACCCAACCTTACTAGACCTCACTCTCATAACGGTCTCCAAGCAAACCACAGTGAAGCCAATGGTATGATTAATATTTTAATGGTGGTGTATGGGCATGTGTACTTGTGCGTGTATGCGTATATGTGTGTGTCAGCATGCACATGAGTGTCTGTGTGTGTGTACATACGTATCTGTGTTCTATCATGCCCTGTTATAGTCGTTGGCTGTGCTAGTGTCCACTGTTGTGTACAAACTGATCTAGTTATGGCACCTGCTTGTTCACTTTATGTGTGTATAAGATGTGTGTGTGCATGTGCATGTATGTGTGTGGGCACATGTGTGTCTGTCTGTGTGTGCATGTATGTGCAGATAGTGCGATGCATTGAGGATCCTGAGAAGCAAACCAAAGAGATGGATTCCTGGACTAGTAACATGAGGTCAGCATTATAATTTGGAGATCAATGTAGGAAGTGTCTATGATATAAGATAATCCTGATTCTCACACACACTATTTTGGCTTGGGTAATATATTTTTCCAATTCAAACCATGCTAAGCACCACAAAATGTCACTCCATATATGGATTACACTTGGATATATGCCAAAGAGAAGGCATCTAAATGAACAAAATGTCTTAGTGTATTTAAAGTGTACGTGTGGGGATATCATTGCATCGGTATCTTTACCTATCCCAACTAGTTCTTAATAGCTGTCTGATATAAAGCAAATGAAAGATTAAGTGTATTTAAAGAAGTACCCATCCTGCGGATACAATACCCAACCCCCAATGTTTTAGCATAGCACTCATCCTATGGACAGGGACAACAAAGATCTCTTAATATAATTGTGGATCTGTTGTTTGCTATCTCATTCCAGATGCTTGGGCCTGCAGGGTAAAAAGAAAAAGAAAAAAAAGAACTGGGAGTGGTTGGGGCACAGTTTTGCTGATGCATGTGTTTACACAATTGTAGTAAGTGGGATGGTTTACTGAGGCATAGAGTTGCGACCATAACCAGGACATTTTTGGGGGGAAAATAATCCCACAGGCAGGATTTTACTCTGATCTTCATCAAACTTCCTTATAACTGTGTGTGCATTAAACACTGTATTTTTTAGCCCTTTAGGCCCAATCGTCTCGGAGGAGTTAGCAAATGAACCGCTCATCACCAAACTTTGTTATAATGTCCCCAAGGTGATTCCCATCGAACCCTGAAAAGTTGAGCCCTCTAGGCCCAATAATCCGGGAGTAGCTATTGGACAAACAAACAAACAAACAAACAAACAAATGAATTGAAAATTATACAAGTAAGATAAACAAACAGTTTGTAGTTAGAGAGATAGAGCATATCAAAACTACATACCTACATATAAAAACAGCAAACTCTAATCAACATACAGGTCAGACACAAGGAGTATGGCACTGAGGCACACTACAGGACAAGGGAAGTGTGTCAATAGGGGATATCAGAACAAAGCAAATTCATATGCAAAAATAATGCAGATTGATAGTAAAGGTGGTTCACATATCATCTCTTTTTTCCCCATTGTATTGTGAAGTGTCCTCACACGTCCTCAATAAAAAACGTTCTCCTGCATAGTCACTGTTCATAAAGACATGTCGTTTAAACTATTTTAGGTGGCATACGATGGCAGTAAATAAAACATTGGCCTAAAATACAGAAGTTGGCAAAAGCATGTGGCACTAACAAGCAATCTTATTGGACAGACAGATGAGGACGTGGCACACTTGGATGCAGAAATAGAACTCTAGGCTATCCTTGCATCTTGGAGTGTTCACGTCATTATTTTAGAACGGGTATGGATGCACAGGATCGAAAGATGCTTGAGGACACAATGGAACAGGACGCTAGCACTTTGTGTCATATTGTGAACCAACCTTAAGAGGGGAATGTAAGAATGCAAAGGAGTGCATTAGCTACTTGTCTAAAGGCCAAGCTTACATTCCCCTATTTCTATCAATCTGCATTATTCCTGAATAATAATTTGCTTTGTTTTTATGTTCCATACTGCACTTCACCTGTTCCGTAGTGTGTCAGTGTTATATTCCTGTATCTGACCTGCATGTTTATCAGTGTGTATTCATAGTATCACCCTTACCTTGAAACTTGTATCAATTGTGTTGACTATTACTCTGCAGTGAACTTCACAGACAGAAACCTGCCACTAATGTTCACTACTCCAAGTAAGTAATAATAAATCTATTTTGATAAATTACATGTTTTTTGTATATATGAGTCTACAGAGGAAGCCTATATTGAGTGGGGGGGGGGGGGGGGGGGAGGCAGAAGGCCAGGTTGTACATTAAATTACCAACCAAAAAAAAACAACAAATAACAACAACACATAATAATACAATATACTTTTCCCCAATATTTGTCTGTCTCTTTGTTCAGCTTCAAAACTTACTGAGATCAATTGATGTAGCACCATGCTGCCCAAATATTTTGTGAATTTTCATTTATACAACAGCTGACAATGGAGATTTTGATAGCAGCTGACATTTAATAATGCATATCAATGATAGAAATCATGATTGGGAAGAATTTGTTAGTAGCTAGACTCCAATAATGCATGTCAACAATAAACCATGGGAATATAAAAACCAATATTGGCCAGTTTGTGAAACACTGTCTTACACCATGTTCCTGTTGCTTCCTACTCCTGGGGTTGGAGTGGGAGTCCCATATAAGTGTATCTTTTGTCTTTCTTCTTGAGTAGTTTATCAATTCTCCCCCTACCCCCCCCCCCCCCCCCCCCCCCCTTCATGGAGAATATTCTGGGGGTTTACATGTGACCCAATTGGCAACCATGAAGGAAACTATAAAACTATATCATGATTCAACTAAAATATGTTGCATTTGACTATTATGATTCCACTGAGTATGATAGTCCCTGGCAATGCAGGGTATATCTGTTAGTAATCAAATATAAAGCACTATACTAGCTAGGAAAAAAATTAAGAGAAATGAATTAGTTGTGAATGGTACTCATCATAATTCATTCTCCCTGAATGGTAGGAATATGCCTGATGTAGAGTCTCTCATGCAGGAGTGGCCAGCCAAGTTCCAGGATACTGTGAGAAATGTGTGTGCATCATTTATATCACTCTTGTGCCCCCCCCCCCTTTCGGGAAATGTGATAATGGAAACTGTTTACCAATTAGGCCTCCCTCCTTCCCAGTGCTGGAATGAAGTGTGAATTGCCACAGTTTGCAGATATCATATGTGGTGAGTTAATTGGATGCACCCCACATGATATCACGCAACCAAGATCAGGTATATATCTCTTGCATGCACATATACACACAACCCACCCACACCAAAGTGTTAGAATGACAATTCTCTCATATATACTTATGTAGGGTACATATGCAGCACATCATATAAATGCACAACACTGTCACTACTGATGTATGTATACATGTAAGCACCAATGTATGCATGCATGCATTTATATAATGTATTTGTATAATGCATGCAGATGTGATACAAATGTGAGACGCAAGTTACACGGCAGACTTTTGCATGATGCATATACTTACAATGCATGTACATACACATTCCAAAAATATAAGAACATATAACCTACAATTTCTATCTGTACATATTTATGTGCATTATACAGTATGTATGCTGCATATATGTATCACATGTATATGCAACGTTTATATGTAAAACCTATGTATAGGTAACTTAGTTATATGATGTATAATTGTAGATTGGTATGTATTGAGCAGTGCATGTATGCATAGAGATGTAGTGTCAACCTCTGGCTAGCATGCTTTGTGTTTGTCTGCAGCTCTGATGGACATTCCGGTGTACAAGAGTCGAGTTCAATCTCTGCATGTGCTGTTCTCCCTATACTTGGAGTTCAAGAACTCACAGGCAAGTCACCAGACAAGGAGGGACACTGGGATGACCAATAGAGTGAATATATAGGGTGGGAGGAGGCATGCTGACCACCCCACTGAGGATAAGCTGGTTTCAGTTAAACTTCTTTTTTTTTTGTCCCTAGCTATTGACAGACACGTGTAATCTGAGAAAAAATTGTTATCTTCTAAATTAGGAATGGGAAATTTACCTTTTTAGATGAAACACTCACATCCTCAATCTTAAAATCTTTATGTGTGTAAACTAATGTTACTCTGGAAAGCATAATAATGCATTACTTTAATTTAAACAAACAAGTGAATACAGCCCCTTGATTGTGTATTAGTATTGAGCTTGTCATGAACCACAGTATGGAATGTGGGAGAGACCAACACATTTTAATGCTAAAACAGAATGTAA
Source organism: Lycopodina hypogea (assembly GCA_963969325.1). Lineage (NCBI taxonomy): Eukaryota > Metazoa > Porifera > Demospongiae > Poecilosclerida > Cladorhizidae > Lycopodina > Lycopodina hypogea. The sequence continues at coordinate 4,646,183 of OZ017793.1, read as the reverse complement.
TGGAATATTATGTTGTGCTATTGAACATGCAGTACTGTGTGGGTGTAGTGTGAATAGAACTGATTTGATTTATTAGGGGAAGGAGAAGGAAGTAAAAACTTGGTTAATTTGTGACCTTAAACCTGGTATAATGGAGCGTTAATGCAAATGCTATTAAATATCAAACTAGGGAAAGTAAAATATAGTGGAGAGAGGGGGAAGAGAGATAAGGTAGAACAAGTAAATGGATTGGGAAAAGAGGTGTGAGGAATTGGGAATAAAAAAAAATCCTTCAATGGAGGGACTTAACCAGCATTGGTGGTCAGTCCCATATATCCATAAGATCTTTGATGTTTGGTTATTGAATGAAATGTGTGCTAACAACCTGGTATGGATGAAACCCTGGAATATATATATTCTTTATGGTCAATATTTGTTAATACCTAAGGGGTGCATAGGGAAAATTTATCCAGGATACATTTTGAAAAGGTGAAATTATTACAATAGAACTGAAATAATTGCAACTGTATATTTGTTTGCTTCTTCGTTCTTGTTTTCGTATGTGCAGCATTTCCAGAGTTTTGTTCCAGATGGTCCAATCCTAGGGGAAGGTGATGATATACTGACTAGTGTTAATCCTTGACTGCAATGGTTGCTTTCACAACTCAATAATCTATATTTGTGTGCATCAAAACTCAGTGAAGGTCACACTGCATCAGCAGATAATCCATCATATACCACTGCATTGTATATGTGGAACATAATGTTTTATATATTGATTATGTTTTAATATGGCAGTAAAATGGACAATGGGATAGAATATTAATTTATGACACTTGCACGTGGAGTTATATAGTGTTGCAATGAATATTTTTGATTCAAATGAATAATTGTTCAAGTTAAATAGACAACAATACACAATAGTTTGATGGTCATGACAAATATGCGAACAATTTACTTTAACAAGAATAACTAAATTGGTCATTCTTGCATTAATGATCAGACGTTTCATTGATTCACACTTTAATGGGATGTCAGACCTGGACGGGAGACCCCTCACTGGAACCAGCCATAGCCCAAGAAGGTTTTAGGTGCAAAAACAATTTTTTTTTCATCGTCCAAATCAGGCAAAAAATGGGATCCGGTGCTTAATGGAGGTAGGGCTAGGCTAGTGTGTAGTCATTGTGGCACAGTCTCCCTGAATTAAAATAGAGGAAACAAATTTCATACAAATGCCTTTACTTTCATGTGATGTGTCTATAGACCACTGAAGGAGGGTTTGGCAAGTATTCATGGCCTGAGGTTGTGATTGCTTGCTATTATATGTATTGATATTTTTTTTTTTAATGTTGATTTGTCAGTCTCAGATTAGGTCACTAAAATTTTGGCCTGGTTGGCCCTTTAATCAGCTTTTGGCAGCCAAAACTACTTCCTGTGTGTGTGGTTAATACAAAACTACACACATTGCCACACCCACATGTAGTTAGTAATGCTCACCTGGTCTGGTTACTTGAACTCCATATGCCAAATTTTAGCCTGATTAGTCCATAAAAAAGTTTTTGGCAGGCATGATAGTGTCCTATGGGTGTGGAAATGACCAAACTGCACCCATTGACACACACACATGTGATTAGCAATGTTCACCCAGTAGCTTGGAAACTTCATTCCAAATTTTTGTTTGTTCGGTTTCTATTAGCTTTTAATAGCCAAAACAACATCCAGTGGGTGTGGCTAAAGCCAGACTTCACCCATATCTGGTTGATAATGCTTTTCCTGGTACTTGGAGACCACATACCACGTTTTTGCGTGATTGGCCATAGATTATCTTTTTCAGCCAAAATGAACTCCTGTGGCTGTGGCTATGTCTATGGTAAAGCTACACCCATTACCATGGCCTCATGTGTTTAATAATGCTCACCCTTGTTCTTGGAGAGTATATGCCGAATTGAGGCCTTTTTAGTCCAAGTGTTCAGTTAGGATGTCTAGATACACACTTCGAACCAAAATATATATTAAAGTGTGTTCGTAGATTTAACTCCTTTGCTCCTGGCATTATTAAGACTTTATACACCAATGGAAAGAGGTGTAACCAGGAGGGATTCCATCCATGTTCCCCCCCAAAATCAAGTAGTGTATGCATACCATGTTTGAGGTCTGTTGCTCCAAGTGTTTGTCATGTCAAAATATCATTTTTGGCTTTTTTTTTGGGCCTGACATAAAAACAGAAGTGGGTGTTATCACATCATGTACTTAAAACATTCCCTAGATTATATTGATTCCAAATATATATCGGTTTAAGTGATTTTGCTGAAATACCATTTTTGGCATTGTTAAACTTACACAGGGAAATGAAGAGGTGTGGCCAGGTGGGACCCAGCCCATGTTATTCCCACAGTGAAGTTGCATAGTCATACCAAGTTTTAGATCTGTAGCTCGAATTTTTTTTTTCTGGACAATACCATATTTTGCTAATTCACGTTTCCATGGTAACCATTTTCCGTAATTTTTAGCCCATGTTTTTAGTTGAGTCAAGCCTATCACCATGCCAAGTTTCAGAGAAATCAAATATATATATTTTTTAAATTTTTACATCTATCTTTTTAATTTTATATATATTTTAAAAATTTTATATATGTACATATATACTTTTTTAAATTCTATATATTTGGAATCAATGTTACTAAGGGAATGTCTTCAATACCTGCACATGGCCATACCATTCGTGTGTGTATGTCAGGCCAAAAAGCCAATAACAGTATTTATGATTGACCTACAGACTTTAAACTTGGTAGATATACACAACATTACTGTGAGCAACATGGGGTGGGTTGCACCTGGCCCCATCTCTTTATCTTGGTGTGTTAGGCCAAAAATGTTTGTGTATTGTGTGTTTAGATGAATCCTTATCCTTCCTAACTGCCATGCCAAATGAAATTCTCTCTTCAGAGTAGACACATTCTACATTGAGGATAACTTTTAGTTCCAAAACATTGGCTCACCTAGTTACACTTTCTTGTGGGCATGTGAGGCAAATGACGCCAAGAATGGTGCATTGGACTAATATTTGGACCTAGTAGCCTATACTTGGTATACACACAACATTGATATGGCAAGCAACATGGGCTGGATCCCTCATAGCTACACCTTTTATGAGCGTGTCAGAAGAAAAATAGTTTGCATGCATTACGTATGTATGCATGTTTGCGTGTCACCACTCTACCATCAAAATAACTATTAATCAAAACCTACTCTTCAGTTCAGTCAGCCACTTGGATATGTTGGTGCCCAGGTTCAGGTAGACTTCTTCAAGTGGTTGAAGCACAGGTCTACCATGCAGAGAATTGAAACTCAAGAAAAGTGACTGGGCATATCTTCCCCTATCCTTCATTTCTTCTTCTCTCCCACCACCACCCACTTTCATTATATGCTAATTCTTCCTTATTTTCTTTTTTTTTCCTTTCCCCCCCTTTTTTCAAATCCTTCCTTATCTGTTCAATTTTTCCTTCTCCCTCCTCTTTTTCCCCCTAATCTTCCCCTTTTTATTTTCCATTTAGGTTCGTAGGTCTTACTCCAAGGACCAAGAGTTTTCCACAGTCTGGTGGGACCTGGCCCATGTTACTTCCAGAGTCAAGTTGTATACACCTACCAAATTTATAGATCTGTTGCTCCAAGGTTTGTCTGGCCAAATTACAATATATTTTTTTCCCCTCCCATCACCATGGTAACCATTTTTTGGATTTTTAGCCAATGTTTTAAGTTCGGTAAAAACCAATAGTCATGCCAAGTTTCAGAAAAATCCACCCACAGGTTTGATCAGAATGATTGTACTAACATATAGACAGACAAGCAGGCAGGCGGGCAGGCAGGCGGGCAGGCAGGCGGGCAGGCAGGCAGGCAGGCGGGCGGGCAGGAGGTCAGGCAGATAGGCAGGCAGGCAGGCAGACATGTCCTTTAATGTATATAGATTTGTGTAATATCCCTGCCTGCCCGGATAACTCAGGAAAATACTTTTGACTTGTTGGTCCTACAACCTGTGGCTCAGAGTTTTATTCTGCTCCCTGCATTCTCCTGACCTGACTGAAGGTTTGGAATTCCCTGAAAGGGTCGAACATGTCATTTTTACCCTCAACTTAAGCACTTCTTGAATCTTTGCTAATTAAGGTTGCCCCAGTTTATGCAGTATTCTAAATTACAGGACTCACTAATAATCCATAAAAAAATAGAATGAATTAAAGATACTCTGCATAAAATTATTAGCTGTGTCAGGAGTCTTAGTCAATTCATCTCTGGCTCAGAAGTACATAGAATATATATATAACCTCATTGGAGTTAGAAGTAAACAAGATCCTACTTGAAATATTATATGCAAGTACAAAATTAGAGTCTCTGGTTTTAGTCCACATCACTAAAATATTTTCAGGATTGTATTACTTATTACAGTAAAGTTAACATTATATTGACATACCTTATCTTCAGAATCTTTGAACAAAATCTTTAACACCATAACTGTTACTTGAGAAAAATATTGAAGCTGTCTTTCATTCTTTTGTTGAACTCTTTGATTAAGCTTTGACCATGTGACTGACTATGCCAGCTGCATATATACAATGATTATCACAACACTCTGGGATTTGAATCAACTTTGTGGTAACTACTAAACCAGGAAATTCAAAGTTTGTTTAAATGTACTTCATGGGAAATACAGATGAGGAAGCGATGCAATGGAACAGGCACATTTGTTGGTGAGGATCAGTAAATGAACATCGTCACTGAATTGCAAGAAATGTTCCATCCTAATCATGCCTATGTGAGCATATTTAAAAGTGCTTTGAAGAATATCCACCTGCCAGACTACAGAGTAACAATTGGAGCTGATATGAAACCAGCCAGGGAACATGAACGACACTACAATGCACCATCTGTGGATGAGGTGGCCTTCATCCTGATCAACCAGCAGCATGGTAATAACATGCTCTCATGATTTGAAAACTCTCAATGGAGAAGTGTACCAACCTGTCGGGAGGTCTACCGACTCAATGGCATACTAGAGGATGACGACCACTGGCATATAATGATGGAAGAACCTGCCTTACTCAAATGCCCAGACCACTACGACACCTCTTTGCCATCATGTTAGCAACATGACACATGAGTAATCCACGAATTACTTGGGAGGCACACAGACTATAAAATTACTCCAACAACATAACATACACCATAACTCTTTATAGGAATAAAACACAACTCCATAATACATACTATTACATTGATCGATAAAGATAAAACAACAAGTCTGTCTGTCTGTCTGTCTGTCTGTCTGTCTGTCTGTCTGTCTGTCTGTCTGTCTGTCTGTCTGTCTGTCTGTCTGTCTGTCTGTCTGTGCATAAGACATCTCCTAGACACCTGTGCCAATGCTCCTAAAATCTGCAGGGTTTGTTTTCATGATTACTGGCCAGGTTTGAAGAGAACGTAGTTACTAAATAAATTACTAAATAAACTTTCCTATTTGTAACTAACTACAAGCTGTAATCGGAAGTTGAATTTCAAAAACATCTTTAATTGAAGTTGTATACAGAAGTCGGATAGGAAATTTAAGGCACTAATTACTAATGGAACATTCTTTTTACTATGGAAATGGGGCAATGCCCCACCCCCACCTACGTATGACAGCAAAGATTATAACCCAGGTGAATTTAAAAGGGCACTAATTACTGGAGTTGAATTCATAATATTTACTTAGAAATGTCCCACCAGCTCCAACCCCACCCCCTATATAAAACATTAAACAAACTGAACATATTTTTTTGCTACAGGAAACGAAGGCTGACTGAACATTTTTGGCTAGTATTTATACAAACTGTTTCAGACAAGGCAAAATAATTATTTAAAACACCGAAGATGAGGTAAATTTGAGGAAAGATTTATAAATTTTGTGTTCCATACAGCAAAATAACTTAGTTGAAACCACAGGTTTTGTGTGCAGTAAAAGTGCCTAGTTGTCACCACTTAGTTGTAACAACTTAATCATAGCAACAAACTTTGGTTCTTTAATACAGAAAATAATTAGTAAAAAATTAATTTTTGACAAAAATATATGGATTTATTTACCCTACCTTTTCCAGGTGTTCCTAGACCAATTTGCCACAGATAATAATTAAAGAGAAAAAAAGGACCCCACCCCCCCTTTTTTTAAAAATTTTTTAAATTTCTTTCAAAATATATTTATTACTAGGTCTCCAGCAATTTTGAAGTCTGGAGTGAAATATGGCTTATAAGGGAATATTAGTTACATCAAAACAAATATCACTTACTATTCATCTCTCCTTTTGTAGTTAACTTTATTTATCCACATGTATTGAACAGAAAGTAGACAGGAGCACTCAACAGGCCATAGATACAACACCTTTTAATACAGCTGCTCCATTAAACAGTCTGAAATAACCATTTTTAGCTGATTACCATGCCACACCCAGAGTAAGTCAAATCAGAATTATATAACCAAACCACTTTAAAAAAACAACAATTTCTGCACTTTTGATACTTGTATTGACTTTGCAGCTTCAAAAGTGGAGGAATGCATACCAGGTACACATACAGAATAAGAGCTATTTGTATATTACTCAAATATCTGCTCATAAATGATTTAATTCTGACCTTCCAACCAAAACATATGAACTGAACCTGTTTGAGCTGATATTCAATTTTAAAAAAGGAAAGAAAAACTAGCTGTGAAACAAATTTTAATGATTTTTTCTTTTATTAGATGCTCAACTCAGAAGACATTGTACATATCATATTAAAGCTTGTTACATGCTAAACTAGTGCAGCAAAAAGGGGGCCCATGTTCAGACATTATGTTAAAGTAAAATAAAGTTAAGTCTCTACTTCAGCCTCTTCCTCTTCATTAAATTCATCATCATCATCAGTGGCATCTTGGTATTGTTCGTACTCCGAAACAAGATCCTTCATGTTGGAATCAGCCTGCCAAAAGAAACAGTAGATAATTACTCCCTCGATAAAAAAAAATAATAATTTTAAAAACCTACTTCAGTGAACTCCATTTCTTCCATGCCTTCACCGGTATACCAGTGAAGGAAAGCCTTTCGTCTGAACATGGCAGTAAACTCCTTACTGATTCGCTTGAAGATCTCCTGGATGGCAGTGCTATTCCCAATAAATGTGGAAGACATCTTTAATCCACGAGGAGGAATATCACAAACAGCAGTCATGACATTGTTAGGTATCCACTCCACAAAGTAAGGGCTGTTTTTATTCCTCATATTTAACATCTGTTCATCAACCTCCTTCATAGACATGCGTCCACGGAATATGGCAGCAACAGTGAGAAAACGACCATGGCGTGGGTCACAAGCAGCCATCATATTTTTGGCGTTAAACATTTTTTGGGTTAGCTCAGGAACAGTATGGGCTCTATACTGCTGTGAGCTGCGGCTGGTAAGTGGTGCAAAGCCAGGCATGAGGAAGTGTAGACGTGGGAACGGTATCATGTTGACAGCAAGCTTGCGCAAGTCAGCATTCAGCTGTCCAGGAAATCGGAGACAGGTGGTGACACCACTTATGGTGGCAGAGACTAGATGGTTGAGATCACCGTAAGTGGGAGTTGAAAGCTTCAGGGTACTGAAACAAATGTTGTAAAGAGCTTCATTGTCTATGCAGTAGGTACCCTCTGTGTTCTCGATCAGTTGATGGACTGAAAGGGTGGCATTGTAAGGTTCCACTACAATGTCAGAAACTTTGGGGGAAGGCAATACACTGAAAGTATTTATGATCTGATCAGGGTATTCTTCATGGATCTTGGAGATGAGGAGTGTACCCATGCCTGATCCGGTGCCACCACCGAGTGAGTGAGTGAGTTGGAATCCCTGCAGGCAGTCACATCCTTCAGCTTCTTTCCTTATGACATCTAGTACAGAGTCTGTCAACTCGGCTCCCTCTGTGTAGTGTCCCTTGGCCCAGTTATTTTCAGCTCCACTTTTACCTGCAGGAAAATTTTTTTTATGTGCATTATATAATTTTTTTGGAACACTTAAAAAAGAAGTAATTACACTTACAGGATTTTAAATAGATCCCTTACCGAAAATGAAGTTGTCAGGAGAAAAAATGTTCCCAAAAGGTCCTGATCTCACAGAATCCATGATCCCAGGTTCTAAGTCAACCAGAAGAGCTCTGGGAACATATTTACCTACAGAAGCTTCTTTGTAGTAGACATTTATCTTCTGTAACTGAAGATCTGAATCCCCAATATAAGTCCCTGTTGGGTCAATGCCATGCTCAGCAGAAACAACTTGATAGAACTGCAGTTTTAAAAAAAGGCAGGGGGGGTGGGGGGTAAGGGTAGAGGAATTGTTCTTACAGGTGCCCTGAGTATTTTTTTTCTATATTTGTTTAAAAAAAAAAATTTGTTAAAAAAAAATATCTAAAAAGATTACTTACTGCAGTACCAATCTTGTTGCCGCATTGGCCCACCTGCAAGTGTACAATCTCACGCATAGTGGTAGCTCAGAAGTTGGGAATCGGTAGTTGTGAAATGGTGCAGACTGTTCAGAACGTGACCTGTGCTATACTAAATAGTATAATTTATGATCTCATTGTTCCTTTTCCAAAGGGTATTCTTCAACTAATTGTATCTCCACAAACCCCACCACAAGCCCCACCACAAACCCCACCAGAGACCAGAGACTGAGACCCTTCACCCAATCCCATGTGGCTCATGTGCTTGCAGATTCCAGCTCATGTTGATTTTGGAGTCTGTGTAGATTCACCCTTTTTCTTTCCCTCCTCACTGTTTTGGTTAGATGATATTATGGTTAGATGCAGTCACCCTTTTTCCTGTCTTCCCCCTTCTTTGTTTTCCTACTCCAAGTCTCTCCTCCCCCCCCCCCCATCAACACTTCTTTTTCTCCTCCTACTCCAAGTCTTCCCCTCTTATTTGTTTTCCCCCACTTCTTTTTTTCTCCTCCTCATCTATCCACCCCCTTCTTTTCTACTCCTTTCCTTCTCTTTCAATTCTCCCCCACCCTTCTCCTCTTTCAATTCTCCCCCACCCTACTCCTCTTTTCCCCCTTCTCTTTTAATTCTTACCCCCTCTTCTCCCATTGAAAAAAAGTACATATATTATTAATCAGTGATATAAATAACATGGTCACTCTTCCTAGCAATGATTGCTGGAAGTATGAGCTTTGTGCCTTTCATCATAGGTATCACACTTTGATAATGAAAGAACTGTAAAAAAGTTCAAATTATTTGATGCACTAAATAGAAGCATTGGGGTGATGTGAAGAGCTGGAAGTTTGATGGCACTGTGGTACCTAGGCACTGCTTTCCTTTCCCACCTGAGTATACGAGAGAGATTTGGAGAGCATATAAAAACTGTCATGTTGAAACAATCACTGGTAGCCTGCAGTTCAACATAAGTTCTCCAACTCCCAGGGTTAGCAAGGCTCTTCATATTGTCCTCGAGCTTGATAATTCCATGAGGGGTGTGTTCAATCCAGTACGGTTTGTATGTGGCATAGTTGTTTTAAATCACTGATAACAATGTCTGCCGAAGTTCAAGGTGGTGTTCAATGGTGCCAAACAATTGATGGCAAAGAACTCTAAACATATAATTCCCATCTGGCAACATGTTGTATGCAGAATGATCCTGACTCCTTAAAAATTCATTGACATCAGTTAGTGTAGAAGGAGGTCTACACAGTGAAACCAGAGAGGCAGGCATGATTGTTCCAGAACATTTGATTTCCTTCACATCGGTGATTCTAGACTGCACCATGTTACAATTTTTAGCGAAACTTCTGGATTTAATTTTTGAGAAAAAACTCCAGTAGTTTCTGTCAGGTGACCAGAGAGTAAATTTTCTCCTGGAATTAAAATTAAATATTTGTTGACTTTTTTAATAGGCTTCTTTAACTGAAAGTCTTCTCTAATCATTTTAATTCTATCTTCTTGTAACTTCCTCAGCTTCCATTTCGTCAGGCCATCCCTTTCACTTTTGGTAATATTAAATTCTGGATATAACATAAAGTTCTTCACTTCAACACAAGCTTTGCATCCAATCTTCCGTGAACTCTGCAGCCAAAGTTTCTTCCCTTTGATTGGCTTTTGCTTGAAATATTTCGGTCCAAATTGACAATCAAGCAACTTGTTCTCGGCCACTGAAAAGGGAGTTCCTTCGAAATGAACAGCTCTACCATTTTCAGTTTTTTGCCAGAATAATCATACATTCTGCAAGAAAATATGAACATCAATAAATTACAGGCTGCCCCATACAATTCAAACAGGCTGGACTGTATAAATAATTACATATCCTAGCTGTACTGACATGTTAAACATTATTGGCTACTTTGTCAAACAATTATATCTATTGTATAGGCTGATTATAAACTAATATTTAATATTAGCTAATAACAGTTGAAATCATCAGCTGGTATAAAGCAATATTGAACAGTATTAACTAATATCAGTATATAACATTAGGTTGCAAATCAAAATTATGGTGTTAAAATAAAAAAAAATTACATCACTACTTCAATCTAAAATTAGAAAAAAAAATGAGGGCAAAAATCTTTTTTCAAAACTTGTTATTAAGACCTTAGATCAAGTGACTTTGATAGTGATCTTATAGGGAATTACGTCTGCTCTGTTATTGACCACCACTAATTATTTTACTCAAAAGTACTGTTGGCTTCTTTGTCAATAATAAAGAGTTTATTTTAATATAATATCACATTGTATAGGCAGATTATAAGCTAATATTTCAAATATTAGCCAATAACAGCTGAAATCATCAGCTGGACCAAAAAAACTATCCAGACTGAAAACAGGATAGCAATTTAGGTCCGCAAATAGATAACCTACAGCATGCCTCTTGAACCCCAATCATTGTAATCAGAGGAGGTTGTGCATGCTTCATCAAGCATTAAATTTTGTCTAGTCAGCAATCTTTGTCTTTACTTAAGGCAGCACTTTTTCATCTCTGGTCACTGTTTAAAGGGCTAAAGGAGTGCATCACATTTGCAGCAAATCATGGACAGCTTCAAGAAGGTGAGATTACTTTGGTTGAAACTCTGAACTTTCCAGGAGGGCCTCTTGAAATTTAAGAACAAAGTAGTTGGGGTTTGATACAAAGGGGGGGGGGGGGGGGGGGGGGGGAACCCTGGGATTTCCCCCCATAAGCTAAGTCCCCCTCCCAGAAAAAACTATTTCATGAACTAGAGAGAGTTTAGTTCTTACCACAAGCTGGTCCATTTGTAAGAAGTCGTGAATGATATACAGTATGTTTCCCTTCTCTCTACCAACAAACACACTATTGAAACCCAGAATATGATATCACAATAAGGTCCCCCTCCCTAGCAAAAAAATCCCATATCATACCCTGGTAGTGCACTGGGTCTAAAGCTCTATTCATATACCAGCAACACAGAATGGAGCAGTTCAGTAATATTACCAAGTTGAACGCTTCTTGAAGTCAAAGTAAGCCATGTGATAGACTTATAAATGTTCTGTGATACTGATAAACCTCCTTTGATTGTAATGGAAAAATAAACCTCTAAACCACATTTATTTACAACCTCAAATGATCTCAGGGATACCTTGTGAGAAGTTTCATTTTCCTTGTCTTGTTCATTCTTCCTGGATTTCCTCACCCCATACGTTGAGACAGTAGCCATGCAGTGTTGGGCCAACATAAAAGTATAGTCATCTAAAAAGCCTTGGTAAAATTTTCCACAAACTGACAGCTCAAGATCACTAGCCCACTCTGGTTTCTCCATAGCCAGTATAATCTGCAAGCAGACTCTGTCACATGACAGAAGTAGGTGTGGTCCCATGGGATTGGGTGAAAAGACTGAATCCCTGACCATATCATCCCCAGTGTTGCTGTGTATCATTGGCAGCAATCAGCACCTCAATTTTATGGAATGAATGATGTAATCATTATAAGCCAAGATAGATTTTGGTCCCAGACTGTAGACAGTGTCAATAAAGTCTTAATAAAGTCTTAATATAGTCTAGCCTGTTAATATTCCATGGACTGTATATTCCATTAAAACCTTGGCATTGTAGGTTAGTCTCTCAAGTGAAATCTGTTGCCTACTTTACCTAGCATAGTAGTGTATCCTGCTTGCCAGACCCTGGGGAAAATGGCTAACTCTGGAAAAAAGACTCTTTCCAAGAATTTAGCTCATACAATGTAAGAGAAAATAAATAAGCTTATTTTGAATCTTCTATAGCTTTTGTTTATTCACTAGTAGTTTATGAGTTGAGCTTTAAATGAAGGTAGGACTGAAGAATTTGGAGCCCTTATTGGGAAACAGATTGCCCATGATTTTTCAAAACCAGAAGATATACTATTGAGGCCAGTATTGGTTAGGTGCAGTTTTTCTGAATATGAAAATCAACATATGCATTTGATATTTCTTCAAAAAATTCAATAGAGAAGAGGTTAATTATGTTGGTACAAGAGTAATGGAAAAAAATGAATCAGTGTTTCTGAATCGATTTTTCTAAGATGAATAAAGAAGATTTCAAATGCTGAAGTTGATGAAGATGATGAAAACATACCAGCTGTTGAGGTTATTAGGTTTGCCATTATCTGCTCCTATACAGAGCAGTGACTTATTAAACAAGAAGGCATTTCATGCAAGTGTGAACAGATCACATTTAAAAAATCCTGGGTAAATGGCAACAAAGCAGTGAAGTTATTTTGACCAAAAAAACAACTAGCTTATCAATAAGACACTTTACCCAGCTACCACAAGGGAGTAATGAAGGAGCAGTTAAAATATTTTTATAAATTTATCCCGAATAGACTTTCAAGGAAAAGTTTACTGCAGAACCCCCACCCCCCCCCCCCTGCCCTCACACAAATATATTTACATACACAAGAAAAAAAATTGCAAACAGTAAATCCTTGGGAAGCATGTCTTAGAGCAAACAAAATATTGCTGAAAAAAAAACAACAACAACAAAAAACAACTACACAATTTTCCTAAACTCACAGCAGCATATTTGATTGCAGCTTCTGCAAAAATACCAGATATTATGGATAACTCAAATCATTTCAGAATAAATGTATGATTGCATTTAGCTAAAACCTAACAAAAAATTTAATAATGTAAGACATTTCCAACCTCATGATCCTTTTAAGCTGTAAAATATGTCTTCCTGTTTGACATAATCTCTCATAAGAAATGATCCCCACAATACATGACTTACCATAAGATGTGTCCACTGATAAGACCTGTCCTCCTACAAGACAAGTCCTTACTTAACACAAGTGCTCATGAAAGACATAATATCCATTACCACATCTCCTCCCATAATACATGATCTTCTGCAAAGCATGCCATCCTGCAAAACCTGTCCTAATGTTAGACATACCCAGGCCCGTAGCCAGGGGGGGGTTCGAGGGGTTCTACCGAACCCCCCTTTGGGTGGCCAGTACCCATGCGCACACCACCAAGAGTTCAATCAGTCAGTCAGGGTCCTCCCGTGTTCAGTTTTGAAGTGTACCAGATTATCTGGAGCTCTGCGTGACCGTCTATTGCTGTAGTGTGTCTCTGCGTAACTGTGAATCAGTACCTCCTACCCTTTCCCTGAATTTCTCAACTCCCATGTGTATTAGGTGGGAGCAAGATGGCTTCTACCTTAAGTGATGGTTTTTTAAGGTACTTCTAACTGGAGTGCTCACTTCCAATGCAGGGGTGGCTCAAACTTCGAAATATTGAGGGGGCTCAGTTTACCTAATATAAGCGGGTAAGGGTGTTGCAAGCTTTATTCCCTTAATACAAGCAATGCAAATACTTAATTTTTAAATGGGAGGGGGGGGGGGGGGTGGGAAACATAAGCACTACCAAGAATATTAGTGGGGATATTGATAATCATGAGAATATGATAAATCAAGTGTGAGGAAAAAAAAGAGCTATTTAAATGCACCAAAATGCTCCTTGCATTCATCTAACGCTGCACAAAATTGTCTGGCTAATTCAATAAGATCACAGTTATCTGTCAACTGCTTGTGTGTATAAAGTAGTAAATCAACTAGCTATAAAATTTCGACCATTGTTTGAGAGACCTAAGAATATTTCTTTATTTTTAGGCTGAAATGGTTGGTGTTGGTCTGTACAGCATATGGACTGGTATTCATCAAAACTACTAGAGATACCAATTACCTGGTTTAATGTAGAACATGGAATTTCAGCTATTCTGAATGTGGGATTACCGGTCTCCGGTGTTAAATATCCCCTTTATCTTTATTGACTTCCTCAGTTACTGGGTTAATTTCAGGCTGACCTAATCTTCAAGAATTTTCTCTGGCTGAACTCTAGTACTCTTTCTCTTTCCTGATGACCAAGCATCAAGCAAGCTTGCCTGTCTCATTCTCTTGCCACTTTTAAAATGAACTTCCAGCTGCTTCAGATTTCAGAGCAAGCTGGCAGAATGCAAGATTATTCATGATAAATACTGTTAGTGGTTCACATGTGGTGGTGGTGGTGTTAAGTGTATCTACACATAGAGACATTTTAGCAAATACCTGTGCTCACTCTCTCTGTCCCAGTGAGCAAGGGGAGAGAAAGAGGAGACAGAAAAGAGAAAGAGAATAGAAAGGGAGGATTGAGCCACAGTTACTTCATTCATACATTGACATCATTGTTCAAAAAATTTGGGGGAGAGGTCTGCCCCACCTACCAAAAAGTGAGGGGGGTCAAACCCCTCTAGCCCACAAACTTAGCTGCTCCTGCAATGTCTACCCTTAGTAGTTCTGATGTTGCTGATGCGAGCTATGTAGCTATGTTCAGTAATTTTGGTGGCACTTGTGTCAGTGATAATTTTAGATTGGGACCTTCTGCTGGTTATGGAGGTTTAAATCATCATGATGTAGATGGTAATGGTGGTTTTGGTATTGGGACATCTAGTTAAACTTAATATGGAGGTAAGGCTTGCTGGGAGAAGAGGGCAACTTCCAGAAGTGATGATCTTTCGAAGTATTTGAAGGCACAATGCCCACTGTCTCTTTCTATTGTCATTAGTGATGGTGTTGCTAATGTGAACCATATACCTGTAATTAGTACTATTGATGATGGTTGTGAAAATCTTAGCTTGGGATCAGCTGCTAGTTGTGCAAGTTTGAACCATCTTGGTGGTAATGGTGGCCCTTACAATTTATCTAAAGAAAATTAAGATATTGTCTTCCTCTTTTTATTTATTATGCATAATATGCTCACTACTGAAGTAATTGGTGTGGTAAATTCTCTGGATAAAGATGAAATCTTAGATTTTTAAAATATTTAGTTTTTTCCAAAACTTTCCCTTTCCCCAAGGAGTATATTGTATAGCTGTTGCTTTCAGGTGAAATGGCTATGAAATATTCTTGGTTGGTGTATAATAAGTTATTGATTGGATGGTAGGTTTGTATTTTCTTGAGTTTGTTTGTAGAAGATAGGAATAAGTATGGAATTCTTGTTAATACACCTTTTTAAAAATGGGTCAATATACATAACATAGTAGTTAGCCATTCCTCTACACTGTACCACCTTTATGCAATGGCAGATTCAAGTACTTTTGTCCTATCTGTGGAAAATCCACAGCACAATGTAGATGTATGCATTAATTCTGCATTGGCTAAAGCTATTGAGGAAAAAAAATGGACACAATTCGTTGTTCTGCCAGAGTGTATTTTATTTTGTGGACGTTAACGCTTGGCACTTAAGGAAGATGGTGGACCTTGATATAATGGTAACCAGGAAGTGTTTTTTTGGTATTAATGAAGGTATTCAATTGGCTAAGCATAACTCTGTCATAAATGCTCGCCTTGAAAGACCAAAGCTAAAGAATACCACATATGCATCACCCCATGTACAAAATGAAATAATTAATTCAGGTAAGAACATAATTAAAAATATTCAGTTGAAAAAATAAGAATTACAAATATTTTTTTTATATGGTGGATGAAATAACTTCTGTTAATAAAGAAGTAATTCATTTATTGTGCGATTTGTAAACCATGATATTCACAGAGTCAAGTTGTGTCTGTACACCAAAATTTTAGGCCTGTTGCTCAATTTTTTTTCCATACTAAGTACTTTCCCCCCCCCTCCCTTTTTTTTTAGGTATGGAAAAGGGGTGTGGCCACATAGACATGCTTAAAACATTCCCTGGTAACACTAATCATAAATATATATGGGTTTGTGGTCCGACTTCAATTGTTCAAGCATGAACTTGACAATGCATAGACAGACTGACAGACTATTTGTACTTTATAATATGGATATTACATGTAGATCTATTGCAGCACATGATTTGTTCACATATTTATCTTTCTAATTAATAAAAACATCATCACTCTGATTACTCAAAAGGTCCAGTTTAATGCGGAGTTGCCTTTGCACTGCGACAAAACTCTTCTAGTAAATATTGAAGGTCTGTATCTACTGTAGTCTGTTTCAATATATGATCCACCTCTAATGAAGGTTGCCAGCTGGAATTCAACTCTGGACACTATATGTATATATATATATATATATATATATATATGTGTATATGTATATATATGTATATGTATGTGTGTGTATATATATGTATATGTATATGTGTGTGTATATATGTATATGTATGTGTGTATATATATGTATATGTATGTGTGTGTATATATATACATGCATTATACATATATACATATACATATAAATATATACATAAAAATTGATTATATTCTGTAGGACTGTTTTGCCATCATGCATGGCCATATTTTTAACCATATTTGGAGAAATTTGTATGGTACTTCACTATAATACTTGAGAATGTGGGACACTTGAACATGCCATGGAGCATACATTGGAAAGCATTTGAACTAAGCTTTCATTAGGCAATAAAATTAAGGGTAGGGGGTGAGTGACAACAAACTGATGGGACATATTATATATATCATGAATAATTAATGAAAATTAGGTTACTCCCCCCCCCCCTCCCCTCTCCAAAAAAAAGTAACCCCACTTTCAAAAATCCTGGCTACGGGCCTGATGCCCCCAGTAAGACATATTCTAGATTAAATCATGTCTTTCAATAATACATGTCCATTCATAGTACATGTACTCCAGAAGACATTTAAACCTGTCACACATGCCTTCATGTAATATGTGGCCTCGTTAAGGCATACTCTCCTGCAATATCTGTCCTCATGTAAGATGTTTCCTCCTGTAAGCCAAATCATATTGTAAGATATGCCTTCCTGTAAAGTATGTACTCCTGTAAGACATCTCGACCTGCAATGCATGCCCAGTAATGAAACATAACCTCAAATAAGACATGTCCTCCAGTAAGGCATGTCTTCTAATAATACACATCCTGTAAGATATGCCATCCTGAAGACATACACTTCAATAAATGACCTCTCATAAAACATTTCCTTCTTCAAATTATGACCTCCCTTAAGATATATGCTCACATAGGACATGTCATCCTGAAAGACTGGTACTCCAAAAACACATGTCCTCCAATAAGACATGTTCTTTCTTGAAATTTTATGACTGCAGTCCACTGAAGGTGGGCTTAATGAGTAATGTGGCCGAAGGCAGCAATTGCGTGCTAGTGCAAGTAATTACAGGATTTTCTTTGTATGCTCTTTGACATCTCTTCAGTACACCTGCAGCTCAGTCGAGTCAAGCAATGCCCTTGTGTGTGATTGTATAGAATCCATTTACTTTTGGGTGGTTGATGCTGTCAGCAGGACTCAACCATGTGGCCCACTCTCTTTTCTGGGTGGCTGCAGTCACATATAGAGGAGTCTCTCAGCCTTCAGGTTCTCATCATCATAGCTTTGAAGAGGGAAACCCCAGTTTTTAGAGAGTTAAGCATTGTTCATTGTCTGCATGCTGGTTTTTGGCTGGCAGCTCACCTAGTTCCTTCACAAATTAGTGTAGAATATACTGGATTGAAACCAAAGGGGGTTGAAATTCTAATATGGGCAAGGACTACAGCATAGGTCTATGAAATAAACCTATTCATGAGTAACCACAATTAATGTGAAGTCATAGTCTGATCCTATTCCAAAAGATATTTCTAGAGGAAGGCATTTTTAGCATCCATACACTAAGACCTAGAGGTGCATCATAATATATCCTTAAAAAATGGGGTAATGCCTCCCCACCCGCTTTTGCAATATATATAATGTTAGTACATAATAATATATCCTTTCAACTAATCCCTTTCTTTTTTCCCCCTTTGATTTAGCCAAGAAGCCAAAGAGGCTTAATTTGCTGTTATCATAAGAGTGGATAATAAATAGCCACACCCACATTAAGGTAATACTATTCCAGTCACGTGGTGACGAACTGCCAAATTTTAGTGAGTTTGGTTGTAGTGAGTGTCTTCCAGGAGAATTTATGTAGTTACATTACCAAAGTACACCAATCCAGGAAAACCACACCCAATGCAATTATTTCACTTTCATACTTGATATTTTGAAAAACACTTTTTTTTTCTTTTTTTTCTATTCTAGATTACCGCTTAAGGTGTATTGCTGCTTTTATAGTTAATAAAAATGAATGGTCTAGATGTGTATTGATGCTTTTATAGCTATTAAGAAAGAATGTGTTAATATTTCAATCAGTTGAGTTTTTGCTCTGTTTGACTCAAAGTAGACCCAAAAAATTATGTAGGAGGACTTCAACTGTTAAGGCTCCACATGTTCTTGCTTTAAAATTGCTTTATGTGTTAGATATGTAGGACTGACTGCAGAGTAAAAGACAGGTCTTTGTCTGAAACTGTATTTAAGAGAGGAAGAGGAGGGATATTCTGGCAGTTGTCTAGCATATTGGTGAGGGCAGATTGTGGCCAATTGTTGTCTGCACCTTTTTTTCCAGTCCTTTGTTTAGAAAACTAGGTTCAAGGAAATAGGTGGAGAAGCAAGGAGCAGAAATTCATATAACACAGAAGCAAAAATTGAAAGCAACCTAAATAAGCACCCCACAAGAAAAATTAGATAAAAGAAGCAATAAAAAAATGTTATTATTTCTTGTGGACTCTGTGTAAATAAGAGAATATTTTAATCCACCAATTCATCACCTAAGGAACACTTGATCATTGATATTTTCTACTCAGAGGAAATGACTCTAATGCACACAGAATGCAGCCCATTATCTATTAAAATTTCTCCACCAAAATTGTTTAACATACCAAGCGTGGAGTTTAATGTTCATTCATGGTTTGTTTTCATACAGCTCGATACTACAAACTTAGATCATGGAGTATAACTTTTATTTGTATGTAAAAAAGGAAGTAAATGATTGCATTCTATAGATGGTTCAAGCAAAAATATAGGATAGAAAATCATCTTTATTATCTTCAGAGTTCTCAATATGTTCATACTTTTAACTGAATGGTCCATTACCATTTCCCAGGTGAACTATAGTAATAGACTTACATTTTAGAGTAGACTGGTATTTTTACCCACAAACTTGTTCAAGTTGGCAGTGTCTAAATGTTGCTTTCTTGGGAATCTTGTTCTTGTTATGAAACTTCCTCTAACTGCAAATGCTAAGGTCCCCGATTCAACTCCTACTCATGGTTGAGTATTTTTTTTTCCCATTTCACCACCCCTCCTTTTTTTCTTCTTTTTTTCATCTTTTTTTTAATTTTTATTTCCCTCCCATGATTAAGTTAAAACATTTAATCATAAATGGGTTGGTTAGTTTTTGATTGAAAATTTCTAGTCTTGTTTAATATAGGAGACAAATATTCATGAACAATATTGGCACTTTATCTTTCCTATTTCCTTGACTAGCCAGTGTATTTGATTAGCTCATTACACCTTAGGTGCACTTACTTCAATGAAAATACAAAATTGTATGTATGTGAAGACCCATCTGGCTAATGTACTGCAAAACCATGGAACATAGAGACTTGAATCTTGACCTACTACATGACTTGACCAGGAGTGTATCCTACCAATGTATAAACCCATTAGATGGAATCTGGGGGCCTCAGGGCACTATAAACTGGAGATTAAGTTGGTAATCAGAATAACAGTAAATGCTAATTATCCCAGTTCAAATTATCTTTAGTGAAATTTTGAGAGAATGGGCAATAACTTTGCCACTACACTTATCCATCAAATTTCATCTACCTGTGACCTCATGAAGTACCCTTATAATTTTCATTGCTCTCTACCTGTTAGAAATAATTATCAAAACCAAAAAGTTATAGCTGTCAGGCCACTGTGAGTGAGTGTATGTGTATGGGGGGGGGGGGGGGGGGGGTGGGAAGAGATGAAGAGACCAACCTGTTAAGGAGAAGACAACCCCAGAAGTTATTCAAAAGCTAACATTGAGAATTACACCTGGTATCTATGCTGAAGTGTGAAAGTAAAGGGATTCTCAAGAAAATAAAGTTTTAAAGCTATATAAACTTACACAGCAAAACTCTCAAATTTGTATGTATGTACCAACTTATGGCTAATGCACTGCTAAACACTTGAACTGTGAATTTCTCATAGCTCTGGGAGGAGTAAATCGAAAGAGTGTGTTTCTAAGCATTTGGCTGGGAATGAAATAATGGCACTTCATCTCTCCCTTATGATTTGTTCAGCATTAATCTGCTTGAGCAGCAACGTGATGAAGAATGCTCTGGGATAACCTTCTGGCATGTACCTGCATTGCCACTCTTTAACTTTAGAGCATGGCTCATTAAAACATATGCAAGAGGATCTGGAGTATATGAAGCTCCAATACAAGTTAGGACTTTTCACACACTGGTTGAAACTTTTCCCATGTTTGATCACATCTCCATTGGCTGGAGATAGTGCATTCGAATCATCATCATTTGGAAGTAAAGCCATTCTAATAGCCATAAGCTGGACTCCTCTCCTTGACCACACATTCCATATATCCATTTGCCAGCTTACAAAATTCTCCTTGCTTCCAGTATTCTCACTGTAGCTGGTCTTGAAATCCTTCCTGAGGTGGATGAAGAATAGAATGGCTCATCATTAATGGAAAGCCTAGAGTGCTTTTGCTGCTTTTTATTGGTAGACAGCAGATAAAAGGACAACACAGGTTATGGAGCTAGCAAAGTAGGGCTTCGGTATTGGAATGCAATTGGCTAGAGAGACCAAGAGTGAGAGTTTTCATAGGCAGTGCTGATACAAGAAATAAAGGATCTTGTGCTTGTGGCTTTTCATATTCATCCTATTAGAATGCTACTAACAGTGGTAAAGTTAGTTATCGGTTTCCTTGTGACTACCATGTTAATATTTTGGGTGGTTCCACCAGTGTACTCTTTAAAACATAGATACAGTCTATTTGCTTGTGAGCATATTCCACACTAAATGTAGTATATAGAGACAGATATACTTCCACTTGTCTGTAAGCATATCCCACATGTAACACTTTGGCAATACATAAAAACACTGACACACTTCAAGTTTGTGAGCATATCCTACTCTCTAATGCATATATAGTAGCACAGATACATTTTACTGGTATGTGAATGAATTCCACACATGATGTAGTATATGAAGACACTGACAAATTCAGCAGGACATGTATCCCACTTCACAAATAGATATACCTCAACAATGATCTCACAAGAAAACTTACCAAAACAATTACTCTGTGAAAAACATACAATTACAACAGAAACTCTGTATGCAGGTATATCTGATGCAGTTCACACACACTAAGGTCACCAGTTTAATGCAACATGGTGCAAATCCCCTCTCTCAAACATAACAGTCTCTTGTGCAATCTGGTTGTTTCTCAAGGAGACATACATGTGGATAGTCTGAATTCTCCTATCTTTTTTTATCTGTCAGACTGCCTGATGACCATTCCTTGGAGAATTATCTGATGTTTCTCTTCTATTTTTTATTCTTTCCATGGCTTGTTGTGTTGTTGTGTTGTTGTGTTGTTGTGTTACTGTCCCTGTCTTAATTGTGCATCTTCTTGGAAGAATTATTGGCACATATTCCTAGCAGAGGTGATCAGGTATTGCCTGGAAACAGTCTCATATATGGAGACAGAGGAACATGGACAATGTAGCATCATGTGGTTAGAATATATATTGAAATAGAGAGAATCAGTTTAGCTCCATCTCATAAGTAAAGTTTAAGTGTATCATGTAGTGTACTCCAATGCATACTGGTTGATCATTTAGGTTATGTTTCTTGTTGAACAGATCCAGAGCAGTCATTTCCTCTTCTTGTGACTACCAATGACAGGAGGCAAAAGTACTCCACCCTTTTCATTGATGCAAAGCCGCTCTTTCCATTTTACAACTCCAGGAAGCAATTGAATGCAATGTTGAAGGAGATGCTTTTAAAAAGAAGCAAGGAGAGTATAGTGAGCCAATAAATGGGACGGTTTTTCCTTTAATGTCTGCCCTCATTGTAGTCATGGGAGGAATGGTTTCCTCCCTTGGAGTATGGAGACGTGAAAGATATAGGTATGGTGGTATGGTATTGTCATTAGTAGGTAATACAAGATGGAAGTGAACAATGTCCTCTAGGATAAATCTTCTTCTGGCTGATTGATTGATACAGATACATTTTCTCAGGAATTTTCTGTTCCTGAGTGATAGTCTTCCTGATCTATCTCTTCAGATGAGGTATTGGTGAAATTATTGTATCTCTCTGATAATACCAGTTCAGTCCCATTTCTTTGGATGATGGCCAGTTTGGTTTTGGATCCTCACTCTGTCCCCTATGTGTAGTGGTGAAAGGGCCTTGATATTGTTACTCCATTGGTCCTGATGAATCATGTGATGGTGTTTCAGTGCCCCTTTCTAAGCTCTAACAATTCTTTCAAAGTCCAATGTGGGTGGTATTTTCAAGGCAAAATAGAAATCAAATCCTGGATTGGTCTACCAAGACCCAGATGGATGAGGACAGTTTAGTGGAAGGGGCAAGTGCATTCCTGTATTGAAGGTTGCTTTCTAGAATGCATCGATGTCTAGTGTGCCATCTTTTTTCATATTGCCATAGATCTACCTCTTGATTGTTATGACATAAACTTAATCTTGTAGTTGCTGTGATGGATTGCCAGCGAGCTGAGGCAGTGATGGATCCTCCAATTGTGCCAAAATTTCCTGATGGTGTTGGCAGTGAATTAAAAACCACTATCTGATAAGAGTTTATTTATATACCACATGTGGCAAATATACATCTTAGGACCTTGACTTGTCCTTGAGCTCCATTGTTAGCTCTCTCCAGTTCAGTTAGAGTATCTATCAACAATGGCAAGATAATAAATGCAGCTTGGTATTGAAAGTAATCAGCATAGATGCACTGAAATCGATATTCCAATAGAGTCAGAGGTGTTGGTTGAAAATGTTGGTTGAAAATGTTGGTTGACTCGGTGCCATTCTGTTGTAGTGTGAATATTTGACCCTATTGGCTTGTATATCTGTTGATATGCAAGGCCAAAAAATTGATGCTTCTGCCTTTGATGTCATGGCAGATGTGCTTTGGTGAGCTGCATGTAATACAGACAGGCATGCAAGTCACACAGAGGGTGGAGTAACAATTTTATCCTTGTAGGTTACGACACCATCCCTGCTGTAAAAATGCCTTCCAAATTGGTGGTATTGTCAGATAAACAGTCATAGTTGGTGTTTAAATTCTGAGATGCATTATTCAATGGTAGAGAAGAGGAGGAGCATATTTTCATCAGATAATATATAAATTTGTACTCACTCCTAATTGATTGTATATATTGAATACAAAAAGGTCATGTGTAACCCCTGTAGTCTGCTTTCTATTTAAAGAATGCATATTTGATTGTCTATATGGATGCCAGCTATGAGTTTGGTGAGATTGTTGATGGAAGGAATGACAGTGTTATCATGGTGGGCTATTTAGGGTGGGTGGTCATCACCTGTGTATTGTCTTGAGAGTATCAAGTTCCCAGTTTTTGACACCAGGAATGTGTATCATCCCAAAGTTATATCTTAAGGTTTTCTTTTTTAGGTTCCTCAGCCTGATGTTGCAAATGTTATCTAGGAATTTGTATCCAAATATTTTTTGAGTGGTGTATGGTTAACTGCAATAGTTATGTTTTTGCATCTCAGGACAAAATGTCTAGCTTTGTCCAGAGCATCTGCCTCTGCTAGTGCTTCATCTTCAATTGGGGCATACCAAAATTCAACAGCGTGTTTAAATCTGCTGCCTACTAGTTATCTTTCAGCCTTGTTTGTAGGAAAAGAGGTCATTGGATAGACAGGAACGGTGTTTCTGAAACTACTCTTTACCCTCTACCAAGTTTTGACCAATCAGTTGCCGAGCATTTAGGCTTGGAATTGTCGAAAATTTATACACCATTGAGGATATTATCGACAGTAGATAGCTTTGACTTCTTGAATGCATGTTGCATGTCTGAGTATTTCTTGGTATGGCAGCATTACATCTGACATTCTAAAGGCATATAACATTAAGGTTTGTGGGGTGGGAAAATTGGAGATGGCCCTGATGTATTTCTTGCATTGTCTCACAGTGTCTGTGGTGATTTCTAAGTCCATGAGTTTAAGTTATCTTGAGCAAGTCTGAACTTCTCGGGAGTGAGGGTGATTCCATATCTGCCACAGGTGTCCAGCCAGTTAACTGCTTAGGAAAAGCTTTCTTCTATTTTGTCAGACCATAGGAAAGTGTCATCTACAAATTTGGTTTTGTTTGGGATGGATGATACTATCTCATCATATCTATTGGTGTAACCATTCCTGACGCAATGTAGCCTTGTGTGAGGGTGTGCAATATCTGTATTAGCTTCAAGGGGTGATTAAAATAATGTAGTATCTGGCTTCAGAATGAAGGGATACACGGTGGTAACCATTCCATGCATCGAAGACTGCCTTTATCTTTCCTTAGGGGACCGATCTTACCTGATGAAAGAGACTGGGTGTGATGAGTTTCCCTGGTAGCATGGGTGTTCAGAGTTTGGATATTGATTCTTCTTCTGGGTATGTCATTCTTCTAGTGCAAATGACCATCCTATGATACCAAGTAACTTGTTCTCTGATTGGTACAGGTTCAAGTACTCCAAATGTCTCATCCTGGTCTAGGCCTGCTTTGACTTATTCCTGCTAGTTAATGGGTATTGGAATGGGCAAGTATTGGGCATTAGGTGTTGCTTGTGGATCAATCATAAGTCTCATTGGTGAGCCTTTCATGAGTGCTAGGGGCTGATGTTCACAGATGTTGAAGGTGCTATGGCTGTAGTGGTTCAGAAGGTATTGCTGGAGTTTCTACCTGTTTGCTTCTGTGACTGTAACTGCTTCCGGAGAATTGACATTCCTGTTGTGAGGATATGGTAGTGGTAACAATGGAGTTGGTTGCCTCTGCTTCGTTCATTAAAAGGAACTTGTTGTTTCCCAGCAGAAGAACAGCTTGTCAGTACTATTCGTCACATAGATTATTTGCCTGGTAGATGCTTTTTCTCTACTGCTCTTTTTTCTTGATGACCTAAGTACGATAGTGCCTAAGATATGTAGATCATGGTTGTTGGCTGCATGCATCTTGAGGTTGATGGATATGAGATCATTGGTGAATAGGCTCAATTCTTCACAATTTGGAAACCTGCCAAGCAACGTTTGTAAACTGTCAGTCATTGCACTAATGGAAGACTGCTTTTGTGGTATCCTGGTAAAAAACCATTGTGGTTATAGCCTCCCCATTTAATGCTTATTCCTAGTATGGTATATAATTGAAATCGAGATTGCCCCCTTGACCATTCCCTTGTGCACTGACTAGAGATATAGTTGTCCAGGGTTGTATTTTTGGGAGTGCCTACTGATGTGACATCACATATTCTGTCAAATATTGCATTATCGTGTTCAGTGGTCCATGGTGTATGCAATAACCCTGATCCTTTGGTGGTGAATCCCTAACTGACAGTTTCTTCTGATTCTTGAATGAGCTACCAGTCAATGCATCTGTTGATTGTAGCAGCAGATAAAATACTGACCATTTCCCTGAATCTAAGGATTTTTTCTGACGTCATATCTTGGTTCAGATCTCCCAACAATTTAATTTGTACTTCAGTGTCATCTAAATCCAGGCAATCACATTTCTGAGTTTGGCTTTTGTGTAATCCATGTGGGCCTTACACCTGAACATGGCTATGTGAACTTATAGACACTTCGCTTGTCCTCCCAATCTAGTCCCATAGGCGCGTATTGGCTTATCTTGATCCTGCCTCATATATTGTAGGATTACTCTTTCCACAATAGTATTCTCCTCTCTCACAGCTATTCTTCTCATGGCTATGAATACCTCATCCTCGGTCATTTCAGTACGCATCACTCCTGCATTTCAGGTGAGGTCTTTGTGAATCTTATCATCACAGTATTCCAATAGCCAAATGATTCTGTCAGTTCCTTCTAATCTTGCAGCATTTACATGCTATCCCATATCAACTTAAAATACTGATAATTTTCTGTTGTGCCAGCTGATAATATGCTTGGCCTTTTTACCTTTTCTATTCCTGCTGTTTATGTCAGACCTTCATTGGGTGTTCTATGACAGGTTGCATGGGCAATAATGAGTACCACTGCAATCCTGGCTCCACATCAGGTGTCTGGTACTTACAGCCCTCTATTGGGCATCAAATTTCTGGCATCACTGGTGAATGTGGTGGTGCTACTTAATTGGAAGATTTTCTCTTGCTTTATTCTTTCCTTTATTTAAGCTTGGACAGCCAAGGCTGTTGAGAGGTCTTTATACCTTAGAGAGTTTATTTGTCATAAATAGTAAGGAAACCCTATTTGCTCATGATTTTGAAACTCTGTTATAATAGATATTTATATCAATCACTGACAACTACAATGAACTGATTGAGGTAAGCACCTTGAGTCATGTATTCATCTGTTAATTATATTTAATATTAGCTAATTTAGATATTTAAAAATTTTTTATTTTAAAAAAATTACTGTTGCTTCATGATTAAAAATGAGTAGGAGCCAAGTGTGATGGAAAAGATGTTTAGACCAATAATAGAAGAAAATGTAGGCATGTATTTCGTTGTTCTGGTAATCTTAAAACAAAATATAAGCTGTTTTCTCTTTCAAACAGTAGTCAGCCACTAATCAAAGTTTAGATTTTGAGTTAGGGAACTTATTCATAACCTGGAGATATATAAGTTTATTGAGAGAGCATCAAATATAGTCCTGTCCCTAATCTCTATTTTTAAGTTTATTTTATTTCAAGTTAGAAGGAATCTAGTTGTTTTGAAAATTGCTATTCTTTAAAAAAAGGTCTAGTCTAAAAAAAGGATACCACAGGTTTAGGAATAAGCTATTTCATGCTATTCATAATCTTGTTTGATATTACTAGGGAAAGAAAAAGTTGAGACCACAAATCTATATAGGAGATAAAATGTCTGACAGCCAGTACGACTTTCACAAAAGAATGGCATCTCTTATGCATAGAGAATATCAGTAGTTTTATTTTAGTGTTCATGTTTTTTAGCTGATTTTATCCCCAACCATATTATTTCCTTTTTCCTACTTCTCTCTTTCTCCCAGTGATTGTATAAGCATGCGTGAGTGTGTGTTCAAGCATTCTGTATTAGTGTGTGCATACATTCAAGCTCCTATGCTTTGCTCTTTGTTGAATTTTGAGTTTGTCTTAGCTTCTGTACTTTCATGCATGTGTGGTCAGTGAGCTTCCTTTAGTGATTTTTGAGGTTTAATAATATCTGTTTTGGATATCATTTTTTCTGTCACTTTTGCAAGATGATGCTTATTATTTCAAAATCCATTAGTTCCAATTAAAGCTTCTCTAGAACTTAAGTCTGTCTCATTATTTGTTGTCATAATGCAAATTCTCTCTAAGCTGTTAGAAACTTCCTCCATGTAAATATTTTTTCAGTTTATTTTCTAAAATAATCCTTAATGAAAAACTAAATATTTAATGTCACCTTATAACATTACCTGAGTTGGGCTATTGGAGGCATGGCCTTTCACTGTTTACATAGAGCTCTAGACCTAGACCTTAGTAGTGGCATGAATCAAACTTTAAACTAATTATTATCCTCATTTCACCTATGATATAATATGTCACTGTTCTTCTACAACCTGCTCATTTTATGTGACATGCATCAGTTCTTGAATTTTTCATAGTTTTAAAGTTTATAGAAGAAATTGAGTTTATAGGTAGTAGACACATGCTGCATTAGTATCCCCTTTAAATCCTATTCACTCTCACTATGGCTGATGATAATCCTGCAGGGCCACTACTCTTGCTGAATAATGTATGAAGATACCACTCTTCTGGACTGCAGATCCCAAAGTTTGCTTTGCCCAGATATCATTGCAGTTCACTATAGGAGCATAACAGTTAAAAAAAATTAATTTGACTAAATCATAAGTGCTGAGTCCAGAATTTGAAAGAGAAATGAAAAACCTTCTTCCTGAGGAGCCTGCTTAGAATTATTATGACACTCCCAAGGGACAACTCATTAAGCCCACTGCTGTTTCAGAGCCATTCAAACTTCAGCAATGAACTGGTGGTGAAGAATTAGGTGATAAAAAAGACACAAGTTCTGAGGTGTATGCAGGAATTCCTTGGTGACAAGCTTGGTATGTCAGATAATTCTTCGTACTTTACTTAAATAAAAGAAGTGACTTGAACTGGGCCAGTACAGAGGCAAGCAACATCCATTCATCACATTGGAAGGTGAGAGTTGCAGAAAAGCTCAAGGAGAAAACACAAAGAATCATCTGAAGTATATAAAAACTTGTCACCATAAGTTGTTGCATAGGCCTTAGTATTTGTGTATATTTTCTGTTGATTTGTTTATCTTTAATAAGTTGCTGAAGCATAAGTTGCTCTGAACAGCAGTGTGTTCAAAGAGTGGCACCTTGAGAGTGTTAAAAGTGTTCTCAGCAGGCAGCTTCAGTAGGTTTCTGAATTTTATGGCAAACCGAGGATTCAAGGAACTTATAAAGTAACTTATCCTAGCCCCTGCTCTATTCAAAGCATGTCATTAGAAATTTTATGCTTTTACTGGTGAACTGGGCCTATAAAATTGCAGTAGCTTTATACTGATTGCATCAAAAATTAGTGGAAGAGCTGGAGTTTCATGGTCAGCCATAGTAAGAGTAAACAGTGTTCAGAAGAGGTCATTAATGTAGGGTTTGGCAACTTCTTGTTTAATTCAATAACTTTGGTGTGTCTCTTACTGAGGGACAGTAAGATGATGGATATGGCTAGGGCTATGGTCAGGAGTATAGTTACAGCCTAATCTGTGGTCAGATCTAGTGATACAGCCAAGATTAGGGCTGAGATTAAGGAATGGCATGGTTACAAACTAAATCCACAGCCTAAACCAAAGTTATGGTGAAAACAATAATTAGCTGTACAGTTGGTTTCTAAGGAGACTGAAGTCTCTTGCAAACATTCATAATGCCTCATGGTTTCTAATGTGCTGAAATCATAATACAAAGTATGAAGCAAATGGTGAAGTTAGTGTATTTTGGCAGTTCTAGTGACAGTATCAATGAATGGCAGAACAGAACAGATCAAGAAGAAATGTCTAAAGTTAAAATCATTTACTATACCAAATCCTGCATGTACCATGGCTGCTTCTCCCTGGAAGTTTGTAATTCAATCTTGACATCAGCAGTGACACAGTTTCCATGGTAACTCCCCAAATTGGCTCATGGCAGGTAATGACCAGTTTTCTGAGAGAAAATGGCAAAACAATAAATATTTTAATGGGATAATTTATTCACAGAAGAAAATACATTCTTATTACAAGGTACAGAAGTGCTTTGTATGACTGGTACCTGCAAACATTAACCTATATATATGGTTACTTATAAATTCACACAGATAAAACAACACTGATGGAGAAGGGCACTTACTGAAATTAACACATTTGAAATCCATTTAAGTCTTGGTGGTGGACCTTTTAAGCATTACTAAGTACCTGTGTGTTGAACTGCTTAATCCAAAGGATGAAAAAAAAAACACCACCAAAACACTTCAGAAGCTGACACATTTCCATGTCAGAGATCAAAGAAAATATTGAGAAAAGGATATCTCTGACAGGAACAACTACTCATCTTCAACAGTGATTGTTTGTCAAAGAAAGAGTTTCGGTAAAAATGGTTAAGGAAATGTGGGTGGTGGTCTACAAGTCAAAAGAACGAATGTTTGCCCAAATCATAAACATGTCTACGAAAGAACTCACCTGATTCCCAAGATGCTCCTGCCAGGAGGCAGTCAGTCCACTGCAAGCTGATTGGTGGAACCATAGAAACCCAGTGGTGCCAAACTGGAACTTGAGATTATTATAACAAGGATAATATTAACTATGTAAGAGACTTCTTGATACTCTTAAGTAGGATTGGTTTTGAAATTCATCATTTTATTGAGTCACTACTTTGTGTAATGATTTTCTTTGTGCATTTTTTTTTAGAATATAACTACCTCTGTTTTATCAGTGGGTGACAATTAAGGGGCTTAGTTGATTTCCAAGATTATCAATAGTCTCAAAAGTGAGGTTGGGTCAGAGAACAGATCCCTGGAGAAAAATAAAATATGGGGTTGCTTTGATATCATTGGTGGCAGTGGCAGGATACCTGAGGAGTATCCCAGGTTTAGCTGAAATACCTGTGGTGATACTGGAGTTACTTAAGGGGAAATATCTGTGATGATACTGGAGCTACTAGGAGAAGTATCTGATGTGATATTGGAGCTATTTAAGTCTGCTTATCCATGGCCAAGTAAAGGGAGGCAGGGTGGTTGTTTTTGATATTTAAAAAATTTTCACTAACAAAATCCTAGGTGAGGGATCTTGATAGAATGGTTTGTTATCAAACCTGAGGTGGGAGGTTCTGGTTGTGCAGTCTTCTTTCAAGAAGCTGCTTTATCTAATTTCACTGAAGTGAATAAATTTTTTTTGAAGTTTTTGCATAATTCTGTTTTATAAATATTAGTTGGCATCTGGTTGTCAGTATTTTCATTGGTGTATTACCCTTTTGGGATAATTTTGCTTGTTCTCTTTTTTTTCTCTTAAAATTAATTTTCTTCTTCATTATGGCTGAAAGACAAAAGCCTGGAGAAAACTGAGTATTGACAAATCATACCCCTTAGGGAGATCTGGACCAAGGATAATCACAGTTGCCATGAAAAAAACCCATTATGGAGCAGTGATTAAAAATGGTAGAAGCCAGAGCACTGAGGAAGGGGGAAAGGTTAACATTGCAGCTACTAGTCTGGGATATACTTCAGTAGTTTGCTACCATGGTGAAGCAAATGAAGAGATTGTGGATCTAGTCCAAAGAAAGAGTAAGCTGCTAGTATAACTGTTGCATGACTTTCGGTAGCCAGCTAAGCTCTAGCCCTGGAACTGAAGAATAATTAAAAGAAGAACGATGAAAAACTTTTTTCGATGAAAGGAATATATTTATTATTTTTGTCATGCTTAGTCAGACTTACAGTGTTCTTAGATGGTGTGCTCAATATCTATCTGTTAAAGAAAGCCTCACAAGTGGGCAAAAAAGCAAAATCTGGCACTCGCAAGGGCAAATGTATTTATAATAAAATTTTGTAGATTCACTCATTGACTGAAATTAAATATCCTTTCTAATTTATTTGTCTGCTCATTTGTAACAGTGTCTCTGAGCTAAAACAGAATAAATTGTTATGCATGCAAATTCCTTAACATGACAGTAGTCTGACCATAATCATGAGAAGCTGGGCCAAATTAACATTAGCAGACTGAGGCCAGCAATTGCCTGCTAATATAATTGATAATATTTGATATATTTTTATTATAGCAATATATATACATACACATAGCTAAAATCTGTTTGAGCTGAGTTGAGCCCTGGGGAAATGTTAATAACTTGGCCAATATTCAAGAGATTTCCAGATTTCGAGGACCAAGAGACTCATGACTCCAGACATATTTTGGCTCCATTCTTGAATAAATTTGCCATCTCTAGGCAAAGTTAGCTGTACTCCATTATCAAGTACATAACATTCCAGTAGCATTAATTGACCACATGAAATGCATGTGTAAAAGTGTCCCTTGGGGCTAATAGTGGAATACAGAAAAGAAGCACAGATTTGATTATTCCTTGTTTCAGCTGGACTCTAACTCCAAGTATATTTATACCTTTTGATAACTTCTAGCTTAAGGCAAAGTGGCTGAAAGTAAAGGTCGGTTATTCATGTCAATCTTCTCAAGTCCAGTGATGAAGTGTCCAACTTTAAGAAGTTGTTCAAGAAGAGCAAGGAAGGCAATATCCATGCTTTTTAAAATTTGTTTCTGAGACATACCATGCATCTTAAAAATAGGCAAGTTTGTCACATACAAATCTATCCTTGTTAAGTAATTTATATTACTTCTGTATAATATCTGTATATTCACTACTTATTTTGATATAATCTTTATTATTTTAACAAATAAATAAACTTGTGTAAGACAAATGAAATTTTAAAAAATTAAATATTATAATAAAATGAATAATTTTTTTTCTTCATTTTTAACTTTGTTGAATACATAGGAAATGAAATCAATTGCAGAAACCAATTGTGAGATATATAAATTAATAGACAAGTGATGATGAGGTGTAAATAGCTAAATGTAAGATACATTAATATATGGATAAATGGCGATGATGTGTAAATAGCTAAATATAAGATACATGAATTAATTATAAAATGATGACAAGGTGAAATCTTGAAGTGGACATTTACCAGGGATGAGATAGTAGAATTAAGCTAAAATTGGTCAATTAAGTGTTTCTTAAGGTGAGAGGGATAAAGATATTCTTATGTTGAGTGAAAGAGAGTTCCACAATTCTGTGGGAGGGGGAATGAAGAGAAGGGAATTTTAGTGTTGAAGGGATGATAATGATGAGAGGATAGGATATGAATTAATGGAAAATAAATAAGGTTTATATTTCAATGAGTAGCAGTGGCTTGGCTTGAGCACAAATCTATGATAGAAGATGCACCAGTGTGAGAGAAGTGAGTTGAGGATGGAACAAGTTTAATGAGGGGAAGACAATAAAGATCAGATATTGAATTCATTTTTTCAAGAAGTGAAGACAGCAATGAGTAGTTGACATCGAAATAACCTTCAGGAATAAGGTCATGCATGGAAAGGTAAAAAGTTGAGAGAATGATAAAAAAAAGTGAAAAGAAAGTAATCTAAATGATTAGGTGAGGAGAGGCGTCCGATACAACAAAAATAATAAATATGTTTTGAAACTGTTTGTCATACTATGTTTTGGAAAGTTCTTAGTCCAGTCTTGCCAGCTACATAAGTGTCCCTATGCTGAAGGTATAATTTCTTCATGTGACCTGTTTCACTTGCTTGAGGTGTACTTAAATCTGTATCACAAGAATGTGTCCATGTTTGCATTGTTGAAGGCTTCAACTCTCCCAAAATTGAATGAAGATAATTGTCAGCAGCATTATCCCATTCTCATGAGGGAGACAAGTCTCTGTACTTGAAGGAAGATATTCCACAAAGTTATGTTCATCACTGTATTGAATGGTTTAATTCTTCCTATACAGAAGGAACAATTTGCAAGGATATATCCCATAGTCATGACAAGGATTTGATGAGGGGGGGCTCTCATTTAATTTGTGAGGTGTTATTGGTTTTCCGTGGAGTGCTAGTTATCATACTTGTAAAGAATATTGCCATGACATTTTGACTCAGAATAAGTACTGGTCTGGCAGTTAGATTTGGAAGGGTTGCTAGACTGGAAGATTGACTTGAAAGAAGAGGACTTCTTCTGAGACACATGGTCAGTATCAGAGTCAGTGGTATAGCAGCATGACAGAGAAGGAGCAGGCTCCATAAATATACATACACATCATATATAAATAATAATATATAGTTTTGTCCAATCACCAAAATAAAGCAACAACCAGCCACAGCAACTAAAAACAACCAGCTACAACAACTAACAACCACCAGCCACAGTGACTAACAGTAACCAGACACAGCAACTAACAAAACCAGCCACAATAAACAATAACCAGCCACAGCTACCAAGGACAACAACAAAAATGCAAGCATTGGCATTAGCCAACAGAGTTTTGCATTATAAGAGACTACAATAGCACAGCTTACCTATTAGTTGAGAAGTTCAAGAAGCCTTTAAGCCTTAGAAGTGCAGGTCTTGCAAACCTTTGAAAACTCCAGAATCCGGGTACAACTGCAATGGGATATGCTGAAGCATGTAGTTCCGTCACTTCAGTAATTAACCACTGTCTTCTGGGGTATGTAGAACACAAGCACACACTTTTGCCTACCCTGTGTTATAAAACCATGAATAATTAAAAAAATTTTTTTTCTAAAATCTAGAAACTCTCCAAGAACATCTCCATGGCCTGGGGCAGTGAGCTAGTCATCTGGACAGTAATTAGAGAAATATAGCTTTAGGTGATATAAGAGGTGATGGGAGCATAGTAGACATCCAGATAAAAGCCTTCATCAGGAAACCAACCAGGAAAGTGATCAAAGTGAGCCTGTGTAAAGTAATGAATCTCGTGGACCATCTTCACCAACTGGGTGAGTGAAGCTGAAGGAATCCTATAGCTAAACCACTGTTATACCCAAATTTTGAACCCCCTCACCCTCCATCTTCCCTTCTTTTATCCTCTGTTCAATAATATATATGATCCCAGTGGGTCCATCCACCTACTTGTTTGCAAGATACAAGCCACATGAAGTACAGCTGGAAACAAGACTCAGGCTCTTCATTCCAGTTTTCATCCCTACTATAGGAGACATTGATACTTTCCTCAAGGCTGTTTACCCCATAGTAATATGTTCTAAATAGTGTATATAAAGCAAGTCGAGATACAGTATATACTTGGGATAGACTTGCACTATTATTTTATTTAAGGATGGATGGTGACATTTTAAATGTGATTGTACTCATGCTACTATTTAATATCTGATGGAATAGTTAAGAGATTTTAAAATCTAATGCTTACATTGTTATTATATCAGTGGTTTTTCAACTTGAACAGGGCTGGAGCAGGCTTCACTGCAATCTCTCATAGTACCAAAGGTAGCTTATAATAATATTAGCTTAAAACTAATTTTTTTAGAGTGCAAAAATACTTACAGTCATTTATTAGGTGCATAAAATAAATATTCCTTAGTCATTTGCATTCATGATGGTGAAACATGTGAATTCATAGGTCTTCTGCATTTCTGCCCCTACCAAATCCTGGCTTGTCTAATATAAAAGGCTGATTACATAAGCATTTACTGCTCCCAAAGGCTTAACAAACGAGCATATAAATTGTCTGTTATGAGTGTCTGTCAGTGCTGTTAGAATTTATTCACAGTCTCTTTTCAATACAAATTCAACTTGTAATATTTCTAATTGATTGAATTTTGTACAGAAATGAAGCTGAATCACACAAATATATACTCTGTGCTAGCTATGTAATAGTTCACGAAGGATAATTTATAATAATCAACATTAAAAGTGATCTAACATACTACTTGGGTACTTGAGCCCACTACAGCTGCATTTGAAACACATTGCTTCAAATGTGGTCCTCTCCTGCTCTCATAGCCTAGGGGTGCATGAGAGCTAATTTGTACTAATATATGTGTTTGTGTGTACATTTTCATAGTTATATCAATTTTTTGGTGTTCTTAATTAAATGTGTTCCTAATTAAATGCTTAAATGATTTATTACACTATGTAAAATCGGATTACCTATGAAATCAAGTCAGAATTTTCAATTGGTGTTTCCCACCTCCACCCCTTCACCCCAACCCCCCTATTTTTTCTCTTTTCCTCCTTCACTCTCTCCTCATGTAGTTGCCTGTGCCAGATAACATGTCAGAGACACTTGCTCTCAAGGTACTGGATGAGCCTGCACTGAAATAGACAGAACCAACCTTACCTGATCTCACTCTCAGAAATGTCTCTGAGCAGGGGATGCAGTTGCTTTTATATAGCCCCTCTGTTACGGACATAGTATGAAGATGTCTACCAAATACTGCGAATGCAAAACTCAAACTAAGACTACATATAAGAAGAAAAGGCAGGAAACCTGGCGGATGCATGCACCCTTCTCAGGGTGGAAAGCATTAGCTATCGAAAATGCCAGTGTTAACATCCTGCAACTGAATATTGGAGGGATAACATCAAGCAAGCTGAACATCATCGAGCAGCTGGTATCAAAACATGCAGTTTGACTCATTCTCCATCAAGAAACCCACTGCACCAATGCAGCTAAACTGGTTCTCCCAAACTATGGTTTAGCAGGATTTATCTCAAGCATGAAGCATGGCCTAGCTACATTTGTCCATAAAGACCTTGGATGGACCAATGAAGGGAAGTCTCCCAACCACTTGGATATTCACTGGCTACATACAAAAGTAGATGTTACATCGATCATCAATGTCTAGAAGCCACCCTCCTCCCAAATGACCATAGCATCCCTACCAGTGTTCCTGCCTCCCAGCATATATGCCGATGACTTTAACTTCCAGCATGCAAGCTAGGGATATTGAAACCACATTGGGAGTGTAAACTACTTGTCCATTGGGGAGATCTTAATTATCTCAGCCTCCTATATCACCCAAAGGAGCAATGCAGTTTCCACCCAGGTAGCTGGAACACTGGAATCAACCCTGACCTGGCATTTGCAAGCCATATTAAGGGTCATCTCCTTGACAGACATGTGTTCGGAAAGTTCCCAAATCCCAACACTGACCATTGCTGATTCTCACATGGCAGCTCATCCAACCAACTCCAAGCAAGCCTGTATGGCATTGGAACTTCCGTGAGGCTAACTGGGAACAGTACCCTCTGAGTACAGAAGAAGCTGTTAAGGACTTACCATCACTAGATAGCAATGATGTGAATCAAACATACCAGGCTTATTGTGAATTGCTTATTTCTGCAGCAAAGAAGACCATCCCACATGGATATCGTAAAACCTATATTCTGTGCTGGGATAGGAAGTGCAACAACATTTATCATGCTTCCAATGTGCTGTCCTGGGAACAGACACCAGATTTGCCTCGGAGAAATTACTTTTTTGATTTGACCAGAAGAGGCTATCCCGCTAGGCTGAGGCTGTAGACAACGTTGACTTCACGCACTCTTGCCACAAAGCATGGAAGACAGTTAACCAACTGACTTGCTGGTCTACAGCTCTTTGCAAATGCCCCTTTTCAGCATACTCCATCGCCTCTTGTGAATAATGGGGTATTCAAGAGCACGAACCAAAAATTCACTGGGCTCGTTAAATGGAAGGTTTTAGACCGATGGAAGGCCCAAAGTGTAGACCTTGATCTCTTAGGAGATTTCATGGCCAAGGAACTATACTTAGCCCTCCAATAACTTAAAGCCTGCAAAGCACCAGGGGCAGATATCATATGCCCAGAGCTAATACTTCATGCCAGTGACAAGCTGAAAGCTTGATTTTGCAATTTCCTCTCTTCCTGCCTGTCCCACCTCAGAATCCCCAAGCCATAGTCATAGCAACACTGAAGCCTTAGAAGCCCTTGAACGATGCTAAAATTTCCTGTCCAATCTCTTTACTTGGTGTTCCATTCAAGATCCTCAAGCATCTAATCCACTCATGCATAGAGCTGGTCATAGACACTCAACTATCTAATGAGCAGGCTGGTTTTCATCTTGGTAGGTCAACAGTGGACCAAGTGATCCTGTTGACCCAACAGCTAGAGGATAGCTTTGAGGCAGGCTGGTGCTATATTTTTCGACCTTACAGCCACTTACAACACCGTGTGGCACTGTGGCATCACCTGCAAACTGTTGCACCTTTTACCAGACAAGCACATGGTCTAAATGAATATGGAGCTTGTCCTAAACCAGAATTTTGTCCTCAAGACTGACAGCCTGTGAAGCAGGTTATGGCACCTGAAAAACAGCATCCTACAGGGGTCTGTCTTGGCTTCACTATTGTTTAACATCTAAAAGTACTACATTCCTAATACTACAGCCAGAAAGTATGCTTATGCCAATGACCGAGTGATAATGTACACAGTGTGTAGCTAGCAAGAAGCTGAGGAGGTTTAGAATAAGGACATGGAAAGACTGTCTGACTACCTCAGAAAATGGAGATAGAAACTCAGTGAAAAAGAGACAGTGAAAGTCACATTCCATCCCAACACAAGGAAGCAAAACATAATCTTAATATCAAGATCAACCTCCCCTGTCTAACACACTAAGAGATTCCAACCTACCTTAGTGAGAAGCTGGACAGGATACTACATACATCCAACATACTTGCACATCATGCATTGCACTCTTGAGGCTCTTTGATGATACTTGGTGGGGTGCTAAGGGTCAAACACTCTGGGTCATGGTCCTCACCCTAATCTATGCTCCAGCTGAGTATTATGCCCCATATGTTGCTGGACGTACATACTCATCTGATAGACAAGTGTCTTATTGATGCCATGCTCATAGTGACTGGATGCATGCGACCCTCACCAATGGATTTTCTAACTATCCTTTCAGACATCCAGCCTGCAGAGATACTCCACACTGGAGCAACCATCTCATTGAGTCATATGGCTCTGAATCAACCAAAACATCTGTTACATCAATTGGTCTAGTGGTCCTCTCCAGAACATCAACAGCTGAAATCCAGATGCCCATTTGTGACAGCTGCACTAAACCTCCTCTAGAAGACCATGCAGGAGGACCAACGCAATGCAGCTCAGTGGATAAAAGAAAAGTTGAAAAGTGAGTGAAAGTTAATGACCACTCCATTGTACCTCCACTTTCCAACCCCTCAAAAAAGACCCACTGGCCTGGATTTACCCAGGTTGGCATAGACATGCCATAATCGCTTGTTCGGTGGTGCTAGCGCTTACATGCATGTGTATTTATGTGTGTGTGGGCATGTACGTGCATGTTTCTGTGTGTGCATCTTTTTACATGAATATATATATTTTTTTAGTGTATGTGTGGTCACATTTGCATCTTTCAGTGTGTGTGGTCACATTTGCATCTTTCAGTGTGTGTGGTCACAAATGTGTCTGTCTGTGTGTACATCTATGTGCAGACAGTGCGATGCATTGAGGATCCTGAGAAGGTGATTGATTCCTGGACTAGTAACATAAGGTCAGCATTATAATTTGGAGACCAATGTAAGAAAGTATCCATGATATAAAATAATTCCTATTCCCACATACACTATTTTGATTGTGTAATATATTCTTCTAGTTTAAACCATGTTAGAATAAACAAGATGTCACTCCATATATGGATAACATTCGGAGATCTGCTGAAGAGTAGGCATCTAAATGAACCAAATGTCTTATAGTGTTCAAGGTTTACGTATGGGAATATCATTGATCAGTATTGTTACCTATCCCAATTTTTTCTTGAAATACATAGAAAAGTACGTATCCTACAGATGAATGCAACAAACCCCCCCCCCCCCCCCCCCACACACACAAAAGATATTATACCATAGCTCCTATCCTATGGACAGGGAGAACAAAGATCCCTTAATATGATTGTAGACATGTTGTTTGTTATCACATCCCAGATACTTGGGCCTACATGGCCAAAAAGGAAGTAAATGAAGAGCTGGAAGTGGTTTGGGCACAGGTTGCTGATATATGCCTTTAAAAACTTGTAGTAAGTAGGATGGTTTACTCAAGCATAGAGTTGTGATCAGAAACAGGAAATTTTGGGGGGAAATTACCCCATGGGCATGGTTTTACACTGATCTTCACCAAAGTTCCTTATAACCACGGTGATCCTTATTAAACCTTGTATATTTGAACACTTCTGGCCCAATTATATGGGAGGAGTTAGAGAATGAACCAATCTTCACCAAACTTCATCATAATGTTCCCACGGTGCCCCCGTAACCCTGAATAGTCGAAGCCTTTACGTCCAATTATCTTGGAGTAGTTAACAAACTCACAAACAAACCCAAAAAATGACCAAATTGAGATAAACAAACAGTTAGTTTGTAGTCAAGAGATGTACAGAACAATACTACATACCTAAATCTAAAAAGAGCCAACTCGAACCAACATACAGGGCAGAAACAAGACGTATGGCACTGAGGCACACTACAGAACAGGTGAATGGCAACAGTAGTGAACATCACAACAAAGTAAATTCATGTGTAAGAGTAATGCAAATTGATACTAAAGGTGGGTTTACATATCGGTTTTTTCATTGTTGTATTGCAAAGCGTCCTTACACATCCTCAAAAAATGTCCTCCTCTGTAGTGTAGTTACTGTTCACAGGGACATGTTATTTATACTGTTTTTAGTGGCATATTATGGTAGTAAACAAAATTGTTTGCCTAGAATACAGAAGTTGACAAACGCAGGTGGCACTAACAATAAATGTCAATGGATAGATGGATGAGGACATCTGGATGCAGAAATAGAACTCAAGGCTATCCTTGCTTCTTGGAGTGTTCATGTCATTCTTTGAGAATGGTTACGGATGCATGGGATCTAAAGGCGCTTGAGGACGCGATGGAACAGAACGCTAGCACTTTGTGTTGTATTGTGAACCAGCCATGAGAGGCAGATATAAGAATGTAAAAGAGTATATTAGCTACTTGTCTAAAAGCCAAGCTTGCATTCCCCTATTTATATCAATTTGCATCAATCCTGAATATGAATTTGCTTTTTTTTATATTCCATACTGCATTTCACCTGTTCTGTAGAGTGTCAGTGTTATGCTCCTATATCTGACCTACTTTTTAATTAGTTTATGTTCATAAAATCACCCTTACCTTGAAACTTGTGTCAATTATGTGGACTATGACTTTGCTGTGAACTTTCCAGACAGAAATCTGCCACTAATGTTCACTATTCCACATAAGTAAGAACTAATCTATTCCGATAAATGACATGTTTTATATATAGATGAGTCAGGAAGCATATATTGAGTCGGAGGGGGGGGGGGGGGCAGAAAGCCAGGTTTACATTGAATTACCAACAAAATAACAATGGAATAGAAACACATAATCAGATTTTTGTTCCCAATATTTGTCTGTCTAAGATTGATGCAACACAGTATTACCAAATATCTTGTCAATTTATATTAATTCCCAAGCTGACAATGGAGATTTTGATAGCAGCTTACATCTATTAATGCGTATCAATGGTAGAAACCATGAATAGGAACACTCCATCTTGTGTACTGCTCCTTCAATTGGATATGGCGTGGCCTCTTATGCCTGGAGTTGTAGTGGGAGCCCCATATGAGTGTTTCTTTTGTCCCTCTTCTTAGGTAGTTATCAATTCTTCCCCCCCCCCCCTCCCTCATTCACGGAGAATATTTTGGGGTTTTAGATGTGACCATTTGGGCAACCATGAAGGAAAATATTTCATGATTCAGCTGCAAAATGTTTATTTAACCATTATGGTTCCACTAAGTATGACAGTTCCTGGTAATGCAGGGTATATCTGATAGTGTTCAAATTTTAGATGTATACCTGTTAAGAAAAAAAAAAGAGAAATGAATTATTTGTGAATGGTACTCATCGTTATTCATTCTCTCTAAATGATAAGAACATGCCTGATGTAGAGTCTCTTATGCATGAGTGGCCAGCCAAGTTCCAGGATACTGTGATAAATGTGTGTTTGCCATTCATGTCAATCTTGTGCCCCTCCCCCCACCCCCAACCCCCCTTTTGGGTAATGTGATAATGGAAACCGTTTACTAATTAGGCCTCCCTCCTTCCCAGTTCTGGAATAAAGTGTGAATTGCCATGGTTTGCCGATATCATATGTGGTAAGTTAATTGGATACACCCCACATGATACTACATAACCAAGATCAGTATATGTCTTTTGAATGCACATATACAAACACACACCAAAGCAATAGAATGATGGCTCATCAATACACATTTATGTAGGGTACATATGCAGCACATCATGTAAATGCACAACACCATCACTACTGAAATATGTATGCATGTAAGCACCATGCAAAAATTTATTTAACATGGATATGTCTAAGTACACTGCATATATTCATGATGCATATGAAAGATGCAAGTTACATTGTGGATGATCAAATTATGCATATACTTACAATATGTATATGTATTTATGCCAAAATATACAAAAACATATAACCTAGAATTTATATTTGTACATATTCATGTACATTATATAGTACAACATATGTATATACAATATATATTCGTAAAAACTATGATTAAGTAACTTGGTAATATGATATATAATTGCATGTATGCATGATAATTGCATGTATGCATGGTAATGTAGTGTCAACTTCGGGCTAGAATGTTTATGTTTGTCTCCAACTCTATGGACATTCTGGTGTACCACAGTCAGAGTGCAATCTCTACATGTGCTGTTCTCCCTCTACTTGGAGTTCAAGATCTTACAGGCAAGTCACCAGACAAGGGGGACACTGGGATGACCAAAAGAGTGAATATATATATAGGGTGGGAGGAGGCATGTTGATCACCTAACTGGGGATAAGAAACTCATTCATTGGTTAATTGTTGTTTTTTGGTTGGTAGCTACTCACAGATGTGTATCTTTTTTTAAATCGTTATCTACTAATTCAGGATAGAAAAAATTTACCTTTTGAGATGAATCACTCACAGCCTCACTTTTTAATGTGTGTAAACCAATATTGCTCTGGAAAGCACAATAATGCATTACTTTGATTTAAATAAACAAGTATATACAGCCCCTTGATTGTGTACTAGTATTGAGCTTGTTATGGACCACAGTATGGAATGTAGGACAGAAGCTGAACAACACACTTTAATGCTAAAACAGAATGTAATGGAATATTATGTTGTGCTATTAAACATGCAGTATTGTGTGGGTGCAGTATGAATAGAACTGATATGATTTATTAGGGAAAATAGAAGAAGTAAAATCTTGGTTAATTTGAGAGTTAGTTTGTGCGGTTGTCTAGCAACTAGAGTGCCAAGGCCATTATAGGGAACCTGAGAAAGAGGTTTTGAGGAAGGTTTACAGACTTGAGGTGAGAGGTCTTGTGCTGGTTTGGCAGCTAGTGAGGAAGCCTGAGTGAGAAGTTTTCTGAGTTTAGTTTACCCATCTGAGGGGAGAGGTCTTTTGCTGGTCTCCTTAGTAGGGAAATTCTGCTTTTAGATAGCAGCAGTTTGGTGGTTATTTGGCTTTGTTGTTGGTTTTTATTTATTTTACTTTTATTATTAATTTTTGTTAAGTTGCTGAGTTGGCTCAGGTTATTACCTGTAGTACCTGGAGACCTATATTAGGTTTTGTTTACTTTATCCTTCTGGGAACCTGCATATTTCTGTTCGTATAATTTTAGTGGTTTTTTGTGCCACTAGTAAATTTTTTTTTTTTGTTTCTTTTCCTTTCAAGTTTTATTTTTTCTTCTTCTCACTTGCTTAAGTTTGTTCTGTTATTCAAATATGTCAGAGGGAAGGAGAAGACTGAGAAGTTTAATCAACCTACCTGACTTTGAGGTGGCTGAAGCAGACCCTATCAACACATTCATGATGACATGGCTGAGAGCTGAAGATAAAAGAACAGAAAGAGAAGAGAAAAGGAGGGACGAAGATAGACTTCAACAGGAGCATTGGATGCAGATGGTTGCTGAAGCTGGAGCACCAGCAACTATAGGAGTAGCACCCCTTCAACCACTAGCACCAAGAGTCACCTTGCAAAAGTTTGTGGAGGGAGTAGATGATATGGGGGCTTATATCCAAATGTTTGAAGCCACAGTTACAGCTGGAGAATGGCCTCCAGCCCAATGGTGTGTGTGTGTACTTGAGAAGTGCACTGTATGGGCAGGGTCTGGTGGTGGTGGCATCTGGCAGCTTCAGAGCAAATAGACTATGAGGTGTTAAAAAGAATATTATTAAGAACATATCATATTTCATCTGAGACATACAGGAAAAGAATCTTCGAAACTTTTTTTAACTCCAGCAACTCTGAAGCATGGTTCAGGAGCTTCAAACAGGATTTGAATCAATGGATTGAGACCTCTAATAGGGATCCGCTAAAGACTGTGCTCCATGAGCTAGTCCTTAAAAAATTACCTCCCTGGCTGCAGGGGCAGATGAGGAACTTAAACCCAAGTATATTTGAAGAGCACTCTGAGGCAGTGGCTAGGTACCAGGAAAAATTCAAGAAAGGAAGGGGACCTAGCAAGTCGAACTGACCTAGGATCTTACAAAGTACGTCCACTGAACACACCAACTAGAAACAGAACAACTGAATACAAGCAAAGAAGAGAGAGCAACCCTCCACCACATAAGGACAACAACAAGCAAGTCAAATATTTTAGATGTGGGAAATTGGGGGATATGAGAAGAGATTGCAGAGTCAAAATGGAGGGAGTGAATTGCTGCATGGTGAAGGGAAAATATGAAAGCTTACCTACTTGGACTAAGCCTGTAGAAATAAATGGTATATCTGTGATTACTCTGCTGGACACAGGGTGCACCAAATCCATGGTGCATCCAAGATGTATTCAGCAATCTGGCTACTTGCCTGGAAAATTGCATATAGTACAGCAAGTGCCTGCAGCACTGAGTTTCCAGCGGCCAGGGTAGTGCTGAAAGTGAAAGGAGGTTAAGAGGTGGAAATGGCAGTAGGGTTATCAAAATACATCAAAACAGATGTGATACTAAGCCATGATGTACCCCACTTTCGAAGATACCTCAGCGAGGCCATGAAGGCAGAAACCTGGGAGATCAAATCCATCACAGTAAAGAGTGATGTTATTTCACCTATACCCACCACCCCTGAGTTTGCTTTGGTGATGACAAGGGGGCAGGAGAAGGTGCAAACTCAATA
The DNA here is from genome assembly GCA_963969325.1 of Lycopodina hypogea. NCBI lineage: Eukaryota > Metazoa > Porifera > Demospongiae > Poecilosclerida > Cladorhizidae > Lycopodina > Lycopodina hypogea. Next base: position 4,601,406 of record OZ017793.1, on the reverse strand, counting down.
AGAGGAGGAAAGTTCCACCCAGCAAGCATTGGACAAACCAATCATCCACACCCTGGAGCCCAGCGGCAGTGAATGTGAGGCTGAAGGTTGCCCTGAAGATAGAGCAGCAGGAGAGGGAGTGAATCCAAGAAAAAAGCCAAATTCATCTCCTAACAACAAACTCAGGATTCCTCCCTCAACTGAAGAAGAAAATGTGGATGATTTAGACGAAGAAAACAACCCTGGTCATGAACCACCATAAGAGAGTGTGGCGGAGCCAGAACTAGTACTGGGTTCTACAAGTGCACTGAAGAGTGAAAAGAATATTTTTTACACTATCTCAGTGAATCAGTTGAAAGAAGGACAATTGACAGACTCCTCCCTGGAAAAGATTCAAGTAAAAGTGGCCCAGCAGAACAGCCCCTACTTCTGAAAGGAGAAGATCCTGATGAGGAAGCCCTATCATGTGCACGGGAAGGATCTGATGGTAGTTCCCAAAGTGGCTCACGCGAAAGATTTACAGTTGGCCCACAACTCAGTGATAGCTGGACACTTTGGGCTAGAGAGGATGTTGGAGGAAGTGAACAGAAGAATGGATTGGCCTGGCATTGTGTTGGACATTAAAGAACTTTGTTAGTCATGTCCTGTGTGTCAGAGAGCAAAGCCTGCTGTGGTTACCAGAGCACCATTACATTCCTTACCCATAATTGCCAACCCATTCCAATGCATAGCGATGGATATTTTTGGTCCCTTAGCAAGAACAAAGGATTGGAATACACATTTTGGTGACAATGGACTACGCTACTAAGTGGCCGGAAGCTTATGCCTTAAAAAATTGTACAGCTGACACTGTAGTGAACTGCCTAATTGATTTGTGTGCAAGGGTTGGAATACCCCAGGAATTGTTGAAAGACAATGGAACTAACTTCATTTCTAAAGTGGTCAAGCAGTTTTGCCAAATCACAGAGGTGCATCAATTAAGAACCTCCCCATACCATCCAGAAGTGGATGGCATGGTAGAGCGTTTTAATTCAACAATAAAAAGATTATTAGGGAAGCTCACACAGAATACTAAGGTTGAGTGGGACAAATGTTTACTTTTTGTGTTGTGGGCATATCGTGGGACGATGCATGCCACAATTGATTTCTACCCTTACCGACTCGTTTTTGGTAGAGAAATGAAGATACCACTAGATGAGTTAGTGTGATTCTGGAAGGGAAAGGAAGTACAGAGTGAGGTGAATGTAACTGAATACAAATGAGTGATAAAAGGGAATAAGGAAGTTGTCAGAGATATTGCCCAAAAAAATGAAGAGAGAGAAAAGAAAAATCAGAAACATTACCATGATAGAAAAGAAGTAGTAAGGAAGTTTGAAGTGGGTGATTTTGTCTTAGTGTTTATACCAACTAAAAAGAACAAATTGCTTAATGAGTGGCAGGATCCTTTCATAATTATGAAGAAAGTCACTGAGGTTACTTACTAGGTAGACACAGGAACTAGTGGGAAGCCTTTCAAAACATTCCACGTGAATGCGATGACCTCACCAGCTCCTGCAGTTTTCCTGGCCAAAGATCAGGAAGTATATGACCTGTTCAATATGAATAGGCAAATGAAGTCAAATGCACTCCCTCTCATGCAAAACACTCAACTCACATGTTTGACGGAAAACTACAAGGATGTCATCCAGGACATACCTGGGAGGACGTGTCTGGTGCATCATTACATTCCTACTGGGGATTCACCCCCAATTAGATTACCACCTTATCGACTGGCACACACAGCACAAGTGTTCCTAAGAGAAGAAATTCAGACATTATTGAAACAAGGTATCATTGAACCTTCGAAGAGTCCCTAGGCAGCACCCATTGTACTGGTACCCAAAAAAGATGGAACTACTCATCTGTGTGTGGACTATCGGAAACTTAATTCAGTAACCCTAGGTGACCCATACCCTCTTCCCCATATCAAAAACTTGATAAATGACATTGGAAAGGCAAAATACATTACCACCCTTGATCTTACCAAAGGGTATCACCAGGTTCCTATGGAAAATGATAGTAAATTGAAAATGGCTTTTATTACTCCATACAGAAAGTATCAATTCGTTACCATGCCATTTGAATTAGAGTCAGCACCCTCAACCTTCCAGCGGTTGATGGACCATATTTTGCGAGGTCTTCATGGGTTTGCCACTGCCTACCTAGATGATATTTTGATCCATAGTGATACATGGGAAGAACATGTAAAATCCACATTCAAATTGTACACGCATACCTAATATTTAAGTCTGTAGCTCCATGGGTTTGTCTGGCCAAAGTAAAATTTCCCATCATCATGGTAACTATATTTCAGATTTTTAGCCAATGTTTTAAGTTGGGTAAAACTTGTGGTCATGTCTAGTTTTAGAGAAATCCATCAATAGGATTGGCCATAATGATGGTACAAATATACAGGCAGGCAGGCAGATAGGAAGGCAGGCAGGCAGGCAGGCAGGCAGGCAGGCAGGCAGGCAGGCAGGCAGGCAGGCAGGCAGGCAGGCAGGCAGGCAGGCAGGCAGGCAGGCAGGCAGGCAGGCAGGCAGGCAGGCAGGCAGGCAGGCAGGCAGGCAGGCAGGCAGGCAGGCAGGCAGGCAGGCAGGCAGGCAGGCAGGCAGGCAGGCAGGCAGGCAGGCAGGCAGGCAGGCAGGCAGGCAAGCAGGAAGGCAGGCGGGCAGGCGAGAAGGCAGGCGGGCAGGCAGGCACGCATATTTTTTTAATGTATATAGATTTGTGTAATCTCCCAGCCTGCATGCATAACTGCAAGAAAAAACTTTTGAATAGTCTGTCCTACAACCAGACTCAGAGTTTTATTATGCTCCCTGCATTGTCCTAACCTGACTAAAGGTTCAGAATTTCCTAAAATGGTCCAACGAATCATTTTTATCCTTAGCTTAAGGACTTCCTGGATCTTTGCTAATTAAGGTTGTTCAAGTTTATGCAGTATTTTGAAGTGCAGGACTCACTAATGGTCCATAACAGATAGAATGAATTCAAGATTGGCTGTGTCCAGAGTTTGAGTCACTTCATTTCTGGCTCAGAAGTACATAGAATATATATATATATATATATATATATATATATATATATATATACATACATATATATATATTAGCAGCAAGAGAAAAAATTATTGCCTTTTTAACATGAGACGAAAGAAAAAATACTGGGTAAACATCAACAAAACAAAAAGTCAGTTTTGACACCCCCAACAAGGTAAAAAAATATTTACCAGTACACAACTCCTCCCAGACACTGACTTAAACATTAATGAAATAGTTTATCCAAATGAGAAAATGTTGTGGTTGAACCACAGAGCATTCAAATCTTGTACATATTGCTGGGGACCCAACCTGCCTTCATGCTTCTAATGCTGAAGAGGAGCATGCTGGAGTAATTTCAGAAGGTGGTACTGATCCAGTATCTCTGTGAATGCTTTTCTGAACTGGGCAGTCAATGTACAAATGTGCTGGTTTTAGTTGATCAATGGAAATAACCTCCTTTTCTCCACCCATGTCCAGTGCTGCCAGGCATCAGTACTTTGTAAGGACCTACATAAGATTTCTGTAATGGCATGCAATGTTCATCTTGTCGTACAAAAATGAAAATGCTAGTCTTGAGATCAGGGGGCACTGCAACCAGAGTAAAACCATGTCATGAAGTAGGAACAGGTGTTAAACCTTGGATCTTTGCCCGAAGTGCTGAGAGGAAAATATGGTCGCTTGGAGCAGCAGATGGTGTGGAGATCAGAAAATCACCAGGTACAGTGAGAGGGGAACTATAAATGAGTTCTGCAGAGGAGGTGTCTAAATCTTCCTTGGGAGCAGTCCGGATGCCTAATAAAACCCATGGTAACTCATCCAGCAACTTTGGTCCTATCAATCGAGCACACAAAGCTGCTTTGAGGTGACGATGGAAACGCTCCACCAAACCATTGGCTTGTGTGTGATAGGCAGTAGTGCAGTGATGTTGAGTTCTCAACTGTTTGCCAACTTCTATCCATAGGTCAGATGTGAATTGCAGCATCCCTCTATCAGAGGAAATATGTGTTGGAACACCTAACCATGCAATCTAATTAGTAATGAGAGCTCGAGCACAGGAAAGATCTGTCATATCGACCAGTGGAATTGCTTGAGGCCACCGAGTGAAATGATTAGCTATGGTGAAAAGTTAAGGGAAACCTTTGGACGGCGGAAGAGGGCCAATCAAGTCCACATGAATGTGATGAAAGCATCTACAAGGGACTTTAAAAGACTCCAAAGGAGCTCTTACATGTCATTGGACTTTGAAAAGTTGGCAGGCCATGCAAGTCTTAGTCCATTCTCCAATTTACTTTGAATTTCCATGCCAAATAAATCTGGCTGCTACAAGCTTGCTTGTTGCATGTATGGTAGGATGTGAGAGATCATGGATGGCATGAAAAACTCTATGCCTTCAAGATGTTGGCACTATCAGATGATATGTGGCAAAGGAGGTGTAAATGTAATAGGAAATCCTGTTTGGGTCTAAATTGATCATCTTCCAGATTCAGCCTAGTGATGGCTGTTCTGTACGCATTCATCTCGCCATCCATGAATTGTTCTGTTGCCATTGCTGAGAAATCAAGCCAAAGCACTGTGTGACTGATAGCATCAACCACTACATGTGAGAGAGCATCTGCCACACAGTTATCTTTGCGAGAGACGTGCCATACATTAGTCTAAATTCTGAAATGTAAGCTAAATGACATTACTCCTGGGAGACCAGGGGTCCAGCACCTTAGGGAATGCAAAGATGAGAGTTTTTTTGTCAGAATAAGCTAAATGCTGGACTCCATGTTTTACTATGCCAGAGGAAACGTTTGGTGTAGAAATTAATGGAAAATTTTTCAGTAGGTCAGCAAATGAACCATCAACAACAACTGCACTTATGGGTTGACCTACCAAAGTACCGTGGTTGAGGGGGTGATAGCATAGGTTGTGGTGTCAATGAGCATATGATCCTTGAGGTCAACCGTGAGCCCATTAGTGCACAAAAAATTGGCACCTAATAATAGTGGCCTACTTCAGCAACCACAAAATCCCACTAATAAACTTCCCCCCTTTAGTAATAGGCACAGTATGTGTACCAAATGTGTGAATGGAGGATCCATTGACAGCTTGAAGGGCGGGCCTGTAGGAGCAACATGTCTATCCTGTGAATGAGCTGGGATCACATTGACTTGCATCCCAGAGTCCACTAAGAATTCGCACACAGAAGAACGGTCCCAAAAATGTAGCACAAAGTTTTTGCGAGGGCCAACCACCACAGCTACCTCTCGTTTCCGATGCTTTAAAATCAACTTCTGCAAATTTAATACTCCAAGAGCAAGGGGGCACACATTTATATGCATTTTCACCCAATTTTGCATGATAAGCACATAACCCCAAGAAAAGAACTTTATTGGAGCCTCTGGGTTTGCCTCCACATGAGGAAAAGATAAAACCTGCTAAGAGGACTCAATACCAGCTACATGCTCACCATAAATTGTCTCTTAAACGTGATCTGCTCTTTCAGCAATATCATTCAAACAGTTGGACCTGAAGTAGCTACTTGTTTCCTTAATTCTATGGGAAAAGTACGGAGCCAAACTTGCTTGAAGAGGGCAGAACTTTCCAATCCACATATGTAAGCTTACATATCTGAAGGCTTCATGTCACCCAAAGAATTAGCACCCAGAGGTTTATCAGGTTTTTATTCATCAGAAAGGGCATAGGTAGCCAATAAAACTTGTTTCAAGTTGTCAAATTTATTAGCATCAGGAGGGACTATAAGTGTGGGCTTGATTCACCTCTGATCAACTGAGTCCAAGGCTGTCATCACATAACAATATTTGGTTTGGTCAACAGTAATATATTTAGTAACAAATTGGGCCTCACATTATATGAACCATAATTCTGGGTCAATGGCATCAAAAGATGGGATTTTTACAGCTACCGCTGCAGACAGGCTCCAATCACTGGAAGCTTCATAGCTATCAGCACCTATTGGAAATTGCTTTAGCTATTAAATACTAATGCAATGACCAACACGAGTGAAATTTGGAATGAGGTTTCCAGCAACTGAGTGAGCATTTTTAATCACATGTCTATGTGTCAATGGGTGTGGTCTGTCCATTACCACATCCATAAGACATCATTATGCTTACCAAAAACTCATTTATAGAACGATCAGGCTGAAATTGGGTATATGGAGTCCAAGTGATTGAGTGAGCTTTAATAACTGCATTTGGGTGTAGAAGTGGATGTGGTTTGGCATTAGCTAAACTCACAAGAAGTTGTTTTGGTTGTCAAAGGGGAACTAAAGGACCAACCAGGCCGAAATTTGAGTGGCTTCTATGCTTCATGTTGACATTGGCCGGGCAACGCCGGGTATATGCTGCTAGTAATATATAATTCTATAATATAAACACCATTATACATTGTTCTCAAGTGTACATCCATCTTTAAGTAATACTATTTCTCCTAAATAGGTATTCCAACCACCATGAAATGATTTTAGCACATGTGTGCTTGAGTCCGGGTGTTAATGTATGTGTTTAGTGTATGTAATGTGAGTGACTTCTCATGTTTGTGTCTGTACCTGTATGTGATTGCATTACTTAGTGTGTAAGTGAGTGAGCTTTTTAAAGTTTGGTTCACAGTGAGCACAATTGTATGCATACAAAAATGCAGAGTGCTGCTTCTTATTGTTAGTATGGAGCCGTTCCAAGTGTTTGCAGTATGCATATATTTAACTATGCTAGTATAAAATGCTTATGCAAATTATTGACTCCATTGGCACAAAGGAAGGGCACCTATATGGGATCTACGGATCCAATGTATAAATAGAATATGAATGTATTCTTGCATTGCAAATGCAGCACATGAAATAACACAGTGTGGTGTTTAACTACAAGATTTTGCATTCACAGTACGTATCATTTTTTGTAAGTGTGTGTGTGTGTGTGTGTGTGTGTGTGTGTGTGTGTGTGTGTGTGTGTGTGTGTGTGTGTGTGTGTGTGTGTGTGTGTGTGTGTGTGTGTGTGTGTGTGTGTGTGTGTGTGTGTGTGTGTGTGTGTGTGTGTGTGTGTGTGTGTGTGTGTGTGTGTGTGTGTGTGTGCGCATAAGAGTGTGTGGATATGAAATTAGTGAGTGCTTGCTATTCATTATGTTTATGATTATGTGGCATTTCTGAGTGAATGTGTGTGTGAGTGTGTGCAGGGGTGCAGCCAGGGGGTAGCTCAGTGTGCTGCAGCACCCCCTGCAAATTTTAACTTAATTTTTGTTCAAAACATAAACCAGTTACCCTGCATAAAAACAGGAATTACATTAATAGAGATCATAAATATTTGGTAATGGTTTTTTAAGAATGAACAAAAAGTAACCCTCACCAAAATTATGAACATTTCACCATAATATATAGCAGAGCCAAAAAAGTCCCATTTTTGCCAGTGAGCTTCACAAGTTACTCTGTTGATGTTCTTTATGTCATTTCCTCAAATAAGCAAAATATGGGAAATTTGTAAAATATGGGAAATTCACAAAATATGAAAATTACATTTTGTATACATTTAAAAAATATGTGAATGCATGAATGCGCAAAAGTTTCAACTCGTACATCTCAACATCTCAAATTTTGTATGTACACTTAGTATACTTGACATGCATGTCATATATCCAGCATACACAGTGAGGGGTTTATACTTGATACATTTCAAGCTTGTTTGCAGCTGCCCAGCATGTTATGAAAAATCTTCATGAAGATTCAGCCAGTATCTGAAATCTCCAAATTCACTAAGTCATCAACACGGCCACCAGCCCATCAACATTGCAACTACCATCAAAGACACCATCCAAACTACCATCTTAAGCCACCATACCAGCCACTATTGCAGACACCATTAGAACTGAATTTAAATTCAAAAAAAATACTAAAGCACATTAATTTTAATATCATTTGGTTGCAGCAGTAGCTTTGGCTAGCTTATGATGAGCAACAAAATGGCTGGTTATGTTTTCCATGCCTCTCTTTTGCCAACTATGGCTATCTTAGGTCATACCCAGGTATTCCTATAAAAAAAAATCCACTGACACAGACTAGTAAATCATTAGAGTAACTGGAAAAACATGCGACTAAAGAGTACCACAAAATCAGAATGGTGAGGGCAGCCAAACATCTATCAACATTGGGCCAATCTGTTTCAGATATGGTAACTATCAATCTGAAGGTTTTTCAACCATATAATAATCACAGCAAATGGCATCTTGATAAAACTTTAAATATATATATATATATATAGCCATTCAGGTTTTCAGTTTCTCATTTTGATCCAATCATATATGCATTAAGCATGTCTTGCAAGAATTCCTGCCTATACCCATGGTGTGTGTGACTGTACTTGAGTGTATTTTTTGTGAGTGCATATGCATGTTTGGGGAGGGGGGTGTATGAATGTGCTTATGCTTTCATTAATATACAAATATTTGTTTGTGAGTGGTTATTCGTGTAGGTAAATGCTTGTGTGAGCATGCACGTGTGCAATTCCTTGAGTGTATGTGTGCATAGTGTGATTGGATAGCATCTTATTATAATTCACAATTTATCTGCCTGATCACCCTCTCTGCTTGCCTGCCCCACTTGCCTGCCCCACTCACCTGCCCCACTCACCTTCCCCACTTCCCTGCACTGCCTGATTGCACTTGCCCATCCCTTCTTCTGTCCAACATCTGTGTGTGCCTACTCTAACTCCTTCCAACCACTTAAAAAAACAACAACCAAATTCCTGGAATTTGGCTTTAAAATAGCCAACATGGCAACTCTGAACAAGAAAATCAGTTAACTAAGGCTTTTATATACACTGTCCGTGGACTCCAAAGCTATGTTCTCTCCAACATAGCCGCCCCTTTTCTTAAATCCTGAATCTGCCACTGCAGTGCATATTGGTCTTTTTATCCACTTCCCAGAGCTACATCTTTCCCAACCATGCACTAGATAATCTTTATTACTAAAAAAGAAACAAACTACAGCCAGTAAGTGAACATATTGGCTGTGTACATACAACTTAAGTTATAATTCTGGGGGAGGAATATGTTTATATACATGAGAATGGCACATTAGAACTTTCTTGGTGGTGGTTACCCCAAAGGATATTTCAATACAGACTTTGGAATAGGGACTACAACATATAGATGGTAGAATACTTCTTTTTATTTTTTCTTCTATTTAGTATGAGGATAAAACTACTATGTGTCCAGCTTCACCTAGTGCCACAGCAGAACTAAATATGGGCACAACTTGGAAATAAATTCGATTACCCCATTTCACACTTTTCATTCAAGTGGTGAAAATTTGGAGGTTGCTGGAGATTTTTTTTGGTTTATTTAGGAGAGGGTTGATATGCGCAGCAAATATTTGGAATTCTTGTTGACCCCTTTTATCAGATATGACCAATATATTATGTACAGAGCAAATGTTCCACAAAAATAACATTAGTGAATTAATTTAAACTTTAAAAAATTGCTATAATGATTTCTAGTCAGTATTTGGTCAAAAAGTGTTGCTAACAAACATGTTAAGTAATAATGAAAGGGGCAGCCACAATAAAAGATTTTAACACATATTAAGGTGAAGTCTGAAAGTTGAATCTGAAATAGATGCTCTAGTGTTGCAAAACATTGTTAAGTTGGTCCTCATATGTTTACCATTTGGGACAATCAGCAGCATAGTAATGAATAATATCATAAAAGTATCTTACAATATCATGTTCAACATGCAATATTATTGCAGTGAGTTAGAATTAAACATGTGTACACATCAATTACAATAATTGACATTGTCTTTTATAGTGACTCATGGTTTACCTCCATTGCAGAATTCCTGTGGATTGATGAGTGCCTGATTCACCCTTAGATTAGATTACTGACTGGATGAAGTGTCAAGTGACACTGCCATTACAACACCTGGAGGTATCAGCAAAACCATCAGTGTAACTGTAATATTCTGTGGCAAAACTCTGCTCTGGTGAATTGAACAGCTGTGTTGTTGGGTTAACTTTCATACTCTTTCCACCTTCACAGCTTTCGGTAGAAAGCACCAGCTTTTCTTGTTCCATCTCCAGAGGAAGGATTCCCTCTTTGGGAAATACATTTGTGGGACAGTGTTCAGTCAAAGATGAAGACAGATATTTCAGTAGTTTTATTTTTTTGAAACTGAACTAGCTTTTATTGATTTCTCTTTCCCTGATTCTTTCTTTTCAGCTTTACTGGCACTTCTTTCTGTATCTGATCTACCTGCTTTAGTTCCCAAGCCCAAAAAATATATATCAGCAATGTCAGATTTGATCTTCTCAATGCCCATGCACCCATCAATGGCTTGAGTGCCTTGGACATGCTGGAAATGGCATGGTTTAGATATCATTTTCTTCCCCGTGGAATAATTGTTGCCCCTGGCAGATGTATCTTTTAAGTTATAGACATATACCTTCTTGCCATCATAACTTATCCTCTCCTGATAATACATAATGTAGATGCCATGAAACACGCAGCTATAGCGCCTCTCATTTATGATGTACTCTCTGTCACTAAGCCAGCAGGCCACTCTTGATAAAACATACTGCCACCTCATGTCATTAGGGTTGTCCAGGTAAGAGGATACAAATATATACACCAAATACCGGCTTATTTTCGATTCTGCATTGCTGCCTGAGATAGAGGACAGGATTTAATCCATGAGATTATTGGAAATAGTGAAGTTAGGGGGATCAATTTCCAGGCTATGGCTTATTAATAAGCTTTAGAAGAGATAGGTTAAGTCTGACACAGGTAAAGCTGATGGTTACTATATATATTAGGCAAATGCATAAAACTTGTGTTTATGACAGCATCTTACTATGATTAATCTATGTGTTCAAACTCTTTCCAGAGGTAAATACCAAAGGCTACTGAATGTTATGTGGGTGATTTTGAGCTCCAGGGTATCTTCACTATCTCTCCTTTTTTTTTTTCAAAATTGGCCCTGTTGGTTTTTTGAAAGTTTAAGTGGGGTAAGAGGGGGGGGGGGGGGGGGGGGGGAGACTACAAGAGTGATAGTAATAACAAACACATTTATGTAAACACACACTTAAGGCCTGCCCACACTACATAAAAACTGATGGGAACTAATTCGGTCAGTTTTTATGCAGTGTGAGCATGTCTTATAGATGAAGGTTGGGTTTAAATACCCTAGTAGCTTCTCCTGGAGAGATTCTGAGTCAGCTTCTGGAAGTCCAGGTATAAAAAAAGGTGGGGAGGTATACACTTTGACCCCAGGGCGGGAAGATTCAAATAATCGGCAAACTTGCCATTCTGGCTCAGCTATTCTGCAGCCTCATTTCACATTGCATAGGCTTCCCTAACCCACAGACACATCATTATATCCTTTCTTTACCCACTGTAGCCTAATAAAACAACCTTTAGGCTGTCAGACTATTAAGAGCCAGCATTTTGGGGGCAGCAGCACCAAAACCAGAATCTGTAGCAGTAATGTCTGAAGCCATACCTTTTTTTAAGGTAAGCTTATATATAGAGCTTTTTTTATTGTTGAGATAACCATTGTTCAAACAAGTAATAGATACAAGCACAGTACACCCTGGATGTGCCTCAGGCATTGCAGAAAGAAATTTCAGCATTTCTGTACAGAATGTCTGTGGCATATTCAGGGGTGCAAATTGCTCCACTGGAGGCAATCCTTCAGCCACAAGTTCCACTAGCCCCTGCTTCATCACCCACAGTCCTTCCTGCTCCATCACCCACAGTCTTCCTCCCAGCTCCAACAATGGCTCTTCCCAAGAAGCCAGCACAAGATATTCTGGATAAGCATTTACAATAGTTTATTATTCTGATAATATGCTATTCTTTGTCCATTGGAACCATTTCTCCTTCCCCTTCCCTCAGGTGTGCAGCCATAGACTCCAATTAGAAGCACAAGGTAATCAGTATAAACATAAGTAGATGTTTGATTCATGCAAGTTATTCCAATGAATGACAGGACCCATGGAATTTGACCATAGTGTCCCTTCTATGCTTAAAGATACAGAGACTGACCCACCTTGCCCTGTCTGCAACTTGGGGCCATGCATAATCTCACTTTACCCCAGTTGGCTTGTTGGCTCCTCCTCCCCAAGCATGGCCACTATGGTCAAAAGGTACACCAAAAATTTTGGAGGCTTCTTGGCCAGCTGGGGGTATGGATGTACCCACTCTACCTGGCGTACAAGGCCACCAAGACATGGCCACCAAGACAGACATAGCAGACATAAGAGAGGTGATGCCTCACTGTGTAGTGCAGGTAATGCAAAGTAATTACAGACATTATCTTGCATACACATTTTTTCACCTTTTTTAGGACACGAGGGGAAGGTTTCTCAATCCTGAGGGGTTCCCTACAAAGATTTTGAACGTCAATCTAGCATAAAATCTATATATTTATCAGAAATGCACACATTAATAATATTTTTATGAAACTTTCAATGAGTAATCAGATAAGAGGGTGATAGTAATAAGTTGAGCAACAATTAGGAACATGAATTACAATTGCACAATGCATTGGTCATCGAATGTAAAGAAAGGTTCAAATATTTGATTTTTTATGAACAAACAAACTTGAAGGTTGTGGCATTCACTGCCTGATGTGGTATCACAGAAACCTTTATTTTACATTGAAAAAAATTTAATGACATAATAAGATTAGTTAGCTGCTGAGAACATACCAAGGTGGTAACACCAATAACTGGAGCTGTTAGTCCTTATGTAAAGCATCATCAGTCATGAGGTCAGTTACTGAATCACCAAATATGACATGATAACAGTTCAACCAACTTATGCATGATAACAAATGGTCCGCACAATACTAGAATGACTCCTGTATAAACTGAATACCCCACCATCTGTGATGTAGCATGGTAACACCTTCATTTCAATTGCAGCTTTGGCCATTGACTGGGCAGTACATCTGCTCACCACACCAACATTCAATATCTTGGTACACTAATTTATAGAAATACAGTACACCATTCTTTTCACTGAAAGATTATAATTCTGTACTTACTTGAATGGATATACCATTTCCCAATCAACGATATCAGCAAACTGGCTGAAGTGACTGTACTGGCTAGGCAGAATGCTAGCGCATGTAAAGGCATGATGAGTACACACACGCATGCACGCACGCACACACACACGCATGCACACACGCAATCATGCACACACGCACACACGCACGCACGCGCACACACACACACACACACACACACACACACTCTAATGCTAAATAGTAGTACTACTTGGTCCACAAAAAATGAACCATCCTCATGAAGCCAGCATAGATACTGAGAAAACTGTTTGCTCCTGTTCTAGGAGCTGTTCACTTGAGCTCTCCTCCAACCTGTCTAGTAGAGAGAGAAGCAACTGCTGGTTATGGTGGAAGAACCAGGAGATAAAATCTTTTTAGCCATTCAAGCTTGGCCAGGAAGTCATCCTTTGAATTCTCTGATTCAAATGTCATCTGAATGTCGAGGCAAAATTGTGGTAGTTGCTACTGGTTCATTATTTGCATTTAAAAAGGAAACTTACAATCCTGTTTGGGGTGAATATAGTACTCCAATAGCTTCATTTTTTTGGTTCTCCAGTGAAGAGAATTTTAATATTTGATTCAACTGCAGATAGTCTGTTTTAAAAATTAAAAAATAAAGCGGTATTCTTTAAGGTTAAAAACTTCTTGTCATATCAACTTAGAGAAGAGTCATTTTTATAATCAGCAGTTCTGCATTCCTGTCCTACTGTTAGTAACCACTTTTAGGGGAGGGAGGGTGGTGAAGTGCTACCAGTGGGCTTTTGAATGTTTAGGTTTCTGCTTTTAGGGGCCACTGCACCTCTGAAACCAGTGCCACTAGTGGGACAGTGTATTTCCTGGTAGATAGTGGTGCATGGCTTTTCATTCTATGTATGTACAAGCAGATATCTTAGTTTGTTTTGTTATAAAGTCGATCTTACATGCACAGGTGTAGCCATGGCAATATCAAAGTCAAACATGCCAAGTGGCCCACTAAATTAGGGGAGGGGGGGGGGGATAGCCCACATTTTAGACTTGCCAATTCTCTTAACAAACCAGCATTCCAAATTGGCTGATGAATCAACTGGTCTTCCTGGTTCGTATTCAAGACCCTCAAGGAGTAAAATACTAAAATTAAGGAAAGAAATGCTCTATTTAACAAAGAAACATATAACACCTTTTGAAATCCCCCATTCCCCCCCCCCCCCCCCCCCCCCCCCCAGGAGGAAGAGGCCAAGAATGAGCATTTCAGATTTTTTAAACACCCTCATTGGACCAGAAAACATTCACTCATTGTCTAGCTCTCAGGTAGTATAAGTGAAACTTACTGTAAAATGTTCAACAACATGTTGGCTATTGGTCATCAAAATTGCAGAGATGTGCAGCTGGCACATTAATTAGGGCTACCATAGCTACAGATTCAAAAGAGAGGACACTTTGAGAGGGGGGGGTATCATATTTTACTAGTGAACTTTTTGTGTGTGAAGGAGCACCATTAATAAAATGTAATGGGGGAAAAGAGAATGGCATGCTAATCTCAGTCTCCCTCATTTTTATTCACTATAACAGAGAACTGGGCTCAATCTTAACCCTCTACCTGACTACAGTAAAAGTATAAAATATTCATATCATCAATTTAATGCAAGAAAATCAATAATTTGGAATTGAAAAGATCCCAACTTCACTTACTGGTTAAAGATTTTTTATCAACATGGCAGATGTGCTGTCCTGATGATAACTGAACAGTACTTCTTTTTCTTTTTCTTTTTCTTTTTCTTTTTTTTTTTATATAGTTTTGACTTAGCTATCTTGTTGCCCATTATGTATAACCTGGTATTATTTTTGGTCTAATATTCATGAAGAAAATTAGCAGAAATTTTTACCTCTTTTTTGGGGGTGTAACTAATCATTGATGTCACAGGGGGGGGGGGGGGGGGGGGGGGGGCACCTGCAGCAAAAGCTAACTGAGAATATAGGCTAATTCAACAAACAGGCAACAATTCCTGGAGTCAGGATGCCCAATTCTGCATGTAAGTCTAGGAGTGGCAGCAGCATAATTATAATAAATGACAAAGCAACTGCAAAAAGCTCTGGGTGTCTTTTGAAGGTATAAGTGAAGAAGAGGTCCTTTTGGAGAGTGTAAAAATTTCTCATGACTTCATAGACAAGTGACACTGCTTCTTTTTCAGCTCAATCCAACTCTGATTCAGGTCACTAGCTAAGTGGCAATTGTTGTTTTTACACTAGAATAACATTTATAGCTAGTAATTGCCCTGGGCTATTGGCTACAAATGTTATAACAAGTATAAAAAGAACACTTACACAGTTTGCTTTATATATATATATATATATATATTCAGCTATAATAAGAACAGCTACAAAATTTGCTATATAGCTAGCTAGCTATTAAATATCTAACTACACAACAAAAATGGTTAGCTAGCTAGCAAGTATTACTATGACAAATACAAAAAAAAAAGTCTTTGATCCTCATTTTTTGTATCTATATAGCTAGCTATATATTTCTAGCTCCCCACAAAAAGTAGCCATAGCTATATTTTATCATGACAAACAAAAGTCTTTGGTCTCATTTTTAACACCTGAATCAGAGCTAGATGAAACTGAAGAGCAGTATTAATAGGATCTGAAAGTAGGAATAACTATTGCACTCTCCCATGGGGGAGATCTCTTCACTTATTCCTTTCGATTCCCTACTCAACTATTCCTTTTTTGTTGCTATTTTGCTAGATATCAATGTGCTGCTACCAATCCTGGAATTACCAACAGAATACTGCTTCCTGACTGGAGAAATTGTTTACATTAAAGTAGTGCATCACTTACATAGGGTTTTTGCTGCAGTTGTCCCACTTGTGATATCATTGAAGAATTATAGTCAAACAAGAATTAAATTTTGAAGCAAAGTTTTCAAAATTTTCCAAATTTTTTTTTATTATTATAAGTTATGCATTGAGAATAACAAGATAATACAATAAAAAAGATTTTTAAAATTCCAGTTCAGTTCCCCTTTAACTGCCAACTGGAAAATCGTAAGTTAGAATCCAGGTCTGCCAAACTGGAAAACCACGGTTAGAATCCTGGTCTGCACTCCTTTGTTCTTTTTCTTCTTTCCCTTGTTCTGTCTCTCCTTTTTTTCCCTTCTCCACCCTGTCAGGCAAATACTTTAGCTATCACCAATAGAGAGTATCCTGGTACATATTAGCCAACAAATTTCTGGCTAGACAAAAATCAGTTCCCACAAACTGTATTCCAGCTCACTAAGAGCAACAATTGAAAGCATGGTTAAACGACCTTCATGACAAAGCAATCAGTAATCAAGATCAAATAATGTACTCCAATATGGTACTAGTCTCAAAATAATATACACACTAAAGATTCACTTCAATAAGAGTTCAGTTGTAGTTCTTCTATTTCTCTTCTCTCTCTCTCTCTTTCTGATCTTCTTCTCTTGAGTTCCCTCTTTATAGTAGCTGCCATGCACTTCCTTGCTCTGAGATGTGAACCAATCAGTTTGCTCCAGCTCACTTCCAGATGTCATCATTTCTTCTAGACAGTTCTCTGTAAAATTTGATGGGTAGCTCTGTTTTGGTGTCCTGACTACTTGTGGTGAAACTCAAAGAGAATCTTGGTGAGGTGGTTTACCTGTGGTCATTTCTTCCAAGAACTTTATAATCTCAAATTGCTCATTAGTCCAGATATCATTTTTAATGCAGATATCATTTTTTATCTACAGTCAGGATAGGTTTTTCTGACACCTCCCCATTTTGTCTTCCTTCATTTTTTTACCACTTTTTTCCCTATCTTTTTTCTTCCTATCTTTATCTTCCCACTTTTTTTTTTTTTTTACTTCTTATCCTTCCCACTCTCACCCCCAGCCCTTTTTTTTAAATCCTAAAGTCACATCCCTGCAAATTGTCAATACAAAAAAGGGCCTACAAAACCATGGCCCTATGATAAGGCACTGGTCTATTTAGCAGGATATTCTGGGTTAGAATTCAATCCTTCCTCCTCCTCTCTCTTTTCTTTATTTTTTCCCCTCCAATTTAATTTTTTCCTCCTTTATTTTTCATCCTGCTTTTATTTGAGCTGTTGGGGAATGCATGTTTTATAAGTTCATTTATAATTTAAGTAGGCTGCATGTCTATTTAATTATTTTAATCCTCTTGAGATCTTTGAAAAGATGTGACCAAAAGGAATGTAATAAGATGGGAAAGAAGAAAAGTAAAAAAAAGTATGGGGGAGAAAGGAAAGAAAAGAATGAAGATAGTGAGTGGAAAAGGAAAAAATGGAAGATTAAAAAAGGGGACTGAAAGAAAAGAAAAATGAAGAAAGAAAAATAGAAGAAAGGGAAAATAGGGGAGAAGAAGAAAAGGAAGGAAGGAAAAAGAGGAAAAAAAAGAAGGAAAGAAAAAAGGAAAAAGGATAAAAGATACAGATATACTCACACTAATTAACTGTTTTCCTCTACCTTTTTGCCTTACCTAGAATCCTGCCTCAATGCCATCATTCCAGAATGACGCAAGGTCAGATTTTTCAGGGGTTAGCAATTGGTGCTATGTTGCCATAAGTGGAACCAAGGAGTTTGCTGTGGCAGACAGACAGACTCAACGACAGACAGACAGACAGACAGACAGACAGACAGACAGACAGACAGACAGACAGACAGACAGACAGACAGACAGACAGACAGACAGACAGACAGACAGACAGACAGACAGATGGATGGACAGATGGACGGACGGACAGATGGATGGACAGATGGATGGACGGACGGATGGACGGATGGACGGACAGATAGACATCTCCTTTTATATATATTAGCATTCAATTGCAGACTTTGGCCGCATTGCTTGCTAGGCCCACCTTCAGTGGGCTGTGGTCACAAAATTGTCTTAAATAAGAACATGTCTTATAGGAGGACATGTTTTTCTGGATCATATGCCTTTCAGGATGACATGTGTTATGATAGCATATGTGTTGAGAGAGGTCAGGCTTCGTTGTAGGAAATGTCTTATGGGAGGTCATGTATTGGTGGAGTGCATGCCTTCAGGATGGTATATCTTGCAAAATGTTATGTTTTACTGAAAGACATGTCTTACTGGAGGTCATGTTTACTTGAGGGTAGGTATTATAGGAGGGCATGTATTGCTATTGGAGATGTCTTAGTGGGGTATGGTTGTCATGTCTTTCAGGAGAATATGTGTTACAGGAGGACATGTGTAGTAGGTTGGCATGTCTTGCAGGTCTGTGCAGAAGCAACCATTTAAGCTGCTGTGAGTTTAGGCATCTGGTTGTTGTTGTTTTTTTTCTTTCTACAGTAAGTTTTGTTTGCTCTGAGACATGCTTTCCAAGAATTTATGTTTGAATATTTTTCTTGGGTAGGTAGGTTCATTCATGTGGTCTCTTGGTTGATTTAAAAAAAAAAAATTTTTAATGCTATGTCTATGGTATTTTTGAAATGTTTTCGTGGGAATGCCAATGCATTACTTTTGATTTGGAATGAATTGATGAAGGTTCAATTGAATTGGTATCATTTTAGATTTTAGGAAGAAGTGTTGATGGTTCAAATGAATGGAAATTAATTAAGTGGTGCAGGGGTAGTGGAGAATTGGATTTTATTTTGGTGTACAGGAATAATGGTGAGCAGGAAGTTGGGGAGTTGGATGGAAAAGAGGTTTGTGTGTGCACAGATTTCTGTACCTCCAGCTGCTCTCCAAAAGCAGTTGCTTGTCTGCAAGATTTTTGTACCATCAGCAGCTGTGCAAAAGCAGTAGTCCCTTGCAATAGTAGGATTTCATGGAACACTTCTTCAGAGTTCATCAATTTTTTCTTTGGAATTGCTGATAAGTTGCTCTCTTTTTTTTTGTTAACTTGGCAGGCCATGTTCAAATTATTAGTGCCTCTTTGATGTGGTAGCGTGTGAAAGGCTGTGTATTCCCTTTGATGTAAATAAAAAAGGTGGATTACTTTAGAGTTCATCTTTTTTTTTCCTTAAATTGCTGATACTTTTTTTTTCCTTGTCAACTTGGCCATATTGAAATGCATTAACGACCCTTGTGATAGTGTGTGAAAGCCTGTGGATTCACTTTGATGGAAATATAATGGCAAAAGAGGAAGAGCCTTTTTTGGCTTCTTTCAGTCACTACACTTGAACAATGGTGTTTGGACGAATGGGACATAGCCCCAGGTTACTTTCACTTACCTGAATATCACATCTACCAATTTTCAACAGGATCCTTACAGCCATTTAGAAGATTACTGGACATAGATATAAACATATAAACACCACTAGCTATATTAGTATAAGATGCTAGCAGCATATACCCGGCATTGCTGCCAATATCAACATGAAACATTACAGAAACTAATCCAATTTTGTCCTGGTTGCCCCTTTAATTAACTTTGAGTAGCCAAACAATTTCTAGTTTGTGTGGCTAATACCAAACCACACACATTGTCATACCCACATGTAGTTAATAATGCTCACCCAAGACTCTATATGCCAAATTGTAGCATGATTTGTCAATAAATGAGTATTTGGCAGGCATAACGTTGTCCTATGGGTGTGGCCAGGACCAAACTGCACCCAGTGACACACACACATGTGATCAATAATGCTCACCCAGTTTCTTGGAAGTCTTATTCCAAATTTTTTTTCTGGTTGGTCATTTCATAACTTTTGAATAGCCAAAATGACTTCCAGTGGCTGTGGCCAGACCACACCCACATTTGGTTAATAATTCTTTCCTTGGTACTTGGAGACCACATGCCAATATTTTGCCTGATTGGTCTCTGATTAATTTTTTAAAGCCAAAATTACTTCCTGTGAGTGTGGCTATGACCAAACTGCACCATTACCATGCCCGAATGTGTTTAATAATGCTCACCTGGGTTCATGGAGAGTATGTATTGAATTTCAGCCTTTTTGGTCCATGTGTTTAGCCATGATGCCTAGACACAAACATTTACAAACCCAAATATATATTAAAGTGTGTTTGTTGATTTAACTCCTTCAGTCCAATCGTTATTCGGAATTTTTTTTTACACACCAATGGGAAGAGGTGTAGCCAGGAGAGATCCCACCCATATTACTCCCAAAGTTAAGTTGTGTATACATACCATATATCAAGTCTGTCGCACCAGGGTTTGTTTGTCCAAAGTACTATTTTTGGCCTCTTTTGGGCCTGACATGAAAACAGAAGTGGTCATGGTCATATAAATGTACTTAAAACATTCTTCAGATTATTTTGATTCTAAATATATATGGGTTCATTGATCTAACTCCCTAGGTTCAGGTGTTTTTGCTGAAATGCCATTTTTGTTATTAATAACCTTACACAGAGAAAGGAAGTGATGTGGCCTGGTGGGATCCAGCCCATTTTACTCCCAGAGTGAAGTTGTATATACATACCAAGTTTTAGATCTGTAGCTCCAATGGTTCATCTGGCAAAAATATCATTTTTGGCTTTTTCTTGTTACCATGGTAACTACTTTTCAAAAAATTTTAGTTCATGTTTTAAGTTGGGTAAAAACTATCATCATATAAAGTTTCAAAAAAATCCATCCATGGGTTTGGCCAGAATGGTGATACAAGCATACAGACAGACAGACAGACAGACAGACAGACAGACAGACAGACAGACAGACAGACAGACAGACAGACAGACAGACAGACAGACAGACAGACAGACAGACAGACAGACAGACAGACAGACAGACAGACAGACATCTCCTTATATATATATATATATATATATATATATATATATAGGAGATAGGAGATATATAAAATAATACTGTTTCATTTTCTATTAGTTTGTTTTGAGATAACCATCCAAACTGCTG
The DNA here is from genome assembly GCA_963969325.1 of Lycopodina hypogea. Lineage (NCBI taxonomy): Eukaryota > Metazoa > Porifera > Demospongiae > Poecilosclerida > Cladorhizidae > Lycopodina > Lycopodina hypogea. Next base: position 4,580,442 of record OZ017793.1, on the reverse strand, counting down.
AACAAATCTATATATTTTTTTAAATATTGCATGGATCTTTAGCAATGCAGAAGCTTTCTCCCTGATTTTGATTAGCAATATCTTATTTTCCAGGTTAATGATATAATTTTTCATGAATAAAAAAATGGTGGTAAGGCTAACCACACCAGAGGAAAATCTTTGCTGATTATGCAATACATTTGGTGTTACAATGGTAGATGGTTTTGACCTGGGAATCTACCAGTTTATCATCCCTCCAAAAGAGGAATTAGCATCAAAACATAAACTGCAAAGAGTAAAAGTATGTTCAAGAATGTGAAGGGGGGGGGGAAATGGAGGCTATCAACCTAACTTCTCACTTTACCGGTCTGAATTCGATATGTCTGGCTCAGGGATGGACAACTATTCTTTTGGGAGACAATTGCAATATTTACTTCTTATCTATCCATCTTTTGTATTTGTGGATATGTTTGTTTTATTGGAACACCATGTCCATTAATTAAATAACCTGGCTATATACCTATACATAAGAAATGTCTTTATATTTTACTTGTCATAATCACAAATATTTTCCTGTCCAGGCAGTACTGGGTATATTCTACTAGAAAGATCTCTATACCATAAAGATCAAACTATCTCTCTGTTTGTCTGTGTCAGCAATTTACGCTTGAACAGGTCAAATTTGATCTACAAACCCATATATTTGGAATCATTGTCGTCAGGAGTACTTTTTAAGAAGGTTTATATGGAAACACTCCTTCCTGTGTTCAAAATTGACAAAAATTGTATTTTGGCCATACTAACATTAGAAGCTACAGACCTAAAATGTGATATGCACACATAACTTTCTCGGAGTAACATGGGCTGGGTCCCAAATAGCCACACCTCTTCCTTTGGCTGTGTAAGGCTAAGAATATCTAAATTGTACGCAGAAAAATATATGGACCTATGTGTTAGATCCACGAACCCACATATATTTCCAAAAGGTGTCGCTTGGGGAATTTTTAAGTATATTAATATAACCACACCCCTTCCTGTGTCTGTGTTAGGCCAAAAAAATATTTAAAAAAAATCAAGACAACCCCTTGCAGCTAGAGACCTAAAACTTTGTATGCATACTCAACTTGAATTTGGGCGTAACATGGGCTGGGTCCCACTTCTTTCTTCTGGTTTTGTTAGTGTAAAAACTGTATGTAAGTATGTACACTTGTGTATATCCACTCATTACCAAAACACCACACTTAAAAACTCCCAAACTTCAGAGTAGACAGATCCTACACCAAGGGTGGTTTTTAGCCCCAAAAATTGCATCACCTGACTACATCTCTTCCTGTGGGCATGTCAGGTCAAAAAATGTCAAAATAAATAAATCTAATTATGGTACTTATGCCAGTCCAATTCATGAACTTAGAACCTAGAAGCATAGAAACACAACTTGACTCTGGTAAAGAAATGGGCTGGGTAACACTAGGTAACTCTGTCCTGTGAGTATGTCATTATATCCTGGACAATGCAGGGTATATTTGCTAGTACATATAACCATCATAACTAGATGGACATGGTAATTGTCCACCAATTTGGAGCACAAAACTTTTTGTTGCATCTACCTTTTTTTGTTGACAGTATTTAGTTGTAGCATATTTTCATGTATTTTGGGATTATTGATGTAAGATGTATTTAACAAAGGCAGAGAAGATGTAATTGATCTTCTTTGCCATTGCAAGCCTAGAATAAGTTGTCAGGACATGAAATAGTATACTGGTCATAATTATATATAATCAACATTCCTTCATCAGAATATTTAATATGGAGGACATTCAGATATATAGTTGGAAAAAAAATCAGAACACATCAAACATTCTAATATTATCATGTTAATATATTGTCCATTGTTATTTTGTTATCATTATTGTTTTTTATTATTGTTTTTATCACAGCTCTGATTAATGTGCGACTGCTCAGAATGAAGTATCTGGAGTAAGAACTCATACATTGCTGGAAGAACAACCATGTCTCCTTATGCCAGATGTCTTGGGATGAACACGTTTTCTAGAGCCACAAATGTTGCACTGCAGGAAGAAAAACCTTTTGTTCTTCTTTAGGATGGTATGTGGGTAATAACAGGTTTTGCACACCACGTATTCCTCTGCAACAGGAATGGACATGCAATTAAATTATCATGATTAATACGTATTGGTGTGTTATATATGTGCGAATGCGTGTTGTATGCATGTGGGTATTCATTGGTGAGTTCAAGAAAGTGTGTGCATATGTGTGAGTGTCATAAAATGAAATATCTGGTGGGGGGGACATACTTTATCATATTTCAATATTCCTGAATTTACTTACCTTTTGTGATGGTATATTACCAATTAAGGTTTGTGTACCAACAAATAACTACCTAGTATGTTTCGTTTCCTAAAACATTCCCTTTAATTAAGTTAGCAGAATTCTGCTAGACACCATGGATTTATGAAAAAAAAAGGGTCACTACTTCTTTAATTTGCTCTGGGCTGGTTCTACATATTCTGGAGATGCTTCCGAAATATCGATTAAGAAGCAATGGAGTAAACCACATGAATTTCCCAAAAGTGTTAAATTAGATACAAATAACAACACCATTATGCATCGCCAGATTAAATCAATAATCTTTTGATGCTACATACCATGTATAATTTTCATATTCTATATCATATCAAATAGACCTGAGTGTTAGACACTTATACATTTATAATAGTCTACAGCTGTGAGAATATATGACTTACTTGCATATTTACGTAGAACATGGATAATTTGCTTCTCCTGGAATATTCCTTTAATAAGGAGTTCATTGTTACTGGTTACTGAACCACTAAACAAACCAAAAAAAAACAACAAATAACAACATAGACGTTAGAGTTATAATGGTCATATTACATATACAAAGGTGAGAAGTTTTGTAATGTAAATTGTATGGAGTAGAACAGTGTTGCCATTACTAATGAAACAGTGTAATAATTGTGTATATTTCTTAATATGTGTACACATGGCAATTTTTAATTATAATTTACTGGGGCAGTAAATACTCCACAACTAGCAAACAGTGATTTCCTCCAAATGCTCCACAATTATGAATCAACGGTTACATTTTTACGCAGATATTACAAATAAACATAATTACTGCAATAACAACCCACCCACTTTTTCTATTGTATTATTCCAAACATTAACCTATTTTATTTTATACCTTGTGCCAAGTTCCGACATCAAAAATGGTAAAACATGCTTCGGATGCCGATGTATCCTGAGGAAAATAAACCAAAAAAATTGCATACTAATATGTTACATACAAATGCATGCAAGACAACAGGTATGTACACAAAAAAAAAGTGTATATAACAACACAGATGTACACTTAAGAACAACATTACTGAATGGAATGAAAAATTATCCTAAAGTTCAGATGCAGTTTCAATTTGAAAATTTTGTCCAGTGGCACTTCAGCCATGGTTTACCTGTAGTTTTGACAGTGTGGAGGTGTGAGATATTAGTATCAAGTTGTGAGAATGTAAGAAAGGTACCTAATAAGTGGGACACTTAGCAGCTATGCACCCTCCTACACAGCACAACAGAACTGAAAAATATAAATGACCACTACTGCCACAATAGCATGTTGCCTGGTGTGCAAATATGTTGTTCAGTCTATGTGATGTCTGTATTATAATGTCTAAGTCATGTATTGTTATGTGTACGCTGTGTTGTCATGTAAATCTGCATTCTAATGTGACAGTGTACACCCTAGTGCATGTCTACACTATTATATGTTGCATATGCCCAACATAAAATAAAACCCAAAAATAAAGGGGGGGGGGGAGGACTATTATATGTTGCATATGCCTAACATAAAATAATAACCAAAAAGAAAGGGGGGGGGGGGCCAGACCTTTTTCCTGGTATATAAAATTCTGTTATTCTAGACTTGGGGGGAAAGGGGTGCTAAATGTATGCCATCTGTGAAATCAATGCAAAATTTTGAAACAGTTTTAGTTGCATGGAAAGGGTTAGGGTGGTGAACCCTGCAATTAATTAACTTTTAACATATTCAGATATTTCAAAATTTCCCATATAGAATGACCCAATTGTTTGGTACAAGCAAAACAATAAGCAATAGCAACCTTGAACAATAATAAAGGAATAGTCCAGGAGCTATGTATCCCCCCCCCCCCCCCCCCCCCAATTGTCTATAAAATTTCTTTTCCTTAAAAATGCTATATTTAACTGAATTGTTATCTGCAGCAGCACAAAGAAGTTGGCCTCCATGGGTAAATGACAGAGAAATTATTAATGTTAAGTAATTAATAAAAATGCAATAGCCTGAGGTAAATGGCAAAATTACCAGTATCCATGAGAAATTGGCCAAGAGGATAGAAAAGAACAGTTCTGTTTTGTCAATATGAAGTGGAACACCTAATTGCTGAACAGTTACAAAAACATGGAAAAAACACAGATACCTACACAGATCTGGTAATGGTCACCCCAATAGTGATACAAACCAGGGAAGAAACACACCAATTTTGGATAAAGATATGGTGGTGGTGTCTCCTGCCAACAAGAACCCACTCTGGAGGGTATCATGGACCATGTCTTACAATCTCCAGCCATTCCCACCACCAAAGCCAGAAATTCTTCCACTAAATGCTCTGGTATACCCTTCTATAGATGTCTCTCATGCTGGGTTACCCCATCATCTTTGTCTTATGTATAGATTTTGACTTTTTTTGCCTCACTAGACAGATGATATGAAGATGTATGGCCATGCAGGTAATATTTTTCTGATGAGAAGCGCTCAGTGGTGCAGGTTGTGTCTACCTTGAAAAACAGCTTCCCTTGGTTTAATTATTTTACAGGAAAGTGGATGACTAAAAAATAAACACACATACATACAACTATTTTTAGAGGGATATCCCTGAAGGAAAAGATGTAGAAATGTGAGAAAATAATAAGTTCAAATTCCTCCTATAACCAAATAGTGTATGCATGCTAATTTTCAAGTCTATTGGTCCAAGAGTTTGTCAAGCCATAAGTAACTCTTATGTGCCTTTTTTTGGTCTGACATGTATGCACAAGGCCAGGTAAAGATCCCCAAATCTTCCTTGCCCTGGCCATGTTGAATCCAAATATATGCGTTCATTGGTCTAACTTGGAAAGTGCAGGTTAAAGAAGGGGATGAATGGAGTATAGAGAGTGAAACTTAATATATGTAGCTAGTACACTAGATGACAAGTATGTCAGATTTGCTGGGAAATTTATGGTGTACTTAAATGAGAAACTACACAGTAAAAAAAAAAAAAAAAAAAAAAAAAAAAAAAAAAAAAAAAAAAAAAAAATTAAAGAATAAAAGCCTGGCACCACTCTGGTAGAGATTACTAACCCACATACTTACATCTCACAGATCTTTTTGAAATTTATGAAGGATGTCAGCTTAGACCCCACTTTCACCACATGTGGGCTCTCTACAACCAATTTCTTCTTCAGTCTCTCCAACCTGGGCGGACCTCTCCCTACCATTGCAAAATGGCATAGTTTTTCAAAGAGCCAGGTTAGTATGTATGAAGAAGCAGTAATAACCAAAGAGGAAGCAATTGCAACTGCAACAACAGAACTAACAACAAGAAGATAGTCAGTCATAACAGCTTTTAGAACCACGGCGTATTTGGTTCTTTTGGTAAAGTATAGACAGAGTGTAAATTAAAGTGTTTGATTGGCCTAATTACCCAAATACATCATGTGACTTCTATCAATTCCGTTTCATGTCACTTCCCCTGCAATTGTTTGGCAAGCATTTCACATCTCTTCCCAGACAAGCTGAGTCTCAGACCAACCACAGAAAATCATCCCATATATTATTTTCGAAAACTCCCGAGTGTGCCTTTGTGCCTGCCTGCCTGCCTGTGTCAAGAAAAACTTTTGAACTGTGGGTCTTAAGACAGTGAATTCAACTTCATTCTGCTCCCTACATGGTCCTAGGGGTGCAGAAGGCCATCAAATGTCTTTAAAATGTCCAACTAAAAGGTTAGAGGTAAACTAAAGCCTTTTCTTTAAGCCAATTGTGTTGGTGAAGTAGGTGGAGTAGGTAAAAGGTTGACAGCATACCCACCCATGATAACAACAAAAAATTAATTGTAGAAAATTAAATCTACCCCAGTACAGCTGAGAATGAAAAACTTTTTAGCTGGCTTTGTACCTGTAGTCATTCTTCTTAAATATTTGTGAAATTAAGTACAGTATAACCTCAGAGTCAGCTATCCCAGAGTTAGGAACAAGACCAGTTCACCACAGTAAAGCAGAACAATAAAAGACCTGTGCTGTATATGGCAAATATATAATTATTTAAACTTGGGAGCTCAGCTTCAGAAATGCTGCTGCTCCAGTGTTCTCTCTTCCCCCCCCCCCCCCCCCCCATTTCTCCCTCCCTATCTTTCTCTCTCTCTCTCTCCCTCTCTATGCTTCCACACTTAAATAAGTACAATTTTTCACTGGAGGCAGGTGGGGGGGGGGTTCACAAGGAAACAGCTGCAGCAGCCTCTGGGTTATGGACAAGGTAAAACAATGAAAAATCATTAAAGTTGGCATAATATATTTAAAAAATTGAAAAAAAAAGGGTTTTATTTATTTATTTATTTTTTAAATGAAAGATAAAAAAACAGTTCTAAAATTTCCCCTGCCACAAATTGTGGATGTCAATCAGAATAATACTAAACCATAAACACCAATAAATAAATTTTAAACAATTAATAACATTTAAAAAATGAAATAATAAACAAATAGGAGAAAAAATGAATGAAAAATATTAAAAGTAACAAGTGGGGTGTCCAAAGGAAGGGAGAGAGAGAGAGAGAGAGGGGGGGGGGGGGGGGGGGGGGAAAGGTGCTAAAACAGCTGCTGCAGCAGCCAAACTCTGGGTTGTGGGCAAATGTAAATAAATTTAAAAATTATAAAGTTGACAGGATATACTCATGAAAAATTGAAAAAAAAAATTTTTTTTTTAAAATTTTTTTTTGTTTTTGTTTTTGTTTTTTTAAAGAAAGATAAAAGAAATTAGTTTAAAAATGTTAACCAGAATAATACTAGACCATGGCAACCAATGAATACATCTTTAAACAAGTAATGAATACATTTTTTAACAAGTAATGATATTTATAAAAAATAAAAATAATAAATAAAAAGAAAAAATAGAAAGGATGGAATATTGAAAGTAACAATGTTAAGAATGGGTAACTACACCCACTCTAAATAAAATAATAAATTTAAAAGAAATGAATAAAAATATAGAAGAAACAATTTTAAGGATTTGTAACTAAACCTTTCAAAATAAATAATAAATTTTATTTAAATGAATGTATGAAAAATATTGAAAAAGTAATCACTATACCCACTAAAAATAAAGCAATAAATAAAAAAAATAAAAAAAGAAGAGAATGAATGAGAAATATTGAAAGTAACTATGTTGAGTATGTTTAACTACACCATTTATGGCTAGCCAAAAATTAGGTTAAAGTACACTAGAGACAACACAAGATAAATTTCAGGCTCATTTCACCTCCATCCATGAAACTACTAAAACAACAACTAAAACAGCAACAACCAACAACAACCAGGGCACAGGAAGTGGGGGGGTGGGGTGGGTGGACAGTGAACTCTCCATGAACAAATGCATAGGGGCATCAATGAGGAAAATGTCCCTACCCACACACAAATCAATCAGGAATTGGAAATAATTTGAAAAAAAAAAAACCTACAATATCATTAGCTGCATCTATGGATGGAGACATTAGATATTTAATAACTGGAAGAAGAAGGAAAAAAAAACTGGAGACATTCACAATTGCTATTAAAATACTGTTATGGAAGCCATTTATCCAATTAATGCAATTGCTGCCAAGCAGAAAAATTAACTTGAAACTCTTCTAATGCCCTTTTCAATTATGGCTAAGATAATGTTTGATGGACTAAGTGCTTTGACTATT
>OZ017793.1:4517822-4572257 GCA_963969325.1 Lycopodina hypogea | reverse complement strand
TCTTGCTGCAGCCATGAAGAGGTTGCCAAAGGAAAACTGGTTCCTCCAATCAAGCTCCTGACCTACTTCCCTTAGTCTGAGTCTGATCTCTACCAATTCCCCCCCCCCCCCCCCCCCCCCCCCCACTCCTTCTCAGCCCCTAATAATTCCCTAATCCCTATTTCGTATGTCAATCCCTGGGCTCTGTTTCCATGTTCCTATGTTTATTTGTGTTCTGTAAAGAATTTATTCTCAAAGAATAATTATTCTGGTCTTGCCACCAACACATAACCATCTACTCACTCCAGAAAACCTAGAAACATTATTTCACTAACCAACACAAAATTAATTTCTTTTTAAACATTTTTAATCCCCACCAAAATGAATACCTTTTTCCTTCAAGTTTTTAAAAATTTTCTAAGACTTTCAACACAGCTGTTCCAAACTACAGCTTCAATGCAGCTTCTGATTAGTATACCTGAAATAACTTTTTGTGATTTATATGTGCACAGATAAAGATCTATTTATATATTGATTCCTTGGTACAAAAAATTAAAATTAAACTTCAGGTGGAGCATCCAACATCTCTAAAAGTTTGAAAATTGCTAATACCAATCATGTATATGAATAAGACAACCTGTATACATATAAATCCAAAGGCATGCTTTTATGTTGAATAAGGCTTCCAATGGCTGTTCCTATTTTGATGAAAATTTGCAAACATAATCATTGGGAACTGGGACAGGTAATAAAGTAAATTGAAGCAACTGAAAGGAACCCTGGTGTGGGAGCAGAGAAGTCAAGCAGAGAAGTCAAGCAGCTGCCACAAATAGAAAGTGGTTGGTAACTGTTGATGCCCTTGAAAAATTTGCAGGCTAAATTTTCATTGCCATTATTCTTTAAAATGCAATGTTCTAATTTTCCTGGGACATTTGAAGTGCCTTTATGTTGTATATAAAAATTCAATATTGGTTTACCTGGGCTAAGCTGGGAAGTTGCCTGGCCAATATTGGTGGCTCCTGTTTCTCAGTGGTGGTGTTAGTCCTAGAGTTTTATGGGTTTGGCTGGAATGATGGTATAAACATACAGGCAGACAAATTCTGTTTTTTCCCAGACATGCCACCTGTCTTAAAACCATCTCAGGGTGGGTCTCCTCCATCCCTAAAAATTTGGTCAAAATCTAACAGAGGGATTTTGAGAAGCAGATGAACAAGTTACATAGGTCTTCTAATATATATATATATATATCCCTTTGAATTGGAGAAGCCACACACACTGTTGGGAAGAAAAAAAGAGGCCCCCATTTTGAAATCCTTGATCCACCCCTGAGGAATGAATGGTGCTTGCTTCTGGGTGCCATCATGGACATATGCAGGGTAGCTTATATGGCATGCAAGGCCAAGGGAGTAGCTGTACACTCTGTTTCAGCTATCTCTGATACTCCCACTGATGCTCATGACAGAAAGCAACACTGTGAAGAAGTTGCATGCCTTACTGACTCGGTCTTCCTTATCCACTTGATCTCACCATCGAAGTTCATACAGAAGTTCATACAGAAGTTCATACAGAAGTTCATACAAAAGTTCATTCAGAAGTTCATACAGAAGTCAGCATAGGCACAGTCCAGACCCACCCAGTTTCTCTTCAAGTGATTCACTCTGCTGGTACCATGCAAAATTTGAAGAGGTGGCACTAAGTGCAAAGACCCTTGCACCAGTTCCTAGCGACCACAGGTGTTACCAGCCCAGTTCTCAGACATCTCTTATGTAAGTGACAAACACACACACACATAATTTTAATTGATACAGGGTCTTACCCTCAACCTTGGCCTCAGACCACCACTACTGTGGACCTTTATCATTAATGATGTTCAGAAGCCAATTATTTTTGCTGACTTTTTAAAATATTTTAGACTACTTGTTGACATAAGCAACATAAGTTGATGGATATGACCACACATTTGCACATCTAGGTTATTCTCTCCATCCCTACCACACTCTATTGCCAGATTTTCCAGAACTCATGCAAGTTTGCACACACCTGTTAAGCATGATATTGTTCATCATATTGAGACCACAGGTGCAACAGTTACAGCTCGACCCAGACATCTGGCACCTGACCGTCTCTGTGCAGCCAAGCAGGAATTTCAGCACATGTTAAGGCTTAATATCATCCAGCCCTCCTCCAGCACCTGGTCCAAGTCCTCCTTGGTGTACCCTCAGCCTGCACTTACATTGACTATGTCCTCATTGCTTGTTCAACCCTCCCTAGAGCAAAACCTCAAGAATTTACTAACTGTATTTAATCATCTCAACATGCATGGCATTGTCATTAATACCAACAATTGAATATTTGGTGTCACAATACTCAATTTTCTCAGTTACACATCAATTGACAGGGTATCACCCCTCAGCCTGAAAAAGTTCAAGCTGTTCGAGATTTCCTCAACCCCAGTCTCAAAGACAGTTGCATCAGTTCATAATCAGTTCATAATGTTTGTAAACTTCTATCATTGTTTTCTTCCTCACTGGGATAACCTGATGCAACCTCTACATGGTCTCCTATCCTCAACAAAGTCCGAGTCTCAGACTTTCACATGGTCTGACTCAGTTCTTACTACTTTCATCACCATGAAGAAAGTCTCTCTCCTGTCATATTCAGACTCCTAAGTGTCAACTTGACTCATGGACCAATGCATCAACACAGATATGGGAGCAGTCTTACAACAGCATATCAATGATAGCTGGCAATCAATCACATTCATTTACAGGAAGATGCCATCTGCCAAGACTGACTACAGTATCTTCAACGGGGAACTGCTAGGGGGGGTGGGAAGCAAATATCAGCTGCTTTCCAGGCTTTAAATCAAAATCTTCAGTAAAAAAATTTTCAAGCAAATACCAGAAAGCACAAAAACAGGCATGAAATGCCACAGCTAGCTGCAGTCATTCCTACCACCACTACCAACCAGACATCCAATTTTAGTTCTGCAGTTAAAGGGTCAGACATAACTGATGAGGTAAAATAAAGCATTTGCAAAGAAAGGAAACATCAGCAATCACTGTAAGGTAAAGATCAAACTGGTTTCACAAGTGTTGCTTGCAATGGATGATTTGAAAAATATTTGTATATAATATAGAATTTTATGCTAACCTTTCAAAAAAATTCATTGCTCAGCAGAATACGAAAAGCTAAGTGCTAGCTCACCCCAGGCTCACTGAAATTTGTTCAAAGCTACTCCTTTTGCTACTTTTTAGACCCATCACTGTAATTATGCCAGGTAATTATTCTACAGTAGTTATTCCAAGCTTAAGGCAGATTATTCCACCACCATGAATATTTGTCTTCATAGTTCCTCCTTTATTCTTCCTGATGGTAAGACACAAAACTTTTTTTCCCCTGGTTTTGCTATTCCATTCACCATTTTGAAAAAGGGGTATTTGTTGTTGACTGTCTACCATATATATACACTGAAGGCCGGACAGAAATACAAGCTTAAAAATAATGATCCAGTATTTAAACCTGCATCAACAAATGAGTAACTAGCAAAGGAAAAAAAACAGTAGAACAACTCACCCTACCTAAGTAGTTTGCTCAATGTAGTATGTACAGATTGTTGTAACTACTTTCATCAATCACACAAACATGATACAATTAATGAACACTTTTATGAAAGTAATGCTAATTTTTGACACTAAGAGCAACTTCCAGTGAGTGTGGCAATAAACAAACCACGCCCAATAGTAGGATAATCACACTCTTTTGGTCATATGGAGATCACATGCCAAATGTTATTGAACTGGTCATTAGTTAGGAGTCTTCCAGGGGAATCCATGCTATTATGTCACTAAACCACACCCCTTTGAAAAAAACCATATTCATCGGCACCCAATGTGGACAATCCTTGAAGAGGGCATGCAGTAAGGTGTCTTAATCAATCCCTGAAACATTGATGAAGACCCTCTAGTGGTTTGGAAGGAGTTAAATTCCACACATATAGGCAGAAAAAAAATCATGAATAGATATTGCTATAACTTAAATTACAGATCTATGGCATTGTGTATCATTCTGGCTGTCTAACAGAGAATAACATCATTAACTTGATTGGGACATGGCCACATGTTAATTGATAATATATTTCATTCATTTCAACTTATTCTGGTTTAATGTCCATCCTATCATGTCCTGTGAAATATAAAGTATTCTATCTGTCCTGGAATGTGTGAATATCCATCTGGAAACCACCATGATGCCTAAAGAGATACCAGTTGGACAGCAAAGATGGCTGTGCAGAAGATTTTTTACGTAATCATTATGGAAGTTGTCAAACATAAGCCATAGGACTGTTCCAGACTTACTCTTTTGCTAATAACAATGTTATATAGAAGATGAGGAACCTACTGTTGTCTGTTTAGCAAACAGTTTCACCTTCACAATGTCACAACTATTACAGATGGAAGAGATAGAGGTCATAGTAAAGTGATTGCCATGGTAAAAACTAATTGAAGTTGATTCATGAACTTGCTTAAGACATAGTGCAAATTTCAGTACTTTACTATCATAGAACAATGTTGTCCATCTAACAAACATTTGTACAGGCATGGTCCATGTTTTAATGGAAACAAAGAGCATAAAAGCAAATGCACCATTGCTGCTTTCCTCCATCCAAAACTTGTGGTGAGAACTATACAAAATTATATTATACAATCCTTTGCAGTTTTAGATAGTGACTTTTATTTTCTGACTTTGAACCATGCAGTTCTTATTCAAGATGTGTCTGCTGTCACTATGCATTGGTAAGAATATTTCTCTATCATTTATAGCTTTCATGCTGTATTGGTATATTCAGCTATAATATATGCATTGCAGCTTCCAGTGACATAATGTACAGAGTTGCAGCCGCTGCTTCTTCTGTTAGAATCTCCACTACTCCAGACCAAAGTCCTTTTAGAATCGGACAACAAGTGCTGTTCACCTGTATGGTAGAGCCTGAACAAGCACACCCTGTGACTTACCAATGGAGCAATGTGCAGTCTATTAATGGAGATGGTTCAAGTTATTTCAGTGAGAGTTTCAACAAAAATTATGATATAAGTAGCCTGCGCTACTGCATGTATGTCTGTACTGCATCATTAAATGGAACAGTTCTTGGAACAGCTAATAAACTAGTTGAAGTACATGGTAAGTGAGTATAGTTGGTACATGTACCTATGGTGTAAGCATTATCTTATTATCTTATAATTTGTAATTTTTTTGTTTCTTTGTTTATTTGTTTGGTAGTTTGTTGGTTTGTGTGTTTATTTGATATCTCCTCCCAGACGACTGGGCATAAAGGGCTCAAATTTCAGAATTTGATGGGGTTTACCCTAGGGTTGTTATAAGGAAGTTTGGTAAGATGAGATACAAATTGTGGTGCAGTTTACAATTTATTTTTAGTTATGACCACAGGGTTCCTTAAAGTAAAAGTACTTATTTGTAACCAATTAGTTATGAAGAAAAAAACTTTGATGTTTCCAAACAGTAAACAAATGGTAAAAATCCATTCCTTAGCAAAACTTGTGGATGTGTCCACCTCCCCCTTTCCAAGTGTTCCTAGACCGGTGTGACACAGGTGTCAGAAAATCTATACCCTAACCACTTCCTTCCTTTTCATCTTTTTGAACCCTGTATATAGTCCCAAGCATCTGGGATGAGAGAACAAACCACAGATCTAGAACCATACTAAGAGGTCTTCGTTGTCTCTGTCCATAGGATGGGTGCTATGCTAAAATATCCTCGGAGGACTCAATTTCATGCATCTGAACCAGCCACCACACCATGTTGTGGAAACTACAAACCACTATTATGTAAACTCACTTTTAATTAAGGTCAGCAAATCATACCCAAATCATTTTCCTTTTCTTTCAATTTTCTTCTTTTTGAGCCCTGTAGGCCCAAGTGTCTGGTGTATGACCATGATAAACAAACCATAAAATTTTTCAAATTATTTATACCTATAAATGTAAACTGTCTGTCTGTCTGTCTGTCTGTCTGTCTGTCTGCTTGCCTGTCTGTCTGTCTGTCTGTCTGTCTGTCTGTCTGTCTGTCTGTCTGTCTGACTTTAAACTCCTTTCAGATCTTTTGTCAGATGTCCTCAAAAAATTTTGGATATAGTGTGGGTATCCCAACTTATTTTTACCACCAAAATTTTTTTCTAAAGTGTCACTCCTTGTGGAGGAAAAAATAATTCAAGATTTCCATACAAAAAAGAAGCCTGAATGACTGTGGTGGAATGATAAGATGTAGGTATTGTTTTCAAGCTGAATGTAGGTAATTGAATTCCACCTCAATTTCTTTTTTTTTTCTTTTTTATCCTTTCCATCTCCCCCCCTTTTCTTTGTTTCCTTCTATCATATTTCCTTTTATTATTTCCCCTTTTATCTTATTTTCTTCTATCTTTCTTGCTTTCATCTATCCTTTTTCCTTCTACCTTTTCCTTCTATTTTTATTCCTTCAGTCTTCTTTTTTCTTCTATTTTTTTTCCTTCTGACTTTTTCCTTCTATCTTTTTCCATTCATATTCTTCATTTCTTTTTTACTTCTATCTTTATTCCTTCTATCTTTCTTCTTTCCATTTTTCCTTCTACCTTTTTTATTTATCCTTTTTCTTTTGTTTTTTCTTCTACAATTTTTCATTCTTTTTTTTCCTTCTATCTTTATCCATTCGTATTCTTCATCTCTTTTTTACTTCTATCTTTTTTCCTTCTATCTTTCTTCTTTCCATTTTTCCTTCTACCTTTTTTATTTATCCTTTTTCTTTTGTTTTTTCTTCTACAATTTTTCATTCTTTTTTTTCTCCTTCTATCTTTTTCCTTCTATATATTTTCCTTTATCTTTTTTTTTCTTATATCTTTTTTTTTATTTATTTTTTTTATTTTATTTTTTTATTATCTCTTTTCATTTATCTTCAATCTTTTTTCCCTCTATCTTTTTTTCTCCTATCATATTTCCTTTTTATTTACTTTTATCTTTTTTTAATTCTATCTTCCTTTTTTTCTACATGCTTTTTTTCCCACCTTTTTTTTCCTCTTCCATTTTTCTTTCTTCTTTTTCTTCCTTATTTTATATTTTTCCATTCTATATTTATTTCTTCAATCTTTTTTTTTCTTTCTATCATTTTCATCTATTTTTTTTTTTTTAACTATCTTTCCAGTGGAAAGTCATTTTGATATTTTTTTCCTTCCTTCCTTCCCAGTAGAAATGCAGCAGTGTGATTCCAAATTATACATGTTTTTCTCTCATTTTCCTCCATTCCCTTCCCTTCCCTCCCCCCCCCCTTCCTTTTCCCTTTTCCATTTTTTTTTCTCTCTTATCTAATACCTGATAAAAAGAACTTATTAGTTTTGCCCTTTGAAATTTTGGGAGTGTGCCTTTTTCCTTCTCTCTTTTTTTTTTTTTTTTTTTTCTTCTTTTTTTCCATTCTTAGTGTGGATTATTGCATTGTGTTAGTTTGACCTAATTTGCGTCCATTAATTGTATCGTGTTTGTTTAATTATAGAGATTAGTGTCAATGATTTCATTATTTGTTTTATTATCTAGCAATGTGTAAGAGCACTATTGTTATATCACTCAGTTTGTTATCATTACTGGGATGAAGGCAGACAATGTATTTAGGCGAGTCAGTTCTGAAGCCCATTTTTTAAGCACACAGCTTGAAAAAAAAGAGTTTATTTTAATACAGTAAACCTGTGAACTGGAAATCTATCAACTGAAAGCTTATAAAGTTAAAATCCTGTTAACTGAAAACGTGTCAGCTCAGGATCTGTCAATTCAAAGCAGAAAAACTGTCACCAGCAACTGGAGCAACTATTTAGGGTTATACACCAACTTGCAGCCAATTATGACTAACCACATGCAGCTCTGACTTCTACAGTGTGATGCTCCCATCCTATCAGAGATAGTCTCTTTGACAGTAAAGAATCTTATGCAACATATGAGTACAGTAACCATAGCACTTGCATAGCAACACATACAATCTGGTGTTCCATATGTCTGATGCATTAAATGCTTGCCAACTATGGGTAATCTGATTATTCATTTTATTTATTTTTTAAAAGATGGCGGTCCATTAATTGTGTAATTAGGTAACTAAACTCTATTCGTTTTGACTTTGCCGCCGGAAGTGAGATATTTACAAATGGGAGGACCAGTACCAGCTAAAAGTGACAGCAATTAAATTTTTGGGGGATAAAGTAATTGAAGCTGAAAAGTCAGATAGCTACAACTCCAACGAAAACTTCCAAGTTCTCCCAAGTTCCAAGTTCTCCCAAGTTCCAAGTTCTCCATCTTTTTTAAAAAATAATTCTTTGAAGAATCTAGGTCAATACTTGCGTAAGTTGTAGTGTAGTTGTGTTCCCTCTAGGGATACAGTAAGCAACTGGGGATTTGCTATGGTTCTATTGCTGGTCCTTACTACCAGGGCTCATAATAGACAGATACTTTAATCTGATGGCTTAGTCTTGCAACATGATTAAATACAAAACCTCTGTTACGATAAAAAGATAACTGTGTTATTAATTTAGCAATGGGTCAAGAAAATGACTGCAGCTCCAAGGATTTCAATATCATTCCTAAAAATGAAATTGGAAAGATGCTTTGTAGATGAATGAAACAATATATATATATATATATATATTGTGGAGATGGTCAGAGTTTGTTTTGTTCGTTGTTTTTTTCTGGAAAAAAAGAAGAAAGGATCCTTAAACAAAAGCATGACATATCTGATGGATTGTTTGGGGCAACTGGCATATATCAAAAGTGTCTCAGTAACATTCATACAGAGTTCTTGGCTAATGATTAAAAGTTTTTATCATTGATAAAAGTGTCACACCACTTCAAGGATTAAAATAAATACAAACTCCTCAGTAATGAAGCAATACGAAGAGTGGTACATTTGTTTTTGAGAAGGAAAAGACAGATGGAATATTAAATGGAGTCTGGTTCTGTCTGTGGGAACTTCTTTATATTATTGAGTTCTCCTACAACAAAAGCAGTAAACGATTCATATATAAACGTGACATTATTGAATAATGTGGAGAAAGTTTTGTAGGCACTTGGTGGACATTAAAAATGACTATTTTGAAAATGACAGACTAGAAGATATAGTAGATGAAATAATTATTGAAGATGAGGATGCCAACAGACATTTAATTGATGTGGCACTACAATTATCACAACAAAGTGAAGGTAACAACAGAACCAAATACAACTACAAACTCTCAACACAACTTGAAAAATACAATAGAAAACATGGACCCTAACTTTCTCAATATTTCCAATTACTCTGTCAAAATACTTCCACCATCCACCACAGCAATCTTCAATGCAGTGTACATAATGAATTGCTTAATATTTCCTGATGATCCACCCTCAATGCAGTAAGAAATGTTACCTGACAATTCTACATCACAACACTCTCAACCTTCTCAGCAATTTTAATGCATTGCACACTTTTCCCAAGAAATTCCATGACAATGCTCTCCAACCATCTCAGAAATCATCAACACAATGGAACTTTCCTTAACAGTTCTATATCACAATGCCCCCCTCCCCCACCTTCTCTATGTTCCACAGTTGTCTTCAATGTAATCAACATGTTACCTCAGCAGTTTCACATCACAACCAAGCTTCAATCAATGTCATCCCAGCAGTTGTATAGCACAATGCCCATCCGCCTTCCATAGTTCTTTTCAATGCAATGAAGACAATCTTACCCCATAAGTTCAACATAAAAATTTTAGTCTGCCATCAGGAGTGTGCCATGCTAGCTCCAACAGAATTGATGCTTTGTCACAGCTAAAGCTATTAAAATCTACCTAAAAATCTTCTGCAATATTTGCTTCGTGCTTCCCTATCTATTGAATGAACTGGTTGTACAGCACTAGCAAGAAGTTAATTGTCAGACATCGGTTTTTCTCTGAGTTTCTGTTTCCCCACCAGTAGGCAAAGGACGATAGTCCAGCCACATTCCTTTGGTCTGAAGAATACCTGTACTTTCCTTATGAACTATACAGCTAAATGCTGATTCCTTCTTTTCAGAGCTTCAGGAGTAACATAGGAAAAAACACCACTTCAGGCAGAGTTGGATGATATCTGAAACATTGGAAAGAAAGAAATATTGAAACTTTTATAGCAATTTTTCGAGCAGCAAAGTTAAAGCAAACAGACTTTAGTTATGTGTGAGTATTGTCCACTGTTGTCATAAACATTTATAATTAGTGACATGTGCCTCTGATAAAAGCACACCCACATGTATAATGATGCTCACCTGGTTGCTTATAGTCCATATGCCAAATTTGAGCATGTTGAGTCCTTTGATTTGCTTTTTTTTTATTTTTAGAAAAACAACGTCCTGTGGGTGTGGCTCTACCCAAACCATATCCATATGAGATTAGTAATGCGTACCCGGGTACTTGAAAACTGCATGCCAAATTTCAACCTGATTGGTCTTTTGATTAGCTTTGGCAGCCAAAACAACTTCCTGTTGGTGTGGCTATGATAAAATCACACCCATTGTCACACCCACATTCTGTTAATAACGCTCACTCGGTTACTTGGAGATCACAGGCCGAATTTCAGCCTTTTTGGTGCAATGGTTTGGATGTGATGCCGACATATATACATACATGCGAGCCTGCCTGACTGCCTGCTTGCCTGCCCGCTTGACCACCCGCATGCATGCCTGTGCTTCCTTCCTTACTTCCTACATTTCTTCCTTCTTTCCTTACTTATGAACCAAAATATATAATAGATGTATACACTATAGTGTTTGCTGTTGTTTTTTGGCATGTGGGATGTGGCAATTGCCAAGCAACCACGACTGCTATGGTTAATAAAGTCCTCCATTTTAATTTCATTAATTATTGTTTTTTCATAACATATGAGCATATTATTGGTAATGTCAGTGATGATATATATACAAGCAAATGTCACTGTAAACTTTGCACCCTCCTCATAGGATTGATATACACTGACGAGCCAGTCACACGAGTTTTCACACTTGATGACAGAATAGAAATGGGGATAAGCACATTAGATGCTGCAATGTCTCTACCAGAAATAATTGTCTCCCTAGCATGGTACCATAATGGAACTGAAGTTGCTTCTGATGGTAGAATTAGCGTAAACAATAATGGTACATCCTTAATAATATCAAATACTATGGAGTTTGATGCAGGTATGTATGAAGTAAAAATCAACTCTACAAATTTAAATGGTGGAGAGAACTGTGATAAAAATATTATCCCAATGCTGGCGAACCTTGCCATTTTTGCTCCTGTGAAATTTACTCTACAAGAATCTAATCTTTCCACTCAAAATTCTGAAGATTTCCTCTTAGATTATCATCTTCCAGCATATCAAGATGCTTCTCTTAAAGATTTTTATATAGAGAACATCCTAATGCTTAACGTACTCACAGTATTTGGTGAAGAAATTGAGATTTTTAACTATCTATATAAAGATGGTGTTTACGTAAGTGACATGGCATTCCACAGCAATATATCCTATGGTAATGATGTCACAATGCAGTCTCTGAGGATTACCTACAATAACACTGATGATATAACTGGTCACTATTCACACTTGGCCTTCATTGATATCAGCAACTCAAATAGCAATTTCTGCTCTGATTGGTTGGATTCTCTTCTTAATATCTGCATCTACTACTACTACTTCCACTACTACAACTGCATCAACTACTTCTATGATTATTTTCCACTTTTCACTTTACACTGGAATATAAGATCATATGGCAAGTTGACACTATTACTTTACATAGCTTTTTCTCTCTCTCTCTTTCATTTATAAAATGGAAATACAAGTGCGTGGTCATCAATTTTTAGACTTGAATCATGTCTTAAAGGTGAACATAGGTCAGGGATGCATTATTAAGGCACACTTATGGCCATAATGGCAACACAATGTCTTTCATTGAGAGAGAACTAATTTCCTTCTCCAGTTAATTTTCATGCTTCATTTGCAGATGGAAGTGGAGGTTTCAAGAGAGGTGGCAATCCAGTGAGAATGCATGCTAATGGCTGTCCATCTGAACAAGACAATGAAGACATATTGAGGGATACGTTGAAATTACTGTCCTCAGAGTTTGGAGTGGTTCCCCTGGGTCTGACCAGGTCATATGCAGCCACGTCTTGTGAGGAGGTGGCCAGGGCAAGTCCCCACAGCAAGGCTGGTCTCTACTGGATCACTGATGGCTCCAGCACTGCACACCAGGAACACTGCAACTTCTGAGTGTAGCTGCAAATTATAATAATGTAACTATTGCTGAACAGTATATAGTTGTAGGTATTAGATTGTGTGTAACATCTAAGCTAATAATCAATTGGTGTAATGAAGTGTATTCTCTAATTTGTTTGAAATTTAGCTTCATCCCTCCCTTCCCCCTTCTATCAGATATCTTTTAAATTAAATAGCATACTGCAGATATAAGTGTGCATTAACCTGATATACACATTTGCTAGTGTAATAATATGTACGCTGGAGATACAAATTTGTCTTGATTCCAGAGAAACTTCCGCTAAATTTAGTTTTCAAACCACCTTTGTACTATGTATGTCATGGAATTTAGCTGTCAAAACCCATTAAGACCCAGAAACCTCTGATTGTCTTCTGACAGGATATCAGGACAATATCAAAAGCTACCATACCATCTTAGCAAGGATACCTTTGGTGTAGACAAACATGTGATTGAAGGAAAGTACACACCCACATTCTGAAGTTATAGTTAACAGATTTGTTGAAACTACTACCACAGAGCCAAACCACCTTGTACAGTGTTTTGAATTCAAATGCTCTGTTAATATGCCATGTTCTTCCAGTCGCTTCTTTCTTTAATCAGAAAGTACAGCAACAGGGGTAAAGGACAACTTGTACTGAATTTTTTTCTCAATAACAATATACCAAGGGATCAGCAGCAACACAATTCTAAAATTATATATATATATATATATATAAAGTTATCCACTGGAAAAGGAGCAATGCTCTCTTGGTCCTGCTGATGCTTCTGATTCCTGGCCTCTTAAATCCATTTATGCATGTATCAGTATATCTCTCTGTACTATGGAAGTGGTCAAACACAGTAACTTTTTAAGGTGTTCCAATATTTCAAGGTGATTGGTGGCTGATCAGGAGATACTTCATCAGAACCATTACCACTATCCATTTCCTCCTCTTTTCCTTCTCTACAAACTTAACCATATGTGAAATTTCTTCCCCTGGTGACCTTAGGTCAGTTTATTCACTGAAACATCCAAAGGTTGCAGATAGATACATTTACCCACTCCCTGAAAAGAACAATACAGCAGCTAGTAAATTTTTATCTCCAGCTACAATAGCCCCCCACCACCACTGCAGCTAGAGCTGACTGACAACTGATATATATAGTTATACTGCAAAGCTCCAATCTTGTATGTTAGTTTTTTTTTGGTTTTTTTTTTTTAATTGTGTGAAGGGAAAAAATCATACCATTTTAATTCATGCATTGATAAGGATTCACATGAATTTGCAGGATTATAATGCACTCAAAAATGTCTTGTTATGTAGTATGTCTTGTAATGTTTTATATTATATCCATTGGAGGGAAGCCAACATATCTTAAGAAGGCTGACCCCTGGAGAAGGCAGAGCAGTTGAAGCCATGGGTTTTGGAGAAGCTTGAATTACATTTGAATTTAGATAACTTCATTGAGCAAACTTAATTAAAACAAAGATTATAGCTATACAAAATCGAAGTAGCCATTTTCAGTAAATCAGCAGAGACAACAACCATTATCAAGATTCTGATAAATTATCATGATTCAATGAAATGTGGTTTGGGGTAACTGCAAGAACAAGTTACTCTTAAAAATTCAATGGTTGTAAAACGATAGAATAGAACGTAAGTGAACAACTGCATAGGATAGATGGTACATAGCAACACTGGAAGTATATGTATACATATGCATCAGGAGCTACATACAGCTTAATAATTTTGGTAATTGTTCAGTCATGCATGATAATTCAGATGTGAGAGTTTGACGAACCAAATAATGATCAAAGCAAGGAAGATCTATTTCAGGCAAGTTGTCTACTTTCAAGCCAGTGTCATCTAAAATGTCTGTCAACAAGTCCCCAAGAGTGTCCTGCTCAGCTGCACAGGAGGAGATAAGAAAGAAAATTATCTATATAGTGTGTGTGTGTGTGTGTGTGTGTGTGTGTGTGTGTGTGTGTGTGTGTGTGTGCACTTATGTAGGCAGCAGACATTTATTTATATGTGTTTGTACATGTGCATGCATGTATGTGTGTGTGTAATCACAATCTTCATTAACACTATGATATATAAACTGACTTTCACTGAGCTGTGGTCTATTAAGGCATTGACACCACTCCTCCCTCACTTTCTCCACTACCTTCACCTCCTCCACCACATCCCCCTCATCCGCCTCCTCCACACCACCAGCTGCTATCTGCGACAATGCAGGCACCACCAGAGTGCAGGCAAGGTCAAGGCCTCCTTGAGAACTGTCGTTGGTGAACATAGTGTAGGCCACACAGCACACCTTCTGCAGTGTCTTGGCTCGCAGGCATCAGAGGAGGGAGAGATGGGAAACTTGAAGAGAGAGGGAAGCATTGAAGGTTCGAAGTTTTTTGTGATGCTGGATGGCCTTCAGACACAACTTAAGTGCCTTTGTAAAACTGAAAAAGACAAAAAAAAAGACAGACACAGTTATCATAAAAATATTTATTCTGTACACATAACAGTTATAGGAAAGCCAAGCTGCAACATAGCAACGGGAAACTTGTGAATGTTATTGTAGTCATCAGATTATATAATCATTCCAAACATGAAAAACAAACTGATCAGTCAAGAGTAATATTATATTACTGTATTGTGTGCATTGATAACATTTGTGGTCAGCATTGAACACTGAGTTCATGAGATCAAAAGAAAAGTAAAAGGTTACTATATATATTTATATTCACCAGAGGTGCTGGATCATCTTGACTGCTTCGACAAACAACCAGCAGAGACTCATGAAGTCCTGATAGTTCTGCCTCAGCACCTGTGGAATGCAGGACAGTTAAGGCATGCATGAATGCACCGCCATCAGCCACTGCATCTCACTCAAGCTCACACTTAGGACTCACACACATACATTAGCACTGTGGGAATGCTGAGGCCCTGACCAATGGCATTTCAGTCGTAACATTCTTGAATGTGTCTTAACTCTTAATAAGCATCTTCCCCCCCCCCCCCCCCATCCACCCAACCTTATTTTTTATTACTTAATCCTAAACTACACACCCACAACATACACTGATGTATGTGGACAAGTATTCAGTTTCAAGGTGGTGTGTGAACTCTGACTTGGCCTTTATCTTAACTCCCTCGTCTGTGCACGTCAAAGCTAGATGGTCCAGATGCAACAACCGAACCACTTGCTTGGACAAGCCAGAATGAAAAGCATAAGCAGAAATATTGCAGGTTTGTGGCTCCACATATTTCTTGGCCAAGAGAAACATTTCACTGTAGCAGGCTTCAATTTGAGCATTGAGTTTGGTCAGAACGGGACTGACAGTGGATGGCGGTGGGGAGTCAATCTGCACTCAATCACAGAGAAACACAAGAAATACACATGAGTGGAAGTACAGTTCCATACGCATGTACACGCACACGCACACACACACACAGAGAGAAGCAAATCCTCTATCTGTAGTTACACGGTCACATGCACCTGACATAGTCAGGGTGCCTGTGCACTAAGCAGGCACTATGAGCCAGTGCAAACAAACTCCAGGAGCCGGGCTAGGAACTCGCAGGAGGACTGACCAAGACTCTCTCAGCTTATGAGTGTGGGCACCCGAAGTCCCACCTGGACCCTTAGCTGATTGAATAGCCAGTGAATTTGCACCCCAGAAGAGTCCACGTCCCCATCACAGCTGGGTGAACTGGTGTGGGAAGATGCTGAAGGACAGGAAAGTTTTCCTGTCAGTGCTGGGTTTGAACTCACAACCCTAGGGTTGTCATTCCAAAAGCATAACTACTCACACACACACATGCACACCAGTCAAATTTAATTCAGGATTCAAGCAGGAAAATGTCTCAATTATAATATTTGTGGACGTTGGGTCTATTGATACCTTCCCCACCCCCCACCCCCCTCACCTGCATCAGCTCCAGCAAGTTGCTCCTGTCCTCCTGCAGGTGTGGAGAGTGAAGAGGTTGGGACTGCAGCTGGAAGTTCTTCCTTGGACCAGCAGAGATGGCGCTGGCCGAGGGAGCAGCTGCATCTCCAGGCACAGTGGCGGAGGACATGGACACATGCTGGGGGGAAGGAGGAGGGCAGCCAGTCCTCTCGGGCTCCACACTTACCTGACAACACAAGGACAAGATGTACATGAAAACATACACATCTACAAAAGGACTCCACAAGTGTAAACATAGAGTGAAAACTGCTTCTACTAATCAAGAGTCTGCCAAGATTAATATATTGCAATCTTGTTGGCAGAATGCATTCATTGAGTGATCCTCACATTGAACTAAATTGAATCCATGTCACCTGATTTCAAAAGTGTGATTTGTTTTCACTACAATCATGTATTGACTAAAACAATAATATTAATAAAGTGTTATACCTTCCTAACAGTGAGACATGAAATGTACCGGTCGTCCATTGTAATTGAAAAAAAAAAAAACATAATAAAAACACTCCCTGGGATATAATGACATGACCACAGGAAGAGGTATGGCCAAATATGACCTAGCCCATGTCCAAGGTCATAGCTTAAGTACTTTGCCCAGTGGAAAAGGTGTGACCAGGTGTGACCAGGTGTGACCAAGTGTGACCAGGTGTGACCAGGTGTGACCCAACCCATGTCGCTCCCAGAATCATGACCAATGTGGGTGCATGCTAAGTTTTAGGTCTCTAGATCCAAGAATTTGTTTTTCTAAGTACCATTTTTGACACTTTAGCCTCACATAACCAACCACAAGAAGGCGTAGACAGGTGACCTCCCCCCCAAAAAAACTCCTTCGATGTAGAATGTATATATCACCCTGAAGAGGGTTTCATTTGGTACAGTGGTTTACCAGGAAAGTGAATACACGGTGAGTTTCAGGTCTGCAAGTCCAAGGAGAGTTTTGCGTTAAAGTTGGTTTACAGCGCAACATAAACGTACAAAATGCAGTTCATCTTCATGTGGTAAGTGTATATCACCTGCATTGCTAAACTGTTCACATTGGCACATGAGCAGCGTGACTAATAGTTACCGGAATTTTTTTACTGAAAATGGAAAGTACAAATGAGTTCAGTTTTTGAGAGGAAGAGGAGTTGGAGCTGTTCTTGAGGAAGAGTAGGGGGAGGAGGAGAATGTGGGTGTGGAAAATGGTTCCCAACAGAATATTTTCCTAACAGAAGAGCTCAGAAAGAATATTATAATTTCCTCCAGGAAATGAGGCTGCCTGACCAGGAATCTCATGTGAGATATCTGGGAATGTCAAGACAGATTTGACTCACTTCTGCAGATGGTATGTACATGTTGCTAAGTTTAGGTGGTGCATACATTTTGAACCTAATTTAAGAACTTTTCTCCTTTTTTTTCATTTATAGCCTGACATGCCCACAAGAAGAGGTGTGGGCAGTTGTTTTTTTTTGGGCTAAAACCCATCCTTGGGATAAGATGTCTACTCAAAGAGTGGGTTATATTTGGTATGGTGCTTTGGTGATGAAGTGGATACACACAAATATAAAAACCCACAACCATATGCGCCAGGAAGAAGTGCGACTAGGTGTGGCCAAAATTGATTCATTTTTGATCTGTGTTTTAAAGAAAAGAAAATGAAGGAAAAAAAGGAGGAAAAGGGAGGGGGGGGAGAGAGAGAGGGAAAAAAAACAACACTAGCCAGGTATCCAAGGATCATGCCTGCAGAAATTCATCAAAATCCATAAGATGTTAGGCCCATTACTGAGTTCAAATATTACCATTTGTGCATAGTACTGTGGACATCCCAGGAAGATCCGCAGACGTCCAGAGTAACATTACTATTTGCAGCTGACATGGGATGGTGTTGAAGACACCAGATCATCCTGTATTTTGATGTGCTAGCAGTGTTTACCCCAGAAACCTTGCCAAGTGTGATGGTGGATGTGGATGTGAGTATGGTCTGATGATCTGTACGGATGTGGTCTCGGGAAACCCTGCAACACTTAGCTAGCTATATATTTTGGCTAGCATTCCTCAACATTTAACTAGCTATACGTTTTAGTTGGCTTTTGGTCAAACAGCACGGCATTAAGTAAAGGGTAGGTCCTCTTTGTTTCTCTATTTCCAGTGTAGCAGTCAAGGGTGGCAGTCAGCCAGGCTTCTGCACTCTGGGTGGAACTCAGTGCTAGGGTTACTTGAAACCATGTACCACAACTCCGTGTTCAATCAATCCATCCTCACCCATGCATCTGTCTCCACACACTCACACACATCCTCAGCTAATCCCATACTCACACACATCCTCAGTCCCCACACACTCACACACATCCTCAGTCCACACACACTCACACACATCCTCAGTCCACACACACTCACACACATCCTCAGTCCACACACACTCACACACATCCTCAGTCCACACACACTCACACACATCATCAGTCCCCACACACTCACACACATCCTCAATCCACACACACACTCACACACATCCTCAGTCACACTCACACACATCCTCAGTCCACACACACATCCTCAGTTCCCACACACTCGCACACATCCTCAGTCCCCACACACTCACACACATCCTCAATCCACACACACTCACACACACATCCTCAGTCCACACACACTCACACACATCCTCAGTCCACACACACTCACATGCCCGGCTGTCAATATGGTTTGTTCATAGTTGGCCATATCCTTGAGGAAATACAAGTTATCATCTTCAGTGTACCTCAGCAGGTCTTCACGAAGGGCGAGTGGTGAGGCTAGAGTCACAGTAAGATACACAATGTAAACAAACAGCTACAAAGGGACCACATCAGTGTTTGTTCATGCACATGTCACATTACAAGAACTCACTATCTCCAACCTTCTGTTTCACCTTCACTTGCACATCATCACTCCGTTTGTTCCCCCCACCCCAATACCCATCCACACACCCCACACACATACCCCCACACACCCACATACCAATTACATAAAACGACACCCCCTTAAATACCATGCACACAAACCAATCCCCCCTCTTTTACTCTCTTATCAGAACTCTCTCCCTCACTCCCCCATGCTCGCCCCAACGTGCACAAGTCTGATCACCTCCCTACCTCCCACCAAAGCAGATGCATCAAACTCAGCTTCCACATGGAACATACTATAACGAACCACCACACAAGATTCCAACCAGCTTCAAGGGTAGCTTTGGTAAGGTAAGAACAGCAACAAGGTTCATCCACAGCTAACCCCAACTACCACTCACTCCACCATCACCTTCCCCATACACTTCACCTCCCCTTTCCCCTCCCACTTACCTCCCTCAAGCCAGTTCTCGTGCAGCTCCCTGTTGAGGTAGACCAAACAGTAGGCGCTGGTGTTCCCACGTGTCCCACCGAGTGATTCCTGCCTCACGCTCTCCCAATTCACCTCACTCATGCTGACATCATTAAACTTGATCCACGTATCCTCCACATCCTCAACACTTGAAGCAGACAGCTCAACAACGGATGGCTGTGCCCCTTTCTCCACCTCCATTCCCTCCCCTCCTCCCACCCCGTGAGATGCACTTGAACCTGATTCTGCAGGAGACGGAGCAGAATCTGGAGGCAGTGTCATATCAAGACACTCCTCCCCTGTCTCTGACTGTCGGTGGTAGGCCACAACACTGCCACTGTTGACTATATCAGGTTGAACTGACGATTCAACGTTGGCACCAAAAGCAGAGCAAATACCAGAAAGCACAAAAACAGGCATGAAATGCCACAGCTAGCTGCAGCCATTCCTACCACCACTACCAACCAGACATCCAATTTTAGTTCGGCAGCTAAAGGGTCAGACATAACTGATGAGGTAAAATAGAGCATTTGCAAAGAAAGGAAACATCAGCAATCACTGTTAGGTAAAGATTGAACTGTTTTCACAAGTGTTTCTTGCAATGGATGATTTGAAAAATATTTGTATATAATATAGAATTTTATGCTAACCTTTTAAAAAAATTCATTGCTCAGCAGAATATAGAAAGCTAAGTGCTAGCTCACCTCAGGCTCACTGAAATTTGTTCAAAGCTACTCCTTTTGCTACTTTTTAGACCCATCACTGTAATTATGCCAGGTAATTATTCTATAGTAATTATTCCAAGCTTAAGGCAAATTATTCCACCACCATGAATATTTGTCTTCATAGTTCCTCCTTTATTCTTCCTGATAGTAAAACACAAAACTTTTTTTTTCCTGGTTTTGCTATTCCATTCACCATTTTGAAAAAGGGGTATTTGTTGTTGACTGTCTACCATATATATACTGAAGTCCGGACAGAAATACAAGCTTAAAAATAATGATCCAGTATTTAAACCTGAATCAACAAATAAGTAACTAGCAAAGAAAACAACAGTAGATACAAGCTTAAAAATAATGATCCAGTATTTAAACCTGAATCAATAAGTGACTCTGAAACACACACATGCACACAATTGCTCACAAATGCACATACACAACCTCATATGTACATACTCATGCTAACATGTGCATAAACACATGCATACATGCACACACATATGCTTGAACCTAGATACACATATGCTTATACACTTGAACCTAGATACACATATGCTTATACATGCACACATACATACACACATGGACGTACACACATGGACACACATTGACACACATGGACACACATGGACACATGCTCACACACATGCATATACACATGTACTAACTTGCTTACATATGCATACACTTATGCTCACACATGCATAGGACCCCAATCAAGATTGGGAGCATGTTGGTACATGTTCTCCTGTAGTCTCTACAGAGTGGCTTAATGTTGAGGCCACTAGAGACAGATTAGGACCCCAATCAACACTGGGTGCATGTTGGTACAGCCACAACTAACCAAGGGTAATTCAAGTGTTTTTGTGGCGAGGCTTTGGTGGTAAGCATTCTGCACCACACATAATAAATGCAGCTGTTCTGGGTGTACAAGAGACCCATTGCAGCTTTGCTTGAATAATAGAGGCACTGTTCTTCCAACAAACAGAACTATTGCAGCTGTGCTGGCAATATTTTTTTATATATTTTACTATGCAAGATACTGGTTGTCTAACAAAAAGAAACTGTTCTTTAAATATTTATCCTATAAATAAACAATCCATATGTTGTAAGAGGGACACAAAAAAAAAATAATAATAAATAAATAAATAAATAAATAAAAATAAAAACAATAATACCATACACACCTACAGGGTGTAGCCATGTTGACAGTGGAATTTTATCCTAAATGAATGTGTCCTTACAATGCTTATCCTCAAAGTTAAAAATTCTAGAGTTATTAACTGACCCAATAAGCAGAGAGAAAAATGAACAATATTAGGAAGAATAGGCAGCAACTTTTCTTAATTTTTTTAAAATGAATACATTCCATAATTGTAGCTGCTACATTGTTCTCTCAGAGCTAAAAGAAACCCTTTATGAATGAAGGATAGAGAGAACAGCTGCAACAATTACACTACTGGGTTTCGGACATTCTCAAGTAAGGAGTAAGGAAATATGAATTTGGCAGATATTGTAAGTTAATTTGGCTGAAGAAACTCAATTGCTTCTTTTTTTTATTTTTTCATATTTTTTAGCTTTATTATTTGTTGATGTTTTTTTGTTGAAACAACAAATAAAACAACTAGTAATCTAGATAGCTGCCAATGCTTGCTCAAAGTAATCCAGTTCAGACCAGCTCCTACGGAATTTAAAAAAATGCTTTTTAACCTACATTTTAATACCTGGGTTGTAAAGTGTCGACCATTTACTAATTTAAACTAAATTTGCCATAATTTTTTTTTGTTGACCTTTTTAGGAAATTATCTTATACCACAAACCATCCCTGGAAGGTAATTATTCAAATGACATAAGTTTAATATGGATCAGAGTAGTGTATCAATAGATAGGTGTGAACAAACAAACAAACATCCAAACATTTGAACATCCAAGCATAAGAGCTATTCATATATAGATAATGAGTGGGTAATTGCCCATAGTTTCAGCTAAAATTCACTGTGTTCAATTAGATTCAGTATATTTCAAAAATATTCATTAATCAGTGATATATTCACTAGGGATTAATATAGGATTTTTTTTTTGCAGAGGGGAAGGGGGAAAACTGGGGAGGGGTGTGGTTATCCCATGCAAAAACAAAAAACAACAACAATGAGGTCCTAAGTTCAATGCTGGGGCAGACCTCTTTATTTTTGTTGTTTTCCTTCTCCCCCCCCCCCCCCCACTTCATTATTTTTTATTTTTTATCTCTTTCTCCCCCTTTTTGCATGCCATTTTAGCGAAATATCGAATTGTCATTGTGTGTGTAGATTAAATTTGTTTGTGATTCTGTTTATATGCTCTTCAGAGCAGTTTAATGTAAACTGCTATTGAATGGCCAAAGTTGTGATGCTAATTTTGAGGACATTTTGGATGTTAAAGAGAAAATCATATAATCAAGTTTCTAGCAGTTTAGCAGTAAAAAGCTGACCAGTGTGGATTTGTGCCTCAATATATCTGTTATATTTATAGATACATATAATTATGATGTCTATAAGTTTCTGGCCATGTCTTGTCAGTTCGCTAACCCAGGTACAAAAAAAAATTCGATAAAATAAATATTTAACAGTTTTTCTATGACATGCACAGCATCATCCATTAAATACTTCAAACAAGTAAAAATAAACCGAAACATGTTAATTAGTGAATTATTTATGAGCAAATACTATAACTGAACCTCAATGTCGAAGCCACCACTAGAGACAGAATAGGACCTCCATAGCGTATGTCCAACAAGGCTGGGCTGTTAAATTTCTTGGCTCCTTTTATGGAAAGTAGCCAACATATCAGAGAGGCAGCTACCTTTAACCACATTAGAAGAAATGTATGCAGACAGTACATGATGTTGTTGGTCTAATGATAAAGGCAAAGCAGTATATTTTAGGATGTGCTTCTCCTCTAGCTGTTATGAACTGCACTGCAAGAGGATAAAACCATGGACATGAGTTAACAGTCAGGCAGACCATTATCTCACCACCACATGTCAAACTACAGCTGCAACATAGCAATACAGTTGAGCATACTGGAAGTGACTATTTAAATGTCACTGGCAAACTGACTATTCAGATGATGCACATGTGATAGATAAGCTCCACCAGTCTCACCTAATACAGATCCTGTGTAGGACTGTGGATCATCAGAAGTACCTGAACAGGTAATGGGGAGTCCTTCCAGATCAGGAGATACAATGAAAGACACTGACGTGATAATGTTTGGATATGATTCAAGAACATCTACAAACTCAATTTGGAATGGAGGAATTGACACTTCTGGGTCATTTGCAAGAATTGTCACACCATTGTTGCTGTCTGGGGTAAAACCAGGAATAATCCATCTATGGACGAATAATGCCACTGTGCAGGTCAAGGTGACATTCTCCCCCACACAGAAGGAAGTCCTGTTAGTGTCAGCACCATCCATTTGTATCTGCAGAGGAGCAGCCCAACCTAATGCATGGGATAGGAACATGTTCAATCAACTGTGACTACAAATAGCATAAGATAATGTTTATTACACCTTCACTTTCACAATGGATAGAGAATGAGTAAATTATGCACAGAGACACACATGGCACTGCACTTGGTGAGGAACTATTCTCTAGTAGAATAGGAATGTGTTTCCCATGAGTAGACATCTTGATTGGACTTGATCAGTAGACCATTTAACATTTGAAATAGAATTTTTAATCTCTATATATCAATAATACCTTTACACACAACTGGTATAAATTCTGTGCAACCATTGGCAACATCCATTAGTGGCTCATCTCATGATGCTATTGCTACTGTTAAAAAAATATTCTAGCTATTTAGTTGCTAATTCCAGCAATCCAAAATGATGCTTGTGGAAGTAATTTTTAAAGCTGAAAGTATTTGTCCAGGAATTTCATTGTCACCCTATAGTCAAGGGAACTGTTCACATTTAGGATAGGTGAGAGGGTGGGGTGGTTGTGATATATCAATTAACAACTATCAGTATAATATATTCGTGTGCTAGCACTCTCTATTTGTAGGGTGTGACAGTCAGGGCCTGATACCTCCCCCTCCTTCTTGGGGCGAAGGCCATCGCTTCATTCCTGTATGGAAAGTTCATCTTCAGTTTCATGAACACATCCTGCTCTGTGCTACAACTTAAATGGGAAAGCTGCAACTGGAGTGCCCACCTGGTTACTCTGCCATTTGTGTGCCTAGCACTGTTCAAATGTTGTAGAGCCTTATGATCAGTTACAACTGTAAAGTCAGCTTCAGCCAAGTAGATTCCAAAGTACTGAAATGCCTGGACCACAGCCAAACACTCCTTTTCTGTGGTAGCACACTGTGTCTTTAGGTCAAGTATTTTTTTGAGTGATATGCTACCAGGGAGTCTTTTCATATCATCATTTTGTAGGTTTTCAGTTCATAAACTTTCAGTTGAAAGGTTTCATTTGACAGGTTCTTTCCTAAACATGTTTACTGTTTGAGCAGTCATTGGTTCTGTTGATTTGTAAACCACCAACCTGTGCCTTCCCACCCCCCCCCCCCCCCCCCAAAAAAAAAGGAGACTTACTTTTAAAAAGGCACAGGAACCAATGATAAAAACATTTAAGAACAGTAGGAAGTCAGGCATCCTGAACATGGTTAACCGACCACCACTTAAAACATACCCCCAACAATGAAAGCAGGTCAGAACCAAAAAAAATTTTTTAATTTAAAAAAAATTTTTTAAATAGTATAACAATTAAATTGGAGCAAACATAACCAATTAACCACCCTAGGAACACTGCAGCTGTTTTTCTCCAAGGAGTTCTAGGAGCTCAAGATTATAATTTGGTGAGTATTGGAAGAACTTTAGCTAGTGTAGCTATCTGATTTAACCTGAGAAACCAACAGTCCACAATATTATTAGGAACCAAGAGAAGCTGTAGTTCTTCCACAACACCTTTTCTCAATGAAAAAAGAATTTTAAACATCCCATATATCAGATGATTGTGTTAACTTGAACATCATTGGGGTAACTTCAGTTATTGGAACATTTCAGTATATTCTGACTGCTCTGGTCCCAACAGGTTCAGATAACTGACTTCCTACTGTGTATATATATATATATATATATATATATATATATAATATATACACACACACACATATATCAGGTATCTGATACATATATATTGGGGGGGGGGGGGAAGAAAGTATAAAATGGTGGTAATCTAAGTTGGGTAGTCCACATCATCCCCAGAAAATTCATGGTCCACCTGACCAAAACTCTGGGAGGAGATTACACCCAGACAAACAAGCAGTTAGGCAAACAGACAGGCAGGCAGAGAGATACACAGAGATTCGACATGTATAGGTATAGCTGAAATCTTAAGCCCTGACCACATTACAAACGGGTTTTTACTTCTCTCCAGCAACACCCAGTTCCAAACCTTTCTTGTGTCCACACTGGCATAGTGCTGAACTCGCTCCACATCACCTGGTGGGCAGAATAATTGGCTGTGCTAATTAATTGGTTTTCCTCTACCGTGTATAGAAACAGGATGTTATATTTCTCATATTCTACTTTGTTCTGTCTTTTTCCCTCTGCAATGTCATCTCACAAAGGGAGGATAGAGAGCAGGAAGAGAGAGCTGTTAGTAGCTAAACTCCTAATAGAGAACATCACCAATAAAGCCACAGGTATGTTCAATAAATCAAGCTGCTTGAAGCCTACACTTCTGAAGGTTTCAGGTGAAACCAGGTGTAGTGTGGAGGTGTGGCAGACATAGCAGGCAGGCAGGCTGGCAGGCAGAGAGATACACAGATATTTGACATGTATAGGTATAGTCAACAACATTATTGGTCAAGCTGAAACCTTAAGCCCTGTCCACACTTCAGACAGGTTTGTACATCTCTCCAGGAACACCAAATGTTTTCTCCACACTAGCATAATGCTGAACTCACTCCACATCACCTTTGTGGGCGGAATAATTGGCTAAGCAGATTAATTGGTTTTCCTCTACCCGAGTATACAAACTGGGTATTTTATTTTCTCATTTGCTACTTTGTTCTGTCTTTTTCCCTCTGCAATGTCATCTCATAAAGGGAGGATAGAGAGTGAGAAGGGAGAGCTATTAGTAGTTAAACTCCTAATAGAAAATATCACCAATAAAACCACATTATGTTCAATAAATCCAAGCTGCTTGAAGTCTGCACTTTTAAAGTTTTCGATGAAACCAGTGTAGTGTGGAGGCATGGAACCTGTTCCAGACACAGGTGAAACCCTGTTTTAGTATGTAGTGTGGACAGGACTTTAGTGTCAGTATTGTTGACCTCCAGTGTGATCTATCTATGTATATAAACTCATGGTTGTGTATGTATTTATCTATGTATGTACCCATGTAGCTAATGGTCTGCCAAACAGTTGGACCTAGAGACTTGCTAATTGGCATGCACACACAACTTGACCTAGGGAGTAACTACAAAGTGGTAGTACAAACCATACACCTGTAATCTAATCTCACTTGAATTACCCCAGCAAATTCAGAAAGACACTATATCACAGCTCGGTTTGGCTTAATAAATTGGTCATTTTAAAAATGGTAACTTTTTTTTAATATTGCTATGCAGTCCACCTGAAGTGATTTCTAATATCATCAGTCATCACCAGTCAATAAGAGAATGTGAGTGAAATTATTGCTACAGTTAAGTCCAAGAAGAACATCCATAAATCTGGTTTGGTGTGTCAATGATTAATTTTGATCATTTAATTCTAAAACATACCTTACAGATATCTGATTGTTCAGCATTACACCATGCCTCCAAAATATTTCTGACCTCTCTAAAAAATCAATAAACAACTTTGGAAATCAATCTTTCAGCATTTCAAAATGCTTTCAAAATTTCGTCAACTTCCTAAAAGATCAAAGGGCAACTGGTTGCATGTCTACTTATAAGCTTCTGTTATTTGAATTGAGCCACAAGGTCTAGAAATGGTGTTTTGAGTGTCTTCATTATGTTTCCTGTTGACATTAGCATGGGCAACGTCAGGCATAAGAATAATAACATTTTTATGTCCATTTTATGGTTACTACAGTTGTCATTAAAAAAAAATTGTCAGAGAATCTTCTCAGAGAACCATCAAATATGATTTGGCATTTGGAGCACCATTGGTGGGGCTTTTGCTTCAGGTAACATTGTAGCTAAATAAAGAAGTGATTTTTCTGGTTATGATCCTTCCTCACACACACACCAAGCCATCAGAGTACATGCAGGGATCGACAAACTGATATTATCTTGATAAAAAAAGCTCCTCACCTTCTGCACAATTCACTCCCTCAATAGCTCAGGATGTATATCCAAGAATGATTATATGCAAGTAAGGAATCCAATTAAGACATGTTTAATGCCTTCATTCTGTAAGGCTCAATGAAGGCCTCACTTAATGTATATATGCTGAGGAGCATGCCCCCACAAGAAGTCAGTCAGGACCTCAGGAGTTATCTACTAATATGTTTTAGACCCTGCCATGCATTATATTTGACTCTGTACTTGAGTCACATTGAAATCATTAGATACACATTTAATCTAGAGTTAAACATGTTCACCTGACAAGAGCAATATAAGGCCAGTATGAATTAATTAGTTGTTTCCTGTCACCCCAACCAACCCACTTCCTCGCCTTCTGCTCAACACACAAAACATATATCGACCCACAAGCTGTCAACTCGTAATGGAACTAACTGGAAGATGAGGAATATGATAGTACATGATGGCAGGTCATCTCTCATGGGCTATACAATGAACACACAATAGGGACACACATTTGAGCAAACAAGGGGACAATAATTCCCTGAAATCCCCATTCCCCTCCACTTTAATAAATACTGGTCATCCCCACTGCATGCACAATTACTATTCCCAGTGACTCACATAGAGTGATGCAGAGGAGGAGGGAAGCTGACACCATCAGAGCATTCACAGTCATTCCTGCACATGTACAGTTACAATAGTATGCCCACAATACAGCTGATACAGTGCCAATACAGTACAGCTGTATTAGGGGACAATAAGAGGGATAACAACTCACTCTCCACATGAACTGTCAAAATGGGTACATTAGCCACACAGGTAAGCATATTCATACAATTTTGAGTTTAGTAAAGTGAGTTTGACACACTGGTGGCCAGCGAAGTGAGTCCATCAGCTGGTACACTAAAAAAGATTTAGTTGTCACCACTTAGTTCTAATTACAAACTTTGGTGTTTCCAAACAGCAACAGTTAGTTAGAAATTCATTCTGGAGCAGAACTTGTGGATGCTGCCCCACCATTCTAAGTGTTCCTAGACCTGTGTGCCACAGGTAATCACCACACATGTATATGGACCAGAAAGACACACGAAACAGTGCACAGCAATAATAGCTACTACAACTAGAACCCATTTCTAGCCTCCTGTAGTGAGTGCATGCTAGGCCCACTTTCCGTGGGGTGTAGTCACACTATTTTCTTCTGGGAGGAAATATCTTGTAGAAAATTAGAATGCAGAGTGAACATGTGCTAGGCCTTTTAAATTAATAAATTCATCCCAATGGCAGCTGGAGATTATCGCCCTGGAGATGTCTGTTTGTCTTTCTGTCTGCTCAATAACTCATCCCACATTTCTGGACCAATTTGAATGAAAATTTTTGGACATGTGTAGGTAAATCCTGTGGAGATATTGGCCTTTTTCCCTAAAAATGGCACCCAATCATGGGGTGAAAAGAAATTCAAATTCTCCATAAAAAAAAAAAGCTGAAGGTCAGTGGTACGATTTCTCCTTGAACTATTTTCCCCTCCTTTTCCCCCTGCTTTCATTCCTTCCTTTCTTCTTTTCCCCCACCTTCATTTTTCTTTCTATTTTACTTCTTTTCCCCCATTTTTTTCTCTATTTTTCTTTCCCCTCTTTTTTATTTCCTTCTGTCCCCTATTTCTTTCCTTCCTTCTTGCCCCTACATTACCTCACAGCCTCATAATAATCAATAGCTTCAGGCTTCTTGCTGTGGTTATATCTTCCAGCTCAATTTAAAGCTTCATTCTAAGGTCTTAGTTTCTATCTGCAGTCAAAATCTGCTGCAGTGACAGCAACTGGTGCTGCATTTGTGGAGATAATAGGCCTCTTTTCCCATGAAAGCATGAAAGTAGAAACTATAAACTGACTGCAGCTTTGAATATTTTCTGATTAGACCAAAAAGTCTAAACAGTTTCTCAACTTACCAGTTATTTACAGTATGCAGTTTAATAACATGACACCATATCAAGTTACCATCCCATCTCTATAGCTGGTATGACAACACCTGACAATCTCATGACAACACTCTCCTACTACCTGATGACCACATGAATGTACATCTGGTATAACAGGCAGCTACCCTAGTCCAATATCCAGTAGTACCACATGCCCCACACAGCAGGTGAGCTAGTCCAGAGTGCACAGGTGGTCATCACTAGCTATGCTGCACAACAATCCTGCTCAGCAATATAGCGCAGCTGATCAAGAGTTTGAGGGAACATAACCAACAACTCATGTCCAGTCCTATAACTCCTCTAGCTATATGAAATCCTCTCCAGAAGATGGTTTCCCTGCTCTACCAGAACAGAGGTAGAGGACAGCCATTACTACCTGATATGAATAGTTAACAACCTGAAGTAAGTAATAATGCATGAGGCAACTTCAATGTAGATGATATAAGGCCCAGCACAGCAGCTAAGCAGGTGGAAAGGCAGAGAATAATTTCTTCACCACTATCTAGACATAGCTTTTTGTGTTGAGTATCAGTAGCTGGTTAGCTAATCTATGGTTAAAAGAACTAAAATTGTTTCCAAAGATACTTACTATTATTTGTTCCACTGCCACAGTTGTTGAAAGCAGGCCCGTAGCCAGGATTTTTGAAAGGGGGATTTTTTTTTTTGAAGGGGGGGGGGGTATAAAAACCTAATTTCATTAATTATTCATGAGATATCTAATATGTACCAAATCTTTTTTGTCACTCACCCCCACCCTTAATTTTATTTCTAAATGAAAAATTAGTTCAAATTCTTTCCAATGATATTAAGACATGTTTAGGTGTCCCACATTCCCAAGTATTATTCCCAAGTATTATACAATTTTCAAGAATATAATTATGGTCATACATGTCATGTTATATATAATTATATATACATGTGGATTTGTATGTATTGCATATAGTGTCAAGTGTGGACTTCCAGCCGACAACCTTCAATAGAGTTTGATCATAGGTTTAGGTAGAACACAGTAGACATTGACCTCCATCACAGTGCAATGGAACTGGACACTTTGGGCAATCAGAGTGATGATGCTTTTCTTCTTAATTAGAAAGACAAATATGTGGATGATTCATGTGTTGCAAAACTTCTATAGCATAGTATAATAATTAAATATCAACACATAGATTTTTTTAATTTTTTTTTTTTTTTTTTTTTTTCCTTAATTTTAAATAGAAATTTTGTCAGAAAAAAAAGGAAGTGTGTATATATACATATATATATATATATATATATATATATATATATATATATATATATATATATATATATAATCATATGCAAATCAAATCAAATCTATCATATCATAGTTCGATTGGCAGTTCTTAAGACAGTTGATTGTTTCTGGGTCTGGTGCTTTAAACCTGGAACATTCCGCCACTGTGGGCCACCGTCTGAGTTGGATGACCACATGCACAAATGGCAGAGACACTTGCAATCCCCAGAGTTGTAGTGACATGCCAACTTGGGCAGTGCCAGAGCAGAGGCAGTTCAACCTCACCCATTTATTGTGTGTTAGGTCAGCTCCTGATGGTAATGATGGACTTGGTTCTGGGCATGCGGAGCATATGAGAGGTGGGCCCTTGTTGATGTGATCAATCCATGCCACATTTGGGTGGAAGTCGTCCACAAGAAGATGTGCTGTGTGGTGGTTGAAAGGATGTCAGGATTTGAACATCTGTGGTCCAAGCGAGATGGCAGCAGATATTTGGTGATGGAGAAGATGATGGGTATTCTTGCTAGCTGAAGTTGTTAACTTAACCATTCATGCAACACGTCCATATCTGGTGGTGTTACTCCAGCCAGCATGGGGAGGAACACAGTCATTGTTGGTCTCATACCATCCAGTGACAATCCGTAATGTGTCATTTAGAATAATGACAGGTAACATAATAAACTGATGCTACTGGCCCATGTATGCAATCAAAAAAAAATGAAAAAAAAAGTATATGATAAAAAAAATTAAAAAAAAAAAAAAGAAAAATTGATGATATACTATGTATACAACCAAAGAAAGAGAGAAAAAATATTATATAAAAAAATAAGGGGAAATCAACAATATATATATATATATATATATATATATATATATATATAGAAAAATATATACTACCAGTTAATTAAAAGAATGTAACACTCAAAATCTAGACGTGTTAATTCTAATCAATAGGTGAAACAAACACGACAAACATACCAGGTGTGGTAAACTATACCACTCCAGTATGATGATTATACCACTCAAGGATGATGCTTCATGACATCATTGATTATGCATTCATTACCAGTATATTGTATGTATATAATATGTTGCAGTTGTCTTTGTCTTTGTTCTTCCATGTGTTCTTGCACTTCATCCGTCTGCAATACTTGTTGTCGCCTTGCAATGAAAGGTTCTGTTAACTTTTATAAGTGAGTATTAAGCGTGTGCATTTATTAACTGGCTATCAATAAAGCTAGTATTAAGTTATCACATTAGACACCACACCAGGTGTGGGCCAGAAATAGAATTTTGATGATGATAACTTTAATATCTTACTAATAGCAGATAGTTGGTCAATCAAACACAATATAACCACTGATGCTAAACTCTATATTGAAACATAAATGATTCGAGTAATCTCTACATTTGCGTGATTCAATTAATAGGCTGGAGTTACAAACAAACATATGCGAAAAACCGTGAATAGGGCGGGTTTTTGGATGTGCCAGGGTTCTAGATGAATAGTACATAAAACAAGATTCGTAAATACATATCAATAACATTATGCATGAACAAAATACATAAGCCATTACACATAGAAAATGTTGATAACAATCCAATATTAATCTTCTTTGTCCATCGTCTGTCACGTTTGGTATCAAGAATAATGTAGGAATTGGCGCTCTCTGGGAGACAAAATAAGTGCTAGATGGAAGATATGTTCAGACTAGGATATCTGCAACAGAACGACAGAGCAGCAGGAAGGATTGTGCTGGTTTTGTGACTAGACCCTTTACTAACCTACTTTAGGCAATTGCGACCAAAGACACTAGTTTCCCTAGATGACACTTTACCTACACAGAGTTACAAAAAAATTTTGCAATTGAGAATAGGAAAGCAATACTACCGTCTGAGACAGAGGTTGAAACAAGGACATTTCATACTAACAGAGGCACCAACAGAGCTGAAAACAGAGTTAGGTGGAGCAGCTAAGGGTTGAACATAATACAGAATGTGAAGGATCAGAAGATCCATTTAAAAAAAATATTACAATGTAAGGTAAAGAAAGAGCCTTTTCAAGACTAGTGAAGGATTGCACAGAAGAGTAGTGAATGGTGCAAAGAAATAATCAACCCAATTGCATGCATCACTGTGACTTTAGCGAGGCTCAAGGGTGGCAGGTCTCGACTAGTATGCATAAATAACATACACATGCCAATACATGCCCAAAAAGTACAGTTATACAAATTTATTTAATTAGAAACAAAATGACACTACATTATCAATTTGCTAATTATGAATCCACCAGAATATTACTCATGCGCAATCTCCTGGGGTGCATTGCATGAAAAAGATCTACCACTTCATTTAAATCTATTTTGTGGTTGTAATGAATATGCATCAAAGCTAAAGATGTGAATCTTTCCTCAGTCATTGTGCAGCGCATATAATTACGGAGATGGCGGACAGTACTGGCATTCCTCTCACATTCACATGAGGTGACAGGTATAGTGCACACAATTTTTAATAAAACAAAAACATTAGGAAAAATCAATTCATCACACATCTTCATAGCGGCAGAGCAAGTAGAGGGAACATGGCCATCAGGGTTGGATGTAAACCTATGCTTCCATAAAGCCAACTCTGATGAAAATAATTCAGGAGAGGGTAAATCATCATTAAACAATTCAATTAAATCTGCAAAGTCAACAGTAACTTTTTTTACAATTAATGAAGACACAAGACAAAGAAGCAAAGACGCTGTTTTCGCATGTGAAGAAAAAAAAGATTGTAAATCTGAAATAATATGATCTATAAATGGTATAGCTACATTAATTTTATACCATTCCTCTACTGTACATGCTACTACATTTGGCCTGTTTCTCTGCCTACTACAACTCCTTAGCTTACTCGGTTCTACATTAACAGCTGTAGCCATTCTCTTAGCATGTTCAAAAACATTGTAAAAACTATTATCAATATTTTGTCTCAATGACCGATAAAAAGTCACTATACTACTATTTCCATTATATGCATCTACTATATCTAATGTTTTACCTTGTAATTTTACAGTAATTCCTGCCAAATGTGAAAGAAAATGATATACAGTTACAAAAGTAACTATAAATTCAAAATCAGTTATGCTATACAACATGGACGTAGCTTAGTTTGTGACTCAGGGTCCCAAAAAGCCGAAGCAAAGTCCGTGCTAAGACTTTCCTTGTGCAGTCCAAGGCCAATGACTTCAAATGCCATGACAACAAACTTAAAACAATTGTGGAAATGTTGGTATGCAGTGTGCCTTGCAGCCCACCTAGTTTTACACAAGTCTAAAAGAGGTGCCCTCTTACTAGAGTCCACTACATTAGCACTAACTATTTCAATTTAAAGTTGATTCCGTTTAGGACTATTTAAGAAAACATACACACATTTTTAATTTTATCTACAGCATTTCGAATTATAGGTATACTACAAGAATTACTAATTACAAGGTTCAAGCATTGCCCGGCACAATGGGTATATATAGCTAATGGGGAATGTTGCTTTATCATTGCTTGCAATCCAATCCACTCAATGGACATATTCGATGCTCTATCATTCCCTTGTCCTCAAACATTTTTAACATCCAGACCTAATTGGTTAAGGCTATCAAGGACACAAGTAGCAATAGCTTTACCAGTAACTCTAGTCAAAATAGAATACTGCAAAACTCCTCTCTTATGTCACGGTTAGAGTCTACAAACCGAACACATAGAGGCATTACCTCTTTATTAAAAGAAGTTATCTCATCTACCATTATCGAAAAATGTTTCGCACTTACTACTTCATTAAATAAATGTTTCTGGATTATATTCTTATCTATTATATTAATTAATTCATTTTGTATATGCGGTGATACGTAAGACGCATTCCTTAGCTTAGGACTTTCTAAGTGAGCATTTATGGTGGGGTCATGCTTAGCCAATAGCTTCATCAAGGCCAAAAAATTCCCTGGGTTCCCATTAGCTCCAGATACCTCACAATCTCCTCAAAGTGCTAGGCATTGCCACCCACAAAATAGAATGCACTCAGCACAACATTGAATTATATGTCTATTCTCCTTAATAGTTCTTTCCAATATAGAATTAATGCATATATCTATATTTTTCTCTGGATTTTCCACAGATTGAAGAAAGGCACTAGTGTCTGCCATTGCGTTGTGATGGTACTGATTAGAGGAATGACCACCTACTACTTTATTCACCTTTACCCATTTTTTAAAAGCGTATTAACTAGAACTCCGTATTTACTCCTATCTTTTATAAAAAAAACTACAGAAAATACAAAATCCATCATCCAGTACCTTACTATATACCAACCAAGAATATTTTTTCAATCATTTTGCCTGAAAGCACCTGTTACAACCAGCGCTATACTCCTTGGGGAAAGGGAAAATTTCAGAGGGAACAAAATGATGTTTGATAAGTTTATACACTTGATCTTTATCCAAAGACTTTACCGCATTATTTAATTCAGCAGTGGTCATATTTGGTTTAATGAATAAACAATCATCATGACTTTCTTGAGAACAATTATCAATTCTACCATTACTATCTAGATCTAAATTTGCACTACTGGCTGCAGTTCCCAAGCTAGGATTATCACTAACACAGGTATCATCAGAATTAATTATAGGCATACTGCTCACATTAGCAACACTATCACTGCTGACACAAAAAATGGGCAGTGAACCTTGCGGCTTCAGATACTTGCAAAGACTTCCACTCCTGGAAGATGCCCTCTTCCTCCCACCTAAACTATTAGCATCAACACTTCCACAAATAGCAGCAGATAATCCCAAGCTAAGATTTTCACTGACAAGTGACTGTGCATCACCAAAAATATTAACTGCACCCCACATGGCTCCCATTAGCAACACCATCACCAGATGATCCCAAGTTAACATCTTCACTGACAGGTGACTGTGCATAATA
Organism: Lycopodina hypogea; assembly: GCA_963969325.1. Lineage (NCBI taxonomy): Eukaryota > Metazoa > Porifera > Demospongiae > Poecilosclerida > Cladorhizidae > Lycopodina > Lycopodina hypogea. Next base: position 4,536,497 of record OZ017793.1, on the reverse strand, counting down.
AAAATTACTAACAACAGCTACATCGCTCACATTAGCTACACCATCACCACTAGAAGAAGTAGGATGTGAACACTTTGGCTTGAAGTAGTCAAAAAGACAACCACTTTTGATAGCAGCCTTCTCCCTAGCGAGCTTTGCTTCCATCTTACAAAAAAACAACGTAGGATACTGGTCACAGTAAGTTACACACGCAACAGCCAAGCAACAGCGGTAGTGAGACACTGAGAGAACTAGGATTAAAACTCCACAACACTTCAAAACTGAACACACTAGGCTCATGAGGCTTGCTGTGTGCGCTTGCTTGTAATGCTTGTGACTCTTGTTGTGTGCGCTTGCGTGTATTTAAAGGGGTAATTATTATTTTTAAATGATTGATTGATTTATTTATTTATATTATTATTGTTCCTTTCTTCTTTTTTGGGGATCCAAAAGAGGGGTTCCCTGGCTAGTGCCTGGAGTGGACATTGTGCTTTCAAGTACTTGGAAGATCATCACTTCTGGAAGTTGCCCTCTTCTCCCAGCATGCCTTGCCTCCTATTAAGTTAACTAGATGTCCAATATCCAGACTACCACTATTATCTATATCATGATGATTTAAATCTCCATAACCAACAGAAGGTCCCAACTTGATTATCACTGACACAAGTTGCCACCAAAATTACTGAACATAGCTACATGGCTTGCATCAGCAACACCATAACCACTAAGGGTAGACATCGGAAGTGAATACTCCAGCTTTAAGTACCTGAGAAAACCACCACTTCAGGTAGCAGCCATCTTGCTCCCAGCAAGCCTAGCTCCCATCTAGCTTAGCTCCCATCTAATAGACAAGAGAGTTGAGAGATCAGGGCAACGGTAGGAGGTGCTGACTCACAATTACACAGTGATACTTGTCACGCAGAAGATAATCTGATACACTACAAAACTGAACGTGGGAGGATCCTGACTGACTAACTCTTGCTGGTGTGGCAGAGAGAGATATTAATTTCCCCCTGGGCTACGGGCCTGCAATTCTTTTTTTCTGGGAAAGTACAATTTTTATTGTTGCTTTTTTTAAAGTATAGAAAAGGGGTGTGGCCATATAGACATGCTTATAACATTCTCCTGATCCTATATATATATATATACACACATATTGGTTTGTGATCTAACTTCAATTGTTCAGGCATGAATTGAGGATTCACAGACAGACAGACTATTTGTACTTAATAGTATAAATATTCCATGTAGAACTTTTACAGCACAAGACTTGTTCACATATTTATTTTTTTAATTAATGAAAAAATTATCACTCTGATTACTCCAAAGGTCCAGTTTAATGCTGAGTTGCCTTTGCACTGTGACAGAACTCTTCTAGTAAATATTGCAGGTCTGTGTTTACAGTAGTCTGCCTCAATCTATGATCCACCTCTAATGAAGGTTGTCAGCAACACTATATGCAATAGCACTATATATATATATATATATATATACTAGAATACTAGAGAAAAACCCACCCTATGGGTGGTTTTTCGGCTCACAAAAATATCTATTTTGTGCATTAGCAATTTTGGTTATGTAGAGACATTTTTTTAAATTTTTTTATTACAAATGTGATTTCTACTTATCTTATAATATTTTTTTTCTTCTATTTACTTAATTGTGGTTTTATCTTTCTTTCTTTTTTTTTACTAAATGTCACACACACACACACATGCACACACACGCACGCGCACACACACGCATGCGCACACACACGCACACGCACACACACACACACACACACACACACACACACTCACACACACTCTCACAACACACACACACACACACACACACACACACACACACACACACACACACACACACACACACACACACACACACACACACACACACACACACACACACACACACACACACACACACACACACACACACACAAGTTAAGGATGGGGTCTTCTCTTATTTTACCATATCGATTGGGTTTTCCCTCTCTCTCTTTTGACTCGAAGGTGTATTTGAATATTTATGTGAGGGTGGGGAAATAGAAATGATTTTTGAGTCGTGACTATCTATGTTTTCTAGTTTTGGGTGATAATTTCCGATGTCTTCACTTAGATGGATTGGGGTATTAGTTTCTGGTGAGGTGAGTGAGTGGGGTTATGGATTCCTTGGCTCTTTCCCTTATAAGGCCTCTTTTTAGATATGGATTTCATAGATTCACACAGAGATAGTCATTTCCGGGGATTACCGATTTACCCAAAAAGTCTGTATGGTTCCCATTAAATAGAGATAAGTATGAAAGAGATAATTAAGTTTCTTGTCATTCCAATCTAGGGGTTTTGGTGGGTCTATCATACAGCAATATGGTAAGGATGGGATGGATAATTACCGATTTGGGCCTCTTCTTTATGATTAGTGGATGGAGATGATCACCAATAATTTATTGGTTTTTTGACCTTGATTCGACTTCTTTTAAGATTATCTAATGTCTTATTTTATTTATGTAAAGTTAAGATTTTGCCAATAATCCTCTAATCCTTTTTACCAAATTTATCTTAGTGGCCTCTATTTCCCATGTATTAAGTAGATAAGTGCCTGTAAGTTGAGTAGGGGGATGCCACCTCCACAATTCTATTCGATCATTTCTGGGATTCTTTATTAGAAGGAGAGGAATGCTAAAGAATAATTTTTTTTCGATTTCTTTAATGTCGTAATTGGATAGATAAGTGAAAACTTACATGTACATACCAATGAAGGCCTTCATCTCTGCCTTATAATTTTATTCAGGGCAGATTTCACCTTCAGCTTTTGAGTCATTAGTGATGGAGGCTGATTATTCAGGATCTTGAATGCATATGAAGATAACCATAAGTTTTAATTTAATGGTAAAATAGGGTCCTTACACGACTAAAATAGGGTCCTTACACGACTAAAATATGAGTTCAATTCTCATAGCCTTATGGTTGCTTTCCTCCTCAGTTTTTAGGTTGAGGAATCTTTAATTAATAAGGGGGATTCATTCCATCTCCTTTCCTTGAAATTGGACTCTTTTTGAGTACGGTTCCTTGGTTTTGAGATACCAAATGAATTGATTATGCTTTTATCTTGAGAAATTGAAGGGCTATCCAATATCATTATCCCGGTCCATTGATGAATATGGCCTTGATTCTTCAATTAATGAGAAAGTTGAATGATACCTTTCTTTTGTGTAAGGTGTTAAAAAGTAGTGATTCCTTTGGCTAGACAGAGTAGTTTCCTCTGCTTCAATGGCCAATTGGAAGATAGAGAAGTCGAAAAGATAGGGAATTAACCCTTGATTAGGTTGGAAAGGAGTGTCTTTTCTGACTGGTTATTTACCTTTGATTTACGCTTTGCCCTCTGTGATTTTGGGTGGACATTTATTTTTCCAACAGATGGGAGAGACCAATCCCCCAATATTAAAAGATTAGTTATGCACAGAGAAGGTGCCTCCCTTATGTGATGAAGAAATGAATGTCTAATCGATGAGGGGGAAGTCCCTCTATGTGGTATGGCCATAAGAAGAATAAGAATAAGATGTTATTGCAGAAGATTCCTTTAAGTGATGGGAATAATTAAGTTATATTTGTCAAAATGGCAAGGTTCCATGTCTTATGACTAAGAGATAATCTTCAAATGGGTTTTGACTTAGAATAATATTCAAATAGAAAAATAAAAAAGGTTTTTGGGGCAATGTATTTGGGGATAGTCGGTAAGTAGGTCTGATTTTTGGAAGTTGAATACTTTTATTAAATTAGGAGAGTATGGTATGTCAAATTATTGGTTATGAAAATAGAAAAATCCTTGTTTATAAAATAGATGAGAAGGTATGTCCATAATTTTTTGTGTCTTATTTATCTACAAACTTATTTAATTCATTTATGGAAGGATCCCCTTTTCCTTATTGACAAAAAAAAGGCAACATAAAAGATAATGCAGATGGTATTTCTGTTAACGCATATCCCAAATGATTGAATCTGGTGTCTTCATCTCCCAAATTGGCAGGTAAGGGGACCCTTTATTCGAGGATGATGACCATCTTTAATTATTCAATTAATGGGGATAATTTTAAAGGTAGGTTATTAAGATTTAACAGAGATTGGTCTCAAATCTTATAATGGCTGTGTATAGCGACCAGCTACACTACAGCAAGCATATAGTTTAACAGACACAAGTCCAAAATAAAATCACAGGACATGACATCATATGATTTTAGTATACAATATAATCAAATATAGAGTTCATAATTCACATTAAACATCAATTTCTCCATTATAATTACACAGCACAACTAAATGTACTCATAACTGATGATATCATGTCACACACAAATACTGATGTTGAGTAATATATTTTTTTTAAATATTAAGCTTTCATATAATTTGAACACATGATTTTACAGTCATAGAATTATTCAACATGAGCTCTCAACATTAAGTACTGTAGCAACATTGGTTGATACATACATGGACACTGTATTAATAGTGATAATGTGATAGAAATAGGTTTTCAAGTGTCCCCTATTAGGGAGTAGAGAAAATGAGCCAATTAACAGCACAAATTGGAGAATAAATGGCTTTTTTTTTAAAAGTTGTCTCGATTTCAGCCATGAAAATTCATGATAACACCATACCCTGCCTGATCACGTAAATTAAGAGGTCTAGTATAGATTTCTCCAATAGTTCTGATGGATTATATCAGCATTTTTTAAAGTTGAATGAGACAGTCCTTTTTATAAGCTATGATCAAGGAGATCATCATAGATTTATCTTTGCTGTAGTCTGGGGGATAATCACAACAATTGTGCATTTATGAGAAACCATGAAATTACTAGTATATTTAGTACATGCATACACCATAAGGTGATTTTCAGATGTGCAGGAAAGTCAGATTAGACCTGTGGGACCAGGACAGGTCAAATTCAAAATAGCCTTCAGTCCCTCGGGCTAAATGCATAATCAACTAACCTGTGTTGATTACAATCTATCTATAAATTGACAGAGATCACTTCATTATTCAGGTTGTGAAGCATAAAACGACACTGTGCTTATCAGTACTGATTACTGTCTGTGTACAGCACTGATGTACTAGTGCACTAGCTGTCCGCTCTAGTGGATGTTATTCTTCACAATATACTCCATAAGTTAAATGCTGAAGCAATCAAGTTGGGCAACCCAACCTAGTCCAAAGATTAGACAACCCTGAAATTTCAAACAGAGTGGACATTATTTATTGCACTATTTTCTTTAAGTTATTAACAGAAGCTACTTTCTTTAACACCAAAAGTGAAACAGAAATCAACAAAACAACCCCAAGCACCAATGAGGGAACCACCATAACGACAATGGCATTGTAATATACAGGGTGTAGGCCTGGAAAATTATTCTTTGTTGACATTATAGAGGATGACAAAATCATCATTACATAGAGTATGTGATTAGTGGATGTGGTTAGTGGGTGTAGACTGTCTGGGTGTCCCCAAAGGAAATTACAAAATGTTGTCATTGATAGCCCTAGCCCTAGCCCTAGCCTAGCCCTAGATGACAGCAGACTTACCTCCTACAGTAATACTGACCACACCAACAATGATGATGGTAGAGATTAGAAGGATAACCATCACCACAGCCAGTGTTGTCCCAATCCTGGCCTCTGGAGAGAGTTGGGAATCTAAAGTTGATAGAAAGATTGAAACATACCAGAAAATATAATGCCAGTAACTGTGACACAGAAACACAAAATAACAATTTCATGTGTCCTATATGTTGTGTTATGTTGTGTGACTCTGTGTTGTGTATCCTCTATGTTGTGTATCCTCTATGTTGTGTGTCCTCTATGTTGTGTGTCCTCTATGTTGTGTGTCCTCTATGTTGTGTGTCCTCTATGTTGTGTGTCCTCTATGTTGTGTATCCTCTATGTTGTGTATCCTCTATGTTGTGTGTCCTCTATGTTGTGTGTCCTCTATGTTGTGTGTCCTCTATGTTGTGTGTCCTCTATGTTGTGTGTCCTCCATGTTGTGTGTCCTCTATGTTGTGTGTCCTCTATGTTGTGTGTCCTCAATGTTGTGTGTCCTCAGCGTTGTGTGTCCTCTATATTGTATGTTCTCTATGTTTTGTTTCCTCTATGTTGTGTGTCGTCTATGTTGTGCGTCCTCTATGTTGTGTGTCCGCAATGTTATATGTCCTCTGTTGTTTGCCATCTAGAGTCTATAACAATCAAAGAAATCTGTTAACCTAAGTGAAAAAATATTCATATTTTAATGTAATAAAATATACATTGAATATGAAACTATTGCTATAGTATACATATTTCTTTCATATTTATCAGTAAAAAGTGACCTCCTAGTTCTGATCCTTCTAGACAATGTATATAGTATGGTCCTGATCAATTGTGCCCATCTCTCTGTCATCATGCACTATAAATAAACAGCACCATAACTACTCCCACTAGCATTCTTTGTGTGCAGCGCTAGCAAATACATGCAAGTATGCCAAGGTAGAACTTACATCTGCCATAGAGAATGAACAGCAAAATGATGACGACAACAATTGCAATGAAGACAGCAAGTAAAGAGACAGCAATGCCAACGATGGTTCCAGTACTGAGTCCATGTGGAGGTACTGGTGAATCTGTAGGTATAACATCACCAGTTGTCATAGGAGGAGTCACTAAGTACTTGTAGGACTGTCTACTCTAATGTAGAAATAAATTTGTGTGCCTGGCATGTCTTCACTACTTTCTAGAAGAAAAAGATTATCAATGAAAACACTTAATATAACACTTTTCTGTGTTTCCTTTAGCTTCATATTCCACCTAAGAATACAACTTCCTGGCATACAATCACACCTACTACAGTCACTAATCTACACCAGAGGGGACCCTTTCCAGTGAAACACACATACACACACACACACACACACACACACACACACACACACACACACACACACACACACACACACACACACACACACACACACACACACACACACACACACACACACACACACACACACACACACACACACACACACACACACACACACACACACCACACCACACCACACACACTCACACACACACACACACACACTTTAAAATTTAACCTTAAGAAAGAGTTAGCTGAGCAGGTGTCTAGTTGCTTGGATGCTGAAATTTCTTCTACACTATCACAACACAAAATGAAATCATGCCTTCCTGTCTTGGCATACTTGTACCATCTATCATATACACTAATTGCCTGCAAATCCACTCTCATAACGTCCCTCCATCTTTTCTTCATCCTGTGGCATGGTCTCTTCTTATTAAGCTCCCAAATAGCAACTTGTTTAAAAAACCTTTCCCTACTGATGATACCCACCACAAGTGACCTAGTAACCACCTTAGTAGCTTCCCCAGAATAATACAGAGATGGAATGCTGCATGCCAAACTTAGATGATAGCCTAGTTGATGTTTACTTTCATTCCATTGTTGGTATGTCGCCACTCCCAGGATTATTAAAATACAACAGCTATAAAAGTAAATTTAAGTGTCCAGCCAACTTCCTCCCATGCTTGTATAACATACTCACTCCTGCACCACTACTCATATTGTGGCAATCAGCAACATCTATATAGTCTGTCTGTCCGTCTTTCTGTCTGTCCGTCTTTCTGTCTGTCCGTCTTTCTGTCTGTCTGTCTTTCTCTCTGTCTGTCTGTCTGTCTGTCTGTCTGTCTGTCTGTCTGTCTGTCTGTCTGTCTGTCTGTCTGTCTGTCTGTCTGTCTGTCTGTCTGTCTGTCTGTCTGTCTAAAAATCACTTTGACCTAATCATATGTTCACCTTTGTCTTAAAAGTTTCTTACATATGTCTTTGAAATAAATAATTATGTGACTACAGACCATTAAAGGTGGGCAGAAAAACCTACCATACGGTGGGTTTTTCACTAGTAACACTGAAGTAGATATTTAATAATGTAGGTACCAGAATTCATCTCTGGCTTAGGCAACTCCTGACCTCACATATGCAGTTAGAGTAGAATCCATTCTTACGTCAATAAGCCCTGTGAGAAGTCCACATGGCTTGTGTAAGAATCATCCAAGGTTTCCTCAAGTCTACTATCAATGTGAGTCAATAATTATGGTTGCCCTAACTACTGTTCCCAGGTTTCCTTGCAGAACCAGGGGGAAAAGTTCAAGAGAGGTGACTATTCTTCCTTCATGTGGTACTTGAAAAGGGGGTTAAGCATGCTGATATCACTTTAAGAAAGAAGGAATGTTAAGAGATTTTCTGTGATTAATAATTGTCAGACCTGCGTATGAATGCTTTTCAGAACCTTTTGAAGGTGAAATTTCCTCATATTGCAGGTCTTCTGAATACTCTACAGATGAAAACACCTTTAGAGTATGATTCCAAGCACATTTCACTGTAAGTTCTTTATGCCAGGCAGCCACACTGGTCTGTTCTTCAGCTTAAAAGAAATATGTTTATATGATTTGCATACTCATTGGTTAGCATGGATGCTATGGAAGCAACTGCTCATCTCATCCAGTGCAAGAACAAATCCTTCACCATACAATCGATGAATTAGGCAAGGCAAATAGGTAACATTGACTGTGGACAATATGCCCTTGCTACCATGACATGTGTAGCCACAGGTTTTGACCCTACATGTGTCATTTTTGACCAAGATGAACCTTTGCCTCACCTTGTGAAAGTTTTAGATCAAGGAGTAGTAAGTTCACTTCCTATTAAGAGGAGCATAAGACCAGCAGCTGATGCAGTGCATGTCAAGTGTGAAGTCCACTGCTATGGCAAATTACCTGAAGATGGTGGGGGGGTGTAGTGATTAATGCCACAACTGGAACACTTATAACACAGTTTAAAAACTTGTCCTGACCACTTTCCACTTACTTAGCACTTAAGGATACCACAATGGTAGGAAATGACTAAAGGGAATAATCAAAACCAGAGGCCAATTTGCAGCTTCGCCTGCAATGATCTAGGCACTTTGCCCAACAAACTTTATCCTATACATTTTAATCTAATACTATTCTGGTCAACATTCGACCTTTTACCTACTTTAGAACACAATTTGCTTAAAAGAAAGACTTTAGTTTACCTACTAACTTTTAGTTGGACATTTTAAAGAAATTCAAAGGCCTTCTGCACCCCTAAGACCATGGTAGGGAGCAGAATGAAGTTTAATTCAAAGTCCCAAGACCCACAGTTCAGGCATGCAGGGAGTTATTGAAAATAATATATAGGATCTTATAAATGTTTTATTAATTTTTTTAATGGGTTGCCAAGCAGGGTTGGTACTACAATCGGGATAAAAAGTCCTGGACCTCTGGAATATATGAAGGATCTGCAGGTCCCTGATCATACAATGTGTATGCTGGAGCTAACACCTATAGGTGAAACTGGAGGGACATAAAGAGCTCACCATCGAAGGCACCTCAAATGGAAGTTGATCTGGATGGTATCATAGCAGCTGGGAAATCCACATCAAGTCCGGACATCGACAACTACCTGATCCTAAGTTGCCTACCCCTGAACCTGAGGTACTGTGTGATCTGCTTGTTGTGAATTCACCTGCAGAGGGTGTTTCTCTTGGAGTCCGATGCTCCCAGCATGAAAGAAAGGTCAATATAAGACACTGTGATTACAATACAGATTGAAATTAACTCAGAATATTTACTCTCCATGTTTTCCTGTATTTATCTTTTGTTGATGTTAGTAGCTGAATATCTGTTAGGAAGGGAGATGTGACAATTTGACTATCTTTATTTAGATTGATTTGTATGATGTAATGCCGTTTGTGGCTGGGTGCTGAGTAAGCATTCCGTGAATTTTGTTTTTGTGACTTTTGTTGCTGTGATAGCTACAAACTAAGAAAAAGTTTGAGATAACTACACAAAACTCTCACAGGTGTAGAAACACTTGATCTTGGAGAGTCACTTGTCCAAGAAATCGGAGAAGAAAGAAGAATGTGGCGGAACATGATCGAAAGTACAGACCTCAAACATAAAGTAAAAAAAGCATGGACTCTCATGTTGAGACTTTTGAATGATCCTACTATCAGCACAACCCACACCAACATCACAGATAATTAAGTGATGCAGCATATGCCTCTAAATGGTAAAAAAAAACTCTGAGCAACACAGAAAGAGTGGCACTTACCGACAATACCAACAATACCAACTGCCAACTGAGGAAAGTCCATCATCCTCGCCCCTCAATGAACCATTCTCTGCCTATGAACTAGAACACAGAATGTCTTGTATCCCACCAGGCAAGGCAACAGGAATTGATGACATCCTCCCAGAATTTATCCTCCACCTTGAACCAGCTGCCATAGAATGGGTCCTGAGTCTACTAAACAACTGCATGAAAAATAACACCATAACTAAAATATGGAGGAAGGCGAAGATAGTCGCAATCCTTAAACTTGGCAAGGACCCTAGTTCCCCTAATACCTTCCCCCCATATTTCTATTATGTGTGATATATAAGTTGTATGAGTGATTACTCCTCACAAGAATGGTGTTATTATCGATCCTAATATTATGGAAGATCATGCAGGCAGGTTTCAGGCCTGGAAGGTCGTGCACTGGCCAGCTGTTCAACCTCACTGAATGCAGTGAAGATGGATTTCAAAAAGGGTTAGTGTCTGGAGCTATTTTTATATATCTTTCTGCTGCATATGATGCCGTGCAGCACTGAATCATGCTTTGGAAACTTCACCGGATAACAGGAGGTGTAAAATGATGTGCAGTTATAAGAAGCTTGTTGAAAGATCAAAGGTTTTTTGTCTACCTGGATGGAAGTAAGAGCAACTGGAAAAGGCAAAAGAATTGCTTGCCACAAGGCAGGTTCCTAGCTCCCTTGATGTCTAACATTTACACCAATGATCAACCGGAGCCACTCGGCACACAGCGTTTCATTTATGCTGATGACCCTGGCCTCATCTCCCAACATAAACCTTTGAAGAGGTGGAAAGGAATCTTTCTACTGCCTTGGAGGAAATGACAGCATACTACACCATTAACCACTTAAAACCTTATTTTGCTAAGACCATGTTTATGCTTTCCATCTGAAAAAATGGTTTGCTCCCGACAGCTGAACATCAAATGGGGAAATGTAAAGCTTGTCCACTCAGATAATCCTGTGTACCTAGGTGTGACATATACTGCACCCCTTTCATTTAAGACATACAAGGGAAAGACAAAAGCCAAAGTATACACTAGGAACAATTTTCTTAAAATGCTTGGAAATTCTAAGTGGGGTGCTCATCCAACACCAGTAAAAACAGTGGTACTTGCACTGTGTTACTCTGCTGCAGAGTACGCCAGCCCAGTTTGGACAAGATCCTGCCATGCCAAGAAAGTAGATGTGGCCCTAAATGAGACATGCTGGTGTGTGACTGGATGTATTCTACCAACAAGAACTGAAGACCTGTATGTTCTTGCCGGCATTGCTCCACCCCCAATCAGATGAGAAGTCCAGTCCATAACAGAATGAACCAGGCAGCTCACTGATAGACGTCATTCCCTGTTCAGCTACATCTATATATATATTAGAAGACCTATGTATGTATGTATGTATGTATGTATGTATGTATGTATGTATGTATGTATGTATGTATGTATGTATGTATGTATGTATGTATGTATGTAACTTTGTTTGTTCGTTTCTCAAAATCCCTCTGTTAGATTTTGACCAAACTTTTAGTGATGGAGGAAACCCACCCTGAGATGGTTTTATGCCAGGTGGCATGTCTGGGAAAAAAAAATTGTCTGTCTGTCTGTCTGTCTGTCTGTCTGTCTGTCTGTCTGTCTGTCTGTCTGTCTGTCTGTCTGTCTGCTGTCTGTCTGTATGTATGTATGTACCATCATTCCGGCCAAACAGGTGGGTGGATTTCTCTGAAACTTGGCATGATGATAGGTTTGACCCAACTTTAAATATGGGCTAAAAATTTCGCAAAATGGTTACTATGGTAACAAGAAAAAGTCAAAAATGGTAGGATTTTAGTCTATATTGGCCGGGCAATGCTGGGTATATGCTGCTAGTACCAACTAATCAAAGATTGAAATCCAGATGCAGTTTCACGGCTACTACACCACCTCTAACTGGAGAAGCTGAAAATGAACTATAGGAACTGTGGATAAGGCAGTATAATGAATCCAATGGACATAACACCCCATTGGGCCAAATGGGCTATACCCCATGTCAGGCACCTTCCTCTAGTTTGGGTGATGATTGGAGTACTTGGAGATCCATTAACTGGCTTAGAACAGCAACTGACTGCTGTAAACAATCAATGAAACTATGGGGGTTGGTGAATAACGACCAGTGTGAATGTGGGCAAACTCAATTTATGGATCACTTGTTAAATTGTCCTCTAGCCCCAGCAATATGTGCCAAAAGTGACCTAAATTCTGTTTGAACTGAGTTGACCCCTGGGGAAATGTTAGCAACTTGGCCAATGCTCAACGGATTTCCAGATTTCAAGGACCAACAGACTAATGATGCTTCAGACATTCTTTTAGCACTATTTTGGAAGATGTTGACCATCCCTAGGACAAGTTAGCTGTATGTCCCATAAGAAAGTAAACAGCATTCCACCCAGCATTAATTGACCATATGGAATGCAAGCACAAAAATATCCCATGGAGTCTAATGTCCACCGGAGAACTCTGCCAGTTCTTTAGGAGTGGAATACAAAAAAAAGAAGCACAGAATTGATTCTTTTTTGTTTTAGCTTGACTCTAACTCCAAGTATACTTACACCTTTTAATAACTTCATGCTAAAGGCAAAGTGGCTGAAAGTGAAGGTACGTTGTTCATGTCAATCTTCTCAAGTGCAGTGATGAAGTGCCCAACTTCGAGAAGTTGGTCAAGAAGAGGAAGGCAATATCCATGATGTTTGCAATTTGTTCCAAGGATATACTGCGCCTGTTAAAAACAGCCAAGTTTGTCCCATACAAATCTCTTATCATTAAGTAATTTATATTACTTCTGTATTTATATCTGTAAATTCATTACTTATTTTGGTATGTTCTTTATCATTTCAATGAATGAATAAACTTGTGTAAGACAAATGAAGAATATAACAAAGAAATATTTAGAGGAAAAAAAACATTTTTTTTCTTCTTTGTTTACTTTTGTTGAATACATGGGTAATGAAATCAATGGCAAAAACCAATAGTGAGATATATATATTGTGGACAAATGATGATGAGGTATAAATAGCTAAATGTAACATACATGAATTAATGATAAATGATGAAGAGGTGAAAGCTTAAGTGGGTTGTTACCTGGGATGAGATAGTGCAATTAATGTAAGATTGGTTAAATAAGTGTTTTAAGGTGGTAAAGGATAAATATATTCTACTGTGTAGTGGAAGAAAGTTCCACAGTTCTGTGGCAGGGGAAATGAAGAGAAGGGAATTTTGATGTTGGAGGGATGATGTGATGAGAGGATGGGATACCCAAATTAGTAAAAAATAAATAAGGTCAGTAAGTACCCCAACATTTTGTTCCCTCTGAGAAATGCTGTCCAAGGATTTATTTTTGAAATATCCTTCCTGGGTATGCAGGTTTATTTTTGGGGTCTAAACCTCCCACCATCATTGTCTGGCACATTCCAACTACAAATTTTAAAGCTGGTGCTTACACACCATAGTTGGGGGAATATGTTTGTCAAGCATACATGAAAAAAAAAAAAAAAAAAAAAAGGTCAAACAAGAAGACCACAAAAATAAACCTACATACCCAGGTAGGACATTTCAAAAATAAATCCTTGGACAGCATTTCTCAGAGGGAACAAAATGTTGCTAGAGAAAAAAAACCACACCACTTGACTAAACTCACTGCAGCTAAAATGGTTGCTGCTTCTCCACAGACTTGCACGACATGCCCACCTACTAGACATGTCCATCCATTACACATTCTCATGAAAGACATGACCATCACTACCACATGTCTTCCAGTAATATATGTCCTCCAGCATAATATGTCACCCATACAACCTGTCCTTATGTTGGACATGCCTTCCAGTAAGACATATCCTACTTCAAATCATGTATCTCAATAATACATGTTCACTCATACTACATGTACTCCTGCAAGACATGTACACCTGTAAGACATGCCATCATGTAATACATGGCTTCCTATTAGACATACCCTCCAGTAAAACCTGTTCTCACATAAGTGATGTCCTCCTGCAAGACCAATCATCCTGTAAAATATGCTCTCTTGCCAAACATGTACTCCAGAAAACTTTTAAACTGCAAGATACGCTCTCCTATAATACATACCCTCAAGTGAAACATGTCCTCCAGTAAAACATGTCTTCAAGTAAAATACAATATATTTTAAGATATGCCATCCTGAAGGCAAGCACTCAATCAATGCATGACTTCCCATAAAACATTTCCTCCTACAAAGCATAACCTCCCTTAAGACATGCACTCATAAGACATGCCATCCTGAGACATGTCCTCCCATAAGACATGTCTTTCCTTAAGACAACTTTGTGACCAAAGCCCACCAAAGGTGGGTCTAGCAAGCAATGCATACAAAGGCCGCAATTGCATGCTAGTTTAATTAATAATGCTCACCCTGTTATTTGGATTCCATATGCCCAATTTCAGCCTGATTAGTCCATAAATGAGTTGTTGGCAGGCATAATGATGTCCTATAGGTGTGGCAATGATGAAATCACATCCATTGACAGATGCACATGTAATTAGTAATGCTCACCCAGTTGCTTTGAAGTCTTATTCTAAATTTCAGTCTGGTTGGTCATTTGATTAGCTTTTAATAGCCCAAACAACTTCCAGTGGGTGCGTCTAAGGTCAAACCACATACATATCTGGTTACTAATGCTTTTCTGGGTACTTAGAGATGACACACCAAATTTTTGTCTGTCTGTCTGTCTGTCTGTCTGTCTGTCTGTCTGTCTGTCTGTCTGTCTGTCTGTCTGTCTGTCTGTCTGTCTGTCTGTCTATATTTGACTATAAGTTGAAATTGGCCAGGCAACACCAGGTAATATAATAGAGCAAGTTTGAATAATCTCATATATATATATATATATATATAAGGAGATGTCTGTCTGTCAGTCTGTCTGTCTGTCTGTCTGTCTGTCTGTCTGTCTGTCTGTCTGTCTGTCTGTCTGTTTGCCTGCCTTCCTGCCTGTCTGTCTGTCTGTCTGTAACACCATTCTAGCCAAACTGGTAGGTGGATTTCTCTGAAGCTTGGCATAAGTATAATTTTTGACCCAACTTAAAACATTGGCTAAAAATTCTGGAAAATGGTTACCATGGTAATAAGAAAATACCAAAAATGGTATTTTTACCAGAAAAACCCTTGGAGCTACAGATCTAAAACTTGGTATGCTTATAAAACTTCACTCTGGGAGTAACATGGGCTGGGTCCCACCTGGCCACACCTTTTCCTTTTTCTGTGCAAGTTTAAAATGCCAAAAATGGTATATCAGCAAAAACACTTGAACCTAAGGAGTTAGACCATGAACCCATATATATTTGGAATCAATATAATCTGGGAAATGTTTTAAGTACATGTATATGATCACACCCTTTTCTGTGTTCATGTCCGGATAAAAAAAAAAAACACCAAAAATGTTACTTTGGCCATACAAATCCTTGGAGCAACAGACTTAAAACATGGTATGCATACACAATTAACTTTGGGAGTAACATGGGCGGGATCCCTCCAGGCTACACCACTTCCCTTTAGTGTGTAAAGAGAAAAAGTACCAAAAAAACAAACAAACTTCTGAATTAAAATTGGACCTTTGGAGTTAGATCCATAAAATAATTTTAATATATATTTTGGTTCGTAATTATGTATGTATGTATGTACATATGTATGTATGTATGTATGTATGTATGTATGTATGTATGTATGTATGTATGTATGTATGTATGTATGTATGTATGTATGTATGTATGTATGTATGTATGTATGTATGTATGTATGTATGTATGTATGTATGTATGTATGTATGTATGTATGTATGTATGTGTCTAGGCATCACAGCCAAACACTGGTACCAAAACAGCTGAAATTTAGCATGTGCTCTCTAAGAATACGAGTGAGCATTATTAAATATATGTGGGCATGGTAATGGGTGTGTTTCAGCATGGCCACATTCACAGGGAGTTAGTTAGGCTGAAAATCAGAAACCAATCAGGTAAAAGGTTAATAAGTGATCTCTAAGTACAAGGAACAGCATTATTAACCACACCCACTGGAAGTTCTTTTGGATATTTAAACCTAATCAAATGACCAACCACACTGAAATTTTGAATGAGGTTTCCAAGCTACTGGGTGAGCAATGAGTGTGGTCCAGTCATTGCCACACTCATAGGATGTCATTATGCCTGCCATATGCTCATTTATGTACCAATCAGGCTGAAATTTGACATATGGAGTCCAAGTAACTGGGTGAGCATTATTAACTACAATTAAGTGTGGTAATGTGTGTGCTTTAGAATTAGCAACACCTACAAAAAGTAGTTTCAGCTGCCAAAAGCTAATTAAAAGACAAACCAGGCCAAAATTTTATAGGCTTCTCCAATATTTCATGTTGACCTTGGCTGGGCAACGCTGGGTATATGCTGCTAGTAATGACAAATATTAAAATACTCTATCATGATGAATTATAATTTGTGCTGTGAATGAATGAAATTCTCACTATCAGAGAATATGGTAATACTCTCTAAGTAGGGATGATCACAAAAAAATGGCGGCCTCATAGACTAATACAAAATGAAAGCTTCTTTTTCTCTGCTATGGCTCAAACCTTGACTACAAAACTCACCTACAGCCCATATAAGCTGCAACACAAACTACCAAGATAGTTTCTGTCCTCCAAATCAATAGCTAAAGTAGAAAGCCCAAACTCTGTCAAAATCACCAAATGTTCACTATCTTTCATCTTATTCTTTTTACTCTTAATTTCCAGGGCTAAAGCCTAGCTGGCTACAGCAAATCTTGCAATAGTGATACTAACAGCTTACTATTTCCTTGGACCATGTCTATGACCTCTTTATTTGCCTCGCCATGCTAACAAACTACCGAAGCATATCCCTGACTAATAGCTGCAGTGTTAAGTTGAAACCGCTATTTTGACAAATTAAAAACCAGTTTGTGGTTAGGCTATGAATATCATTACCAGAGCTACGCTTCTGATGTAAGTTGAATTCAGTAGCTAAATCTGTTACAGCTAGCCATAGAATTGTTATAGCTAGCTAACTGTTAGTTCCTGATAATTAATTAAGAGTAATTGAGTACTGTACTGGGATAATGCACTCCCTCTGGAGAGGTGCAGGTAGAGTGCAGGTAGAGTGCGCACTTGTGGATGCCAATCAGATGTATACAAGATGCCAATCTAGTACTGTAGTCAGCTATATGACAGTGTGCAAAAAATAAAGGAAACAAGTAAAATTAAAAACATTTCTTTGAAATAAAAACAGTAAGTAGGGATGATGTGTCAGTAAAAAGTGCAGAAATAAGAATTTTGTGACAATGTGTGTTACCAAATTCCCTACTTCACTAATTCCTATGAACTTAGAATTCTGCATGATAGTGTAACAGTCTGTGTTGCAAAATTCCTGTGAACTTAGAATAATTATTCTACATGAGCTGGCTACAAGCTAATTGAAGAGACAGACAGACAGACAGACAGACAGACAGACAGACAGACAGACAGACAGACAGGCAGGCAGGCAGGCAGGCAGGCAGGCAGACAGACAGACAGACAGACAGACAGACAGACAGACAGACAGACAGACAGACAGACAGACAGACAGACAGACAGACAGACAGAAATTCTGTTTTTTCCCAGACATGCCACCTGGTATAAAACCATCTCAGGGTGGGTCTCCTCCATCCCTAAAAGTTTGGTCAAAATCTAACAGAGTGATTTTGAGAAACAGACGAACATAGTTACATAGTTAAGTCTTCTAATATATATATATATATACATACATACACACATATATATATATACATATATATATATTCTTTTTTTTTCCTCTTTTTTGGGGGGGGGGGAGGGGGGTTAAATTATTGGTTTGTCTCATTTCTGGTAAACAGTTGGTTAAATATTTGTTTATCTAATTTCTGGTAAACAGTTAGTAATAAAAATGTAATAAAAAATTAAAATACTGTACATACCTGTGAAAAGAAAAATTCAGAATGTGGTACATCTCTGGTATATATTTCAGATCATTTGGTATATTATCACCACAGAAATCTGGCAACACTGGAAGGATCCTCTTACAGCAATGCCCTGCATGTATAGTGTATTTTCTGCTAGTTCTGATGCAAGCTTTGGTGTCCCTCAGCCCATCCTTCTCATTTTTCCAGTTGAGGAACATGCCAAATTCAGGAAAGTTAGGAATCTGAAGAACTATTTGAGCCTTACCAGTTTGAGCTCAAGCAAAGTGATTGGGGGGGGGGGAGTTTAACAAAAAAAAAGTTTTAAGATTTCTCTCTTCCAGTACTCATGCCACACCACCTAGAGTTAATCAGTCAGGGTCTTCCTGTGGTCAGTTTTGAAGCTTATCTGGAGCTCAGCGTGACTGTCTCACTGCTGTAGTGTGTTACTGTAGTAACCTGTGAGTCAGCATCTTCTACCCTTTCCATGAATCTCTCAACTCCCTA
>OZ017793.1:4339858-4517622 GCA_963969325.1 Lycopodina hypogea | reverse complement strand
GGGGGGGAGGGGGGAGGGGGGTTAGTAACCTAATTCTCATTAATTATTTATGATATATATAATATGTACTTGCACTTTGTTGTCACTAACCACCTAGCCTTAATCTTATTGCCAAATAAAAGCTTAGTTCAAATGCTTTCCAATGTATGCTTCATGGCATGTTCAAGTGTCCCACATTCTCAAGTATTATTTCGAAGTACCATATAAATTTCACCAAATATGGTTAAAAATATGGCCATGCATAATGGCAAAAGAGTCCTACATAATGTAATAAATTTATATATATATATATATATATATATATATATATAGTGCATAGTGTCACAAGTTGAATCCCAGCTGGCAACCTTCATTAGAAGTGGATCGTAGATTGAGGCACACTACAGTGGACACAGACATCCTTTAATATTTACTAGAAGAGTTCTGTCACAGTGCAAAGGCAACTCAGCATTAAACTGGACCTTTGGAGTAATCAGAGGGATGATGTTTTTTTTTAATTAGAAAGATAAATATGTGAACAACTCGTGTTGCAATAGATCTACATGTAATATCTATCAATAAAGTACGAATAGTCTGTCTGTCTGTCTGTGCATCGCTGGGTTCATGCTTGAACTATTGAAGTTAGACCACAAACCCATATATATATATATATTTAGGATCAGTGTCACCAGGGAATGTTATAAGCACGTTTATGTGGCCACACCCCTTTTCTATACTTAAGAAAAACAACTTTTTTTAATTGGACTTTGCTGGGAAAAAAATTGAGCTACAGGCCTAAAAACTTTGGCATACAGACACAACTTGACTCTGTGAATAACATGGGGTGGGTCCTATCTGGCTATACCTCTTCCTCTTAGTGTGTGAGGCTAAATTTGTTAAAAATGGTAGTTAAAAAAAATGTTTGACCTAATCACATGCTCACTTCTGTTTTAAAAAGTCTATAAAATGTTTTCAAAGCAGACACTTTGTGATCATGTGGGTTGAATATCCAACGTAGGGCAGGGTTTATTTGCTAGTATTCATAAAATATCAACCTATATATAGAGTAATAAAAATCTTGTTTCTTTAGTTTTAATACAATATATACTAACCAGTTAATTAAGAGGATGATTACCCAGTAAACACGATGAATATACCAGGTGTTGCTGGGCCAGAAATAAATTTGTGATAAAGATAGCTTTTTATATCTTATAAATAGTGGATAGTCAGTCAATTAGCAATCCAATCCACTCATAAGACATATTGGATGCTTCATCATACCCCTATCCTCAAACATTTTTGACAGCCAGACCTAATTGGTCCAGGCCTAATTGGTCCAGGCCATTGAGAACAGATATAGCAATCACCTAGCCAATAACTTTAGTTAATTTGGTATATTGCAAAAAAAATCCTCTCTGATGTCATGGTTTACAAATTGAACACATAAATGAAGTATTTCTTTATTAAAAGAAGTTATTTCATCTACCATTATCAAAAATTGATTTGTACTTCTTATTTTATCAACTAAATATTTTTAAATTATGTTCTTACCTAAATTAATTACTTCATTTTGTATGTGGGGTGATGATTCGTATGTGGTATTCTTTAGCTTAGGTCTTTCAAAGTGAGCATTTATGACGGAGTTATGCTTAGCCAATTGAATACCTTCATTAATGCCAAGAAACTTCCTGGTTACCATTATATCAAGGTCCACCATCTTCCCTAAGTGCCAAGCTTTACCATCCACAAAATAAAATACACTCAGCAGAACAACGAATTGTGTCTATTTTCCTCAATAACTTTAGCCAGTGCAGAATTAATACATACATCTACATTGCGCTGTGGATTTTCCACAGATTGGATGAAAGTACTTGAATCTGCCATTGTATTATGATGGTACAGTTTAAAGGAATGACTATCTACTGTGTTATATGCATTGACCCATTCTTAAAAGGTGCATTGATAAGAATTCCATACTTATTCCTATCTTTTACAAACAAACTAAAGAAAATACAAAACCTACCATGGGATCTAGCTTTCAAGGAAGGGGGGGGGGGGGGGGGGGGGATGAGGTTACTAAATATATTCAGATTCAGCCAGTCTGCTGTGCTGGGAAAATTCAATTGACAGGAGTAATAAATACACATAATTGGTACTACTACAAGTGAGCAGCTGGCCAGACAGCTGTACTTTATCAAGATTGTTGTTGTTTTGATGCTAAACTCTGAGTCACAGAGGAACTTCTTGAGTCAAAGAATGCTACACATTTTTCTTTGTACTCCTAATGTTAATGATATTCATAACCTCATAATGAGATTCCTTGGTGGACAAGGCTTCAGGTAATAAGTGGGTGTGGCTTGTTCCCTTTCCTAAAATGAAAAGTTACCAACTATGGAATGGGACTTTCACTCACTGCATGCATGCTCTGCTTGGGGTGTTCAAGGGCATGACCCCCAAGGAAAATTTTGAATTTAATTGTCACCTGCAATAACTATATAAATTATAAGAACCTTGAACATTATATTTTCTTGAACATCACATTTTTTACATTTTTGTTTATTTCAAACTGTCTGAGCTATATTATGTCTCAGTCAAAAATGATCAATTGGCAGAAGAGACGTCCTGGGTGTTTTTGCACAAAGCACTGTACCACTTTGGTGGGATCTAGTTGGAGGGTTTTCTGGTAATGGACAGCCATGAGCATGAGTGCAGCCAGCCTCTCTTCTCCCATTGTTGATCTTAAATAGGTCTTTACTCTTCAAAGAGCAGAAAATGAACGTTCAGCCTCACAGCTGGTGACTGGAGAGGTGCAGCCCACGATAATCAGCCTCCTTATGTTAGAAAAAAGTCATCATCAGCATATGTCAGGAAGTCGACCAAGTCCTTGGGAAGCTTTGCCTTGTCTATAGTTTCCCAGAATCTCTTCCAGCTCCTGATCTCTGCCTGAAGGTATAGTAAATGACAGTGTAAAGGGTACTATATAAATATATAGGAGGGTACTATATAGGAGTGTCTTGATTAGTATTAATTAGTACAGAATGGTGTGTGTTGGTATACCTTTAGGTTTTCTGGTGATGGAAGATCAGCTTCCCAAAATATCAGCTCCTGTACCTGTTCCTCAACAGCCTGTGTGTTAATCAGGAGGATGCTGGATACAAGTCCCATGATGGACCTCATACACCAGTTGTCTGGTGAGAACCATTCTGTCAGACCTTGACTGAAGCTGTCCAAAAAAGGCACAGCTATCACCCTCTTGAAGTATGTACTACAATCAAAGAGAACAAAATCAGTGCTACAATAATCATCAGAATATATTTATCATTATAGAATATACTTTCTCTAGTTCCCTAGTATATAAATTTCTATGGGAAATTTATTATAAATTATTGTTGAAGATTGCCAAGCTCCAATTGATCCAGACATAAGTGGACATCTATATTTGGAGTGTCTATTGTAGTTTTAATGGGGAGTATAAAGAAAACAAGTACGTATATATAACACAAGTAGTTTTGTGGAAAGAAATATTTTCAATTTTTATTTCAAAATGAATTAAAATAATATATACATCTATTTAAGAATGTCATTACATCTGTATAATTTTGACTGTTTACTTCAAAATAAGAAGCAGGGACGTCATCGTATGGCCAAATCTTTTAACTTTATCGAACCATACATTTAACAATGGCAGTCCAATGGTTGAACTAAACTGAGGAGACTTAGATAACTTAACTAAGGTTTGTATTAATTAAAAAAAAATTTTACTATTAGCTATATAACTATGTTTGGTTTTGGGTGAGCTCACCTTGGTGTATCAGCAGGAACATTGGCTCGATTCCTCTGCACCTTTGTTGTTCTTGGAATGTCGATACTAACCCCAACATCCTCTGCCATTGAACTGGCCTCACTGAACCACTCATCCCACAGTTCATCAATGTTCACACGCATGCTTTGGACCTCCTTGACTACAAAGTTGATGTGATCATATGCCTCATATATGTCACTGTTTCTCTTCTGAAGCTTGATGCTTAATTCCTTAACTGGTTGCAGCCCATCTTTAAGAACTACCAGTGCAGTGATATGCATTTCACTGGTCAGTGAACATCTCAGGCCCTCTGCTTTTACCAAGGTTTCTCTGTCCCAGTTCCAGTCTTCATAGTCCTCATCTCCTTCATCTCTTCCACTGTCTTCATCAGTTGCAGCTTCAGATGCTTCTGTCACAGTCAGCAGTGGATATAGGCATGGCATCACCATGGAGTGTAAGCATGTGACCACATACTTGAAAAGCAACACCACGGTTTCCAGGCAGTCATGGCACTCCACCCACCTTGTCTTGCAAAGACCTTTTAGCTTCTGCACCTTTTGTTCAGGTGCACACACCCGCAGCACAAATTCCAAGTACCGTTGCCTCTTTGGTGAGTTATGGAAGAAGAGGTAGAGCTCATTGGTAACTCCAATCACATTGAGAAGTGCCTGAACTTTGCAGGATCCAGCCACAGCCAGATTCAAGATGTGTGATCTGCAATTGGTATAAAATGCAAGTGGATTCTTGGCCTTGATTTGGGCTTGAGTACCCACATTGCTACTGGACATTGCACTGGCTCCATCATAGGCCTGACCCCTGATATTTTTTACATCCAAACCATTCCTGCTCAGCACGGACATGATTGCCTGCCCCACCTTCTTCCCAGTGTCACATTTGAGGTGAATGAAGTCAAGGAAGACTTCCTTGATCTGTCTTTGGTATGTTGATAGATCAAGGAATCAGACACAGACTGAAAGCACCTCCTGGTTGACATGGTGATCAATGACTTCATCAGCTATGATGCAGTAGAAAGGAGTCCTGTGAAGTGGTTGCGGTAGTTGTTCCTTCAGACATTCTGCTGCTGTAAGGATGATCTCATTTTGGATTGTTTTAGAGATGTATTTTTGGTTTTACTTGCCCCTTTGCAGATGTTCCTTCAGCACTGGATCTCTGGCAGCTGTATGTTCTAGCAAAGCTAGAAAGTTTCCCCTGTTAGCAAGAGGGTTGGCTGTACTGTCATCTCTGTGACTACGCAAAGGCAACCCCTGCCTTGCCAGAAGGAGAATGGTTTGAATAATTTCACTTAAGATATGCTGATTAGCCTCTGATAGTCGCTGAGCCTCAATATTGATACGGGTGTCAATTCTGGATTGGGGGTGTTGATAGGTGTTGATGAAAGCCTTAGCTCATTCTGAAGCCTCCAGATGGTACACATTTTTAGCATGGTTAGTGAGGATGCCATCCTTGCCCTTGGCATGAGTCAACTTGGTGAATGGAAACTTCACCAGAACTCCAAAAATGCTCATGTTGCTGCTTTGGGCATACAGCGCACAGTATTTACAAAAGCCACCCTTTTGTGAGGGCGAATATACCAACCATGGGTACTCCTTTAGCCAGGACATTTGGAAGTAGACTTTCCAATTCTTTCAAGCCTTTTTTACATCTTGGTATGCCAGAGGTACCTTGCTGTCGCCATCAGGCTTGAAATGGTTTGTTAGTAGCTGAAATTTCTGTGTGTCAGAGGGGGTTGACTTTTCATCTGAAGGCTTACAAAACAAGCCAATATCAATAACATCGACATCCATGGCAGACTCCTCAGACTCTATGTGGACCTCATAACTTCCACAACAAACTCCGCTGGCATCCGAAGCAGATCCGATACTACCAGCACTTGAATGACCTGGATCAGCACCCACACTGTGATCACTCAGAGATCTCAAAGATCTGTAAAAATATATGATGAAAAGTAACTAGAATATAATTATTAAACTTAAATAATTCAAAAGTACTCCAGATCATGTAGCTAGCCACTGTATATTATTTTCCAGTCTAGCGCTACTGAAGTACTGTCATGTATCTTCAGGAGCATTGTATATAGTTAGGTACCTTGCAATGAAGAAAGATGTGAGGCTGGTTTGCTGCATGAATCTCTTGGCTCTCTTGGCTCTTGATTGGAACACTTCACAAATATAATTATTTCTTAAAATTTTTACGTACCAATGGCTATCCTGCGACTTATTAACTGTCATCTGCTGCGCACATGTGCATGATCAATCTCTATTATATTAAACGTCAAAATGAATACTTCACCATTCCCAAGATTGCGAACAGTGACTCGCGCAATGAAAGATGCTGACCGACTGAACACTCACTGCTTGTAATCTCGAAGCTAGTTGGCAGCTCAAGGTGTGTTGGGGTGAGGGGAGGGGGAGGTTGCAACCCCCTCAAACCCTCCCCCCCCCCCCTAGATCCGCCTCTGCATGATGATTTAAACCTCCATAACCAACAGAAGGTCCCAACCTGATTATCACTGACATAAGTGCCACCAAAATTACTGAACATTAACTACATGGCTCACATCAGCAACACCATAACCACTAAGGGTAGACATCAGAAGTGAACACTCCAGCTTTGAGTACCTGAAAAAACCACCACTTTAGGTAGCAGCCATCTTGCTCCCAGCAAGCCTAACTCCCATCTAATAGACAAAGGAGTTGAGAGATTCAGGGAAAGGGTAGGAGGTGCGATTCACAGTAACACAGTAACACACTACAGCAGTAGACCCTTACGCAGAACTCCAGATAATTTGGTACACACCAAAACTTAAGGCAGGAGGACCCTGACTGACTAACTCTTGCACATGGGTACTGGCGGAGAGATATATTAATCCCCCCCCCCCTCCCAAAGGGTGGTTCAGTTGAACCTCTCAAACCCTCCCCTGGCTACGGGCTTGTGATGTAGATGGTAATGGTGGTCCTGATATTGGACATCTAGTTAAACTTAATGTGGAGGCCAGGCTTGCTGGAAGAAGAGGGTAGCTTCAAGAATGGTCTTTACTTGAACGCACAATGTCCACTGCCCATTTCTATTGTCAGTGGTGATGGTGTTACTGATGTGAGCCATATACCTATAATTAGTACTATTGATGGCGGTTGTAAAATTTTAGCTTGGGATCAGCTGCTAGTTGTGCAAGTTTAGACCATCTTGATGGTAATGGTGACCCTAACAGTTTATCTAAAGAAAGCTAAGATGTAGTCTTTTTTTATTATGCCTAATATGACCACTACTGAAGTAATTAGTGTGGTAAATTGTTTGGATAAAGATCAAATCTTAAGATTTTTAAAACATTTTGTTTCTTCCGAAACTTTTCTTATTCCTTAAGGAGTATATAGTATAGTTGTTGCTTTCAGGTGAAATGGCTATAAAATATTCTTGGTTGGTATATAATAACGTACGCATTACCCCACATAAAAAATTAAATAATTAATTTAGGTAAGAACATGATTAAGAAATATTTTGTTGATAAAATAAGAAGTGTACATTATTTTTTGATAATGGTGGATAAAATAACTACTTTTAATAGAGAAATAATTTATTTATGTGTTCAATTTATAAACCATGATATCAGAGAGGATTTTTTGTTGCAATATGCCAAATTAACTAGGGTTACTGGCTAGGTGATTGCTACTTCTGTTCTTGATGGCCAGGACCAATTAGGTCGGGATGTCAAAAATATTTGAGGACAGTGGTATGATAGAGCATCCAATTTGTCCTGTGAGTGGATTGGATTGCAAATTGACTGACTATCCGCTATTTGTAAGATATAAAAAGCAATCTTCATCATAAAGTTATTTCTGCAATACCTGGTATATTAGTAATTACTGGGGTAGTATTTAAAGAAAACTTAAAAAAAAAAAAAAAAAAAAAAAAAAAAAAAAAAAATTAAAACCACACCTTGTATCTGCTTCATCTATTGTTAAGAATTAACATGTCTGGATTTTGAGTATTCTACCCTTTTATTTAACTGGTAGTATATGTTGTATTGAAAGTGAAGAAACAAAAATTTTATACTTCTACATGTAGGCTGATATTTTATGAATACTAGCATAAAACCCACCCCATGGGTGATTTTTCGTCCTACATAGTCACAAAAGTTTCTGCTTTGAAAACATTTTATAGACTTATTAGAACATAAGTGAACATGTGCTTAGGTCAAGGAGTTATTATTTAACTACTGTTTTTAACAATTTCAGCCTTACACACTAAGAGGAAGAGGTGTGGCCAAATGACACCCACCCCACCCCATGTTATTCACAGAGTCAAGTTATGTCTATATATCTAAGTTTTAGGCCTGTAGCTTAATTCTTTTTTCTGGCAATAGTACAATTTTTGTTGTTACTTTTTAAAAAGTATAGAAAAGGGGTGTAGCCATATAGACATGCTTATAACATTCCCCTGATCACATATATATATATATATATATATATATATATATATATATATATATATATATGGGCTGTGATCACAAAAATATCTATTTTGTGCATTATCAATTTTGGTTATGTATACGAATTTGGTTTTTCTTTATTGTTACAAAGGTAATTTCTATTTATATTATAATCTTATACTAATAGAGCTAGTGGTGCTTATATATTTATTTATATGTGAATGATAACCTGCCAAATGGCTGTAAGGATCCCATTGAAAATTGACAGATGTGATATTCAGGTAAGCAAAGTAACCTTGGCTATGTCTCCTTCATCCAAACCCCATTGTTCAAGTGTAGCAACTGAAAGAAGCCAAAAAAAAAAAAAAGGCACTTCCACATCCGCCATTTTATTTTTATCAAAGGGAATGCATAGCCTTTCACACACTACCACATCAAAGAGACATTAATACATTTTAAAATGGCCCTCCAAGTTGACCAGATAAAAACTTATCAGCAATTTAAAAAAAAAATGAAGAACTCTGAAATAGTGTTCCATGAAATCCTATTGCTGCAAGGGACCACTTTTTCTTGACAGCTGCTGGAGGTACAGAATTCTGTCCTCCCACTAACCAGTACCCCTCCCCCCAACCTCCACTCACCACTCTTCCTGTAGAACAAAATTAACTTTCTGCACAATCTAAATAATGACTATCAAGAATTTCACAGGAGGATCAGTGTAGAAAGAAAGAAAAATTAGTGTGCCAAAAAAGCTTATTGCTAAAAGAGCCACAGACATAGCATTAAAATGAAAATTATTCCATAGGAGATTATAAACCAATCTTATTGGTATATGGTAACAACTAAACCTCTCGCCATCATTGTCTGGCACATTCCAACTACAAATTTTAAAACTGGTGCATACCCACCATAGTTGAGGGGATATGTTTGTCAAGCATACATGAAGCCAATTGGCTTATTAAAAAAAAAAAAAGTCAACCAAGAAGACCACAAAAATTAACCTATGTACCCAAGAAGAACTATTCAATTAACAAATTCTTGGAAAGCATGCCTCAGAGCAAACAAAACGTTACTGTAGATAAAAAAAAATACATCAGATGCATAAACTCACAGCAGCTTAAATGGTTGCATCTGCACAAACCTGCAAGACATGCCCACCTACTACACATGTCTTCCCATAACACATTCTCATGAAAGACCTGACCACCACTAACACATGTCTTGAAGTAGTACATGCCCTCCTGCATGTCATCCTATAAAACCTGTCTTCAAGTTGGACATGCCTTCCAGTAAGACATATTCTACTTTACTTTATGTGTTTGAATAATACATGACCACTCATATTACATGTACTCCTGCAGAAATTGAGTTCAATTTTTCAAGAAGTGAAGACAGTAATAAGTCATTGACATCGAAATCAGCTTCAAGAATAAGATTCAATGTATTGTTTAGTTGGAGTAAGTATTTCTTTGTCTCCAGTCATTGGCTTGTAGATTCCTTTAATTGTAGTCTTGGAAATTCCTGTTGCCGTTGCTGTTCTGTCCAGTAGTCTATTCTTTATAAGTGACTTTCCAGTCCACTTCTCTTCTTCAAAATAGCTCCTAACAGAGGTAAGGATATGTTTGGACTGGGAAGTCAAATATACGCCTCTTCCTGGCTTCAATTCTTCTTTATGCTCCTCAATCCAGAGGAAGAGGCTCCTTGCCCACTCATTACTGTATTGCGTATATTAATTAGTGCACATTTAACACCATTAAATATATTGTTTTGTCTTATCACAAAAATAAAGCAACAACAACCAGCCACAGCCACTAACAACAACCAGGAACAGCCACTAACAACCAGCCACAGCCACTAACAACAACCAGCCACAGCAACTAACAACAGCCAGTCACAGCAACTAACAACAACAAGCCACAGCAACTAACAACATCCAGCCACAGCAAACAACAACAAAAAAAATGCAAGCATTCGCATTAGCTAACATGGCAAGAAGATTAAGGGTAGAGGATGAGTGACAACAAAGTGATGGTACATGTTAGATATCTCAGGTACTAACCCCCCCCCCCCCCCCCCCCCGCCCCCTCCCCACTCAAAAAAAGAACCTCCCTTTCAAAAATCCTGGCTACCCACCTGTAGTAAGAATAAGTTGTGTAGTTAATTACTTCTATTTTGTATGTAGATGTCAGTGTGGGCACTGTGAACAAATGAGTGTGGGCACTGTGAACAAATGAGTGTGAGCAGGGAGAACTGTGAGGGTGGATTTACAAGTTGTGCAGTGAACAAGATTAGATCTGCTTTTCCCTTACCATCTTATGCCGGATTTAAGTATCCAAATTTAGGAACATGGGAGACTAATGTGATCAGCTAAGAACAGGCATGAAAACAACACCGATTACTCAATTGTATAATGATAATTTATATATATATATATACTTATATATATATATATATATATATATATATATATTATTTTTTGGACTATGAATATGCTTTTATACCTGTTTATTACAGAGTCCTTTATCTCATGCTAGATTTAAATATCTTTATCCATGAATAGATTGGATTAATGCATTACAACGTGACTAGTTAATAACTCTAGAAGAGTTATTAGTCAGTGCTTTTATGGCTTTAGATTTTTTTTGTTGTTTCTATCTCTTATTTGAAGGAATTTTAATTCCTATGTTTTTAATAATCAGTCTTTGAGGTACAAGGGAGGAGAAAGTGCATGCTTCTTATTATTTATGGATCTATACTTTTCTGGGTTCAGTTTTCATGTTGTTAGGTATATTTACGCTTTATGATAAAGCAGGTAGTACGAATTATCATATTTTAGGCTGTTTCAAAATAGAAAAAATCTTCCAATATTGAGTTTCTCTTGGGAGGATTTTTTTTATAAGTTTTACAATTAAAACCCCCCAAATCTTTTTTCATCGTTGATTACCCCAGGTGCATGTGGAGGCGCCGGTGGCAGGGTTTGTTATTTTATATGGTGTTTTATTAAAATAATGGGGATATGGTTTTATTCGGGTTTTGTGGCCTTTATTTCCCAATGCCTTCAAACATTTTAGTCCATTAATTATTATTTGAGTTAGATTGGCTATTGTTTATGGATGTTTGACTACTTGTAGACAGGTGGATTTAAAGCATATAAATACCTATTCTTCAGTGGCTCATATGGGATTAGTCACTTAGGTATCTTTAGTTAAATAATTCAGTGTTTACTGCTGCTATTTTTTTTTTTTTTTTTTTTTATGTTAGCTCATGGTTTAGTGAGTTCAGCTCTATTTTTGGCAATTACTTTTTTTAATATGACCAATATTGTAATCCTTTAATAAAATATTATCATGGGATGGTTATAGCTATGCCATGCCATTGTTTGGGATGTTCTTTTTGGTTTTGGCAAACACTTTTTACCTTGAAGTGGGAGTATATCAGGGAGTGGATATCTTTATGGGTGGCTTTTTAGTTGAGTATTATCGCAGTTTTAGTTGCTTCTATGGGGATAGATATATCTGCTGTATCTTCTATTTATATGTATAATTGAATCGGGTTTGGTGTGTTTTAGAAATCCTTTTATTTTTCAAGGACTTAAATCATAGGGAGTTAACCAGTTTATGGCCCTTGGTAATCTTAATAGTTTTCATCGGGGCCTTTCCTTTTTTGGTTGTATAGGTGCCCTTCTATTTTAATAAGGACAGTACCTTTTCCAATAAGTTAAGGATAAGGTCTTTCTTATTTTACCATATCGATTGGGTTTTCTCTCTCTTTTTTTTTTTTTTTACTCAAAGGTGTTTTTAAATATTTATGTGAGGGTGGGGAAATAGAAATGATTCTCAAGTCGGGATTATCTATATTTTCTAGTTTTGTGTGATAATTTCTGAGGTCTTCACTTAGATGGATTGGGGTATTAGTTTCTGGTGAGGTGAGTGAGTGGGGTTATGGATTCCTTGGCTCTTTCCCTTATAAGGCCTCTTTTTAGATATGGATTTCATAGATTCACACAGAGATAGTCATTTCCGGGGATTACCGATTTACCCAAAAAGTCTGTATGGTTCCCATTAAATAGAGATAAGTATGAAAGAGATAATTAAGTTTCTTGTCATTCCAATCTAGGGGTTTTGGTGGGTCTATCATACAGCAATATGGTAAGGATGGGATGGATAATTACCGATTTGGGCCTCTTCTTTATGATTAGTGGATGGAGATGATCACCAATAATTTATTGGTTTTTTGACCTTGATTCGACTTCTTTTAAGATTATCTAATGTCTTATTTTATTTATGTAAAGTTAAGATTTGGCCAATAATCCTCTAATCCTTTTTACCAAATTTATCTTAGTGGCCTCTATTTCCCATGTATTAAGTAGATAAGTGCCCATAAGTTGAGTAGGGGGATGCCACCTCCACAATTCTATTCGATCATTTCTGGGATTCCTTATTAGAAGGAGTGGCCATGCCCGAGGATAATTTTGGTGATTCCTTTAATGTCTTAATTGAATAGATAAATGAAAACTTACAGGTACATACCATTGAAGGCCTTCATCTCTGCCTTATAATTTTATTCCGGGTGATTACACCCTCAGTTTTGAGTCATTAATAATGGAGGCTGATTATTCAGGATACTCAATGCATATGAGGATGACCATAAGGTTTAATTTAATGGTAAAATAGGGTCCTTACACAACTAAAATATGAGTTCATTGTCAGCCTTATAGTTGCTTTTCTCCTCAGTTTTTAGGTTGATGAATCTTTAATTAATAAGGGGGATTCATTCCATCTCCTCCATTCCCTGGAATTGGATTATTTTGAGTATGATTCTGTGAGCGATCCCTGGCTCCTGTCCTCTGTTACTCAGGCAACCAGAGCAGCATGGATCCCTGACACACAAGTTAGGTCTAACTACCCAACTTCATATCAAGGCTACCACACCACCCCTCTATTAGTGGCTGGTTCATAAAGTGAGTTCTCAAGAAAGGTAAGTATCATAAACTGATCCAGTGAACTGCTGGTATCAGGCAATAGCTTCTTTTACAATACTTGGACAACTATGCACAATGATACAATCTTTAGTAGTTAGTGAAGAACTTAATTATATTAGGTTATTTCTGTCTTTTATACTTTATAGTTCGTCATTACTTCCTGGGCCTCTGCTCCCAGGGGCCAGCTGAATCCTTCTCATGTAAGTTGTCATTATCCAGCATCTCTTGGTTACCCACATTCATATTAACTACAGAATTCTCATAACTCCTGTCTTTATCCAGCCTCTCTTGGTCACCCACATTTGTATTAGTTCAGGATTGGTCCTTCTTTGACATGTTCCTTAGTTTTGGGATAGGCAATGAATCAGTTATGATTTTATTTCAGGAAATTGAAGGGTTATCCAATATTATCATCCCGGTCCATAGATGAATATGGCTTTGATTCTTCAATTAATTCGAAATTTTAATGATACCTTTCTTTGGTGTTAGGTGTTAAAGAAGTAGTGATTCCTTTGGGTAGAGTAGTTTCCCATGCTTCAATGGTCAATTGGAAGATAGGGATGTCGAAAAGATAGGGAATTAATCCTTGATTAGATTAGAAAGGTGTGTCTTTTTTGATTGGTTAACTAATTTTAATGTTAAGGCTTTGCCCTCTGTGATTTTGGGTGGACATTCATTTCCCCAACAGATGGTAGAGACCAATCTCCCAATCTTAAAGATTAGTCATATGCAGAGAAGGTGCCTGCCTTATGTGATAAGGAAATGAGATGTGTAATCGATGAGGGGGGTGGTCGCTCTATGTGGTATGGCCATAAGCAGGTAGACACATTCCACATCAAAGATGATTTTTAGCATGAACAAATTTTCAAAAATTTGGATCTCAGAATCCAAAACCAGGTAAAATATGACTCCAGGCGTAGCACGGGTACTCTAGTCTATACTATAAATATAGACTGTTGTCTGTCTGTCTGTCTGTGTGTGTGTCTGTCTGTGTGTCTGTCTGTCTGTCTGTCTGTCTGTCTGTCTGTCTGTCTGTCTGTGTGTCTGTCTGTCTGTCTGTCTGTCTGTCTGTCTGTCTGTCTGTCTGTCTGTCTGTCTGTCTGTCTGTCTGTCTGTCTGTCTGTCTGTCTGTCTGTCTGTCTGTCTGTCTGTCTGTCTGTCTGTCTGTCTGTCTGTCTGTCTGTCTGTCTGTCTGTCTGTCTGTCTGTCTGTCTGTCTTTGCCAATGTTGCATTTGTTATTATTGTTCTAACTTCATCTTTTCATATTTGTATATATGATCTTGTATCACAGTTCCACCAGCTCCAACTCTCAGTGTCACTGCTAATGATGACTTCCAGTCCTTCTATCTCACACTAACTACACCAGAGCCTTTTGCTGTGTGTGTCCTAGGATAATTTTTTCATTATCACTGAGGATGAAGGGACTAGGACAACTACAATATCTGTGGACACAAGTGGAGTTGTTCTTGTGGGAGACTTGAATCTCTGCAACCCTCAGACAGCTTCACAGCCTCTGCCACCACAAAGGGTGGGAGTGGTGACCTTAGTGACCCTATGTCTAGAGAGGTTGACTTCTCAGGTGGGATGGTATTATTTTTACTAGCCTCGTACTGTAAGCTTGTTTTGTTTTCACCTTGTGTATGTGCACATTTCTGTCTGTCAGCATGAGTGGCAGCATGTGTGAGCATGAGCGTGGGCATGCTTGACCATGAGTGTGTGCATGTGTGAGCATGAGTGTGTGCATGTGTGACCATTAGTATGTGCATGTGTGACCATTAGTGTGTGCATGTGTAAGCATGAGTGAGAGCATATATGAACATGAGTGTATATATGTGAGCATGTGTATATGTGTGAATGTGAGCATGTGTGAGCATGAGTCACCACAAGTGTGTACATGTGTGTGCATGAGTGTGAGCATGAGTGTATGCATGTATGACCATGAGTGTATGCATGTGTGAGCATGAGTGTATGCATGTGTGAGCATGAGTGTGTACATGTGTGAGTGCGAGTGTGTGCATGTGTGAGCATGAGTGAGTACTGACTTTTGTATGTAAAATGTTTAGTGTCCTTATGTATGCTAAGTTTAATGTTTATTATTGTGAGTAGGATGTATTAAAAGATATATTCCAATTCCATTATGTTTAAGATGCCATAGAAACCTCACCTTGATTTACTATTGTATTTAAAGGTGTGATATATATATATATTGTCTGAACGAATTGGCTTAGAAAGATTTCATTATGCATTTTATTTGTAGATATTTAATAAAAATAATGTCAGGCTACCATAACTAGTAAATATACCTAGGTGTGTACTAAAAGTGTCCCACATCCAAGTTGATTCTATGCATCTCATGGTACTCATGTATTTCTTAGAATATCAAATTCATATTTTCTCTCCATCTCTGTCATTTTTAATGAAGCTGCCTAAAAAAATTAATTCTTATAAATGGACAAACAATCAGCAATTCCATTCAACCAGAGGCAAGATAAACCACTATGCTGTGCAAATGTGGGGTTCTTTGATTATCCTTACAAACCACACACATAAACCCCCACCCCCCCCCCTCCCCCAGTAGTGACCATCTGAGGTCATATCTGGTATAATTTGTAGGGTTAGAAATTTTGGTGAAAATATAAAAAATATTAATTTGAACGTTTTCCTCATTCCTTCGAAAATATCTTTTTTTTTTTTTTTAGATTTCAGCAAATTTTTCATGTTTTTCATGGTTTTTCAGTGATTTTGTCTGGAACTGCATGTTTTGATCCAACCTGTTTTTGAAGCAATCAGTGAGAGTTAATAATTTTCTGTCTATCCTGCTTACAGTGTCTTCATAAATGCCAATAAAATTCAAGCTTGCTACAATAATAAATGGTCACTTATTTATTCTTAAAAACTGTATGGTTTGTTGTGTATACAAATTTAATTATTTAAATCATGTTTGTGAACACATGAAGTGTTAATTGGCAGAAAAGAAGTAAAAATAACTCTATCTTAGAATTTTTTTCAAAACCTTTAATAAAATTTGTTAATATTGACCTATATCAAGATATTTTCTTACACAAATATTCATGCAAACTTAATCCAAGGATAATCTTTTAGAAATAATATGGACATGCTTAAATTCTTTAGTTTTTTTAAGCTCTCAAGAAAAGAAATACTTCAATTTCGTCTGGTGTTTAAAAAAAATGCTATTATCATGAGTAAATAATAGAATTAATGCTTCCTTTTACAGTATTGCAAAGAAACTCCAGGGGCGGATCTAGGATTTCAAAAAGGGGCCCTCTCTTTCCTTCAACAGTGGGTGTGGCTTCTCCTTTACAAAGGGGTATCTATATATATATATAGAATCAAAAAATGGGATCCTAAATCAAAAAAAAATTTTTGAAAGGAACCAAGTCAGGTGAATCTGAGGCCATATTTGGACTCAGTGCATTCATTCAATGTCCATAAATCAAGAAATTTATGAAATAGTGAGTTCTTTTAATCTTTGCCATTTTTCAGCCATCATCAAACAAGTTGAATAGCAACCATTAAAATAAAGCAACTTCTTCTCCAAAAAAAAAAAAAAATTATAATAATAATAAATTTAGAAAAATCATCCATTTCATACCAAAAAGAAAGTGAATAAATATATCAGAGGGAAAAAAATGCAACAGGCATTGAGATAAAAATAAACAAGTGTCCCAACAATTCTTAGACAATATTATTAATTTTAAAAGATTTACTACCTATCTCCATACTTAAGACTATTACACTCATGAAATTACATTAATACATAATAATCCAAATGATCTAAACAAATGAAATGAACTAAATTATATACAAATGTAATACATAAAAAACAAAATAAATATGTACATGAAGAAGACAATTATGTGACCAAAGGTGGGCCAAAAAAACCACCAGTGGGGTGGGTTTTTCTAAAGCATATATATACTAGCGAAAAACCTGGCCTATGGGCAGTTTTTCAGCCCACCATTGGTGGCCTGTGGTCTCAAAATTGTCTTCTTTGTGCACATATTTTTTGGGGTTTTTATGTATTATATTTGTATATAATTTGTTGATTTCATTTGTTTAGTTCATTTGGATTAAATATGTATTAATGTAATTTAATGAGTGTAATAGTCTAAGTATGGAGATAGGAAGTACTTTTTTTAGTTGATAATATTGTCTAAGAATTGTTTTATTAATAAACATCATTGTGATTTTTATCTTCATCATTTCTTGATTAATATATTCCAAATGTGTTGATTTTTTTAATCTAGACTGGTGAAAGAAGATAATTTTGTGGCCATGCATATACATGTATTAGTAATTTTCAAACTTTTAGAGATGTTAGTTGCTCCATATCAAGTTAATTTTTTTTTGTACAAAGGAATCAATATATAAATAGCTCTTTATCATGCATATATAAATAACAAAAAGTTATCTGGTAAACAGTCATTACTTTAGCATGAGGAGGAATTAAGTGGATTTGAAAGAAGCCTCAAATTTTGATTCCCCTTGAGTTCTCTGGAAAATTTCACTTGAAAGTTGGAATTCTGGAAGACAATTTTGGCTAAAGAAGGTTCAAAACACACACAAAATAGTAAGTTGGGCTTCGTTTTCACCAGCTGAAGCTTTAACTAAAGCTAAAATTGGCCTATGGTAATAAAAAAAAGGGTGAGGATAATAATTGTTACAGTTATCATTGGTGGAATAAATAGCATAAATTTAGATTTGGTAAATATATTTCAGTTTGAATTAGTAAATTAAAGTTGGAGATAAGGGGGCCTCATATGAGACCAGTCGAACCCCCCTGGATCTGCCACAATACCTTCCTGTGGGTGTGGCTAACACAAAATTACACCCATTACCATGCCCACATTTGTTTAATAATGCTCACCCAGGTTCATTGAGAGTACATGCCGAATTTTGGCCTTTTTTTGTCAAGTGTTCAGCCATGATGCCTAGACACACATACTCACAAACCAAAATATATATTAAAGTGTGTTCGTAAATCTAACTCTTTTGGTCCAAGCGTTATTCAGAATTTTTTTTTTTTTTGGCACTTTTTTGCTTTACACACCAATGAAGAGAGGTGTAACCAGGAGGGATTCCACCTATGTCACTCCAAATGTCAAGTTGTGTATGCATACCATGTATTAAGTCTGTTCCTCCATAGGGTTTGTCTGGTCAAAATACAAATTTTGGCTTTTTTTTTGCCTGACGTAAAAACAGTAATGGGTGTGGTCTTATCATGTACTTAAAACATTCCACAGATTGAATCAATTCCAAATATATATGGTTTCATGGGTCTAACTCCCAAGGGAATTATTGTGTTGCTGAAATACCATTTTTGGTATTTATGCCTTACACAGGGAAAGGAAGACGTGTGGCCAAGTGGGACCCAGCCCATGTTACTCCCAGAATGAAGTTGTATATGCATACCAAGTTTTAGATCTGTAGTTCCAAGGGTTTTTCTGGTCAAATACCATATTTGTCTATTTCTCGTTACCATGGTAACCATTTTCCCAAAAAAAAAAAAAATTTGTGTTTTAAGTTGGGTCAAAACTTATCATCAGGCCAAGTTTCAGAGAAATCCATACAGGTTTGGCCAGAGTGCTTGTACAAACAGACAGACAGACAGACAAACATCTCCTTTTATATATACAGGAGACTATCAGCATATACCCGGCGTTGCCCGGCCAATGTCAACATGAAGCATTATAGAAGCCACTCAAATTTCGGCCTGGTTGGTCCTTAATTAGCTTCTGGCAGCCAAAACAACTTAGTGTGGATTTGGTTGATACCTGAGCACACCTACACTCAGATATTAATGCTCACCCAATTAATTGGACTCCATATGCCAAATTTCAGCCTGGTTGGTCCATAAATGAGTTTTTGTAGGCATAATGATGCCTATGGGTTTGGCAATGACCAGATCACACCCATTGACACACAAACACGTGATTAATAATCCAGTTGCTTGAAACCTCATTCTAAATTTGACTCTGGATTAGCTTTTAATAGCCAAAAATAACTTCCAATGGGTGTGGCTATGGCCAACTCACACCCATATATGGTTAACAATTCTTTCCCTGCAACTTGCAGACCACACACTAACTATGATTAACATTTTCCAGCCAAAATAACTTTCTGTGGGTGTGGTTATGGCATAGTTGCACCCATTAACATGCCCACATGTGTTTAATAATGCTAACCCAGATTTTTATAGAGCACATGCCAAATTCAGCCTTTTTGGTCCCAGTGTTTGGCCGTGATGTATAGAGACATATGTACAAAAATGCATACACTTACAAACCGAAATGTATATTAAAAAGGGTTCACGGATCTAACTCTTTAGGTCTAATCTTTATTCAGAAGTTCTTTGTTGTTGTTTTTTGTGGCACTTTTTCTCTTGACAAATCAATGGGAAGAGGTATAGCAATGACGGATCCTGCCCATGTTACTCCCAAAGTCAATTTGTGCATGCATACCATGTATTAACATGATTTAAGTCTGTCATTCCAGAGTTTTTAATGCCAAAAACATTTTTGGTTGTTTTGTTTTTTTAAGCCTGACATGGACACAGAAGTGGGTGTGGTCATATACATGTACTTAAAATATTCCCCAAATTAAATTGATTCCAAATATATGTGGGTTCATGGTCTAACTCCTTAGGTTCAAGTGTTTCTACTGATAAACCATTTTTGGCATTTTTAGCCTTACACAGGAAAAGGAAGAGGTGTGGCCAGGTGGGACCCAGCCCATGTTACTCCGAGGGTGAGGTTATATAAGCATACCAAGTTTTAAATAAATAGCTCCAAGGGTTTTCTGGCAAAAATTTCATTTTTTTTTTCTCGTTACCATGGTAACCATTTTTCAAAATGTTTAGCCCATGTTTTAAGATGGATCATAACCTATCATCATGCCAAGTTTCAGAGAAATCCACCTACAGGTTTGGTCAGAATGATGGTACAAATATACAGACAGATAGACACACACACACACACACACACACACACACACACACACACACACACAGACAGACAGACAGACAGAGAGACAGACATCTCCTTTTATATATATATATAGGATATAGGAAATATATATTTCTCATGGTTATATTATCATTTTATCTCATTTCTGGTAAACAGATTGGTAATAAATATGTAATAAATAGTGAAAAATACAGCATATACATGTGAAAAGGAAAATTTAGAATCTGGTATATATTCCATATATTTTCATATATTATCACCAAAGAAATCTGGCAACACTTGGAAGGATCCTGTTACAGCAATGCTCTGCATGTATAGTGCATTTTCTGCTAGTTCTGATCCAAGTTTTGGTGTCTCGGCTCATCCTTGTCATTTTCCCCAGTTGAGGAACGTGTTAAATTCAGCAAAATTAGGAATCTAAAGAAATAGGTGAGCCCTACCAGTTTAAGCCTCCAGCTAGATTGATTGGAGGTCTCTTCCTGCTAGCACAGAAGGTGATGACGACTCACTAGGTGGGGGAAGACTGGGAAACACAGTTTATAGTAAGAATAAGCTGTGTAGCTGGCTACTTCTGTAATATGCAGATGTCAGTGCGGGCACTCTGAACAAGCCAAATTTAAAAAGATGGGAACTAATTTGATCAGCTAAGAACAGGCATGGAAACAACATTATTACTCAATTGTATAATGATAATGTATATATATATTATTTTCCTGATAATGTATATGCTTTTTATACCTGTTTAGTGCGGAGTCCTTTGATCTTATGCTAGATTTGACTATCTTTTTCCACGAATAGATTGGATTAAGGCATTACAATGTGACTAATTAATATCATGTATAGGGTAATAAAAGTTTACTCATATTCAAAAAATTATAACCATTATAATTTAGCGAATATCATATTATCAATCTTATTACCCTATACATGTTATTACCCTAATTACAATTTAATGTTTGAATGTGTATGCATGTAGGCATTCTTCGGACCACATGGAATGTAGCTGGACTATTGTCCCTTGCCAACCACGGGAACCAGAAACTCTGAGAACTGATGTCTGACAGCTAGCTTTTTGTTAGTCGCTGTACAACCAGGTTCATTCATTAAGTACAATAAAGTAAGCACACAGTAAATATTTTGGTGGATCTATATCTATAAATGTGAAAAGGCATGTGTGTCTTTGTGCATGTTCGCACACGTATAGGCGTGTTTGCTTCATGGACAGACAAGCGGCTGAATGGATATTGATGAAATTTTGCAGACATGATCCTTGGATGCCTACTGTTGTATCTGCCCTTTTTGGCTTATGATACTGCATGCTATTACAGCCTGATATAATTAGTCACCCATTCAACTTGACTCATTCATTGAACATCTTATAAACTGAACAACTGAAGTGAAGTAACATGAAGTGCAGCCCATTATAATAAAAACCATAATATAGATACACATAAATGATTGACAATCATTTAACCACAATATCCTGGTAACATAATATGATGCAGGAAATAATAACAATCCAAATTATCACACCTACTATGTTAACCGACAAATTTTTTGAAAATGGCACCCCTGGTAAGGGAAAGAGGAGTTTAAAATTTGTATTAAAAATAGGCCTTAAGAATTGTGGCTCAGTAGTTAAAGCTTTTGTTTCTCAAGCTGAAAGTCAATGGTTCAAACATGTACTAGGTTGATTTTTTCCCCCTTCTCTTTATTTCCCCCTATTTCATTCCTTCTTTTTTTTCTCTCTCTCTTCTACAACTTCCTTCTTATTTTCTCTTTCCCGGTTATTTTTTTTTTTAGTTTTTTTTTCAAATTCTGATACAGCTCAAAAGTTTAAAAATATCATTTGAAAATTGGTACGTTAAATAGAGAACACTCAGACATGCAGACAGGTAATTTCTTTGTTAACTATGGATTAGGGACCTGAATAGATTGTTATTTGTATGTGATGACTAAAGTTGATTTGTTATTCATTAAGTTAATTTGTTGTTTATTGAGTAGATTTGTTGTATGTATATTACTGATCTGAGGAGGAGGAAGCATGTATTCATAGATGCAGAAATAGAAGACAGGAAGAAAATGTCTTCAACTTTTTGAAAAAGGTATTCACTAACATACAGAAAGAATCCAGATCCTTACCAAGACAGCAAGCTATACCTGAAGAGAGAACATATCTGTCTACAAGCCTTTCCATAAGATGTTTCATTCCAGGGAGAGCTGAAATCTAAATGCCCCATGATCATGGAGCTTGCCTGGGAAACCAGCAGCATAGAGAATTTCTGGCTGGATGTGCATTCATACGAGGATCTAGTGGGGAACTTTCCATTCCAACTTTTCATAGAATTATTCAACATGAGCTCACAACATTAAGTACTGTAGCAACATTGATTGATACATACATGGACACTGTATTAATAGTGATGTATGTGGTAGAATAAAGTTTTCAGGTGTCCCCTACTAGGGAGTAGAGAGAGTGGGCCAATTAACATCATAAATTGCCAAAAAAATGGATTTTTTTTTTTCAGCCTTGAAAATTCGTAGTACCTCTATACCCTGTCTGATCAGGTAAATTTAGGAGAGTAACTAGCAAAGAAAACAACAGTAGAACAACCCACCCTACCAGAGTAGTTTGCTCAATGTAATATGTAGGGATTGTTGTAACTACTTTCATCAATCAAATAAACATGATACAATTAATGAACACTTTATGAAAGTAATACTAATTTTTGACACTAAGAGCAACTTCCAGTGAGTGTGGCAATAAACAAACCACACCCAATAGTAGGATAATCACACTCTTTTGGTCATATGGAGACCACATGCCAAATGTTATTGAACTGGTCATTAGTTAGGAGTCTTCCAGGGGAATCCATGCTATTATGTCACTAAACCACACCCCTTTGAAAAAAACCATATTCACCGTCACCCAATGTGGACAATCCTTGAAGAGGGCATGCAGTAAGGTATCTTAATCAATCCCTGAAACATTGATGAAGACCCTCTAGTGGTTTGGAAGGAGTTAAATTCCACACATATAGGCAGAAAAAAAATCATGAATAGATATTGCTATAACTTAAATTACAGATCTCTGGCATTGTGTATCATTCTGGCTGTCTAACAGAGAAGTAACATCATAAACTTGATTGGGACATGGCCACATGTTAATTGATAACATCTTCCATTCATTTCAACTTATTCTGGTTTAATGTCCATCCTATCATGTCCTGTGAAATATAAAGTATTCTATCTGTCCTGGAATGTATGAATATCCATCTGGGAACCACCATGATGCCTAAAGAGATACCAGTTGGACAGCAAAGATGGCTGTGCAGAAGATTTTTTACGTAATCATTATGGAAGTTGTCAAACATAAGCCATAGGACTGTTCCAGACTTACTCTTTTGCTAATAACAATGTTAGACAGAAGATGAGGAACCTACTGTTGTCTGTTTAGCAAACAGCTTCACCTTCACAATGTCACAATTATTACAGATGGAAGAGATAGAGGTCATAGTAAAGTGATTGCCCTGATAAAAAATAATTGAAGTTGATTCATGAACTTGCTTAAGACATAGTGCAAGTTTCAGTACTTTACTATCACAGAACTATGTTGTCCATCTAACAAACATTTGTACAGGCATGGTCCATGTTTTCATGTTTTAATGGAAACAAAGAGCATAAAAGCAAATGCACCATTGCTGCTTTCCTCCATCCAAAACTTGTGGTGAGAACTATACAAAATTATATTATACAATCCTTTGCAGTTTTAGATAGTGACTTTGATTTCTGACTTTGAACCATGCAGTTCTTATTCAAGATGTGTCTGCTGTCACTATGCATTGGTAAGAATATTTCTCTATCATTTATAGCTTTCATGCTGTATTGATATATTCAGCTATAATATATGCATTGCAGTTTCCAGTGACATAATGTACAGAGTTGCAGCCATTGCTTCTTCTGTTAGAATCTCCACTATTCCAGACCAAAGTTCTTTTAGAATTGGACAACAAGTGCTGTTCACCTGTATGGTAGAGCCTGAACAAGCACACCCTGTGACTTACCAATGGAGCAATGTGGAGTATATTAATGGAGATGGTTCAAGTTATTTCAATGAGAGGTTCAACAGAAATTATGATATACGTAGCCTGCGCTACTGCATGTATGTCTGTACTGCATCATTAAATGGAACAGTTCTTGGAACAGCTGATAAACTAGTTGAAGTACATGGTAAGTGAGTATAGTTGGTACATGTACCTAAGGTGTAAGCATTATCTTATTATCTTATAATTTGTAATTTTTTTGGTTTCTTTGTTTGATTATTTGTTTGGTAGTTTGTTGGTTTGTGTGTTTATTTGATATCTCCTCCCAGACAACTTGGCATGAAGGGCTCAAATTTTCAGAATTTGATGGGGCTCAAATTTTCAGAATTTGATAGGGTTGTTATAAGGAAGTTTGGTGAGATGAGATACAAATTGTGGTGCAATTTACAACTTAAGGTTTTCTATAGAGTAAAAGTGCTTAGTTGTGACCACAGGGTTTCCTTAAAGTAAAAGTACTTATTTGTAACCAATTAGTTGTAAAGAAAAAACTTTGATGTTTCCAAACAGTAAAATGGTTAATAATCCATTCCTTAGTAAAACTTGTGGATGTGTCCACCTCCCCCTTTCCAAGTGTTCCTAGACCTGTGCGACACAGGTGTCAGAAAATCTATACCCTAACCACTTCCTTCCTTTTCATATTTTTGAAACCTGTATATAGTCCCAAGCATCTGGGATGAGAGAGCAAACCACAGATCTAGAATCGTACTAAGAGGGCTTCGTTGTCTCTGTCCATAGGATGGGTGCTATGCAAAAAATATCCTCGGAGGACTTAATTTCATGCATCTGAACCAGCCACCACGCTATGTTGTGGAAACTACAAACCACAAGTATGTAAACTCGCTTTTAATTAAGGTCAGCAAATCATACCCAAATAATTTTCCTTTTCTTTCAATTTTCTTCTTTTTGAGCCCTGTAGGCCCAAGCGTCTAGTGTATGACCGTGATAAACAAACAATAAAATTTTTCAAATTATCTATACCTATAAATGTAAACTGTCTGTCTGTCTGTCTGTCTGTCTGTCTGTCTGTCTGTCTGTCTGTCTGTCTGTCTGTCTGTCTGTCTGTCTGTCTGTCTGTCTGTCTGTCTGTCTGTCTGTCTGTCTGTCTATCTGTCTGTCTGTGTGTCTGTCTGTCTGACTTTGAACTCCTTTCAGATCTTTTGTCAAATGTCCTCAAAAATTTTTGGATATAGTGTGGGTATCCCAACTTATTTTTACCACCAAAATTTTTTTCTAAAAGTGTCACCCCTTGTGGAGGAAAAAAATAATTCAAGATTTCCATACAAAAAAATAAGCCTGAATGACTGTGGTGGAATGATAAGATGTAGGTATTGTTTCCAAGCTGAATGTAGGTAATTGAATTCAACCTCAATTTCTTTTTTTCTCCCTTTTTATCCTTTCCATTCCCCCCCCCCCCCCCCCTTTCTTTGTTTTTTCTATCATATTTCCTTTTATTATTTTCCTTTTTATCTTATTTTCTTCTATCTTTCTTGCTTTCATCTATCCTTTTTCCTTCTACCTTTTCCTTCTATTTTTATTTCTTCAGTCTTCTTTTTCTTCTATTTTTTTCCTTCTACCTTTTTCCTTCTATCTTTTTCCTTCCATATTTTTCATCTCTTTTTTACATCTATCTTTTTCCTTCTATCTTTCTTCTTTCTATTTTTCCTTCTACCTTTTTTATTTATCCTTTTTTCTTTTATCTTTTTTTCTTCTACAATTTTTTATTCTTTTTTTTTTCTTCTATCTTTTTCCTTCTATATATTTTTCCTTCTATATATTTTCCTTATATATATATATTTTTTTATTTATCTCTTTCCTTCTATCTTTTATCTTCAATCTTTTTTCCCTCTATCTT
Organism: Lycopodina hypogea; assembly: GCA_963969325.1. Lineage (NCBI taxonomy): Eukaryota > Metazoa > Porifera > Demospongiae > Poecilosclerida > Cladorhizidae > Lycopodina > Lycopodina hypogea. The sequence continues at coordinate 4,491,471 of OZ017793.1, read as the reverse complement.
TTTTTCTCCTATCATATTTCCTTTTTATTTACTTTTATCTTATTTTACTTCTATCTCCCTTTTTTTCTACATGCTTTTTTTTCCCACTTTTTTTTTCCTCTTCCATTTTTCTTTCTTCTTTTTCTTCCTTATTTTATATTTTTCCCTTCTATATTTATATCTTCAATCTTTTTTTTTTCTTTCTATCATTTTCATCTATTTATTTTTTTTAAACTATCTTTCCAGTGGAAAGTCATTTTGATATTTTTTCCTTCCTTCCCAGTAGAAATGCAGCAGTGTGATTCCAAACTCTGCATGTTTTTTTCTCATTTTCCTCTATTCCCTTCCCTTTCTCCCCCCCCCCCCCCCCCCCCCCCACCCCTTCCTTTTCCCTTTCCCATCTTTTTTTTCCTTCTTCATCTCTTATCTAAAACCTGTTAAAAAGAACTTACTAGTTTTTACCTTTTAAATTTTGGGACTGTGCCTTTTTCCTTCTTTTTTTTTTTTTTTTTTTTTTTTTTTTTTTTCCATTTTTAGTGTCTATTATTGCATTATGTTAGTTTGACCTAATTTGCATCCATTAATTGTATCCATGTTTGTTTAATTATAGAGATTAGTGTCAGTGATTTCATTGTTTGTTTTATTATCTAGCCATGTGTAAGAGAACTATTGTTATCACTCAGTTTGTTATCATTACTGGATGAAGGCAGACAATGTATTTAGGCGAGTCAGTTCTGAAGCCCATTATTTAAGCACACAGCTTGAAAAAAAAAAGTTTATTTTAATACAGTAAACCTGTGAACTGGAAATCTATCAACTGAAAGCTTATAAAGTGAAAATCCTGTTAACTGAAAAATGTCAGCTCAGGACCTGTCAATTCAAAACAGAAAAACTGTCACCAGCAACTGGAGCAACTATTTAGGGTTATACACCAACTTGCAGCCAATTATGACTAACCAATGCAGCTCTGACTTTTACAGTGTGATGCTCCCATCCTATCAGAGATAGTCTCTTTGACAGTAAGGAATCTTATGCAACATATGAGTGCAGTAACCATAGCACTTGCATAGCAACACATACAATCTGCTGTTCCACATGTCTGATGCATTAAATGCTTGCCAACTATGGGTAATCTGATCATTAATTTTATTTATTTTTTAAAAGATGGAGATCCATTAATTGTTTAATTAGATAACTAAACTCTATTCGTTTTGACTTTGCCGCCAGAAGTAAGATGTTTATAAACATGAGGACCAGTACCTGCTAAAAGTGACAGCAATTAAATTTTTGGGAGATAAGGTATTTGAGACTGAAAAGTCAGATAGCTACAACTCAAAAAAAAAATCTTCCAAGTTCTCCCAAGTTCCAAGTTCTCCGTCTTTTTTAAAAAATAATTCTTTGAAGAACCTAGGTCAATACTTGCATAAGTTGTAGTGTAGTTGTGTCCCCTTTAGGGATACAATAAGCAACTGGGGATTTGCTATGGTTCTATTGCTGGTCCTTACTACCAGGGCTCATAGACAGATACTTTAATCTGATGGCTTAGTCTTGCAACATGATTAAATACAAAACCTCTGTTATGATAAAAGGATAACTGTGTTATTAATTTAGCAATGGGTCAAGAAAATGACTGCAGCTCCAAGGATTTCAATATCATTCCTAAAAATGAAATTGGAAAGATGCTTTGTAGATGAATGAAACAATATATATTGTGGAGATGGTCGGAGTTTGTTTTGTTCGTTATTTTTTTAGAAAAAAGAAGAAAGGATACTTAAACAAAAGCACAACATATCTGATGGATTGTTTGGGGCAACTGGCATATATCAAAAGTGTCTCAGTAACATTCATACAGAGTTCTTGGCTAATGATTAAACTTTTTTATCATTGATAAAAATGTCACACCACTTCTAGGATTAAAATAAATACAAACTCCTCAGTAATGAAGCAATACAAAGAGTGGTGCATTTGTTTTTGAGCAGGGAAAGACAGATGGAATATTAAATGGAGTCTGTTTCTGTCTGTGAGAACTTCTTCATATTATTGAGTTCTCCTACAACAAAGGCTGTAAACGATTCATATATAAACATGACATTATTAAATAATGTGGAGAAAGTTTTGTAGGCACATGGTGGACATTAAAAATGACTATTTTGATAAAGAGATACAAGAAGATATAGTAGATGAAATAATTATTAAAGATGAGGATGCCGACAGACATTTAATTGATGTGGCACTACGATTATCACAACAAAATGAATATAATAACAGAACCAAATACAACTACAAACTCTCAACACAACTTGAAAAATACAATAGAAAACATGGACCCTAACTTTCTCAATATTTCCAATTACTCTGCCAAAATACTTCCACCATCCACCACAGCAATCTTCAATGCAGTGTACATAATAAATTGCTTAATATTTCCTGATGATCCACCCTCAATGCAGTAAGAAATGTTACCTGGCAATTCTACATCACAACACTCTCAACCTTCTCAGCAATTTTAATGCATTGCACACTTTTCCCAAGAAATTCCATGACAATGCTCTCCAACCATCTCAGCGATCTTCAACACAATGGAAGTTTCCTCAACAGTTGTATATCACAATGCCCCCCTCCCCCACCTTCTCTATGTTCCACAGTTTTTTTCAATGTAATCAACATGTTACCTCAGCAGTTTCACATCACAACCATGCTTCAATCAATATCATCCTAGCAGTTTTATAGCACAATGCCCCTCCACCTTCCATAGTTCTCTTCAATGCAATGAAGACAATCTTACCCCATAAGTTCAACATAAAAATTTTAGTCTGCCATCAGGAGTGTGCCATGCTAGCTCCAACAGAATTGATGCTTTGTCACAGCTAAAGCTATTAATATCTACCTAAATATCTTCTGCAATATTTGCTTTGTGCTTCCCTATCTATTGAATGAACTGGTTGTACAGCACTAGCAAGAAGTTAATTGTCAGACATCGATTTTTCTCCGAGTTTCTGTTTCCCCGCCAGTAGGCAAGGGACAATAGTCCAGCTACGTTCCTTTGGTCTGAAGAATGCCTGTACTTTCCTTATGAACTATACAGCTAAATACTGATTCCTTCTTCGCAGAGCTTTAGGAGTAACATAGGAAAAAACACCACTTCAGGCAGAGTTGGACGATATCTGAAATATTGGAAACAAAGAAATATTGAAACTTTTATAGCGATTTTTTGAGCAGCAAAGTCAAAGCAAACAGACTTTAGTTATGTGTAAGTATTGTCCACTGTTGTCATAAAACTCAAGTCAATTATCATTATTGGGCTGAAGACTGACAGCCTATTTAAGGGAGCGAATTCTGGAGCCCAGTAGTTCAGTATACAGCTTTAGAAATAGAGGGTTATCCCAAACAAGTAAACCTATCAACTTAAAACCTCTCAATAGAAAATCTATCAACTGAAAACCTAAAAAAAATGAAAGAAAAGATATGTCAACTGCAAATCTGATTGCTCAGGACCTGTTAACTCTAAATCGAAAATTGATTTACCATCGACTGGAGCTACTATTCAGGGCTACACACCAACTTGCATCCAATCACACCTAACTATATACAGGTGACTTCTACAGTGTGATGCTCCCTTCCAATTATAGAGTGCTGCTTTGACGGTGGTAAAGGGTCTCATGATTCATAGAGTGTGGTAACCAAAAGCACTCGGCATAGTGAAGACACAATCTATGTGTTCCATCTATCATATACATTGAATGCTAGCCAATATTGGGTATATCTGCTAGTAGTAAGATTTTTTTTTTTTTTTTTTTTTTTTTTTTTTTATCTCCATCCATAGGACGGGTACTTTTCTAGTCAATATATTTCCTCAAACACAAAATCACAGCACTAGATTATATTTCAGTTGTTGTGGATGATGGTACCAGTTAATCTGAGGAAATATTTTTGAGTAATGTAGTTTACATCTTCATATTTGGAGAAAGGAAACAATTATGGCTTATAAGATTGTCTTGATATATAATTCTTATGGGTCTCGAAGCATGGGTTATTGTGGCGGTGAGTTGTAGCTCCCACATGTTGAAACAGGAAGTAATGTCATTTAGCACTAAGTTTTTGTTCTAACCTTAACCTGATATTCTTCATATATAACTAGAAGAGTATCTCCAGTGTTGCCCAGCCAATGTCAACATGAAACATTGTAAAAGCCACTCAAAATATCTTTTTCTTCACCTTGTTCTTCATTTACATAAAATCTGCTCCTAAATATTCTTGCAACATTCCCTTTGATTTTTCAGAAAGGTTAAATTGTTTTGGAGGCATGCTGCAATGTTGACAGGAAATTGCCAACAATCCGATTCAAAAGTTTATAAATTTGTACCAATAAACTATGCTGGCATAAAGAAAGGGAAAGGATAAAGTGGAGGAAGAGGAGAGGAAAGAATTGAAGGATAAAATAAAACTAAGGAAGATATGAAAAAAGTAAGGAAATGAGAAAAAGATGATGCAGTCTTTGCTTTAAACCCAGAATTTCCCGCTTTGTAGACCTGTTCCATAACCATTGGACTATGATTTTTGTAGCCTTTTTTTGTATTATTTTCCTGGAGAACCCTTTTTTGGAATGAAAAAAAAATTGAATTAGTTTTTACCCCCACCAGGGGTGATGGCACCTTTATTTGGGTGGGGGGCTCAAAATTATCCCCTGTGTGCAAGATGTAAGCCCAGAAAATTTTCTTTATTTTTGATCCAAAAATTTGGCTGTCATACCTAGGCACGTACATACAAACAGAAATACTCATGAACCAAAATATTCTGCATATATAATACTAGCAGCATATACTCGGCGTTGCTTGGCCAATGGCAACATAAAACATTATAAAAGTCACTCAAATTTGGGCCTAGTTTTTCTTTGATTAGCTTTTGGTAGCCAAAACAACTTCCTGTGGGTATGGCTACAACAAAACTACACCAATTGACACACCTACATGTGGTTAATACACTCACTCTCACTTGGAGACCAAATGCCAAATTTCAGCCTGGTTGGTCCTTTAATAAGCTTTTGGTAACAAAAATAACTTCCTATGGGTGTGGATATGACCACACCACATCCATTGAAACACCCATACGTGGTCAATTATGCTCACCCAGTTACTTGGAGATCACATGCCAAATTTCTGCCAGGTTGGTGCTTTAATAAGCTTTTGCTAACCTAAATAACTTCCTGTGGGTGTGATTTTGAAAAACCATGCCCACTCCCACGTAGCACTTACCCAGTTACTACTAGGCCATACGCCAAATTCCAGCCTGATTGGTCCATTAATTTACTTTTGGCAGCCAAAATGACTTCTTGTGGGTGTAGCTAGGACAAAGCCACACCCATTACCAACCCCACATGAATTAATAACACTCACCTGGTTGCTTGGAAACCATGTGCCAAATTTCAGCCTGGTTGGTCCTTTGATTAGCTTTTCATAGCAAAACAACTTCCTGTGTGTATGGCCATGCCAATATCACACCCATATGTGGTTAGTAATGCTTACCCAGGTAACTGGAGACCACACGCCACATTCTGTCTGGTTGGTCCTTTATTAGATATTCCTGCCAAAAACAACTTCCTGCGGGTGTTTATAATTAGTGACGTGTGCCCCTGATAAAAGCACACCCACGTGTATAATGATGCTCACCTGGTTGCTTATAGTCCATATGCCAAATTTGAGCATATTGAGTCCTTTGATTTGCTTTTGTTAGAAAAACAACATCCTGTGGGTGTGACTCTACCCAGACCATATACATATGAGGTTAGTAATGCTTACCCAGGTACTTGAAGACCGCATGCCAAAGTTCAATCTGATTGGTCTTTCGATTAGCTTTGGCAGCCAAAACAACTTCCTGTTGGTGTGGCTGTGATAAAATCACACCCATTATCACACCCACATTCTGTTAATAACACTCACCCGGTTACTTGGAGATCACAGGCCGAATTTCAGCCTTTTGGTGCAAGGGTTTGGATGTGATGCCGACATATATACATACATGCGAGCCTGCCTGACTGCCTGCTTGCCTGCCTGCTTGCCCACCCACATGCATGCCTGTGTGCTTCCTTCTTTACTTCCTACATTTCTTCCTTCCTTACTTACTTATGAACCAAAATATATAATAGATGTATACACTATAGTGTTTGTTGTTGTTTTTTGGCATGTGGGATGTGGCAATTGCCAAGCAACCACGACTGCTATGGTTAATAAAGTCCTCCATTTTAATTTCATTAATTGTTGTTTTTTTCATAAAATATGAGCATATTATTGGTAATGTCAGTGATGATATAAATACAAGCAAATGTCACTGTAAACTTTGCACCCTCCTCATAGGATTGATATACACTGACGAGCCAGTCACACGAGTTTTTACACTTGATGACAGAATAGAAATGGGGATAAGCATATTTGATACTGCAATACCTCTACCAGAAATAATTGTCTCCCTAGCATGGTACCATAATGGAACTGAAGTCGCTTCTGATGGTAGAATTAGCATAAACAATAATGGTACATCCTTGATAATATCAAATACTGTGGAGTTTGATGCAGGTATGTATGAAGTAAAAATAAACTCTACAAATTTAAATGGTGGAGAGAACTGTGATAAAAATATTATCCCAATGCTGGCGAACCTTGCCATTTTTACTCCCGTGATATTTACTCTACAAGGATCTAATCTTTCTACTCAAAATTCTGAAGATTTCCTCTTAGATTATCATCTTCCAGCATATCAAGAAGCTTCTCTTAAAGATTTTTATATAGAGAACATCTTAATGCTTAATGTACTCGCAGTATTTGGTGAAGAAATTGAGATTTTTAACTATCTATATAAAGATGGTGTTAACATAAGTGACATAATGGCATTCCACAGCAATATATCCTATGGTAATGATGTCATAAAGCAGTCTCTGAGGATTACCTATAATAACACTGATGATATAACTGGTCACTATTCGCACTTGGCCTTCATTAAAATCTGGAACTTAAATAGCAATTTCTGCTTTGATTGGTTGAATTCTCTTCTTGACATCAACTGCTGCTACTACTACTACAACAGCTGCAACTGCAACTACAACCACTACAGCTGCTACTGCTTTGAATACTACAACTACTTCTATGAATATTTTCCACTTTTCACTTTACACTGGAATATAAGATCATATGGCAAGTTGACACTATTACTTTACATAGCTTTTTCTCTCTCTCTTTAATTTATAAAATGGAAATACAAGTGCGTGGTCATCAATTTTTAGACTTGAATTATGTCTTAAAGGTGAACATAGGTCAGGGATGCATTATTAAGGCACACTTATGGCCATGATGGCAACACAATGTCTTCCAATCACTTCATTGAGAGAGAACTAATTTCCTTCTCCAGTTAATTTTCATGCTTCATTTGCAGATGGAAGTGGAGGTTTCAAGAGAGGTGGCAATCCAGTGAGAATGCATGCTAATGGCTGTCCATCTGAACAAGACAATGAAGACATATTGAGGGATACGTTGAAATTACTGTCCTCAGTGTTTGGAGTGGTTCCCCTGGGTCTGACCAGGTCATATGCAGCCACGTCTTGTGAGGAGGTGGCCAGGGCAAGTCCCCACAGCAAGGCTGGTCTCTACTGGATCACTGATGGCTCCAACACTGCACACCAGGAACACTGCAACTTCTGAGTGTAGCTGCAAATTATAATAATGTAATTATTGCTGAACAGTATGTAGTTGTAGGTATTAGATTGTGTGTAACATCTAAGCTAATAATCAATTGGTGTAATGAAGTGTATTCTCTAATTTGTTTGAAATTTAACTTCATCCCTCCCTTCCCCCTTCTATCAGATATCTTTTAAATTAATTAGCATACTGCAGATATAAGTGTGCATCAACCTGATATACACATTTGCTAGTGTAATAATAATATGTACGCTGGAGATACAAATTTGTCTTGATTCCAGCTGAACTTCCGCTAAATTTAGTTTTCAAACCACCTTTGTACTATGTATGTCATGGAATTTAGCTGTCAAAACTCATTAAAACCCAGAAACCTCTGATTGTCTTCTGACAGGATATCAGGACAATATCAAAAGCTACCATACCATCTTAGCAAGGATACCTTTGGTGTAGACAAATATGTGATTGAAGGAAAGTACACACTCACATTCAAGTTATAGTTAACGGATTTGTTGAAACTACTACCACAGAGCCAAACCACCTTGTACAGTGTTTTGAATTCAAATGCTCTGTGTTAATATGCTATGCTCGTTCTTCCAGTCGCTTCTTTCTTTAATCTGAAAGTACAGCAAAAGAGGTAAAGGACAACAAATAATATATATATATATATATATATATATATATATTAAGTTGTCCACTGGAAAAGGAGCAATGCTCTCTTGGTCCTGCTGATGCTTCTGATTCCTGGCCTCTTGAATCCATTTATGCATGTATCAGTATATCTCTCTGTACCATGGAAGTGGTCAAACACAGTAACTTTTTAGGGTGTTCCAATATTTCAAGGTGATTGGTGGCTGATCAGGAGATACTTCATCAGAACCATTACCACTATCCATTTCCTCCTCTTTTCCTTCTCTACAAACTTAACCATATGTGAAATTTCTTCCCCTGGTGACCTTAGGTCAGTTTATTCACTGAAACATCCAGAGGTTGCAGATATACACATTTACCCATATACACATTTACCCACTCCCTGAAAAGAACAATACAGCATCTAGTAAATTTTTATAGCTATACAAAATCAAAGTAGCCATTTTCAGTAAATCAGCAGAGACAACAACCATTATCAAGATTCTGATAAATTATCATGATTCAATGAAATGTGGTTTGGGGTAACTGCAAGAACAAGTTACTCTTAAAAATTCAATGGTTGTAAAACGATAGAATAGAACGTAAGTGAACAACTGCATAGGATAGATGGTACATAGCAACACTGGAAGTATATGTATACATATGCATCAGGAGCTACATACAGCTTAATAATTTTGGTAATTGTTCAGTCATGCATGATAATTCAGATGTGAGAGTTTGACGAACCAAATAATGATCAAAGCAAGGAAGATCTATTTCAGGCAAGTTGTCTACTTTCAAGCCAGTGTCATCTAAAATGTCTGTCAACAAGTCCCCAAGAGTGTCCTGCTCAGCTGCACAGGAGGAGATAAGAAAGAACATTATCTATACTGTGTGTGTGTGTGTGTGTGTGTGTGTGTGTGTGTGTGTGTGTGTGTGTGTGTGTGTGTGTGTGTGTGTGTGTGCGCGCGTGTGCACTTATGTAGGCAGCAGACATTTATGTATACATGTGTTTGTACATGTGCATGCATGTGTGTGTGCACTTATGTAGGCAGCAGACATTTATGTATACATGTGTTTGTACACATGCATGCATGTATGTGTGTGTATGTAATCACAATCTTCATTAACACTATGATATATAAACTGACTTTCACTGAGCTGTGGTCTGTTGAGGCATTGACACCACTCCTCCCTCACTTTCTCCACTACCTTCACCTCCTTCTCCACCACATCCCCCTCCTCCGCCTCCTCCACACCACCAGCTGCTATCTGCGACAATGCAGGCACCACCAGAGTGCAGGCAAGGTCAAGGCCTCCTTGAGAACTGTCGTTGGTGAACATAGTGTAGGCCACACAGCTCACCTTCTGCAGTGTCTTGGCTCGCAGGCATCGGAGGAGGGAGAGATGGGAAACTTGAAGAGAGAGGGAAGCATTGAAGGTTCGAAGTTTTTTGTGATGCTGGATGGCCTTCAGACACAACTTAAGTGCCTTTGTAAAACTGAAAAAGACAACAAAAAAAAAGACAGACACAGTTATCATAAAAATATTTATTCTGTACACATAACAGTTATAGGAAAGCCAAGCTGCAACATAGCAACGGGAAACTTGTGAATGTTATTGTAGTCATCAGATTTTATAATCATTCTAAACATGAAAAACAAACTGATCAGTCCAGAGTAATATTATATTACTGTATTGTGTGCATTGATAACATTTGTGGTCAGCATTGAACACTGAGTTCATGTGATCAAAAGAAAAGTAAATGGTTACTATAAATATATATAAATATATATATATTCACCAGAGGTGCTGGATCATCTTGACTGCTTCGACAAACAACCAGCAGAGACTCATGAAGTCCTGATAATTCTGCCTCAGCACCTGTGGAATGCAGGACAGTGAAGGCATGCACGCATGCACCACCATCAGCCACTGCATCTCACTCAAGCTCACACTTGGGACTCACACACATGCATTATGCATTAGCACTGTGGGAATGCTGAGGCCCTGACCAATGGCATTTCAGTCGTAACATTCTTGAATGTGTCTTAACTCTTAATAAGCATCTTCCCTCCCCCCCCCCCCCCCCCCCGCACCCACCCAATCTTATTTTTTATTACTTAATCCTAAACTACACACCCACAACATACACTGATGTATGTGGACAAGTATTCAGTTTCAAGGTGGTGTGTGAACTCTGACTTGGCCTTTATCTTAACTCCTTCGTCTGTGCAAGTCAAAGCTAGATGGTCCAGATGCAACAACCGAACCACTTGCTTGGGCGAGCCAGAATGAAAAGCATAAGCAGAAATATTGCAGGTTCGTGGCTCCACATATTTCTTGGCCGAGAGAAACATTTCACTGTAGCAGGCTTCAATTTGAGCATTGAGTTTGGTCAGAACGGGACTGACAGTGGATGGCGGTGGGGAGTCAATCTGCACTCAATCACAGAGAAACACAAGAAATACACATGAGTGGAAGTACAGTTCCATACGCGCGCGCGCGCGCGCACACACACACACACACACACACACACACACACACACACACACACACACACACACACACACACACACACACACACACACACACACACACACAGAAGCAAATCCTCTATCTATTGTTACACGGTCACACGCACCTGACATAGTCAGGGTGCCTGTGCACTAAGCATGCACTATGAGCCAGTGCAAACAAACTCCAGGAGCCGGGCTAGGAACTCGCAGGAGGACTGACCAAGACTCTCTCAGCTTATGAGTGTGGGCACCCGAAGTCCCACCTGGACCCTTAGCTGATTGAATAGCCAGTGAATTTGCACCCCAGAAGAGTCCACGTCCCCATCACAGCTGGGTGGACTGGTGTGGGAAGATGCTGAAGGACAGGAAAGTTTTCCTGTCAGTGCTGGGCTTGAACTCACTGGGGTTGTCATTCCAAAAGCATAACTACTCACACACACACATGCACACCAGTCAAATTTAATTCAGGATTCATGCAGGAAAATGTCTCAATTATAATATTTGTGGACGTTGGGTCTATTGATACCTTCCCCACCCCCCTTACCTGCATCAGCTCCAGCAAGTTGCTCCTGTCCTCCTGCGGGTGTGGAGAGTGAAGAGGTTGGGACTGCAGCTGAAAGTTCTTCCTTGGACCAGCAGAGATGGCGCTGGCCGAGGGAGCAGCTGCATCTCCAGGCACAGTGGCGGAGGACATAGAAACATGCTGGGGGGAAGGAGGAGGGCAGCCAGTCCTCTCGGGCTCCACACTTATCTGACAACACACGGACAAGATGTACATGAAAACATACACATCTACAAAAGGACTCCACAAGTGTAAACATAGAGTGAAAACTGCTTCTACTAATCAAGAGTCTGCCAAGATTAATATATATTGCAATCGTTAGCAGAATGCATTCATTGAGTGATCCTCACATTGAACTAAATTGAATCCATGTCACCTGATTTCAAAAGTGTGATTTGTTTTCACTACAATCATGTATTGACTAAAACAATAATATTAATAAAGTGTTATACCTTCCTAACAGTGAGACATGAAATGTACCGGTCATCCATTGTAATTGAAAAAAAAAAAAAAAACATAATAAAAAAACCCAACTGTGAATTAACATGCACTCCCAATAGGATGACTCAATTAACAGCTATACGTGGGGTTGCCTGGGATATAATGACATGACCACAGGAAGAGGTAAGGCCAAATATGACCTAGCCCATGTCCAAGGTCATAGCTTAAGTACTTTGCCCAGTGGAAAAGGTGTGACCAGGTGTGACCAGGTGTGACCAGGTGTGACCAGGTGTGACCAAGTGTGACCAAGTGTGACCAGGTGTGACCAGGTGTGACCCAACCCATGTCGCTCCCAGAATCATGACCAATGTGGGTGCATGCTAAATTTTAGGTCTCTAGATCCAAGAATTTGTTTTTCTAAGTACCATTTTTGACACTTTAGCCTCACATAACCAACCACAAGAAGGCGTAGACAGGTGACCTCCCCCCCAAAAAAACTCCTTCGATGTAGAATGTATATATCACCCTGAAGAGGGTTTCATTTGGTACAGTGGTTTACCAGGAAAGTGAATACACGGTGAGTTTCAGGTCTGCAAGTCCAAGGAGAGTTTTGCGTTAAAGTTGGTTTACAGCACAACATAAACGTACAAAATGCAGTTCATCTTCATGTGGTAAGTGTATATCACCTGCATTGCTAAACTGTTCACATTGGCACATGAGCAGCGTGACTAATAGTTACCGGAATTTTTTTTACTGAAAATGGAAAGTACAAATGAGTTCAGTTTTTGAGAGGAAGAGGAGTTGGAGCTGTTCTTGAGGAAGAGTAGGGGGAGGAGGAGAATGTGGGTGTGGAAAATGGTTCCCAACAGAATATTTTCCTAACAGAAGAGCTCAGAAAGAATATCATAATTTCCTCCAGGAAATGAGGCTGTCTGACCAGGAATCTCATGTGAGATATCTGGGAATGTCAAGACAGATTTGACTCACTTCTGCAGATGGTATGTACATGTTGCTAAGTTTAGGTGGTGCATACATTTTGAACCTAATTTAAGAACTTTTCTCCTTTTTTTCATTTATAGCCTGACATGCCCACAAGAAGAGGTGTGGGCAGTTTTTTTTTTGGGCTAAAACCCATCCTTGGGATAAGATGTCTACTCGAAGAGTGGGTTATATTTGGTATGGTGCTTTGGTGATGAAGTGGATACACACAAATATAAAAACCCACAACCATATGCGCCAGGAAGAAGTGCAACTAGGTGTGGCCAAAATTGATTCATTTTTGATCTGTGTTTTAAAGAAAAGAAAATGAAGGAAAAAAAGGAGGAAAAGGGAGGGGGGGGAGAGAGAGAGGGAAAAAAAACAACACTAGCCAGGTATCCAAGGATCATGCCTGCAGAAATTCATCAAAATCCATAAGATGTTAGGCCCATTACTGAGTTCAAATATTACCATTTGTGCATAGTACTGTGGACATCCCAGGAAGATCCGCAGACGTCCAGAGTAACATTACTATTTGCAGCTGACATGGGATGGTGTTGAAGACACCAGATCATCCTGTATTTTGATGTGCTAGCAGTGTTTACCCCAGAAACCTTGCCAAGTGTGATGGTGGATGTGGATGTGAGTATGGTCTGATGATCTGTACGGATGTGGTCTCGGGAAACCCTGCAACACTTAGCTAGCTATATATTTTGGCTAGCATTCCTCAACATTTAACTAGCTATACGTTTTAGTTGGCTTTTGGTCAAACAGCACGGCATTAAGTAAAGGGTAGGTCCTCTTTGTTTCTCTATTTCCAGTGTAGCAGTCAAGGGTGGCAGTCAGCCAGGCTTCCGCACTCTGGGTGGAACTCTGTGCTAGGGTTACTTGAAACCATGTACCACAACTCTGTGTTCAGTCAATCCATCCTCACCCATGCATCTGTCCCCACACACTCACACACATCCTCAGCTACTCCCATACTCACACACATCCTCAGTCCACACACACTCACACACATCCTCAGTCTCCACACACACTCACACACATCCTCAGTCCCCACACACTCGCACACATCCTCAGTCCACACACACTCACACACATCCTCAATCCACACACACACTCATACACATCCTCAGTCCACACACACTCACACACATCCTCAGTCCCCACACACTCACACACATCCTCAGTCCACACACACTCACACACATCCTCAGTCTACACACACTCACATGCCCGGCTGTCAATATGGTTTGGTCATAGTTGGCCATATCCTTGAGGAAAGACAAGTTATTATCTTCAGTGTACCTCAGCAGGTCTTCACGAAGGGCGAGTGGTGAGGCTAGAGTCACAGTAAGATACACAATGTAAACAAACAGCTACAAAGGGATCACATCAGTGTTTGTTCATGCACATGTCACATTACAAGAACTCACTATCTCCAACCTTCTGTTTCACCTTCACTTGCACATCATCACTCCGTTTGTTCCCCCCACCCCAATATCCATCCACACACCCCACACACATACCCCCACACACCCACATACCAATTACATAAAACGACACCCCTTAAATACCATGCACACAAACCAATCTCCCCTCTTTTACTCTCTTATCAGAACTCTCTCCCTCACTCCCCCATGCTCGCCCCAACGTGCACAAGCACAAGTCTGATCAACTCCCTATCTCCCACCAAAGCAGATGCATCAAACTCAGCTTCCCCATGGAACATACTATAACGAACCACCACACAAGATTCCAACCAGCTTCAAGGGTAGCTTTGGTAAGGAAAGAACAGCAACAATGTTCATCCACAACTAACCCCAACTACCACTCACTCCACCATCACCTCCCCTATACACTTCACCTCCCCTTTCCCCTCCCACTTACCTCCCTCCAGCCAGTTCTCGTGCAGCTCCCTGTTGAGGTAGACCAAACAGTAGGCGCTGGTGTTCCCACGTGTCCCACCGAGTGATTCCTGCCTCACGCTCTCCCAATTCACCTCACTCACGCTGACATCATTAAACTTGATCCACATATCCTCCACATCCTCAACACTTGAAGCAGACAGCTCAGCAACGGATGGCTGTGCCCCTTTCTCCACCTCCATTCCCTCCCCTCCTCCCACCCCGTGAGATGCACTTGAACCTGATTCTGCAGGAGACGGTGCAGAATCTGGAGGCAGTGTCATATCAAGACACACCTCCCCTGTCTCTGACTGTCTGTGGTAGGCCACAACACCGCCACTGTTGACTATATCAGGTTGAACTGGCAATTCAACGTTGGCACCAAAAGCAGAGCTGACACTTTTCTGAATCTCTGTGCCCCGTGGGGTACTGGAGTTCATTTGTGCACACTGCAATGAAGGCTGAACCGATGAAGATGGACTGGACCTTGGAGGAAGAGGAGGAATTGAAGTTTCAAGAGAGAGGGAGGGGTGCTTTCTGGTGTAGGCCCAATAATGGCCCCTGGATGCCTCTCCTTGGTGGACCAGCACGGCATGGAGATAATAGGGAGTCTTGTTCATCAGGGAGTCAGAATACACTGCAGCTAAGGTCGCCTTAGAAGCTGCCACACTAGCACGAAGATCTGTGAACACACACGCAAGCAGAGAAATAAAATTTGTAGCATGACACGTCATTTCTTGTACATAGGTAACATTAAGATAAGATATCCAATAGGAGTTACACCACTTATCAGTATCAGTGAAAATAAATTCATTTCGTTTGTTATGAGCATGAAAGCAGCCCACACACTCTCCCCTCTCACACACTCATGCACCCACACACTCATGCACCCACACACTCATGCACCCACACACTCATGCACCCACACACTCATGCACCCACACACTCATGCACCCACACACTCATGCACCCACACACTCATGCACCCACACACTCATGCACCCACACACACTCCCCTCTCACACACTCCCCTCTCACACACTCATGCACCCACACACTCATGCACCCACACACTCATGCACCCACACACTCATGCACCCACACACTCATGCACCCACACACTCATGCACCCACACACTCATGCACCCACACACTCATGCACCCACACACACTCCTCTCACACACACACACCCACCCACTTTTCAAACAAACTATTTGCTGTATGTTAATTTAAGTGAATGTAATTTGGGAGGGGGGAGAGTAGGGATAAGTTACTCCGTTTGGGCAAAGGATCACCAAGTCAACCTGACATGCAGCTTGTAAAGTAAGTGGAAAACAAGAAGTTAGGTTAATAACAAGAGGTGTGTGACCAGGACACAATGTTGGGGGTATCCATGAACACCATAATTATAGGGGACCAGCATGATTAGCTCACACACTACCTGCCACGCCTACTTATGGTATCAGTGAACCACTAGCACGATAGAAAAGGTGTTGGCATTCATAACTAGCGATGCCATTCTTGGGAACTGCAACTGCAAAATAGCTCTTACTTCTTTCTACCTTACTATAGGAATAGAGCATTAATATAAAATTTCCTGCATGCTGCTAGCAAATTCAAGAATGTACAAAATGGGGCATGAAAGTGAACAAAGGTTACTTGTGAACTTGCAATCATGCTGCTTTTTCTTCTGAGAACCCACCGACAGGCAGCAGTAGCAATGAATGTCAGACAGTGGCCAGAGGTAATCTTGGCCCAGAGGTAGCTGCAGTTCTTAGTAAAATTTTTGTTAGACAGCACCTGTGGCAATCCAGAAATCCTTGAAGAGGAGAGGTGATGTCTTGAGAAGTCTTTTGAGAAGTCTTCTATGAAGAACTAGCAATTTCTGGCCACCTAGTCTTGACACTCACCACTATGCTGATTTCTAAGAAATATCAGCAAGCTGCTGGCTGGCTCATATCTAACCTTCCTTGACTCACTCCTCCACAACACAGATTAGAATATTCTGGAATTTGCTATTAGAACACACAAATTTCATATAGTATCTATTCTTTTAGTTAAGTAAAAGTTAGTTTTCAGGTTTTAAGGGTTAGTACACACACAATGACTCTCCTCCCCAATGTTTGCATCCCCCTTCCCGCACCATCCATATCCTTGGTGAGTTCCTTGATCCACCTGGCCACACACCCTCCCAGCACGTTCATCTCCTTCTCTGTGCGATACCGAGGAGAAGGATAGAGAGAGACACGAGCACGCTTCTCTGCCTGTTGCTCCTCCTTCTCCTCCGCCCCTACCTCCCACATGGTGTGGTCCTGCACAAACCCAAGCGTGAGAGAGAGGACGTCTGTGATGGACACCGGATGCCGCCTGTAGTGCGTGTAGCTGCAGGAAGGAAAATACACATGCACACAAAACAATCAAAACTACAGCGGACTGTCCTACAAACAATATATATTAACATTTACATGAACATATTATAGGATCATGCATCATATTCGAATACACCACAGAACAAAACAGCTACACAAAACAAACTTTCACACTTCCATTATTAATAATACATTCTCACCACTCAAGACGAGCTTCCAGTTCTTCTATATTTTTACGGAGTTGGTCGACTTGTTTCTTTCTCCGACACGACTCCTCCTTGTTCTCTTCAAGATATCGATCCACATACAGCTTGAGGTCAAAGTCCAATTGATCATGGATTTTCTCTGCCTGATGTGTGATGCAATTGAATTGAAAGCGGGATAGCTCCAGAACCAGAATGGGAGGGAAACGACTGAAGAAAGTCTGTTGTTGCATATCCATGTCAAAAGTAGCAGATTCAAGGCTGTCGTGAAGATGGGTGTGTCCTCTTACTTGTACAGGGTATGCCCCAAAGTCGGACTCGTTGGCAAAGTGTTGATCATTGCTGATGCCCTCTGTACGGTAGTGGCCGTTGAAGAGCCGCACAATAGGATTACAGTTGGGAGGACCAGAGGAGAGAGCACGTCTGCAAACACAAATACACAAATAGAGAAAAATCCTATAAAATAGAATACAATTACACAATGAAAAGAAAAAAGCTACAGCATCTCACCTTAGCAACATTGAATGTAATGTACAAACATACAGAAATAGACACTCATTGACACCATGCCGATATGAATATGACACAAGGCAAGATGCGCTGCTAATGATCAAGTGATCATGGATGCCTCAACCACCCTCTCCCCCCCTCACCATCTACCAGCCTCCCAGCACCTTATTTCTTTGCCAACCCTTACCCTTCCCCCATCACCTACAGATGACTTCTGCAATTGACTTCTTGCCTGTAATGACTTAATAGCAGACCTCCCCATATCTGCACTATCCCCAAGCTATTCGTGCTCATCCCTGCACTTGCCGTATTTCTGGAGGGTTGGCATCCAGGGACAGCCTGAAGGCATTCTCTATCCAGTCCAGCAGCTTATGGGTGAACTCACTGACATCTTGCTGAGCTCCCGCGTGACTGGACTCGCTGGAGAAGGCGGCACGCAGGCACTACGGAGGGTGAGGAGGAGGACGTGCACAACAACAAATGTAGTAGTAGTAGTAGTAGTAATAATAATTATAATAATAATAAGAGGTAGGGGAGAAGATTGGGACAGCAATAATCGCAGAAATAAAATGGAAAAGGAATAACAAATTTAAAATGTGGGAAACATATATTCGGAGAGCCAACTTTATTTAGAAAAATCGGATATCAAACAAACAGTTTAAAATATGAGCCTCAGAATGGAATAAGTCCCAACTCTTTTTTTTGCCGTGTGCCCGGAATAACTTTTTTATTATTACTTCCGGGATGGATAAGTAACAGCAAACATATCTATTGTGGCCTGAGGATGTATGCACTATTGTGGCCTGAGGGTGTATGCACTATTGTGGCCTGAGGGTGTATGCACTATTGTGGCCTGAGGGTGTATGCACTATTGTGGCCTGAGGGTGTATGCACACTGACACACCTGTGCAGTCAATACTTTACCTGTATTGCAGGTGAAGGGTCTATGTACATTCTATTGGACTTCAGGAGGAGAGCAAATATCTTCTGCAGCTCGAGGACAAAGGTGACACACTGGGGATAGAGAAGGGCGCCATTGGTGAGTGGGGGAGGGAAGTAGGCCAGGATCTCATCACGGAACACAGGAATGTGGTAGAGGGACTGAGCAGAGATGGACAGAAAGAAACAAACCCTCATGAACAGGAATAGTAACATTAACAAGAGCAGTCCCACACTAAAACCTGTGGGCAATAATTACTATGATATTTAATGAAACATAAGTGATTTACACCAAGCAAATAGTTCAGAACACTTAGATGAGGATACATTTATGGTTAAATCGTTCTTGAAAAAAAAAAAGAAAAGTGGATGCATCCACCCCCTCCCCCGCACCATTCCAAGTGTTCCTATAGCTGTGTGCCACTGGTACAAAGAGAACATAAATATTAAGGAACATATCAAAACCAACTACAAACACAGTTGCTCTGATACAGTGATGCCAGCTGGTCTACACCTTATGCTGAGAATGTACATATGTTGTGGAGACACACCCTTCAACTGCACTCTGACCCTGCTTGTCCCCAGAGTGCACTAGCCAGTCAACATGCTCTGCTCTACTTTTTTTTTGTCTTTTTTTTTAAAGTGAGCATGGGTCGCATGTTTTTGTTTTAATTATTTATTTTGTCGTTGGACAGATGGACCTCATGATTTACTTTAAATATAATATAGGATGGTTGAAACTAAGATAATTGCAAGGGAATTATAGACAGGACGTAATTGAGATCGTGGATGAGGGAAATTTAATCTCTTTGTTCATGCCATGGCTAAAATAATAACCAAATTTGTTAATCAATAAGGGGATGCATTTGGGGTGTGGCTAAACCCTGGTGACTTTAGGCCAATGACTGCTTTAGCACTCGAGGACCCTCTGTTAGTGAACATTAGCTCTCAGGCACAAGCTCATAACCAAAAACAGCAGTTTATTTTAAAACAACAGCCACAAAAAATTGCGAAAATAAAAGCTGAAAGACCCACACTGAAGCATTTCTTATTATGTAATGCAGAAGAATTAAATGGAACATTGGGATTAGTTTGACTTCTATTATTCACTAGTGGATGTGGCAGAAGTGACTGAATCTTTTTACCATTTTTGGAGTCTTAATTCTCTAATCATGTAACGCAAGGTTACCATGGTAACATCTTGCTGAGAAGCTTCACAATTGTTTTGTGAATTCCGTGTCTTTTTTCCACCTTTTAACAATCTGGCAGTTTGCTTGGCTTCATGGAAACACCTCACAAGCCTTTTTGCCACGCAGATAGTTCTTCAGAGCGATCACATGCAGCTGCTAGAGGGAAGGCAGACTCGACTGACATCTAACGGCCTGATCCATAAATCACTAACTGGCAGAAATATAAAAATAAATAAATTTAAGAGAAAAAAATTCTTTTTAATTTTTAATTGCTAAACGGCAGGTCATAAACAACCCCCAACCCCCACCCCCCCCCCCCCCCCGTTTATTTAAACCTTGTTAAATGCAAGTAATAAAATTAGTCTATGATAACTTCTGCCTACACACAGGGCAAGCTGGGCTGTCTCTGAGGTAAGCTACTTGAGATCTCTTTGCTTGGTTTTGTCCAGCCATAGATACTGGCTCAAAGTAAAATAACAAGTTTGCAGTGCAGTAAATATATTTCTGGCTGTAACAGGGATTCCGGGAAATATTTGGCAACACCCCAATGGCCTCAAACATCTTGCACTGCCATCAACTTATGAACATCTCAGCGATGTGCTTCTAAGCTTCAGGTCTCTCACATACTCTGAACTCTTGCAGTGGTTCACTAGGTATTTTCCAACTTTGTTTTTCATTCCTCTCCATGTTCCCTCTTCACTTCAGCTCTGTATTCATATACGCTAATCTTATGGTCGTAGTTCTATTATACTCTCTCCCTTAATTGGGGATGAGAGCAAATTAATTGGATAAATCTTTCCCAGAATCCAGGTGATATACAGGCAAATTGTTGGGGGTCTGGGGGCATGCCCTTTAAGGAAAAATTTTTAAAACTGCGAAGCCTTAACAAAAGTTAAGAACATAGAAATAATTCAGATGGAAAGTACGATATCAATGCCTGTTACTTTACCCTGTACCATCGCAGGCAATCTTAACTCTGCATATTCAATTGTGAAATGTATTCATTCAATACAAACACAACCTACAAAGAAGTCGAAGACGACAGCTTCTTGTCTCTGTGGACAAAGACAGCCTGGCAGAAGGTCATATGCTTGCAGTGAGAAGATGCCTTCAACACCAACTACACAGAATCATCACCACGTGTAAGATCCAGCTCCAATTAGTCTAGGAATCACCTCCACCTCTACATACACACTATTTAAAGAAAAACGGCCAACAAAGGTTATGAAGGAGCTTTCATGTGGATTACAGTGCACTTATGGAATCTCTCCACAATGAATTGCCTGAGATGTCTATCATTCTTTTGCTTAGTGATTTACTTTGCTACTGGCTTGAAGTGTTCCTTGTGGTTCAAAAGTGGATCAAAAAGAGTCCTTGGTCCACTCCCACCACTTCTACAACCCTTATCTGAATATCTTCCTGCACATGGCAACCCAACCTTGGAAACGCTGAACTTACAGTAATTTCAAGTGAAATGATTTTCCTTTGCCATAGAAGACGAGTCTCCTCCCACTTTCCCAGTAATAATTAATTAACTTTTTAAACAAAAATACATTACTTTTGAGTGTTACTACCTATGCTGTGTATTGTGGCTACCATGAGAAAGTCAGTAAAGAATATCCGATTTCCCATACAGAAAGAACATTGATAAATTATTGTTAGGATAATTATACATAACTACAGCCTGCCATAAGAAACACCCGCATGAATGTGACATTTTGGCTCTTTGTTCTTTTGAAACTTCCTCCAACCAGCGCTAAGGTTTAATTTTTTTTTTTGGTGTTGGTTTTTCTTCGGTAAGTACTCCAGCCTAATAAACCTAAAGGGGTCCAATTTTCAGATTAATGCTGCTTCATAATTTGATCTTTACTGTGATACTGGAATAAATCTGTTTTAACATTTTAGCTTAGTTGTGTTACCAACCTCAGTACAGTTATTGTTCATCCTTTTCACATGCTACATAGAGACAGTCACCTTGGTGCACTACAAATGCTGACTCAACTCACATTTCCTTTTGCAAATGTTGATAATTCACCTACACTTCATAAGCGAAAATTCTGATCTGTTCCCCTGAAAATAACTACCATCTGTCTTTATGTTACTTATGACTACCGGTGACCATTTAAGAAATGTTACAGGGAAGGCACTAGTGTTAATTTAGAACAAATTTGTAATGTCAAGGTCCTCTTTACCCTCACTGATGTCTTCTATCACACCTAAATGTGCAACTATACATGCTCTTGGTACTCCGTTTTTTCTCTTTTTAAGGAACATGAGTAGACCATTACTGTTGTGAGGATCCAGAATTCAGGGGCCACCTGCCAAGACTTTATTTTTTAGAATCAGGGTTTTGGATATGGAAATATTAATGACTTTGTCAGACAAACAGGAGGATCAAGAGATCATTTAATACTGATCAAATTTGACACAAGGGAAATCTAGTTTGCCATGACTAATAGTGATATGGTCTTGTACTGCAAGAAGACAACTACGTCCAACCCTGTGCCTTACATCGTCCTCAACAATGCCGTTTTAAAGACCTTGGAAATGTTAGGACAAACAGTTGTTTGTTTCTTTCTTGGGCATGTTTCTCTTTCCACCTGAAAGATACCATTTCTTTTCCAAATATGGAGTACTGGTTAAAAGTGTGAAGCAATTCCTTCTGATTCTGTATGCAGTGTATTTATTTCTTATCACTGTTTAAATGGAGGATTCCTCCTATACTAGATTCTGGTGGATTTTCAAACATTTATTGGAAAATTAAACTCATTCCACGCTCTTGGATTCTGAACAAATTTCAGGTCCCAGATTGAATATCTACCAGCTATAATAATTTGTAAGTATCAAATGATGTTCCATTTTGGTCTAATTTTTTCCCCATTTTTTTAATGGGGTAAGGAGGTAAATATTTTTGAGCAGCACAATGCTTTTGACTTTTTTAACCACCAGCCCAGCAGTCTTGATGAAGATATTAAAGTTTATGGCAATCCCATTCCCTTGTCAGATGGGTTTCAATCATTGTTGATCATAAGATTTAAGGATAGTCCTTACAGGTGAGAATATATATTTTTTAAATTGTCTTCCATTTTTCTTTTATTCTATTGATCATCTTCATATTGTTGTTCAACATCAGTCATGATCACAATTATCTTCATCAACATCGTCATCCAGAGCCAGCAAAAAAAATTTATAGTTTTAATTTGTAGAACAAAGTGAAAACAGAAGCAACCTAAGACAACTCCTACTAAAGTGAATATTCACAGTTGAAAAGAAATATTTTGCGCAAGCATGTGAACATACAAAATAGTATGTGAACATACACAGTCGAAAAGAAATATTATGTGTGAGCATAAGTGAACATAGTGTCGAAAAAAATATTGTGTGTGAGCATATTAATTATTGATGGTGCAATTATTCTGATGTTGGCTAAACGATGAATGAAGATTGTAAAGTGAAGAGGTTATTAATCTTCCTGGAACACAAAAAGACAATCATACAAACAATGTTAAATGAGGTGATTAAGACTTGGCAATATAAATGCCCAATTGCTAAGAAGAAAGATAAGTCACTTGGAAGAATGTCCCAAATATGATATATCTATGGTAGGGTGGAAATTCTCTCTTTCTAATTTCCTTCCCCTTCCCCCTTTCCCTTAAAAAAAGTAGATCCTACCAAAATTACACTGTGCTCCAGGCCATGTGGTAATTGAAACAATTTAACTGCTGTGAATATATATATATTTTTTTAATTTGTTATGTTAACTGTTTCATAAATATGATTATTTAAACCTATGATATAAAAATCAAATCTCTGTCTGCCTGTCGGTCTCTCGGCCTGTTTGTTTGTCTGAGATCTCCTCCCAGAGCTTATGTCAGAGAGTCTCCAAATATTGTGGGGATGATGTAGGCAACCCAACTTGGCATTATCACCAAACTATTTTCTGAAGTGGCAACACGATGGAGAAAATTAATTTTCATACAAAAAAAAAACACCTTTGTTGAGGTGCAGTTTCCAAGCAGAAGATCTGTGGTTTAAACACTACTAGGAAAAGATTTAGCTGCGAAATGGCTATTATGAGAAATTTTAATTCCTTTGTACAGCATTGCAGATCGTAGTGGAGCTGAGTTGAGTGGAGCTGAGTGGAGCTGTGTGTATCAGAGTGGAGCTGTGTGTATCAGAGTGGAGCTGAGTGGAGCTGTGTGTATCGAAGTGGAGCTGTGTGGAGCTGTGTGTATCGGAGTGGAGCTGTGTGGAGCATTGTGTATCGGAGTGGAGCTGAGTGGAGCTGTGTGTATCGGAGTGGAGCTGAGTGGAGCTGTGTGTATCGGAGTGGAGCTGTGTGTATTGGAGTGGAGCTGTGTGAAGCTGTGTGTATCAGGAAGTGGAGCTGTGCTGAGTGGATCAGAACTGAGTGGATCAGAGTTGAATGGATCGGAGCTGAGTGGATCGGAGCGAAAGCTGAGTGGAGCTTGGATCTGAGTGGAGTGACCTATCTAATACAACACTTGCTGTAATCACAAGTCAAACGATATAATCTAGTGTAGAGCAACGGTCACCTTTGACCTTGTCCAATGCATTTCAGCTGCCCTTGTCAACATCATCACCACCAATTGTCATCACTACTGTCACTATTATTATTTTCCCCTTTATTCCTCACCTTTTCTCTGCAGCGGCAGTCAGTTGAGTTGCACACTGAAATAACAGACCCTATTGGTATACCAAATCTTAAATAAGTGCATCCTTGTGGTCGTTGTCTTGTGTTCATTTTGACATAATATTCTAATTATTGTTTACTTACTTTATAGCTGAATTAGTATGATTACACTGCGTCTATTACATGAAGACCTGTCCATCCTACATCTGGTATACATGGGTTCGAGAAACCTCTAGGCCTCAACGACTCCACCAAGACACAGCTGCCCTCCTGTGAATTGGAAACTTAGTTATATAAACATGCCATGGGAACATGCCACTAAAAGCGACACAAAAGAGGAAGACTGATGAGTAGAGATAAAACATGCCACTGAGAAAGAAGAGTGCTGAGAAAGCCCTCTCTTTAGCCAAAGTAAAATGCTGAGTTAAAAATAAAAAAAAAACCCTATGTGCTCATACTAATATACAAGGGGTTTGTTGTTTTTTTAAATTTATAAGTTAGCATATTACGCCGTGCAAGTTATACCTGGACTATCTGTGATTTCAAACTTAAACTACACAATATAATACACAGTTCCTCTACCAATATATTTCAATGTTTCACCCCTCCCCCCTAAAGTTTGCACTTCTATTATAATCTGTTACTACACTGACTAAGCATTTTCATTGTTTGGAATACGAGGTGGGGGGGAGGGGCAAGAGAGAAGTTTCTTTCACGGAGATGTTCACGAGATCCGCTTCTACCACATATGGAAGAAGCCCTAAGGGAACTGGAAAACTCCTGGAAGCTTTACTGCAAGATTCACTAAACTGCACTAATTCTCTTCCACTTAACAACAGGAGATCTTACCTGACTCACCACCTAGGTTCCTGCAATAGCATGTACACTGGTGAGATTAAAGGGCATGATGATGAATAAATTCTTGCTATAGTAGGTCTAAGAGGAGTAGCTATACTTACATAATTTATGTTCCAGGAGCTGGAAGAATTATTTTCATCCCCCAACCCCTCCCCACACAATTGCACTCCTGACATATATACCTGGTATTTATTTATTTATTTATTTTTTAAATAATGATAATAAAATTTTTCAAATTTTCAAAGAAAAAAGTTTGGCATCATTTAAAATTTTTTTTTGTATCCGTTGCCAGGGGAAATTAAAACTACGTCATGAGCCAAAAAGACTTAGATATATATCCACATGCCACTAAAAAGTTACCTAATTGTTAAGGGGGAGTGCTAAGTAAAAGGCCTTCCGTTTAGCCAAAGAAAATGACAAAAATGCACAAATGAGTCTACCTCTCGAGACAAAGAAACTGATGTGACACAAAAATGTAGACTAAAAACAGACACTGCAAGCAAACAGTCAGCAAGGTCTTCTGAGACTGAACAGAGAAATCAAAAATCCACCAGTAAACGTGCACCTTGAAACTCAGAAAATTGAGGTGGCACCAAAACGAAGCTGGGAAATTGAGGCGAGTGGAACTCCATCACACTTGAGACCAGTGGAACCCCATCACACTTGAGGCCAGTGGAACCCCACCACACCTGAGGCCAGTGGAACCCCATCACACCTGAGGGCAGTGGAACCCCATCACACCTGAGGCCAGTGGAACCCCATCACACCTGAGGCCAGTGGAATCCCATCACACCTGAGGCCAGTGGAACCCCATTACACAGGCTGACACTGAAGGTGGGAGCCCCTGTCATTGTTTTCAGGAGTTTGGATCACCCTCAGCTCTGCAATGGAACAAGGGGAGTGGTCAAGTGAATTATTATCATTGCCAATGGAACCAGGAAAGATGGTCTGGGCATTTCATCAGACACTGGCAATTCCACTGCAATATTACAAAAAAAGGTGATAGATTTGGCTGGCATGTGTGATAACGTCCATCTTGTAATTAAAACTCTACAGCAAGTATGATCAAACATGACATAGATACTAAAGAGGACCCAATACCTGATTAAGTTGGTCTCTGCCATGACTAAAAATAAGGCCCAGGGGCAGAGCATGTGCAGTGTGGGCCTATATCTGTCACACACCCCAACTCCGCCTGAAGTGGTGTTCCTTCCTGTCATTTCTGAGGCTCTGTGATGAAGGAATAAGGATTGAGCTGTATAGTTCATAAGGTCTACAGTCGTGTCCATTTCTATGTTGGAGTCAGCTAGTGAGATATCCTCAAGGCCTCTTCATCATGTGCAAGGAAGGATCCAAGATGCAAAAAAATAATTCGTGGACCAAAATTCTATGAATGTGAAACCACTTCCCGTCTACATTTACATCCAAACTTAGCTTCTATTCCATTAAACCCGGGCAAAGAGTGGGTACTTTAGCTTTTTCATACATTAAGTGGTTGTCCCATTCTTTCTCTCCTTCCTCCAGCTCCCTTTCTTGCTCACTCCCTCATACTTTGTCCTCTCTTAGCCTTTGACAGTGTGGAGCATGCCTGTGGAACGCTGCAAGGAATAGCTAGAAATGGGAATTGCTCCGCTTTGCTTGAATCTCTTGCTATGCTCTTCTGCTCAAATTCAAAGGATGGAGATCCTACATACAATTTTGCTTTAATTATGCATTAAGTGGTAGTTGAGAGTTCTTCCCTCCAGTATGTATCTTGACATGAGGATTTCAGAGACCACCAGACGTGCAAAAAACATTTATGTTCATCACTTAAAATTCAATTGTGTTTCAGATGGATCTGTCTGAGAAATAAAAGAGAAAAACATAAGTGTTTCACTGATAACACAGGTGATAAATAAAATAAAACCAAGGTAAGTGAATTTAATATCTAAATTTTTATGCAGACATTTTCCCATTCTTTTTTACACTCCATAATGAAGGCTAATGAAACTGAATAACTCATTTGGACCACTGGGAGGATTGAAACACATCAGTATCAGTCCCTGCTGTGGTATCTCTCATTAGGCAAATGTTTCTTGCTTTACTTTGAGAGGAACTTCCAATCTCAGAGAGAACTAACAAACGAAATCTTGGGAGTTTCTGGAGATTAATAATTCACTGGTGGGTGCTGTGATATGATTTATTCATAATTTACAAAAAAATAGCACATTAGTGACATTACATTATTCTATTTGAAATTAAGTACATTACATAACTCATAGTCGGTTAAATAGAGAGGGACTTGTGCACTATCTTAAAAGAATATATTGTTCACTTGCTGACATGTAAAAATACGAATTCCTTATAGTAAGAACAGAAAGTTATTTGCGGAAGAATTTTAATTTGTACTGGAGCGTTAAATAAAACAGTACATTCACTAGTGTTTGTAGGATGCCACACCCGAGATTGTCCTCGAATCTTTATTTTCACATTTTTAAATTATGTACAGATCACAACACATCTGGCAGAGGCACATAATTAACATCCTTAGCTGAATATATAAACAACTAATGCACTTAAAATGATCTTGAAATACTGTAAAGAGTGAACACCACATTGTGTTGTGTCATCAAGCATCTTAGTGAACCGTGTGCATCTGCATACGTTTTTTTAAAAAGTGAATGCTCAGACGTTCGTATACTAAAGTACTATTTGAGCATCCACGTGCAAAGCATTCTCATCTGTCCAGCCAATCAGATTCCTTCTTCATTCCACATGATTTTTCTTTAATCTATACATTATTTAGAAAGCTATACTAACTCAATTTCTAAGCCATGGTCATTGGAAAGTTAATTAAAGCTGCGCAGGAGTTACATATTTATGGAATGAAATTTGAAGGATAAAAGAAATAGGAGAATGCTTGGAAAAATGTGATATGAGAATATTTCTGAGCCGATTGTAATTTGTGGTTGGCTACCACTAGTTGATGCTTGCATAGCTGTGGGACATACCAATTTCATAGACCAAAATCCCCCCCAAAATATGCATTGGATTCTTTAAACTTTAATTATACCTTATTATAGATATTTTCAGGATCTGTCCTGAAATAGACAAGATTTGTTACTATTGTAGTTTGGGGCGGAGTCTGAACTGTGCTCTTCCAAGCATAGTGGAAAAGCCTATATGACAAATTTTGCACAGAAATTGAAAAAGATCAAGGGAGGCAAGAGTTGGGGGTGCAGGGGCAAAATATAAACCGACTTGGCCAAGCACAGGAAGTTAGCTTTTATAATTATTTTATTCTATTTCTGTATGCACTAACAAAATTAATAAATACAATAAATATTTGAAATTAGATCATTTTACTTCATATTTAAATGTATAAATACAGAAGCCACACCCACTTCACAGCAGGAGTACCAGACACAACCAGGTGAGATATTGCCACCAACAGCAGGAAGACTTATTTAATGGTAAGACATTCAAATGCAAGCTTTTGAAGCACCCACTGCTGGACTTCAACACAGAAGATAAGCCAGCTACTGTGCTTATGAGGGGGATATGGTGGAGTGAAGTGGGAGATAAGTCAGTGGTACATGTGCAGAGGTAGAGAATACCTTGAAGTAAGACAAAAATGACGTCACAACAATAGCAGGGATACTATTGCCCTTGGGATACTATTGCCCTTGGGATACTATTGCCCTTGGGATACTATTGCCCTTGGGATACTATTGCCCTTGAAAAGCTACGTGATTGATTTCACTAGAAGATGCATGGAAAATGCAGGACATAGATAAATTATTTTTAAAACACAGGTCTGTATCCTGTACTACCAACTTTGACTTTGACTGGTGTGCACTTATGATTCTACACTGAGCCAAATAGCCGAGTCCATTGAAATTTCAACTTGAGACACCTGATTCTCCTTCATGGAAAAGTTATTAATCTTTTTATTAATCTTTAACAGGAGAGGTTAGTAATCTTTAACCTCCATCATAGGGTGCATAAATGTGAAACTATGAGTTTGTTCCGATCCTAATTGTATCAGAACAACTTAAATTAAAACATGATGTGCGTGTGTGTATATATATATATATATATTTATATATCATTATGAATAGCTAGGATATGTAGTGAAACCATACCTCTTAATTGTCACCAAATGCTTTGGTTACTCCATAAAAATATTCACTTTATTGCTGCAATTGGATACCCATCCTTCCTCAAGTGCTCTCTCACTCATGACCAGCCAGTGAGCATCCATTGAGGTCACACAAAGTAGAATGCCACCATGTGCACCGCAACCACCAGCACAGAGGAGGTGGGAAGCCACAGAAGTGTTGTGGGGAGTGGAACAGCATTGCTTAGGGAGATGGCAAGGCTGGAGGGAGGAGGGGCACACCCCAAGGAGGAGAGGTGAGAAGCGAAAGTCCACAAGTTTAGATGAAGACGTTGTTTTCGGACAAATTGTGTCCAGCAATAATGAAAGTCTTTACTACTACACCAAAATGTTGTACACTGCAGGTGAATCCAGTTTTCATCCTCTGTCTCCTCACTAGTTGCTGCCTCCAGGGCGTGTCTTAACTGTTGGGTACAGTTTATGCTACCCTTAAGCCAAATAGGCTTGAACAATTTCATCTTAATTGTAAATAGGGAAAATCTGGCTCTCACCAATCTGGAGCTAGCTTAAGTAGGTTGGTCCTCCAGGTGGGTTGGGCCACGTTCATAATGAGATAAAATTACAAGGTGACAAAACAAACAACAAATCACTGGTATCCAACACACAGCTGGTTAACAAACGCTGTACATAATGTTATGAAATTAAATAGTTATCTATGGTTACCTAACAAACAACTGATCATGAGAGTCCTGCCCACATCTAATTGACATCCTCTGTACATGAGTAAAGTCTAAATATTATGAAAATTTACAAAAAGTTCATTACGCAATTATGCTTTAGATAGTGCAGAGAGGAGTCTGCATGCTTCTTTTTATCTCTATCTGCCCGGCTGGTCCTGACATACACATCCAAGTACTACTACTTATATATGTCATCGAATTCTCACACACACGCAGGAATTTCCACATTCACAAAATTTTTCTTTCATCTCACCAGCATACGATTGCCATTAAATTTTACTTGTGATAGCGAAAATATTTTGTGCTGATTAAGCTTAAAGTTTGGTGAGCAAGATCTCTAAGTGAGAGCTGACTGGGAGTTATGATAGAGTTTCACCTTTGCCTACTGATGCAACTGAAGAGAATGAGAGTTCTACTGGACTTTTACATATCTTTGGTCAGTGCCAATGCTGCCAAGATACTGACATCAAACCAACTGAAAAGATATGTCAATGTTTGGAGTAAGCCACTCCTAAAACATGCAAAACATTCTAAGTCAGTTTATAGATTGTGATGGAGTCGAGGAATCGTTAAAAAAAAAAAAAAAAAAAAAACTAGGGGCATTATTATTGTGTATACTAACAAGAGTAGTCCTGTCCATAGTTAGAATACTATTAGAGTTAATGGATTTTGTTGTATCATATCATGTTAGTTCTTTGTTTTATGTCATTGTTGATGGTTTAAAAAATTGTAAAGGGGCAGGTTTTGATGAAGGAATCTCATTGGTTGATGCCGAGGAGAAAGCTGGATACAATGTACTTATACGGCCATTTCAAGGAGCTGGTTAATTATATCCATATTAGGGCAAATACATATATAAACAAGTTGCCCCATATTTGTAAGGCGTGCAGATTGCCCTGGTTCTTCCAGAAGCTAATTTATGATAATTGGGAACTCAATTGTGTTATTGGTGAAAGAGATACTGTGTGTGTGTGTGTGTGTGTGTGTGTGTGTGTGTGTGTGTGTGTGTGTGTGTGTGTGTGTGTGTGTGTGTGTGTGTGTGTGTGTGTGTGTTGTCCAAACCTAAGTTATAAGGTAGCCCAAACTAGCTGCTAATTCTTTTCAAAACACTCTCTTACTTAGGCAATACCTCATCTACAAGAATTCCTGTATTGCTAGGCCCAACAGAATTCTGAGAAATATTGCAGCTATTTCCGGGCCAAGATTAACTCTGGCAACTGTCTGCCGCTTATCTCTACTTCCACCTGCCAATGAGTTCTGAGAACTAGCAGCAATCCCAATGGCGTGATCACAACTAATCTTTCTTTCACTTTTAAACTCCATTTCTCCACAATTATAGCTAAGACTATTCCGGAATTTGCTATCAGCAAACAGGTAATTTTATAAAGTTTCTACGACTGCAGTATAGTGAAAGCATGAGCTATTTTATAGTTACAGTTATCAAAAATAGCATTGCCAATCATGAATGCCAGCACATTTTTTATGGTGCTGGAAATTCACTGACACCAAAAGTAGACCTGGCAGGTTGTATGTGACATAATCATGCAAGTCCCCTATTGAGCTTCCATCAACAGGACTAGCAAACCTTTTAAGTCACCAATATGAAAGCAATCAAGTTTTCAATCAAAAATGTTGATGAAAGTTCTGCCATGCATTGGTATCTTGCTAGGCAAGAGTTGACCACTTTGTGGTCACTATGAAGATGCTAACCCATTTCAGAGAAAGATATCAATTCTATTTTTCTATACTTCAAGCCAATGAATGACTCATCACACATTTGAAAAAATGGCTTCGGGAAAGGGAACACATTTCCCTTGCTATTATAAATGAATTAATAACGGGAATGGATCAGTATATTCTAAGACAGTTGTAGCATGATATGAACTACTCTAAATTACATCTACTTTTGAGAATGTCACTTTTGAGAATGCTATTTTGAGAATGCGATTTTGGAAAACATCACTTTTGAGAATGCCAGTTTTGAAAACTCTACTTTTGAAAACGCTACTTTTAAAAACGCTACTTTTGAAAACATTTTGAGAACACCAATCTTAAGAATGCTACTTTTGATAAATCTCAAAGTAACTTCGTACAATGATGCAGATAGAAAAAATACTGTGAACCCACCCTTACTAAGTGTTCTGTACGACTTTGAGCATCATGAGAAAAGCTGTGACACTCACTATTGTCCCTTTTGATTCTACTAAACACTTCGTTAGACTACTATCACATACAGAAAACTACAACTACAATGAATGTTTAGCGACAACAGAAACTATCAAAATGAAGCAACAACAGCAGAGTGCAGTTGGACAGTGCACAGACCTTGCCGCTTGCTCTCTCTGGCTCACCTGGATGACTGAGCTGAACCAGCAGGTGTTGCCAATGTTCTTCAGGCCTACGGGAGTCTGACCCACTCTCTTCCTCTTGTGAGGGTTCCTAGAGTCCTGGAAGAGGTCCAAGATGGACTTGGTGGCATTGTTCTCTATTAGGCTTGCCTCCAGTGCTCTGTGTAGGACACACCACATATTATTAAGTACTTCACACTGAGTGCTAATAACTGTGCAGCATATGAACATAAGAGGTTGGGAAGCAAGTTATCAGTCAGTAATGTTCTATTGCAGAAATGCCTTGTTACATACTTCAGCAATCTAGTTGACAGGATTGAATGATTGATGATAGCACGCACATGCACTTTCCATTTAAACAAATAATCATTTATAGTGTAATGATCAAGGTAAAATGTGTATGTAGAACTAACCTTATAGAAATTTGAAAATCAGAGCTAAAACGAAGGGAAATATCTAAACAAAAAAGATACACTTCTACATATCTCGAAGCACAATCCATTATTATCTTCCCTACACCGTCTCACTCCTCCCCTAAAACACATCACCACATCCACTAATTTCAGACCAACCACACACTTGAACACAGTTCACTGCTCTCCTTCAGTAGCAACCCTCACAGCTGACTCTGCCTCACCTGCTCAGCTCCTGCTCTTCCAAGGAGATATTCTCGGAAGGACGCATGTCCCGGATACTCAGCATCATAGCTTTCTGCACATCATCGTTCACTGCAGTGGTCAGGTCTATGGGGTCTAGAGAAATAATAAAACAGATACACAAAAAGTGATAACTGAAATGACATATTGAAATCTTCAATTTACTCTCCAAAACAACACGAACAATGAGACTAGACAGGCAGGGAGAGTCTGGACTGTCCCCTATGCAGGATAATATGACCATAACCAACTTGGACCATGTGAGGCCGAGCTTTCTCTTCAGGTGTGCATCTGTGCTCTGGCTGATCAGCATATAGAGGGGGATAAGGTTCTTCTCTGTCAGTGTTGATGGTGTGCTGAGATGTGCAAGTGCATACCTACTAAAAAGGTACATATCAGCTAGAGAAGTGCTACTCATTGTCAAAACAGCTTCAGGTGAAGTTCTTCTTTGTCAGTAATAAAGATGTGCTAAGAAATGTAAACACATCAGTAGAGAAATGCCATTCATTGTCAAAGACTACTTCAGGTACACAGCACTTCACAGATTGTACCGATCTCAGAAGGGACGCTGGAATTTTAGTGGCTATCTGCAAACAATGCATGCAGCAATGTTTCACTCAGTGAACACATCAGAGTTGAACATTTTCTCCAACAAATCACATTCTGACTCTAAACAACTTGCAACCTGGCAAACATGTAGCTTGTACGTGTGACCAGGAGTGGTTCATCAGAAGCTCTGTTGAGAGCTTTCAGACAAACACACTGACGTGAAGGTGAACTTCATGACAAATACACACAAAATAAAACTGCCATGTCCCCAGAACAGTATATATATATATATATATATATATATATATATATATATATCTGTGCTGGGTGCCTCTTCAAGATATTCCCTGCATCATCTGTGCTCCTGAGCTACAAAGTCATGAAAGTTGCCATTACAAATTATCTACTACAGACTATACAATTTTATCATTTCACTTTTGCCAACTTTCTTTTCTAAGTTGATGAGATATCTGCCAATGATGTGAAATGTTGAATTTACCAGCTAACAACATGCCCGAACGTGTCTCATGTCTCTAGGTTTGCTTCCCCATCCATGGTCGGAGTGAAGGGATTGCAAATTTAAAGTTAAGAAGGTCACTGACTGTATCTGTCTTCATGGAGACTAATGATTATTGCTCGTATATTTATATTTAAAGAATAAAAAGAATTTTTGGTCAATGTTCATTACAAATAAAATTATAGTACTGGTTTAGTTTCCTATCATACACATATGGTGTCTTCTGCCATCAATGTGAATACCCCTTCTATTTATTTACCTTGCCAAAAAAGACAGCTATTCGACTTTCAGTTTCCGACCTTTTTTGGGTCAAGTTTTTCAAAGTCAAAAGTGTAATTCAAATGCACTAAAGGACCAGTGCAGGAAAAGCTATGGGCCCCATAAGACTGTTGAGGCTGTCCATCATCTTGAATTCCCTTTCAAATATTTTCTTCTTATGCTCTGCAGACCAGAGTGTGCCTCCTCTTCTTTCCTTTGGCAAGGTTTCCTGAGTTGATAAGATGTCAACCTGCTGGCCTGAAGGCTAATGGAGTCGGTAGGATTGACAATCCGCCAACCTACAGTGTCTGTGCTAAGGATGACCCTTCAAAAATGCCCCCCCCCCCCCAAAAAAAAGAGACTGTGCTAACCACAACAGGTAGCAGATCGAAATCAAAAATTTTTCACCAGGCAGGTCCACAGGAAACATTTATGCAAAGTCTTATCAAAAGAGGCACATGCGTCTAGGAGTTCACAGCCAACAATGGGCACAGACATTGGGAGTTATTATTAGGATAGAGAAGAAGCCTCACTGGAAAAGTTTAGGAAATGAGCAGATTTTTTTCTCATCTCTTGAAGTCACTGTAATTCTTTTTTTCTTCTTTCTTTTTTAATTTATTGATGTGCAAGCTTTGTATCATATTTCAAGCTCTATAAAATTGTGATGCCTGGTTGCACTGTCAAACTAAACTTGTCACATGGTTGTATTCCTAGAAATGATATTTTGATCAGTTATCTCAAATTAGAAACAGCTTGCTTTGGCAAAAAATGAATCAGGTCAATGATGGATTCTGAATTTAAATTCTATCAGTGACATTTGAGATTAATAGTTCCAGCAGTGATTTCAGATCACACACAGTTAGTAAGGAGAAATCGGGAAGAATCCATTATAGCCTTAGGCTCTTAGCAGTGGAGTACTATGCATTGCAGTAAAAAGGCCAACAGGGTCACCTCTCAGTAAGGAAATGAGCATTCAGACATTTCTTGTAACAGCTATAATTGTGACGTTGGTGTCCGTGGAATATAACCAACTTGAACCTCAGCAAGTACTAGTGCTAGCAAAGAAGAACAGGAATTAGTTTCTAATAAATAAGGGAATTACAACCTCAAAGCCAATAATTAGTCGGCTCTGCAGAAACTGAAGTGACAAGCAAAGAACAAAGAGTTTTGGACTGCATTTATACAAAATTTTCATGAGTTATTAAATGGATGAGCCAACCTACCCACATTGATGACACAGTAAACAAGAGAAATTGAGCCACACACACACTAACAAACAAACAAACGAACAAACAAACAAACGAATGAACAAACGAACACACACTACATGTCACGAACGAGGAACAGAGGTAATGTCGTTACTATGGTAAACAGGATTAATAATCAATGAAATAGTCACACTGGATTTAACCATAAAATAACATGGTCATGGCAATTAAAATTATAATTAAACTGATGTCCATATTTGGTGGGTCAATTCCAACATAAAATTTGCATGTGAGCACTTAATATATTCCAGAGGATGAATATATTCTGAAACAGGTTATGGGGTACACTGTCAGCTATCGTACAATATAACAGACCAGCACCTTGTTGGGTGCCAGGTACTTCGTCCAGCACAGAAGAGGTCCCTGCAGCTCCATCTCCTGCAGATTTCGCTGGACTGGGGTCTGCACAACCACCCCCCAGACCACTCAGACGACCACGGGATTCCATGTATGTGATGACCCTTTCCAGATTACCTTGGTTATGCTATATGGAAATAAAGTGGGTTGAGGGGAATTCTTTATTTAAACAACCGAATCTTCAAACAATAAAGTATTAATCTTGCAACATTCGATAAATTTGAACATGCTATAAATACACTTTATCTTGCATGCATGCAGGAATGCGAGTACCCATTTCATAGTCCAAATGTTTCAAAATTTGGTACAGCACATAGCCATATATTTAAAAAGACAATGCAACTGATAAGACTTCACCTGTAAGAGTTCAAGAGCCTCACTGTCTGAGACTGGAACCAGTTCCTTCAGCTGCTGGACCTTACCTTCTAAGTCCTGGGGGGGGGGGGGGGGGGGGAGAATTGGTGGTGAGGATGGAGGGTTAGTGGTGAAGGATAATACTTGGGATAACTCCAGCCACAAATATTTTTCTCCAGGAAACTTACACTAGGATCCATCCTTAATTGAATCTTCCAAACGAAACAGCTTGAGCTTAAACACCTTGAACGAGTGAGCCTTTTCAGATTCGAGGTACGTTACATCACTCCAAATAACGGTAAAAAATAGTTTTAAAAATAGGTGCAGAAGCAACCTGCAGAGACTTTCAACACCAAGGCTAGTACGGAGAAACCTATTAGAGAGAGAGATATAACCGAATATCCTCACGTGTCTCAAATTTACACTTCTTCATTGGACATTTCGAAATAGCGCCCAAGCGCCCCAATGGGAGGTGTGGCACTTGAATTATAGACCGCAGTGGCAGAATCTGAGCAGGGTCTTATTTTAAGCCAAAAAAAAACAGCACAAGGAGTGGCCTCTTTTTAAACTAAAAAAAAAACACAAAAGGTGGTCCTTTTTTTTCTGCTTGTACTCCCAAAAAATTGCAGTGAGTACAAGGATTGTACTGGTATACTAATCTTAGAATTGTCAACCTCTGCCTCACAGTGCCTTGTAATGTCCATTTGGATTGCCATTGTTGAACGAGAGTTTTTCAAATGTTATTTTCACCAAAAAAATTGGAGAAACAAAATGAAATTAACAATACTGGAAGCAATCATTCATATCTGAATCTATTTGCATTTCAAAAGATTTTATTGTGTAAACTTAACTGGTTTGGTAGCACTTGGTGATTGGACAAATTTAAGCTTTACTGGTTTGGTAGCACTTTGTGAATGGGCACTTGGATTGGACAAATTTACACTTAACCTGGTTTGGTAGCACCTGGAGAAGTAGACATGCTTGGCCTGTAATGGTTGCACAAAGATGTCTCCAGCCAGGTTACTTGATGGTATTGTTGTTACAACCCCCTCCCTCCCTCCCCATCTTATTTCACATCAAAGCACAGTCAGGCTCCTGTTGGTAAAGTTCTGATTTCATGCTTATATGCATACACTTGGCTCATGCAGCCACTCTCTATGGACCCTTCTGATTTATTCATCATTACCTCACGGCAAATCAACTACAGATCTGCATGGACAAGAAGGGAGAAGGGGTGATATATATGAGCTGGTATCCAAAATTATAATCCTTCAAGTTCAGTAGGTGATGTGATGCTCCAGGAGGAGGTGTTAGAGATGCATGACCTGAGAAGGGGAGAGCTAAAGAGAAGTGCCCTGATGGATGCAGCAGACAGCTGGGTTAGGCAGGGTGAAGGCAGCCAAACTAATTAGTTTCAGGAATCAGTGGATGAACTGAGGCCAAAGCTTTAAAAAAAAAATGCATAAACCAAGTGACTGGCCACGAGTAAGAGGGAGGACCTGGTCTGTTCAAAGAGGCTAGAAATATGACAAGGAAAGCTATCAGACCAGCGAAGAATGCATGGTCCCAAGCAAAGCAGATGAGGCACAGAGAGAATGCTTTGGAGGGATTGTGTGGAAGTGCATCTAGGATATGCAAAGATCTTGCAGAGGTTTGGTACCACCAAAGATGATTACATCAGTGATGAAAGTGGTGAGTCGTGCCATACTCCAGCTTCACAACAGTAGTGCTGGAGGAGGCATTTCACCAAGGAGCTAAATATGAGGAGCCAGTATCAACCTGCAAAGATGAAGAAGGTGAGACAGACAGAGAGAGGTGGGTGAGGATCTAGGCAAGATTCCGTCTTCAATTGAAGTAGCCAGAGCCCTGTGGAAATCAAAGAATGGAAGGCACCAGGGAGTTCAGATATTCTTCTAGAGGTGTTGAAGGTGGGATACCAGAATTAGGGTCTCATGACAATCATTGTGTTACAAATATGATCAGCAACTCTTTAGAATGTATACCAGCAATGCAAGTGAAGGTGTGGTACACAAATACGAGTTTGCTGACGATGCAGACCTGCTGGCCACCTATTGTGCTGCAGCTAAAGAAGCAATAATTTGTACTATGTAGAGGCAAGTGAGTTAAGGCTACAGTGAGTATCCCCAGGTCAAAGTTCCTGGTGGTGAGGCATAGAGTGGAGGAGGGAGGAGAAAGAACTGCTAACAATGATTGTTGATTGAGGCAGTATTGAGTATATGACTGAGTTCCCTTACCTGGGATCATTGATATAAAATTCAAAAATATGTGTAGTGTGAGTATGGCCATTGGGCCATTTCACAAGCAAATATTCAACAAAAAAAATTTTTTTTTTCATTTAAAAACCTCATAGCAGTAGTTACCTGGCTGCAGAAGGCGTAAGGTCAAGCAAAAGCAATTTGTTACCAGAAGCTAATTTGCAGCTTCAATTGCAATAATCAAGGGACTTTGTTGACCAAACATTATCTTAGCCATAATTGAAAAGGGAATTAGAAGAGTTTCAAGTTAATTCTTATGCCTGGCAGTGATTACATTAATTGGATAAATAACTTCCACAACAGTGCTTCTACAGCAATCGTGAATGTCTACAGTTTTTTTCTTTCTTTTTTTTTTTTTTGAATTATTGATTTTCTAATGTCTCCAGCCTTAGACACTGCTCATGATGGTGTAGCTTTTTCTTTTTCCAAACATTCAAAATTCCTGGTCTAATTGTGTAGGAATGGACATTTTCCTCACTGATACTCCCATGCATTCATTCATTCATGGGAGGGGTCACTGTACACACTGCCCCTCCCCCTCCCCCCTTCCCTTGCCTTGGTTGTTGTTCATTTCTTTGTTTGTTTTTTTCCTAGTCTTGTGTGGTGTCCAGTGTACTTTGACTTAATTTTTGGGCAGCCATAAATGGTTGAAGTTGAACATCTTTAACAGTGTTGCTTTTCAATTATTTTCATTGATTCTTTTTTTAATTTATTTTATTTGAGTGGGTGTAGTTTACACCCTCAACAAAGTTACTTTCAACATTTTTCATTCTTTTTTTTTTTCTATTTATTTATTATTTTATTTTTATAAATATTATAACTTGTTTATAATTTATTAATTGGTTGGTTTGATTTCATAATATTCTAGTCAACATTCTATGACTTGATGGAGGAAGACCTTTTGGAACTACTTTTTTTTCTTTTATTTTTGAAATATAACTCTTCTTTTTTCAAATTTTCAAGTATATTCTGCCAACTTTATAATTTTTCATTAATTTGCACTTACCCATAACCCAGATTTGTGGCTGCAACCCCTTGTGTGAAGAATTGTACTTGGTCAAGTGTGGTAGAGTAGAGAGGAAGAGAGAGGAAGAGGGAAAAAGAGAGAGAGGGAGGGAGAGAGGGGGGGGGGAAATTGAACACAGCAGCAGCTGCATTTCTGAAGCTGAGTAGTCTGGTTTAGAATTCATATTATACAAGTGAAAATAAAATATTTTTTTAAAATAAAAATGGTAAGTAGGGATGACATGTCAGCAAAAAAGTGCAGAAACAAAATTTCTGTGACAGTGTGTGGTTCAAAATTCCCTACTTCAAGGATTCCTGTGAACTTAGAATTCTACATGATAGTGTGACAGTCCATGTTGAGAAATTCCTGCAACTTAAGAATAATTATTCTACATGAGTTGGCTACAAGCTAATTGAAGAGGTGGCAGTCTTTCAGCATCACATCTTACACATTATGTGAGAATGTGGAATCGGTAAAGTAGGGACTTTTGTAACACACACTGTCACAAAATTCTTGTTTCTGCTTTCTTTTTCTGACATGTCATCCCTACTTACCATTTCTATTTCAAAGAAATTTTTTTTATTTTTATTTTCACTTGTTTCCTTTAGTTCTTGCACACTATCAGATAGCTGGCTACAGTACTGGATTGGCATCTTGTATACATCTGATTGGCATCCACAAGTTAGCACTCTACCTGCACCTCTCCAGAGGGAATGCATTCTCCCAGTACAGTACTCAATTACTCTTAATTAATTATCAGAAAGTAACAGTTAGCTAGCTATAACAATTATA
The DNA here is from genome assembly GCA_963969325.1 of Lycopodina hypogea. NCBI lineage: Eukaryota > Metazoa > Porifera > Demospongiae > Poecilosclerida > Cladorhizidae > Lycopodina > Lycopodina hypogea. The sequence goes on along the minus strand of OZ017793.1, from coordinate 4,450,826 downwards.
CGACTAGCTGTAACAAAATTTAGCTACTGAATTTGACTTACATTCAAGATTTGGAAGTGTAACTCTGGTAATGATATTCATAGCCTCACACTGAGCTGGTAGAATTGGTAGTGTAAAAATGGCAGTTTCAACTTAACACTGCAGGTATTTGTCTGAGTTATACTTCGTTAGTCTCTTAGCATGTCGAAGCAAATGAATAGGTGATGGACCTAGTCCAAAGAAATAGTAAGCTGTTAGCATAACTATTGCATGATTTGCTGTAGCCAGCTAGGCTCTAGCCCTGGAAATTAAGGGAAAAAATTATTAAAAAAAAGATGGAGAACATTTGGTGATTTTGCTACTTTAGCTATTGATTTGGAGGACAGAAACTATCCTGGTAGTTTGTGTTGCAGCTTATATGGACTGCAGGTGAGTTTTGTAGCCTAGGTTTGAGCCATAGCAGAAAAAGTAAAGCTTTCATGTTGTATTAGTCAATGAGGCCATCATTTTTTTGGTGGTGATCATCCCTACTTAGAGAATACTACCGTACTCTCTGATAACCCTAAGATACTTAACTGGTCTTATATTGTTTAGTTTTACTGTTGATTAAATGGTACAAAGCTGTTGGTAGATCTTTAGCTTAAGCTTCAGCTAATAAAATTTTTTTTTTTACATGCACAAACATCAGATAAACTTGACTTACCAAATTACTTCTGGATAACCACATACCCTTCAATAATTGAATATCCCATTAAACCAGCAATTCAATAGTAACAACTGAATAAACTACACCAATATCAATTGAACAGATCACCCAGTTCTATCTAAACAACACCTGCAAAGGACAATCAAAGGCAAAAGAGGGTATGTTATAATCTGTAATTCCACACCAATATATTCAATTTTTTACCATTTAACATTAGGTAGGAAGTCAGTTATCGAACCTGTTAGGACCAGAGAAGTTGGATAACTGAAATGTTGGATAACTGAAGTTGCTCCAATTAACAAAATAATAATATGCATTACAAGTGAAATTTTTAGCTACACTAGCTAAAGTTTTTCCATTACTCACCAAATTGCAATTTTTAATTCCTTGAACTCCTTGGAGAAAACAGCTGCACTGCTCCTAGATTGTTTAATTGGTTATGTTTGTGCCCATTTAATAATTTTTGCTCTCTTTTGTGGTTCTAACCAGCTTGCATTGTTGTGGGTGTGGTTTCAAATGGTGTTGGCCAACTGGTATGTTGGATAACTGAAGTTCAGATAATTGACTTCCTACTGTATATTACACAGAAATGCCTAAAAGAAGACCAAACATCAAAGGCTGAATAACTTCAATAAGGCAAGAGAATCAGGCTCAATACAATCATAGAATCACGACCAGATAGGTGAACCACAAGAAACATCATCAACTAAATCAACATTCATGACTACAGTGAATGCTTATCAGAGGAATGAATTGCAGGAAACAACAACTAATGCACCTAACATGACCACAGGAAGGCATGAACACATACATAAACTTCAGGAGCAAAAACCACAGAAGCAACAAATATGGAAGCAGCAGTAACACAAACAACCACACTCATCTGGCTAAAGGCAGGTTTCCAATATGATACTGTAACAAATTATGCCAGATATGACAAGGTGATCGTTGGAAAGATGAATGCCAACACTGCAACAATATGAAATGGGAAAAAGAGCCACCAGGACTCTGATGCTCCAATGGAAAGGTCAGTCTACCACTGATCCTGAAGAAAGTACATAAAGTAAACACTGCAACTGACAAACATTTTAGAAGTAATCTCAATAAGTACAATTCAGCATTCCAGATCACATCCTTCAGATCAGAGCACAACCAGACCAACCAAGGATTTTACACCACATCCAAGATTCAGGGCCAGTGCTGCTACAAAATTGGAGGACTACTTCCACTTCCAGAGCAGGAACCAAAGTTTGTTCAAATGTACTTCATGGGAAATACTGATGAGGAATCAATGCAATGGAACAGGCATTTTGGTGAGAAGCAGCAAATGAACATTATCACTGAATTGCAAGAAATGCTCCATCCTAATCATGCCCATGTGAGCATATTTAAATATGCTTTGAAGAATATCGACCGGCCAGACCACAGAGCAACAATTAGAGCTGACATGAACCAGCCAGAGAACATGAACAACACTACAATGCACCATCCGTGGATAGGAGGCCATCATCCTAATCAACCAGGAGGATGGTAAATACATGCTCTGATGACTTGAAAACATTCAATGGAGAAGTGTACCCAACCTGTCCCGAGGCCTGCCGATTTAATGGCAAACTAGAGGATGACAACCACTGGCAAAAAACGAAGGAAGAAGCTGCCTTCACTCGAATGCCCAGATAATTACAACATCTCTTTGCCATTATGTTAGCAACATGACACATGAGTAATCCACGAACTATTTGGGAGCACACAAACTACAAAATTACTCCAACACCATGACATACACCGTGCCTCTTCATAACAATAAAACACAACTCCATAGTACACACTATTACATTGATCAATAAAGATAAAATAATGACATATCTGTAGATCATATTTTCTACAATTAATTTTTTGTTGCATTTTTATCAGCCATTTTAAAAACGGGGAGCATGGGTGGATATGCTGCTGACCTTTTACCTGCTTCATGAACAAGATTTGCTAAAAGAAAGGGCTTTAGTTTACCTCTAATTTTTAAGTTGGACATTTAAAAAAAAAAATTAAAGATCTTCTGCACCACCAGGACCATGTAAAGAGCAGAATGAAGTTTAATTCACTGTCCTAAGACCCACAGTTCCAAAGTTTTTCTTGACAGTTGCGCAGGCAGGCGCGCAGGCAGGCGCGCAGGCAGGCGCGCAGGCAGGCGCGCAGGCAGGCGCGCAGGCAGGCGCACAAGCAGGTGCACAGGCAGGGAGTTAGTGAAAATAATATATGGGATAAAGTCCAAGAGGTTTGGTCAGGTGAAACAACAGAAGAACATTTGTTGCATCTCCACACATGTCCAACAGGAGAGACACCCAACTAAAGCATTAGACACCACAAGAGGACGAATCAGGTCTTCAAGATGTCTGCCAGCCAAATATGTCTCCATGATAGACCTGGATACACGAGAAAACCAGTTTCGTCTCCACTATATGTCTGCACCATGAGACAGGCACAGAACTCTACGTATTTTTGATAAGTTTGCAAAGAGGAACCTTGGGACACAAGAAAAACAGCATTCACTAACTCCACAAAATATTTGCATGAAGACAATGAGATTAGACCTCTAGCCAGAAGAATGACATCACACTGAGATAAACAAGAACACCATTTACTGTCAATGTCTGTCTGTCTGTCTGTCTGTCTGTCTGTCTGTCTGTCTGTCTGTCTGTCTGTCTGTCTGTCTGTCTGTCTGTCTGTCTGTCTGTCTGTCTGTCTGTCTGTCTGTCTGTCTGTCTGTCTGTCTGTCTGTCTGTCTGTCTGTCTGTCTGTCTGTCTGTCTGTCTGTCTGTCTGTCTGTCTGTCTGTAATCCCTACTCCTCCCTCAATTTTGGGAACATCCTCCCCAAACTATCACAGGACATTCAGACGCCCAGGGAGTTTCATTTTTTTGCCACTTTTGGAAGAATAGAAACAATGGCAGATTCAAAGGGTATTTGAGTCGAGTCATCCCCTCCATTGGTGAGGAAATTGTCCCATGTTGTGTTGGGGAAAAACCTATCAGAGATTTTAAAGAGAGTAGTGTTTGAACAAAGCCACAATAGCGTGCAACAATGCTTCTATACTACAACAAAAATAACAAGTTTGTAGAATGTCATTTTGGGATAAACCTATCAGAGATTTCCAATGGAGAATAGTGCATGATGAAAGCCAAAATAGCATGCCACTACACTTATATGCAACAACCAAAGAAAAGTTTGTATAATACCAAAATAGCATTCCTAAAAACTTATAAAAACATTTTAAAAACCCCATAAAAACAAACAAAAACCATTAATAATTATTTACCTTCCAAATGAGCAAATATTAAAATATTTAAATTTAAGTATAAAATTATATCTCAATAAATAAGTTAATAAACAATAAGAAATTAATACTTCTTTAATTATTCAAATAAATACTTTCACTTCTAATAGTAACAGTTTCAGAATTATACTGAACCCATTTGAAGAATACAAAAATTACTGCCCAAGTAAGTGAAATTATTTGCCATGCCTACTTATGGTATCAGTGAACCACCCTGCACCATAGAAATGTATTGGGATTCATGACTACCAATGATGTTTTTGAGAACTGTAAATGGAAAATAGCTCCTGCTTTTGCCATACTATAGGAATAGAAACTTTATGAAATTTTTAACTTGCTGATACCAAATTCTAGAATATTCTGAGCTATGGTTGTGGAAAAAATGGTGCGTGAAAGTGAAAGAGAGGTTAGTTAAGAACTGGCTAGTGAGTTTGCTGCTAGTTCTCTGAACTTAAAGGTAGGCTGCAGTATGATTGCTAGGGTTAGTATTGGCCAAGAAGAAGCTGCAATACTTTTCAGAACCCTGTCAGGCAGCACCTGTGACAATCCAGAAATTCTTGGAAATGAGGTGCTGCCTAACAAAGTGTTTAGAGAAAAACTAGCAACTATTTTTGCTGTGACACTGTGTCTGACAACTGTGTGGCCTACTGCCACCAACCAATGAGTTCCTACAACTAGCTGGGCAGGCTCCTGGCAATATTGCACTAATCTTTCTTCACTTTCATGCTGGGATTTATCTATGACCACAGCTCTGAATATTCTGGAATATACTATGAGCACACTGGAAATTTCATAAAGTTTCTATTCCTGCAGATGGTGAAAGCAGGAGTTATTTGCAATTGCAATTTTTGAAAATATCATTGCAGGTCATGAATTCTAATACATTTTCTATGGTGCTGGAGGTTCACCGATAACATAAGTAGGCGTGGCAGGTTGTTTGTGACGTAATCATGCAAGTCCCCTATTAACCTATTTCCACCCTCAGACCATTAACCAAACCCAATTAAATAAGGAAGGGAAATATTTTAGTACAAACATGGTCATTGCTTCCAACTAAATTTCAACAGGAAAAATGCCCAGAAAAAAAAATCCTACAACTAAATGTGCTATGGCAGAAAGGCTTTGCCCAAGAATCTTAACAACACCACACACCAAGACTACAACAACATGGGCAGGCAACTGCATTTCATACATCACAAGAATCAACCAAATGTGGAATATTCTAATACATTCACAAGACAAAGATATTTTAATGTTCATCAAATAAAATACACCACGTGCATGATTGCATTAAACCACTGTTGCCAGGTTTCTGTTGGCAGTATATATCAAACAGCCTTTAAAATTATACCAAATATAATAGAAATATACCCATTTTACCCCAAATATATACCAAATATATACCAAATTCACACTTATTAGTTAATTAAGATGAACTTTCTTAGTTCAATGATGCAGAAGCAGCATATTAACTTGATGGTTGAATGATGGGAGCTATGTGAATGTCTATTGAAATATAATAACATGGTTGTGTCTTTCCAATCCTACAGAGCTCTTTTAGTTCATTTATCCATTTAGTAAGAATATTTGATACATAGCTGTTGGTAAAATTTTCATTTCCTTGGGGTGTACCTAAATGTGGTCTTCTGTCAAAATTATGTTGATGTCGTAATCCTTGAAAGTATCTCTGGCTTTGTTGAAATTGTTTTTTTTTTTAATTTTTACAACTAACAGAGTCTTATCAGCATTTGCAAGGTATCCATACCTTGGACCAGAGTTACAAAGCTTCTTCCACCAACTGAAAATAGCAGGAAGGCTATCTGTGGCTGTTGCATTGTCAGCATATCACACTTGCTTGATACTTTGATCTTTGAGACAATTGATTAGGGAGATGGTTTAAAGGACATAGAATGGCATTGCAATGGGATCACCCTGAGTTGTACCTTCTTGTGACAGCAGAACATTTACATGAACAAAGGGATCTGTTGAAACACGATATGTATTGATGAATATTGTTGTAAGAGAGTGACAAAAATGTCTAGCATTATGGAGGGCAACTTGCCTATTTAGAGAATTGAATGCATTGGAAGCATCAACTAAAAGAACAGACTCTGAGTCATCACCTTCAAAAGAAATTTCATCAAATAGATAGCAGCCTCAATACCTGAAACTTGCCCTGCACATAATTGTTGACGTCCAGTTGCCTCTTGCTGGTCATTTTATGGTATGAAGGACAGCCTTTGCAATTGTTCTCACAGTTTTGCAGATACTAATTGTTCTCACACCTGGTCATTTGTCTAGAGCTATGAAACTGTCCAGAAAAGCAGAGAGGCATGAAGGTTCAACCAAGATTGTGCAGTCTTTTAACTACTAAGGCCTAGCATGACAGAGATTGTGGCTAGCTGATTTAAAGGAAGTGCATAGCCTTCTCCAGCAATGAGCATCTAGAGCAGATGGGCCTGCACCCTTAGTATGTAATGCTGCTGTGCAAATGCTAGCAGCAGCATTAATAGGATCAAAAATAACTGGGTGAGAGGGTGGTGGTACAGGTCTTTCAATGAGGGCCTTAGCATTTGCCTGTTGGGCACATGGATGTTTAGATTTCAGGACTTCAAGGACTGACTATGAGTCAAAATTATTGGTATCAACCAGTTACCTTGTCATCTGGATACAAGATTCCACCTTCCCCTCCCTTTTCAAGGAGTTGTAAATCAAAATGTATTTTCCCCTGAAACATTAATTTAGAGAAGGATCTAGCAAAGTGTCCAATATCATTGGAAGGATGGCCAGTTTTGGAATGTGCTTTTGAATGGACTGATCTTTGTTTAATAAAATCTTTATATCTCCAGCAATCCAAGACAATATAGTCTTCCTTGGCAAGTGGATTGGTCTTTGTGTTTAGAGCCACTAAATGGTTTTTATAGTAGCATGATGGATATTAGATAGCTGCCTTCAATGCAACTGTCTCAAGTGCTGACTCATAGAGGACGTGTGCAGCGAAATTCTTAACAATATATTCCTTTATGACCCGTTGTCATTGGGTTGGTGGGGAAACTTCCTGGGTCAAAAACATTTTAGATAAAATAAAGTTTCGGTCGTTGCAAGTTGGTGGGCGTGGCTCAGCCACTTTGTTTACTCACAAAAAAGTAAATTCATTCACTTAAAAAATAAAAAAAAATTAAGTTCAGTCTTAGGAAGGTCGAGTTCCAGCAGGCATCTGGAAACCTGCCTTACCAACCTGTGGATCCATTGATATTTTTCAGCATGGGCTTCGTAACTCTAAAACAGACCGATCAAATCTTGCTCTTCAGTCGGGATGGCGTAGCCACACACGTAACAGGCCCTAAGAGAGTAAGTTGAAGTTTACGTATTTTGCCACAACTTAGTATTTATGGAGCTTTTTGTGGTTGTAAGTTTTTGGTGGTTACTTATTTCCTTGTTTTGCTGTTGTTTTTAGCTGTATGTGTTTGCCTATGAGAAGATGGAGTATCTGACACGCCATGTAGCCCATCAGAACCAATACTTGGTGGCTCAATACAGAGATGGCAGGAAGGTGCACATCCCAGGGTATGTATGCTACATGCTGTGCTATTGAGTAATGAACCTACCACATGTCAATATCAATAGTAGAGGGAGTAGAAAGGAGTAATCAGAGAATTGTGGTAATTTAAATAATTATTATGTCTTGTCCAGTGATCGTGTCATCAAACACCAAGTGATTATGGAATTGTGTTAAATACAATGGACATGAATTGAACATTACTGGGCATGACACTCATTCACCTATTATGTTGTTTACTAATCAGATTCTCATGAATATTTATGTAGCAAGGAGACTAAAATAACGATGCATGCAATTTTAAGTTCAAAAGAGATGACAATCCCTTCCATAATAAACATTGTGGATCTGTATTGTGTTCATATAACTTTGGCAGTGAAGGAATCTTTTTATTCATGAAATATTGTTCATTCTTGAGCCATCAATTATTCACGGTGAACCATTATCAATCACGTAATGAAAGTGTATACTAAATGTGCTAGTTTTATAAAGGTTCTTGTTATGGGCCTAGGTATCTATATACTCTAATATATTTATGTTTGTGTTTGTCCTATGGGGCAGAGAGAGCATGATGAGGTATGATCGGTTCCTTCTGATTATAGTTCTCTATGCAGAATTAAATAGTTAATCTGAACAGAAATTTAAAAGAAGAAAAGTTTCTTTAAATACTTCACTTTTTAAAAAATGGTTGATTTATATTAGTCAGTTGGTGGCTGATCGGTGAGTGGCAGGCAGTAGTCATTCAAGTACCATGGAGCCACTTTTTTGGACACAGGATTGTGATAGATAAGGTCTGTACATGTTTGGAAGGCCTGAGTAACAGTGAGGTTATTCAGTTCCCCTTCAACCCCATGGTACTATTTCTAGACAGCAGCATATGTGCGTGATCCATCAACTTGTACTAAACACCTGAAATCATCAGTATTTTGACTAATGTTGTCAAATGCTCTTTTTCCATGAATCCCACCTTTTATAGTTCAACTGATTTTTAAAAATACTTTTTTTAATGTATTTGTCTCTATTATTCTGCCCAGACTGCCAACCATATTCTTGGCTGGCAACATTACATTTGTTAGTTATTTTATTTGTGGCCATAATGGGTTATTAAAGATGGCTGATCTCTAGAGGACTAGAGTAATCTATGCATGGAACAAACAGTGAATAAGTATCTTAGTGCTCTGTACCATCATTACATTCCTTTTCCTGTTTACAGTAACTACTTGATAGTTGTTGATTTGGTGTGGTTGAGACACATGTCACTAGCTTGAGCAGTTCTGATCTATTTGTGCTCTGTACTATTACATTCCTCTCACTGCTCCGAATTACCAGTACCACTTGCTAGTGTGGTGTGACTTATGCACATGTTATCACCAGCTAAAGTGTTTCTGATCTACTTGTGCTCAGTACAATCATTATATTCATTTCCTATTCTTGTTTACGATTACCAGCTGGTAGTTGTTGATTTGATGTAATGAGTGAGACACATGCTTATCACTAGTTAGAGCAGTTCTAATCTACTTGAGCTCTGTACTATCACAGACCTCACACTGCTACCAGTTACCAGTTATCACTAGCTAAAGTGTTTCTGCAGAGCTATATACATATGTATTGCATTCCAGACTTCACTGCTTTGGTATCTATAATAATCATGGTATGCTGGACTTATAATCGAAAGCATCAGCTAAACACTTATGCTAGGGCTAGGGCTAGGGCTAGGGCAAACATACACAGTTTCTTTGTGTACTAATAATCCTTATCATGCACTTTGTGTTTCATAGTAAACCTTGTACTGCTCAACTATATATTGTACATACACTGATATTTATGTTTCTATGATTCACTTGTAGCCCTACAGAGTTGTATATGAACAGACTGGAAATGGATTATGTCTTACTGAAGGACTCCATTAAGATTGACTCTAGCCACATGGTGGTAGTCTACAAGCAGTTGGATGGCGTGATAGAGCGAAGGATAGTACCGGGCCCTACCATATTCATTCCAAGTGCTTATGAATGGTAAGTGACTAGACTGCACCTGACCAGTAGAATGTGGGTGTGGTGAGAAGAGGAGTGGCAATAGTGGCCCTGAGGGATTACTGTTAAGTTTACTAGAGCTAAAGTATTGGAGCTCTACATTTAAAAATTGTATATATATGTATATATATATTTTTTAATTGCTGAACATTAACCAACTTGAATGAAACGTTTCAAAGTCACTGTTGTGTGTTTTGGTTTTGAATCACCAAGTTTTAAATGAAACACTTGTCTATCTGTTGTTGTTGTTTTATAATGTAATTATAAGGATCCCTTGGGTACAGATGTTGTACTGTACTGAATCACAATGACAGGAGTATGTAGTATGTGATTTCATTAATACATTATATTTTAAACTACTGTATCAGCCTGTATTCTTTGGTGAGATTTTTGCACAACTTCAGTGATTTGGTCGATTATTTTGTAGATATGTTACACCTATTCAATGTTGCTGTTAAAATCTTGCAGGCTACACAACTTTGTGTGGCATGGTTCAGACAGAGAGAATCCTGGCCGCTACATTCCAAACAAGAATAAGTTCACCCATCTACGCTCTGTACCATCTCATCTCTACGTCAGTGCACGAGATGTTCGGACCAGTGACGTCAGTGTCATCACTGTCAAACTCATGATCTTCTTCCGACTAACGGATGTGGAGAGGATGGTGAGTTATTAGTATAGTTACATGTTGGTTTGTGGTTTGTAATCTGCACTGAAATAACGGAATTGGAATGAACAACAAAACTATAAACAGCAACACTTGTTTATTAGTGTAAGAATGGTTCCTTTATGTCAACAACCAACCTCAATTAAGCACCTTCCATGGAATGCACTCCCCATTTATATCATTTACTGACTTGCAGAATATGGCTGACCTAATTAACTTCTTCTTTTATAATGATTTATTTCTGTGTGTGTGTCTATAGCTGACCTACACTCATGATCCTGTCGCAGACTTCATCAATGCTGTCCAAGCTGATGTGGTTGCGTTTGCTTCCAAGAGAACGTAAGCACATTTTTAGTGCAATGGATGGATTAGGTGTGTGTATGTAGAATGTGTGTGTATGTTTGTATGACTGTGTGTTGTGTGAGTGTGTGTTTGTGTGAGGTTTGATACTTGCATGTAGGGGGACTGTGAACTGGGGAAGGATCAAGTGAAGTTAGAGGGAAAGATGGTGAAAAGAGAGAGGGAATTTATAGTATTGGTACAATAAAAGAAAGAAAAGATAAAGTTTGATTATTTAGTAATTTTCTTAACATAACCTTATTTCTACCACTATGTAGCTATGCTCAATTCATCCGTCATACGGACGAGCTGAACTCTATGGACTGCTATGCCTTGCTGACTGACAGGGCCAAGCACATCGGCTACACTGTGTCTAAGGTGGTGTACCGCGGCTATGTGGCCTCCACAGCTCTGCAGGCCACTCACGACAATGCAGTCAGCACCAGGATGAGCCTCAAGCTGGACGCCGAGTCTGAGAAACAGGAGCAGGCACTCAAGGAATTTAGACTCAAAAGAGAGAAAGAACGGATAAAACTGAGTATGTATTATACCAGTAATAACTATTTCTTTTTAGGGGCTTTTTGTGTAGTGCAACATATGGAGAGAGAGAGAGAAAACAACAACAAAAATACTTGTGCTAACATTGAGATTGTATGATTTCAATTTTCAGAAATTTCAGCTTCTCTGCACATGATGTAAAATGACACTCATTGAAGATAACAGACTCAAATATCGAGTTATGTAATAATAGATTTCAAATTTCAATGATATTGCACTTAATATCACATCACATGGTGCAATAGTACTTTTTATGAATAGCACTAAAGAATATGTAGCATAATGTAATGAGAGTACATATGTATATGTGTTTCCCATGATGTCTTTTCTACGTGACCTTCTCCCCCTCCAGAACACGACATGGAGGAGAAGGTGCAGGAGCACAGGCAGGAACTGGAGAGGATGAGGCTAGCTGCTGTGTTGAACAAGAAGGAACTGGCCCAGGAGAACATGATCACGAAGAAAGAAAAGCAGGTAACACTTTTCAAGTTGAGACTGAAAAATTTGGATGAAATATGACACAGATAAAATAGCAACAAAAATTATTCTTTTTTTCTTTAAACAACATGATGTGTTCACACACACGCACGCACACACACCAACTCCCCCCCCCCCCACCACACCCCAATAGTTTGCACCATATGTGGTATGCAGTCATTAATTGGCTCATGTATTGCAAGAGTTGGTATAAATCACTTTTTTAACTCACAGATGTGACACATTCATATAGCACAGTCACTTGAAACACTGCAGTTTTCTTAAAGTCATTAAAAAAAATTTTAATTAAAACAAACCATTGGAGAGTATTGAACCAACTAGAAGGCATCCTGGTAACAACTATGGTCCGCTTGTCAGTTAGAGGTGGATATACAACTCTGGGTAGCTCCACCACATGGGGACCTCAGTCCATGAACACGGCCACATTGTTCCTTCATGGCAACTTGCAATTGCTGTATGACCCAAAGTGCTTGATTGCACTCCATAACAAAGCAGCAGCATTGCATACAGAAGATTTAGACCAGTATAACAGGGATGACATAGTCTGTTATGGTATTGCCCTAGCTGAGTGACTATCATACACTGATGAAGCAAGAATGGATGAATAAGTTGCTCCTGTTTTTAAGCTTGCAGATTTTGTAAAACTTTATTCCTCCCTGTGATTGAAAGGACTGCACACCAAGGTGGACATTGCTGAGGCAAGATACTACAAGTTCTTCTGGATCTGCCATCTCCAGGAGAGTGGAGATGGACTGACTCCAAGAACTGGAAATGTTTGTGGACAACCCAACCTGAGGCCAGCATCTCATCCAGGGAGTTACTAAACTCTGGCTGCAGAAAGGGTGCCGAGGGCAGTTTGAATGCAAGATAGCTGCTTTGAGATGTACTGCTCTGTGTCAGTGGGATAGAGATTGCGATGATAACTATTATTGTAGATTTATTTTAAGTTTTAGTGATTTATGTCGTCATTTTTACTGGCTCGTTTGTAATAAAATAGCAATAACCTTGATAAAAAAAATATAGCATATAAGCTTAATTTTAGTTTTAAAGTCCTGCTTACACTGAGGCCAACATTGACCATTTTATGATTAAATTTGTTGATAAGTTTAAAATATTGCAGTACATTAGCACACAGAAGAGTCTAAAGGTCAAATTAGGATTTTCTCTACTTAAAAAAATTAATACAAGGTTCCTATTCTATATCTCTGCAAAGTTTCACTCTTGTACGTATAAATGCACAACTGTTCTGAATATTCACACATCTGCTTTACTACTAAGTATCAAAAATTAAGCGCTGACTTTCACTGTTGACATTTAATTCTCGTGCCTTCCTGACACTTACTGTGCTCTTCAATTAGCATATTTAGTTCACTGCATTCTTTCTGTGGTTTGGTTGCTCTGTGGTGCATAGACTTCCTGTAAAGTATGACAATCTTCTAAAAGGAAAATGAATGTATTTCTGTTAATATAACCATAATGTGAGCATTAAGATTGTTACTTATCATGATAAACGTGTTTACTAACTCACCAAATATGTGGGTGACACATAAAATGCAATTACACACCATGACACAGTTGTTTATAACATTCCTGACTGCTTTGCCATTACTGTGAGACTATATCCATTATACTTGTGCATTGACCGTATTCATAGTTTGCAATACTTAATATTGTGATAATTAACAAAATGAAGGAGAAAAACTAACAAAAACAATTCAAACACGCCCAACTGTAACTTTCTTTCCCTCCTGTGTTTGGTAGTATTCAGCCAAAATTATTGATTATTTAGAGCTGGCACACTCTGCGCAGTGTTTTGTAACAAATCTTCACAAAGTAAATGCATCTACTCAAACCTTGATATATTTTTTTTAAATAAAAAATATATATATTTTTGAAAATTTTTTTTTCTTTCTTCCATTCATTCACTTTTCTAATCAATTACTATTTTGGTTAGCTCACTTTTTCTTCTAGATAAATTTCTCTTATTTATAAACTATCTATTTGCTTCGTAATTAATTGCAGTTTTGTGTATGGATTTGTTGGTTGATCATGTTTGTTGTTGTTCTTCATGTGCAGGTGGAACTGGATGTGGAGGTGGAGAAGAAGGCTAATGATCAAATGGCCGCCTTCCTGGAGAAGCTCAGAGAGCTCGGAGTAGACAGCACCCAATATGTAGTAGCTGTGCAGCCAGAGTTCACAGCTGACAAGGAGATCGTGGTTGCTCCAGCAGTCAAAGTTTAGACTTGTAAATATCATACCATGCCTGTCTACAACACCAGACTGTGTAAAATTTTATACATATATTGTCGTTTGTTTTTGTTTTTTTAATACTACCATAACATTTTCTGCCATTGTGATCATAAATTGATGAGAAATGAAGGGATATACTGGTACACACAAATTGTAATGATCCATGTATTCAATAAGACTGTCAGATTGAAGAAATAAGGGAATTTATGGATCCTTCTTCCTTTTTTAATATACATATACCCACAAATTAATACAATATATGACAGTGGGACTGCATACTGACTTCAGGCAACCCCATTTCAAGTTTAGATTAACCATGCCTTAATACAATGGTTAGTTCTAAGGAAAGTATGGTAAACCTGATGAAATTATTTACCTGGAAATATGAAATATATTAAAACTTCATTAAAACACACTTGAGTAATGTTTGTCACAATTTTTTTTTTTTTGATTTTTTAAAATTTTAGCTCAATGTTGTCCACATAAAATTACTTGATTTCATTTATATAAGGGAGATAGCCATAGTTGGCACATTTTTTAATTAAAAAATTCTACCACTTGGGGGGGGGGGGGGGACTGCTGCATTTTATCACTTCTGTCTATTGCAAGTCACACCCTCACACTATTTCTTCAAGTACTTGTTGGAGGGTGTGGTCAGCAGACTTACAAGTGTCCTATATATTTTTCAGGTGGTTCACCTGGAGTGCATTTCTGGAGTGGGGTGCAGTGCATTCCTGCAGTGGGTCAAGCGGGATGGTGTACGTTACTGTCCGGGTGGGCCAACAGGCCATGGCTTTCAACAGACAAGGGCGTGGAAGGCATATAATAGGGCCCAGCCGGGTAAGTCAGGCATTTTAAATATAAAAGGTTTGTTTAAAAAGAGTTTTTTTTTGGATTGGCAGGTTTGGTTAGCCAGGGATGAAGAGTTGGATTTCCTCCCTCGTGTGGTTGCCACTCAGGACCAGTACCTGAAGGTGAAGTACAAAGGAGGCAAGCAGGAAAATATCCCAGGGTAAGGAAATCAGATCACCCTAATCCCTATGCACTAATAAGTTTAATTTAGTGTTCATTACAGGCCTGTCCCCACTAGAGTAGTGCATTTATCTAGATCAGATCCTGATAACCTGTATCCATATCAGATCTATATATATCTTATCCAACTATGATTTCAAAAATGAAATATTTAGTAAATTTCTTGTTTTATTTCCATGGAATTTCCTTTAGGACTTACCTGTTCCTATAATAGATTTGAAGAGGAGAATTGTTTCTCTACATAAAAACAAGCAAACATGCAAATAAACCTACTTTTCTATTCCTCTGTGTAGGTTGTTTTTTTATTATTATTATTATTTAGTCTTACCACTGCTGCCATGTTAGTCCATAACCTGAACCAGAGAGTTCACTGGTCTTCTAAACCCAAACTTGCTGCCATACTCTCAGGACCTATCTCAAATTATTATTATTATTATTATTATTTATTTATTTAATTTTTTTTTAAATTTTTATGCAAACCCCCAACAACCCTAACCAGCTGCCATACTCTTTCAGGACCAATGTGAAATTTATAATTAGAATAACTGCCTCCAGCAGCCACTACAGTATTCTCTCTCTACCTCCTCTCCTTTAAAGGAGCAAAGTAACCCCATACAAGTTAGGAGAGAACAGCTGCAGCAAGGACCAATGTTGGTAATGTGCATGTGAAAAGTAAGAAAAATTATTAGGTTGGCAAAACTGTAAAATTTTCCCAATTTCATTGATTTCTTTCTGTTTATTTTAGTTGTTTTGTTTTGGTTGCATTTTTTGGAGGGAGTGGGGTATGTGTGGAAGTGATGAGCCTTACCATAGTCTTATATTAACTGCCAAGAATAAAGAAAAATGAATGTTACAGCAACAAAAT
Source organism: Lycopodina hypogea (assembly GCA_963969325.1). Classification (NCBI taxonomy): domain Eukaryota; kingdom Metazoa; phylum Porifera; class Demospongiae; order Poecilosclerida; family Cladorhizidae; genus Lycopodina; species Lycopodina hypogea. The sequence continues at coordinate 4,435,010 of OZ017793.1, read as the reverse complement.
GTAAGCAATTAAAAAATTAATTATCTGGGCAATACGGAACCATAGATAACATTCATATGAAGTTTCATTAAAATCCCTCAGGCGTCCAAGAGGAATTCACCTACAGACAGACAGGCAGACAGACAGACAGGCAGACAGACAGACAGACAGACAGACAGACAGACAGACAGACAGACAGACAGACAGACAGACAATGGCAATTTATTATTAGGATTTTTTAAATTTTTATAAACCCAGCTGACCCAAAATTTCACCAAATTTGTGCTCAAATCTACCACCCCAAAGTGGATAGTGCGACCAGAATTGGATTTTACCCTGACAGGATTTATACCATCCAATCAAGGTCAGGGCTCAAGTGCAGACAGTCCTTTATATGTCTCTGAGCATGATACTCACTGCACCATTTTCTGCCCTGTCCTGCCCTCTGTTGCCCTTCCCTGTATTATTCTGTTCCTGAATTATGAATTTCTATTAGTTTGTTTTTGAAAATTGACCATTTTTCTGGCCATGGCTATTATGGAGGGAGGTCTCCAAAATCATGGCAATTAAGACAGTTGAAGGTTTCCAAGCTAGTCTAAACTGTTAGTTTGGGTATATGTCTATTCTCAGCTCCAATACCAACTCTGAACATCTACTTTTGATCTTTATAGAGACTCACACTGACCAAAACTCCAGTTTAGATCAGAACAACAATGGTCATTCCTCTGATGTCTCTAGTGTGAACCCTAATTCATGATGATATTACTCCAGATTTGGTGAATTAATGCAAATCTTCTTTGATATCCCTAAACAAGAAGATCTGCAGTTGAAATTGTTCAGTATAATTATCAACCTTTACTCAGGACAATAGCTGGCATGGTACACTTCTCTCCAGGAGTTACTCAGGAAATTCAACATTTTGAAAAAACGAAAGTATGTTGCCTGGGACAATCTCAATGTGAAACATTATTGAAGGCACTCTCAACCACATTGCTATGTAGATTCAACACTGGTTTTTTAATTAAAAAGAAATTTCCTATCACAACACAGTTTCGGATTCCTTTGGAATTTTGTCCTCTTTTCTTTTGTCCCTCTACAGAATTGTTAGGCTTTATCCATAGCTCCATTCGTATGTAGCAAAGGGATGGCTTACATGATCCTCAATGCAGTCATAGTGAAGTGGAGTGAAAAGACAGAGTTTCTTTTAGGTTCTTTATTCCCTCTGGCCTAAAGGGGGAAGAGTTGGGAGAGGAACCCCGACTGCATCTGGAGCACTTGGCCTCTGCTGCATTTGTCCTTGGAATTGTTGTTGTGCAAGTTGCTGGAGTAGTTTTAGTTGTTCTGGTTGCAAATATTTGGTGAGCAGGTTGCAAATATTTGGTGAACAGGTTGCAGTAAAGGTTCATCTGTTAGTCCATGTCCTGACGGCATTTCCAGGCCATGTGATGTCATAGATTTTGTAATCCTACGCTGCAGCCCTGTTGCTTCTGCTAAATTGTAGGTGCAGAGGATTAGTTGATTGGCCTGGTACCACCACAGGCTCATGAAATAGCAACAACTTTTGTCTTTCATTCCTTAACCATTGAGATAGAACAGCTAGCTTATAAGCAGAACGTTTAGTTTTTATGCTAATGTTATATTTCTCTTGAATGGCATCTAAAATATTGAAATGGTGTATACTGTTATTTATTGCGCATGCCAATTAGAACTGGAGGAGAGGGGTTTGTATTTATTGCTCAAGGCCAGCTAATGAACAGTTAGTTGGCAATGGAAAGTGGTACACTTATCACATGGTGACATATTCAAGTCAAAGAAAGAGTGGTAAAACGAGATTCCCTCTCAAAAAATAATTGAAATGGGTTTTTTTCTCTCATACATGCCAAACCAGGCAGAAGGCAATGCAGTTGCAAGGGTGTTTTGTTTGTTTTTTTTTATTTACTCCAAAAATGATATTGTTGATGGTTTTTCTTTTTATTTGATCAGTTGTGATTCAGATGAGAACAAACAATCATTTTTCATACCTCACTGAGACAATATATGTCTGCAAGATATTGAGGTGGCTGTAATATTTTTAAGTTAGTTTGTTTGTGACTATTTCTTTCCACATCAGGAGGAATTTCTCACTTTGCAGGTGAGGATTATTTTCCTGTTTGAAATGTAAACACTGTATCCAGTGAACCTGTAAATGAATTTTTCCTGAAAGAAGTGTAACCAAAAACATCCACGGGTCAAATTATCCTTAACTCCCAAGTTCTCTGTTGGCAGCCAACACTGTGTGGCTGAAGTCTGCTCATATATACACCAGCATAGTGGTTCCACCAGCATAGGGGTTCCACCAGCATAGGGGTTCCACCAGCATAGGGGTTCCACCAGCATAGGGGTTCCACCAACATAGTGGTTCAAACAGCATAGGGGTTCCACAGCATAGGAGTTCCACCAACATAGTGGTTTAAACAGCATAGGGGTTCCACCAGCATAGGGGTTCCACCAACATAGTGGTTCAAACAGCATAGGGGTTCCACCAGCATAGGGGTTCCACCACCATAGGGGTTCCACAGCATAGGGGTTCCACAAGCATAGGGGTTCCACAGCATAGGGGTTCCACAGCATAGGGGTTCCACAGCATAGGGGTTCCACAGCATAGGGTTTCCACAACATAGGGGTTCCACAGCATGGGGGTTCCACCAACATAGTGGTTCAAACAGCATAGGGGTTCCACCAGCATAGTGGTTCAAACAGCATAGGGGTTCCACCAGCATTAAGCCCCATGCTAATCTATGTATGTTGTGACTTGCTGTGAATAAATAAACTGGTACTGGAGTTATTATGAGCTGACCTATTGCACTAGAGTATGCTTCTGTACTGCACACCCAAGCCTCCAATAGTCAGCTAAAAAGGCGGTAGTGTAAGTTTTAATCAAGGTGGATTTCTTTTGTTTAAGCAATTGGCACATCTTAAACATTTCTATATGTGGACATGTGTGTATGTGTTTATTCTCAAGTTTATGTGTGTATGTGTTTCTGTGTGATAATTTGATGTGGAAATAAGTGATGCATGTTTAGATAGGTTATATATTTACATTATCTTCTCTTTATAATTAGTAGTGCCACACAATATTTTAATGAAGAATGACTCACTAACACAGCACTCTTAGATGTATGTGAACACAAAACAAACAGAAGCTTGTGGAAATCTTAATAAAATTCACAATTTGTCTGTCTGTATGTGCGGACTCTAAAATTCCTCCCAAACCACTGGAGGAATCTTCATGAAACTTTCATGGATTGATTAGAGTGCCTCAATGAATGTTCTCGCGAATTGTTCAGATCAGGTGGCTGTGTGTGGTTTTATCAATGGGTGTGGTTTGGTGACATGGAATACCGACTATGACAGAAACTTGGCATGTTTATTAATTGTATCATTTTTTTTATTATGAGGTTAGTGTCAATAATCCCTACATGTTACATTAGGCTACTTAATGTGTTTGTTACTGCAGGTGGCTGACTTAAGATCCACTTATAAGTCAGGAAACACCATTTCTAGACTGCATATGTGTGTGTGTGTCCTTTAAAAAAAAACACCCCCCCCCCCCCCACCCCTCTTGGGTTGGACCCAAAATGGTGGGCCTAAAACCATCCTCTGTGTGAAAGGGAAGGGGGAAAGGAGGGAGGGAGAAGAAGAAAAAAGAGGGAAAGAAGAAGGGATGTGAAGGGGATGTTAGGAAAAAAAAGGGGGGGGAGGGGAAATTAAAGAGTAGGGGGAGAAAGAACAAAAGAAGGGGGGGGGGGAAGAACCGTGACCTAGATTTGAACTCAAGAGTTCCCACTTAGTAGACTTGTGTCTTACACATTGGGTCATGTTTTTTGTAGGCCTTTTGATATCGGGCGGGAGGGGGGGGGGGTGGCTGCCCAAATATCTTGAGTCTAAAACCATTTCCGGTAGGCCAGGTGCAAACCCTGAAAAAATTTTTTATCCCTTTCAGTCTAAAGGTTAGGCCGGTTAGGCCCGGAAACACGTTCATACACATACATAGATACAGACCAAACTATTACATAGTTAATTAACATTTTTAAAATTTAGAAAAAATAAAGGGATTGATAGGAGGAAGATCTTGAAATGTGGGAAGGTAAGGGTCAGTAGACATGTGAGTAATTAAGTTCTTTATTCCTTACATTTCAGACCAATGGAGATGTTTCGAAACTCACTGGAAATGGAGTCCATTGGAGTTGGAGATGTGATAAAATTGGACCAGAACCACTTGGTGGTGGTCTACTGTCAACATGATGGCAGGGTTGACAGCAGGGTGGTGTGGGGGCCAACCATCTTCATACCCACCCCACAGGAATGGTTGGTACTCTGTGTGTGAATACCTTCCAGTAGATTACTATACACATATGGAGAAAGGGTCTGTACATGCACATGTCATGTATGCCTTTCCTATGTTCTAATTGACCTTGTATACTGTAATAGTCAAGGCTAAATACTTTTCAATGTTTGAACTTACAAATCCTTCATTCTATTCCTTCGCTGCCCAGTCGTGACTGTTTTCTAATTTCTATTGGCTATGTGAGGATTATGTGCTGTTATAACATAATGGTTGATTACTGGGTGAGTGGTTAGTGAATGTTGTTTTCCCTTGACAGGTGAGAGGTGTGATATTTAGGATGACGTGTGTGATGTTAGGGATAGACTGTGTACTCAGTGGGTGAGGGGTGTGATATAATGGTGTGTAAGTGAGATATACAAGATATTCAAAGTCAACGATTACTACAAGACCCTTACCCACTCAAGATCTCTGTATCTTCTATAGTGAACTTATGTTTGATAACTCCTCAACAAAAAAAACCAAAAAAAATTTTTTGAACTTTTGAATGGTTGCTATATTTGTCTCTCTCCAAGTTCTACTAGTTATAATAAGTTAAGTTAATTTGGCACTGGTTTAACCTTTTCATTTTATTCTACAGATATTTTCACTTGTACTTAACTAATTGGAAGTCTGTTGGTATTCCGAAATTTGAATAATTCTAGTCTTAAAATTCTCTTTCAAGTGGCTACTTCCATAACAACAGAAATCATTTTAAACTTGCACAGGTATCATTAGTGAGTACTATATAAATTAATTTCATTTAACACTAGCACTTTGTATATAAGTTAATTTCATTTATCACTACATTTGTTTACTTATATTATCTATAAACCCTACCAACTTGACACGTACCTCACCAACTTGTCAAGTAACTCATTGTGGTAACAGTGGTAACACATTTATTGTAAACATTTGTTGCTAAGTTTTGACAAGCTGCTGTCTAGAATCTGTGAAGTTGTCCAGATTTTGATAATAATTCACTTTGTTTGGTGTTTCAAACCAAAGGTAGTTCAGCACGAAGAAAAAAAAAAAAAAAAAAAAAAAAAAAAAAAAAATTTGAATTTTGAATGATTGCTATAGTTATCTCTCTCCAAATTGTACTAGTTATTATAAGTAAAGTTCAATTTAGAACTTTAACCTTGTCATTTTATTCTACAAATATAAGTTTATTTCATTTACCACTGCATTTGTTTTACCTGTACTATCTACAAGCCCTACCAACTAGTCAAGTACCTCATTTGTTATAAGCATTTGTGGCTAGTCTTGACAAGCAGCTGTCTATAACCGTGTGGAGTAGTCCAGATTTTGATAGCAGTTCACCTTCTTTGGTGTTGCAAACTAAAGTTAAGAAAGTTCAGCACAAGAGAATGGTGACAAAAGATCAGAACATGAAGCAGAAATCAAAGAGAAATAGAAATAGTTTAGTAGTAGCTACCTGGAATGTCCGTACTTTAGTAGAGTGTTCAGGTGATGAGCGGATCTGTAGGAAGCAACTAATGGGTGTAGCTAAACATGGTAACCATAGTGACAAGCTGGGGAAGATTGATAGGAAGATAGATTTGTTAATGGGAGAATTGAAGAAATATGGTGTATCTGTTGCAGGGATCCAAGAGACAAAGTGGTTTGGAAAGGATGTGTGGCCAGTGGGTAGATATACCTTTCTGCACTCTGGTCGTCCTCTGCCAGGGGATCAGGAAAGAGCTAGTAGGAATGAGGGTGTTGGAATAGCATTGGACAAAAAGGCTACAGTGGCATGGAAAAATGCAGGGGAAGTGTGGGAAGCAGTTAGTTCCAGAATAATATCAGCTAGATTGAAGTGGGTACACACAGGAAAGAAAAAGGGAGGATGGTCTGGAAAGGCATCAGGCACTTATGTATCAGTAGTGTGTGCTTACAAACCCACAGTTAAGGCACCTCTAAGCATTAAGCTCAAGTTTTATGGTGATTTGCAGGATACAATAGATAGGATTCCACATAATGATGTCCTTGTTATGCTGGGTGATTTCAACGCTAGGGTGGGTGTGTTGGACACAGGGAATAATCTATGGCAAGGTGTTATAGGGAAGCATGGCTTGAGTGAGCGTAATTTTGTGGGTGAGGAATTTTTGGAATTCTGTGCATTAAATCAGTTCTCAATCATGAATACCTGCTTCCAAAAGAAGAAAATCTATCAAGGAACTTGGATGCACCCAGCAACAAAGAAATGTCACATGATAGACTTTGTCGTGATGAGGGCTGAACAGAGAGTTGTTTGCAGAGATGTGCAGGTGATGAGGGGAGCAAACTGCTGGACTGACCATAAGCTTGTAAGAGCTAAGCTAAAGGTTACTGTTCCTCGTTCTGCCAAAAGAAAAGAGAAGATTTCTTTGCCTTTTGCCATCCATAAACTGAAAACCCCTGCCAAGAGGGATGAATACCGTGAGGTGTTGGAGCAACATTTGCTGGCTAGACCACTCAAGAGCTGGAGATTCCACCGAGTGCAACTGGATGCTCTGAAGTCTTGTATTGTGTCAGCTGCAGAGAAAGTAGTTGGTAGAGGGAAGAGGAAGCAACCAGACTGGTTTGAGGATAGTGAGGAGTTGTTGTCACCTCTGATCAAAGCCAAGGATGATGCTCAACCTGAGGATGATACAGTGCAATACTTCAGCCAACCGGAAGGAGTTTAGGAGACATCAGAGAAAGGTAAAGGTTGCAGTGGACAATGCTAAGGAAGAATGGATATGCAGGGTTGCCAAGGAGGGGGAAGCTGCAAAAAGGGATGGTTGCACAAGGTGGAAGAGTATCAGGAAGTTGCAACTGGCTCATGCTGGAAGAAGACCAACTAGACCCACTGCTGTCATGAAAGAAAATGGAAGTTTGACTCAGGGTCCCGAGGAGGTAAGAGCCAGATGGCATCAGCATTTTGTAAAGATACTTAACATACCCTGCGCATTCAATGATGAAGTGATTGACACTCTGCCACTACTCCCACCACACTTGGATTTGGATATGCCACCAACTGAAGAGGAATTGATGCAGGCTCTAACCAAATTGAAGATGAGAAAGGCAGGAGGAAAGTCTGGTGTCCTTCCTGAACTAATCCTCCATGGTGGTGTAGATCTGTGGGATAGAATGCTGGAGGTGATGCAGAAGGTGTGGGAAGAAGGTAAAGTGGTGAGAGACTGGCAGGACGCAGTAGTTGTTCCAATCCCAAAGAAAGGTGACCTGAAGCAGTGTGACCATTGGCGTGGAATAAGTTTGTTGGATGTAGTAGGGAAGGTACTAGGCAGAATTGTACAGGGAAGATTGCAAGTGATTGCTGAAAAAATTCTGCCAGAGTCACAGAGTGGGTTCAGGAAAGGACGTGGTTGTGCAGACATGATTTTTGTTGCTAGACAGCTTGTGGAGAAAGCGAGGGAACATGGAGAAGCATTGTATGTGTTGTTTGTAGACTTAAGGAAGGTTTATGATTCAGTGCCCAGGCAAGCCCTATGGAAGGTCCTAGAGAAGTATGGTGTGCCAGAAAAAAATGTTGAATGTTGTGAAGTCTTTCCATGAGGGGATGCATACTGAGGTTAGAGTGGGTTTGACTGTAACTGATAGGTTTGAGGTCTGGAATGGCTTACGGCAGGGATGTACCCTGGCACCCACATTATTTAATATCTACTTTAGTGCTATGGTGGCTGATTGGCGCAATAGGAGTAGTGGTGCAGGAGTGAGTGTATTATATAAGCATGGTAGGAAGTTGGTTGGGGACCGCACAGCTAAGTCTAGATTGAGTGAGATGAGAGTAACTGAGTCCCAGTTTGCTGATTATGTGGCATTGTATGCAACCTCTCGGGATAGTTTTGAGTCAGTAGCAGCAGAGTTTGTGAAAGTGGCAAGTGAATGGGGGCTGACTGTGAGTACTGAAAAGACAAAAGGGATGGTTATTGGTGAGAGATTGAATGAGAGTGATGTCAGACCAGTGCAGGTGGAGGGTGGCTCTGTGGATGTAGCAGTTGTTCTAGCTGTATTACTGTATGGAGCTGAAATTTGGACGATGAAGGCTGTGCATACAAGACGTTTGAATTCTTTTCATAACCGTTGTATTCGGACAATCCTGGGTGTGACGAGGTACCAACAATGGAATGAAAGATTAACATCTCAAAGCCTATAACATAGGTTTGGCTTGCAACACTCCATCTCTGATATCATTCTGGAGCAGCGTTTAAGATGGCTGGGTCATGTGGGTCGCATGGATGAAGAAAGGCTTCCAAATAGATTGTTGTTTGGGGAGCTTAACGTGAAGAGACCATGCCACGGGGCAAAGAAGAGGTGGAGGGATGTTCTGAAAGTGGATTTGCAGGCAATTGGTGTGTATGATAGATGGTATGAGTTGTGCCAGGACAGGAAGGGGTGGTTTCATCTGTGTTTAGATGGTGTAGAGAAAATTTCAACATTCAGGCAATGGAATACCTGCTCAGCTAACGAGCAATTTGAATTAAGAACACTAAGGTGTGCCTGTGGAAGGAAATTTCGAAGACAAGGAGATCTGACCAGACACCAACATTTCTGTGTGATGCCATCATAAGCTAAGTTTATCGCCATTGGTCCTGGATTCATCCAGGACACTGCTATCATGGTACTTTGTATCATGGGCAGCTTCTAAGCTTCTAAGTGTGTGTGTGCGTGTGTGTGTGTGTGTGCGTGCGTGCAGCATTGAGTAGATGAGTTCTCCTTTATCTTTGCCTCCACTCTATTTACAGATGAAACCACCCCTTCCTGTCCTGGCACACACACACACACACACACACACACACACACACACACACACACACACACACACACACACACACACACACACACACACACACACACAGGCTTCATAGATTCATCTGGCATGGACCTGACCCTAAAAACCCAGGGCAATACATCCGACATCAGCAGATATTCCAGGAGCTCTGCCTCATTCCAAAGCGTATCTGTTGTGATGTGAAGGATGTGCGTACTAATGACGACTCACTCATCACTATCAAACTTATGCTCTTCTACCAGCTGGTAGACGTCAACATTATGGTGAGCACTTTGTATTATTATTGTGTGTTTTTTTTGTGTGTGTGTGGTTTGTTTTGTTTTGTTTTCTTTTGGGGGACCATATCATAATTTTCCATAGAATTGTTGTTATTATTCCTATTGTGTATGTTTTGTTCTATATGTATCTGATGTTGTGTATCTACATAATGTTGTGTATCTCTACAGGTGGCTTCCACTGTTGACCCCATCGCTGACTTCATTGAAGCCGTCCAGTTCGATATCTCTGCATTTGCTTCTCAGAGAACGTTAGTACATATAGGCATATATTTTAGGCATGTGCTAGGCTGTGCTGTGTAGTTCTTAATAATGTAAGGGGAAAATGATGTCCATAAGATCTATAACGACCTGGCACTTAATTCCAGTAGCACAATGCTTGATAATTCCATATGATGCGCAACCTTATTCTGGAGTGCATCCATCTCTGTCTGAAGCTGATCTCTCATGCAATAGTTTAGTAAGCAAGTTAAATTCTCTTTGGGGGAAAGAATAAAGTGTGTTTATTTGTCTAGCCCTCCAACCTTATGTCTTGGTTGACAGTTTCTGTACCATCATATATCCTTGTCATATACTGGCTCTAGTTTCCACTGATGTATGATATCAATCATGTTTCACTTGCTCACTGTGCCCCACCCAAGCCTTATCCTAGTAGCTAGACCACAGATACATGGTGTTTGTGTGCTTAATCGAAGGTCAGTGTATTCTTATTCTGTTGTGTAATCTAGTCAGTATGTAGAAGAATGGTCATTAAAATACCTACTATTGGGTGGCAGAATTGAATCATTTTTAGCCATTATTATCTTTATTCCTTCAGCTATGACGAGTTCATTCAGCAAACACATGATCTAAACAAGATGGCCTCCTATGCCCAGCTGGCCAGCAAAGCTAAGCTGATAGGCTACAGCATCACCAAGGTGGTGTACCGTGGCTTCTCTACCTCTGATGTGTCTACTCATGACAGCGTTGTGCACACCAAGTTAAACATCAGACTCAAGGAGGCAGAGGAGAAGGAGCAGGCCATTCTTCAGTTGAGGTTGCAGAGGGAGAAGCAGAGGACCCAACTCAGTTAGTCACAACTTGTACTTTCCTCTTTCAACTCTATCTGTATCTCTCTCCTCTTTGTCTCTCCCACTCTCTCTCTCTCAGTCTCCCTCTCTATCCCAAGAACTGCAAGAGACATAAAGAAGTAGTAATATGGAACTAGACTAATAAAGGAGGGTAGCGTTGTCATGGAGATCACCCTTTCTTACAGCACTTCATCTTGTGCAAAATTTTAATTTTTATCATTCCATTGAAAGCCATTGTGGTGAACCACTGGCATGGATTTTTGTTACTTAGCAGCAGATCATATTTATATTTGTAAGCTAGGCATGAGATAATTAATTAATAGCCTTTTCTTTCTGCATTTATGTGTCTGTGCAGAGCAAGAAATGGAGCACAAGGTCCAGGACCACCAGAAAGAGCTGGAGAGGCTGAGGCAGAATAGCAAACTGGAGAAGGCCAGGCTCATTCATGAGGCCCAGCTCAAGATGGAAATGAGAGCAGTGAGTGAATTCAACATGGAGTTACTGCAGGATGTTGAGCTGAAACTAGCTGCTATTCCAATCACACAAGTACTATAGGAGACCATTGGGTGTGAACATGAGCATAGAGAGAACATCTCTTGGTGGAGATAATGACACAAGCATAACAACCTAAAGTGCCAGAACTGGTAGGAGTTGATGATAGAGCAGGTGCTTCGGGAGCATTGTCAGCACTTATGTTCTGTCTGGTTCTGCAGGAAATACATTGAGATAATGGTAGTTCTTGTAATCTTGTCTGAACATGGCTAAATGAGGTTGTCATGGAAACAAAATGAAATTGTGGTAAATTTTTTGGGTCACTTGGTTAATATAGTTTCTTGTTCTATATTGGCAAAGTGCAGTTTTAATGAAGCGAGTAGATGATTAGGATGGTACAATATGCTCATGTCTCGTATGAGCTTTTGAATAGTGGTAATTATTTTGCACTGTACGCGCGCGCGCACACACACACACACACACACACACACCACCACCACCACACACACACACACACACACCACCACCACACACACACACACACACACACACACACACACACACACACACACACACACACACACACACACACACACACCACCACACACACACACACACACACCACCACACACACACACACACACACACACACACACACACACACACACACACACACACACACACACACACACACACTCTATATCTGTATTCAGGTGGAGCAGAAAGTGAAGATGGACAACTTGGCCAAAGAACAGAATGCTTATTTTCTGAAGCGGCTGCAAGACTTGGGCCTGGCCACATTGGCAAGTGCATGGTCTGTCTGCAGGGCCGGTCTGTACGAGAGAATCAGGTCTTAATCGGGTCTGCCACCAGAGAAGTCACACTCCATAATCATTCATTGTAATCCTCAAACTGTCATTTTTAAGCATCAGTTTATCTATTACCAACTAGCCGTCATGTAATGTTTAGTAGAAACAATTGAGAACCTTTTAATTTATTTTTAATTTATCTTTTCAGTAGGATATTTTGCCCTGTTAGTTAAGTTTAGTCGTTTCTTGTGATTATACATGTAATGTTAATGATGCTGGAGTGTGTAAATTCATTACACTATGTGTATGTGTTGGGCAGTTAACAAACTAAGAATGAAGGATTGACACTGGAAACTGCACAATTCATTCCCTGTCTGCAATATCTGTTTAGGGTTTCCATTTTATAATTAGTCATTAACCTGTAGTTGTGCAAGTGGAGTTCTGGGGCAAGGAATGGTTTCATGGCTGGTTCCCCAGAGATAGCAAGCGGTTTAAGAGCTGCTTTGGTAATGTGTTAATGATCTACATGCATGTAGCCAGGTCAAACCTACCTATACAATTTTCCAGAGGTTTGTCATTCTGGTTCAATATCTTTCATATTGGGTGTGGGGGGGGGGGGGGGGGGGGGGAGTGTTGGCAGTATATTCAATGGACTTTGCGTCCAGTCTGTCACCAAAATTTATGTGACATTTAGTGATACAAAAGTACAGCCTAATGTAGTCTGGGGGTTATAGCCAGTTTTTTTGTTTTTTTTTGTATGCCCGAAAAATATGCTGTGATGTCTCAAATATTTGATAATGTTTAGTAATATTCACAACAAAAAATTATTCAGAAAAATTACATTGCAGTGTCAATAATTCATTACATTATAAAGTAAACATTAAAACAAACTTTCAATCTCGATTATTGCTAATCTAATGAGCAAGCTGTATTCTCCTCTGATATTGGCTATCTACCTTTCATCATTGCACAATGCATATTTCCAAAATATTCTGGCCTTCCTAAAAAAAAATCAATGGGTAAACTGTATTGTCAAAGAGGCTATCTGTCACAGTATTTGGGCTCAAATACAGTTTTGTGGGCATTTTAGAGCCCTGTGACCCACCACACGCACACACCCTCCCCCCTAATGGGGCTGAATGTGATCTTGACATTTCAGGTGATATCAGGAGGTTTCAGTATGGACTTTTAAGTCAAATGATCCTATAGGGTTTAAGTTTGTTGTGTTTTGTTTCCCCCTATGGCTTCAATTCAAAATTCCCTTTGCCGGTTGAATTCAAATTTTTTTTACAGGGTTTTAGACAAAATTTTTCAAATGTGATTGGTCATACTCTACCTCACAGTATTAACCATCCTTCAAAAACGTTCTGGCCTTTCTATAAAAAAATTTTTTTTTAAATGTGACACAAAAGAGCTAGCTGTACTGTCCACCGAATTTTGGCAGTGTATCTTTCAGCATTACACAACACTTCTAAATCATTCTGCCTTTTCTAAAAAAAAATTAACAGGCAATGCCGGTTGCATGCCTACCAAAGAGCTGCCATTATATGGCTGAAGCCACATTGTCTATTTCAACCAACTGAGCTTCAGCTTCCAGAGTCTGGAGGTATGTTACTAGTGTCACTAGGTCTTGGCTAAGAGCCACTTTGATGGCCTGCCAGTCTCCAGCAGAATGCATAAATGCAAGATCTTCTGCATATGTTAAATAGAAGTGGGGCCAAGACTGATCCCTGTGGAACACTGTTTTTGAGGCTTCCTAACCAGCTGGGTGGTGAGGGTGAAGCTGCAATTTGTGACAAGCTCCATGACCATTTTGACTATGTGCCTCTCTGGCAGCAGACACAGAAGCTTGCAGGTGAGACCCAAGTGCCATGCAGTATCATAGGCTGCTGTGAGATCAACTAACACTGCACCTGCCTTCTTTTTCGCCAAAAAGCTCTCCTTGATCCCCTGAGTCAGCAAATGACTTGATATACTGTTGATCTACCATGTCAGAAACCAGCTTGCTCCCTAGGGAGAACCGTTTGGATGGTGGACTTGACACAGGAATAGATAACTCTCGAGGATCTTGAAGGAGATATACAGCCAAGAGATGGGTCGATAGTTCTTTGGATCTCTTGGGGGTTGTTTGGCTTAAGGATTGCTGCAACTAGTGCTCTTCTCCAGATCTTGGGATCAGGAGGTTGTGAAAGCAGGAAGAGAAGAATTCACATGACCAGGACTTCATTTCAGAGCCAGCATTGGGTATTAGCTCAGGGCAGAATGGAATCTGGGCCAGGGGCTTCCCCAGGCTTCAGGTATTGAGGGCAGAGGTGAACTCTTCTACAGTGATTTAACTGAGAGATTCTGACTCTGTGTGCTTTAGAATAAAATTAACAAAAGTTATTTTCATACCTATTGAATACAATCCTGTAGCATAGATTTTTATTCACTCACCGGCTTCTCTTTCTGCCCTTATTTTAAGCATTGGCTTTGAAATTCTGATTCAAAATATGGAAAAAAAATTTTAGGAAGTCACTTGGGTTTTTAATTGGTTGTGTGATTTCATTGCATAAAAAAATCCAAGTAGGGGCATAAATTTGTGAGTTCAGAAATTTCAAATTTAGCACGTCAAATCTCTCCGCCCTTTGTGGTAAAGTAAGAAGAGAGAGCAGAGGGTGAGGAAAAGAAATAAGGGGAAATAGGGGAAACCACCTACAAGCTCTGCTGTCTCCAGATGGTCACCCATCCAAGTACTGAGCAGACCTAACAGTGCTTAACTTCAGTAAGCAATTTTAATTGAAATCAATTTGAACCAAAAAGAGAATTTTGCCCCAAAATTGTCTGCAGAATTGAGCAACTGTGAAGTGGTCACCTATCCAAGTACTGAGCAGGCCTAACAATGCTTAACTTTGTTAAGTAATTTTAATTGAAATCAATTTGAACAAAAAAGATAGATTTTTTCCCAAAATTGTCTGCAGATTTGAGCAACTGTGGCTTCTAAATGCATTTTTGGTGGGATTTTTGCAACTTAATTCAAATAGCATGCGATTTGACTATCAATTTGCAAAAATTTCATCAAGAATACATTTAGAATACATAGTTGCTCAAATCCACAGACAATTTTGGGGTTAAAATCTCTTTTTTGTTCAAATTGATTTCAATTAAAATTACTTATTGAAGTAAGTACCATTAGACCTACTCAGTACTTGGATGGGTAGCCACCTGGGGACAGCAGATCTTGTAGGTGGTTTCTCTTTTTTTCCTTTTTTCCCCCACCCTCTGCTCTCTCTTCTTACTTTACTGCAAAGGGCTCGATTTGACACACTAAATTTGAAATTTCTTAGCTCCTCACAAATTTACGCCTACTTTTGATGTTGAATCCCATGCAATTTGAATGAACAAAATTAGTATGAACAAAGTGAATTGTTCATTTAGCTAATCAGAACTGTGGATGTACATCTTGGATGAAAGTGTTTCAGTCTGCAAATGTTGTCCTGTTCAACTTACTTGGTTATATATTTTTGGTGTTCAGATTACATGGTGTGGTTTTTAATACAACTTTGTAGCTGTTCATGCATGAATGAAGTTTATTTAGCATGTAAAATCCAGATTTTCGGATCCTGATGTCCCCAGAGGCCCCCATCCCCCACACAACTTGGAATTGTAACTTGGCATAGGTTACTCTGGGGGTCAAATTATGCATGCATGCAAAGTTTCTGGTCTCTAGGTCCAAGAGTTTGGCAAATTGTAAGCTATATATAGGTACATATATCAATAGATACAGAAAACCATGCATTTTATATAAATTTAGATTTTTTTTTTTTTTTTTTTTTTTTTTTTTTTTTTTTTTTTGCTAGAAATTCCAGATTAGCCAAATATGGGAAGGTGGACACAGATGGATGCATCTCTGCAGAGTATCTGGATGGCATCTAATCTGTGGTTTCAGGTTCAGGTCTAATTCACTCTGTTGGTTTTTGGTCAATGCCAAGTCTGAACTTTGCATTCTAGTGGTCGTCTATGGCAGTGGGAGCAGTTGTATCAGTGGTTACTTTTCATTCTCAGGCCTTGATTTGAACAGTCACAATTAGCAACATTTGAAGCCAGTATTTTTAGTTGTTTTTTTCTTAAGCTGCTTCAAGTTTGTTAGGATATCAAGTTACTGTTTCGTGTTCTGAAGAGCTTCATATTGTACTTCTTCTCTGTCATTATAGGGGTGTCACCAACCCATCAAAATGTCTGCCATCTTTGCACTGATCATTCTCTGCCTGGGACTCCAAGCCCGATATGTTACTGCTACTCATACTATCCCATCAGATGGGATTAGGGCTGAGAATTGTGAGTGATAGAGTGGCTAGTTCAATATTATGATTAAATATTTTGTAATTGCAGGTTCTCCTGGGTCCAGTATAACTGCCACATATATAAATGCTTATCCCAGGATTCCCTTGACAAGAGGACAAACTTTTTTTGTTAATATCACCTTCCATTCCAGTAAGACATGCAAAATGAAATCATGTTGTAATTCATTTTTTTCATCATCTGTTTGATTGTTTGTGGCTCATTTTCAGAATATCGCTTTGAAAGAGGAATAGTCAGTATTGGCATTTCAAAATTTTTTGATTTATGCTTAGTGGTTTCTACTCCCTTCTCATCTCATACCACAACTTGTCCACTAGAAAAATATGATGGTAGACACTTATCTTTTATGGTCCTTGAACTCTGTGTTCCTGAAAGTGCAACTATGGTGAGTACACTGGCAGTTAATACTTTCTATTTTATTTTTTTAATAATAATAGCTAAAAATTATTGGTCATATCACTCACTGGCTTCATGCACTTTCCATGGAGTAGACATTTTCATAATTAAAACAAGTATCTCCCATCCTAGCTGTTGTTCATTTCGCTGACAATATAATAAAGGGTGATATTTGTGCAACCATTGATGAGTGTCAACATAATAACTTAGACAGCTACTTCCTCCTTTTTAATGTGAGGGATACATCTAATCCATCATTGTTCACAACATTCTTATGTTACTGCTATTGATCTGTTACTGCAAAGATATTATTCGCAAATTCAAAGAAAGGTTGCTTAACTGCATAATGTTTTCTATATATTATTTTGATATTTTGTTCACATGCCATTCTTCCTTTATTATTATACTATTTATTTTGTTTATAATTTAATCATAAAATTTTTTCTCATTCCCTCTGTAGGGAAAGAATTTGGCAAGAATTAAAGCCTGGCCCCAGTCTCAATTGGCTATGTGCATTGATTTGGAATATTATATTTTCTAAACCCTAATACAACGGATGATAATGGTCACATAATTTTATATATTGATTATTGCTGTTCATTAATATTATACACTAATTGTTTGTTAATCTTGAAGAATACATTAAATTTGACTGTTGTGTTGGTGTGATATGTCCAAAACAAGGATACATATGATGATTTATTGGCCCCACCCACCACAATGTCATGGGAAGCTAAATACTTGGACAAAAGTAATTGTCATGACTTGTGTATGTATGAAGGTGCTGATTTGCTATTTGTTGGGTTGCAACCATTGATGAGTGTCAATATAACAACTTAGACAGCTATTTCCTCTTTTTTAATGGGAGGGATACATCCAATCTGTTGTTTAAACATTCTTATGTTACTGCTATTGACCTGTTACTGCAAAGATATTATTTGCAAATGCAAGAAAGTTTGTTTAACTACATATTTTCTATATATTATTTTGATGTTTTGTTCACATGCCATTCTTCCTTTATCATTATACTATTTATTTTGTTTATAATTCAATCATAAAATGTCTTTCATTCTCCTTGTAGCCAATTACTGGCCTGAGTAAAAGGAAGCATACCTGCACACACATTCAAACATGTAATTGTAATTAGGTGATTTATCATAGAATTAGTTATGATTGTGTGATGAATGCCAACCTATTCAAAGGAGGCTGATCTATAGAGAATGTGGAGTTGTCTGAGCATGTTGTCACAAGTAGTGAATTTTGAAACAAATTGGAAGGGAAAAAATGTGATACAGAAATGGCCAAAACTCTCAAAACGTAGTGAATTTAATCAGGAGTCAGGAATTCTAGACAGAGTGGACCATAGTCAGCTGCCCATACAGGAGAATATAAGACGGAAGAAAATTCCTTCAAGTTTCTGAGGAAAGAATCAAGCTCCTTTCCAAGACTGATCCATTCCAGTCATCACTGTTCTTGCAAACTACACCTAGAATAGAGTATCTGTATCCACAATCCTTTGGTATTTTTAGCCTTACACAAGGAAAAGAAGAGGTGTGGCCAGGTGAGACCCAGCCCATGTGTAGTGTATGCATTGTTAACATTATTGTTGTTGATCATTAATTTCATTTTTTTAATACTGAGCATGCTCACTCATAATTGTAAGTCACATGTTTTGTTGATCTTGTGCTTGTGTGCAACTTGTTGGTTATAAAGTTATTCATCTTAATCCTTAAAAAGAATCCAAATAAAGATACGACACCATGTTACTCCCATAGTGAATTTGTATATGCATACCAAGTTTTAGATCTATAGCTCCAAGATTTTTTTCTGGTAAAACTTATATTTTTATTATTATATTATTGATTTTTAAAACAATTTATATTTCTTACTATAGGAAATTTTACTGGAATTGTATTAGTTATGGAACTTTTAGATGTACGTGTGTATCAGGACACTTTCCCTTTCCAACTTTTGTGCTTAGTTGCTACAATATATATGAAGGCACTCCTTTGTTGCTTACGATAAAATAATACACTTCAGCTACTTCAATGTTCTGAAAGAAATACTTTTATACCAAAATACTATCATCTTCAGTTTGTAAATTAGGTGGCCTAGGCATCCAAGATTAAACACAACTCCAGAATATAACCACAATGTTCACACATGAAGATTATTAATTCTGTCTGTTTGCATATAATGCTTCAGATATTATAACATAACTCATTTACAATCACATCGATTGGACACAGAACGTTATAACTGAGTCAAATATGATTAACTATTCAGATCAAGTCCAAATCTCTGGTAAAGTACAGTTGTGGTGATTCCCTCCACTTCTGCTAACTTGCCCAGCAGTATCTGGCCTATGTCCCTCATCTCGTTGTACTCGTGCAGCTTATCAATGTGATCTTGCAGCTCCTTCTCACTGTACTCCTCAGCCATCACACACACCTCACTCTCTACCCTTGCAACCATCTCCTTCAACTTGAGAACATCTCGGGATAGAGAAGCTGCTTCTTCAAGGCTACCAGTTGCACCATCACGTGTCCAGGTAGTATTACCTGTACTCTGAGGGGTACTGCTAAGAGATTTAGAAGACAGAGCTGTTGTTTTGGCAGGTCTTCTACCACTCCTTTCATTCTTTGCAGGTGATACAAAAGGGCGTCTACTCAGAGAAGGTTGCAGCACTGAATCACTTGCAAGCAGAAGTGAAGTAGTTCTGTCTGGGGCTGAAGGAGTGGTGCACTTAGATTTCATATGATATTTATCTTTGCTATGTCTCTTCCTCCAGTAGACCCTGGTGGTTTCGTCTCCTTTCAGAATTGGAATGTCTTTGTAAGTTAAACCAATAGCTTCACTTTCCAGTAGTCTCAAGAGAGCAGTTTCTTCTTCCTTGGTAGGGGGAAGAGTACAGGCACCCACAGCAGCTATCTGGCGGAGGGTAAGAGGTTCAGACGCGTTTAACTCCAAGTAATGCTTTATCTTAGCTGCAACTTCAGCTGTCATGACGACCTTCAAGCACTTTCACCTTCCCGCTAAACAATTTCCGCAAGAAGAAAATAATAGGGGTTTCCCCATACATTCCAACCAGGTAAAGGGTCAAGTGAGTAACCTTTTGGGAGTGTGAAACTGTGAATTTGGGATACTTAGAATAATCAGAGGTAATAGACAGTACTGCTCTGTGTCGGATAATGGTAAAATCAGAGCATATGGCCGTATGGATTTGGTGATGGGGCATTTGCCTGGTAATTGCCAGGTAATCTTTAAAGTATTAGCAAAGTAGTATCAGTTTTTACAATTCCCAATAGTAATGCAGCAGAGGAGACAGTAATTTCTTTGATAAGGGAAATGAAGGCAGAATTTTGCTCTAACTAGGATCTGGATAGATCACTGAGCTCAGTTATGGGTGTTGTGATGGACAAACCTGAAAGTCTGGTGCCATATCTTTGATTCAAACTTAGTGAAAGCCATACCAGCTGTGATAGCTATACAAAACACCTTCTGAAGGAGTACCTTGGGGAAATTTTTCATTTCTTTTTTCAAATAATTTGCAAAAAAACATTAATAGCTATATGTGATGACTTATATGTGGTTAATTGATCCCACTCCTGGAGGTGCTGCCATGGCATAACCACTTTTTGAAAACCTCGACCTTGAATATGTTTAGATAATAAGTTAGCATATTAGGTTAGATTTAACTTTTCTTACATATGTTGGCTATCTAGCTTATTCCAGCATTTTTTTTTTATGATTATAGCATATCTGCCATTTTGTTGGTATATTTTAATTTTGACACATTTTTTCTTCTTATTTTTTATTGGATATTTTGATGATAGATATTTCACATATTTTTGCTATACTATGCTACCTTTTTTAATATGCTAGATAGGTGATACTTATATAAGACTAGAATATTTAAAAGGTCTAGCATACTCCCTTGTTTTAACAATAATGTCAAATCTTTGTCATTTTGTTGCTATATTTTATTCTAGGCACATTTTATAGTTGTTCTTTTTTATTGGATTTTTTTCCCCTCATTTATTCTGTGATTATAGCCCCTGTGCCTTGAAACAATGTTAGCATATTTGCCAAGCCAACATATTTTGTTAGATTTAACTTTTTCTAGGATATCCAGAATTTTAAGAATTATAGCATATCTTGCCATTCTGTGTGCTGTACTTCAGTTCCAACATCTCAAGAAATGCGCTGTCCTAGTCGATCTGAGGCTAGATGTTTTTCGTGCTGTACTGCAGTTTCAACATCTTGACCAGCACAAAGTTGTTTGGCATTGGTGGAGTGTAATCCAATTGAAGAACCACATTTCCTTTAGCATGGCATGATTAGCTAAAGATGATGTAGAGGCCTGAATGGTAACTTTAGTTCAGTGTTGTGAGTCACCAGAATCAAAATATGCTAAATTGGAGCTGAAATCTGTTACTGGTGATGAAATTATACATTCAAAAAAGAAAAAAAGGCTAGAAAATATGTTATCAATAAACACATTGAAATTACTCTTTACTGATTTTGTTATTTGTTTTTTATGGACAGTCGCTCACAGAATCACTGAAGAAATATGGAACTATTGGTATCGAATATTTTAGAAACAATATAAAATTTTGTTGTTCTGTGCTTTGAAAGATATTCACTCAGAAATTATCACAACAGCCTAAGGCTCAATTTAAGTGAGAAATGAAAGGATTAAAGATATAATAATTTAAGGAGGGGGAAAAAATATACAGGAACAGAGATCATATTAAAATCCAATTTCAATTTTTTTTTGACAATGTGCCAAGGTAAAATATGCTAAGAAATGGCAAAAATATGTTAAACAGATTTACCATCAAAAAATCCAATAAAAAAAAAAAAAAAAAAAAAAATGTGCCAAGATAAAAAAAAGTAGATACTTCCGGGTTATCTCCCCCCCCCCCCCCCCCCCCCCCCCCCCAAAATATGAATTACACAAATAAGAATTCTAGGATACTGAAAAGTTTTAATATGAAGTATTACTTGCATGTATTGCCTAGGGCTAGGGTAAGGGCTGGGGCAGGGCTAGGCCTGCTAGAGTGCTCCCAACTGCTCAGTGCCGTCAGAACCTTGGAATTAGGCATTTAGCTGATCTTAATAGAGAATCAATCTGGGAGTGTACTTTGAACCATGAATGTAGTGTGAAAATTAGAGGGAAGGAAAGGAGGAAAAAATGTTGGCATACTGAAGCTTTGAACTCTGTGGAACCAAGCTAT
Organism: Lycopodina hypogea; assembly: GCA_963969325.1. Lineage (NCBI taxonomy): Eukaryota > Metazoa > Porifera > Demospongiae > Poecilosclerida > Cladorhizidae > Lycopodina > Lycopodina hypogea. The sequence continues at coordinate 4,413,268 of OZ017793.1, read as the reverse complement.
CCGGGCAGGCTCACAGCTGGTCAGCCACGCAGCCAATCCAGTTGTTCTCAGCTCCAGCAATGCCTTAGAAGGCATGAAGAAGTGTGAGAGCAGGAAGGAAGAGTGTGCACCTTATTAGTGTTTATTTAATTATTAAAGGATCCCCCCCCCCCAAATATGAATTACACAAATAAGAATTCTAGGATACTGAAAAGTTTTAATATGAAGTATTACTTGCATGTATTGGCTAGGGCTAGGGCTAGGGCTAGGGCTAGGTAATTGCACTACCTGGATCAACTTCATTCTATAAGTTTAGTTAGGAAAGTATTGACTGCATGTCATTCATTGATCCAGGTAGTGCAATTACCTAGCCCTAGCCCTAGGTAATACATGTAAGTAATACTTCATATTAAAACTTTTCAGTATCCTAGAATTCTTATTTGTGCAATTCATATTTGGGGGGGGAGATAACCCGGAAGTACCAAAAAATATACTTACAAAAAATGCCTAGCTGCAGATCAACTAGGACATCGCAGTACTCAGATGGTGAAACTGAAGTACAGCGCAAATAACAGCTAGATGAACATAGACTACAACATCATATGCAATATGCAGTTGTGGTCAACAATCCCTTGGCAGATGCTGTGCTCACATACTACCACACCATCAAGTACAATTGTTCTTTTGGTACCATGTCCCAAAAATGCCCATATTCACCATTGTAAAGTCAAAATGTTGGATACCAGATATGTGCTGCTCAAATGGAAAGGTTCAGACTGCCAATCATCCCAGCACCACCAGAGCCTCTCAATTTACTACTCAAAGGCAACTGTCCACAACAAAGAATTCCAGAGAAAAATCAGGAAGTACATTTTTTTTGCTACCAAATGATATTTGTTTGGAACTACAGTGAAGCATGAATGCCAGTAGCAGCAGAATCAAGTTGACCAAACCAACCAAGTACCAGGCTGGGCATCCACTTTTCATGTGCAGGGACAAGTGTACCATAAAATCGGTGCACTCCAGCAGCAGGAAGATCACCATCTCAGCTTCCTTTCAATTTATTTCATGGGAGACCGGAATAAATAGTCATGACGCAGAGGTGAAGTAGTCCAAAATCTGAGTCAAGACATCATTTGCAAGCTCCAAGACATGCTGCACGACCACAACAACTTTGTTCAGGGATTTGTCACAGCTATGGAGCATCAGCCATCTGAGAAATACCATGTCATCATCAGGGTTGACAGAATTCCAGCTGGACACCATATGCATCGCTACAACAAGCCAATCACACATGAAGTTGCTATCATACTAGTCGATGCTAAGCAAGGTAGAAAAGATATTATTCTATGTAAGAGAGATGACACTGGACATTTCTCCAGTTTATCTCAGACACCAACAGAGCCTACGATGGTCTTCAGTACCCACTAATCCATTAGAACAGAGGTGAGAGCTACCACTTAGGTCTCTGTCAGTACAACAATGCTGCAGGGTCGCTTTACTCAACCAAAAAGATATCAGCCATATACTTTTATGCATACAAAATCATGGTTTGAGAGAGACTATTCTACATATCATTCACTGCGAGGATCTTTTCAGCAGTTTTTAACAGATACGTATGCCAAGATTGAAGGGGAGAGGCTGCTGTTCCTTTGAATGCACCAGAGCAAACTGCATGCCGAAAACTACAAATCTCTGCAGGATGCTATGAATGCTGATGGAGATCCGGTAAACACTGGACAGAGAATTATCTTGCCTGCGACCTTCATTGGTGGGCTGTGCTACATGCACAAGCGCATGTAAAAAGCTTTTACCTATGTCAGGCACTATGAAAAAGTAGATCTTGTCATCACCTTCACTTGAAATCCAAAGTTGGGAGAGATCATGCATGAGCTCCTACCAGGAGATATAGCATCAGATAGCCATGATCTCACTGCAAGAGTATTAACATCAAGATCAGCATGTCATCAAGCTTATTACAGTCAACTACATATTCGGACTGGTCTGTTGCTGGATATACACCATTGAATGGCAGAAGACAGGTCTTCCACACTCACACAGCCTCGTCCGACTTGAAGAGAAGATACACTCAAACAGGGTTGACTCTTTCATCTCTGCTTAGAGTTCAGATCACATGGCTGATCCGCAGCTCTTCAACATGGTGAAGACTCAGATGCTGCATGGGCTGTGTGGAGCATTCAATCGATTCTCACCATGTATGGTCACAGGCAAGTGCACAAAAAGATACCCGCAAGCATTCAGTAATGTCACCAAGAATGACAATGATGGTTACCCACACTACCGCCATTACACAACAGAAAATGATGGCCGCACCTTCCTACTAACTGCATGCCTTCAAAGGGGAGCTAGACAGGGACAACCACCAATCCAGATTGTTAACCGATTGATTGTACCATACTGTCTCCTCCTGAGCAAGATCTCAAGGCCCATATGAATGTAGAGTTCTGCAACTCAGTAAAGTTTTTCAAGTATGTGTGCAAGTATATCAATAAAGGTTCAGAACAAGCTGTCTTTGTTCTGGATAGCACAGCAAGCATGGAGGCTGGCAATAGTCAACAACGGCAACAGGCACAGTGAGATGAAATCATATCATTTTGTACTGGTTGGTATATCAGCTCCAATAAGGCTGCATGGAGAATCTTTGGATTCCACAAACACTTTCCAACTGTTGAGCATCTGGACATCCACCTCGAGAATGAGCAACATATCTAGTATGCAGTTATAAAGCAGTTCAACTGGTACAAGCTCTGCCAAACATAACCAAGTGTACTGCTTTCTTCCACCTATGCGACCAGGATGAATTTGCCAAGACAGTCCTCTATTGCAAAGTGATCCACTATTACATCAGGATGTGAAACCGGTAGACCCACCAGAAGCAAGGCAATGTTATAGAAGGCTACCCAGACATCAAGTCATCTCATTCACTTGCTCGAGTGTACACTGTCCATCCAAATGCCATGGAGTGCTACTTCCTCTGACTCTTGCTGCATGTGGTAAAATTTCCAACATCTTTCCCAGCAATCCGCACTGTTGAAGGCACCCTGTGTACTACCTTCCGGGAAGTGTTCCAAAAATTAGGCTTACTTGAAGATGATGGTCACTGGAACGACACTCTACAAGAAGCAGCATCAACAAACATTCCAATGCAGCTATGGCAGCTCTTTGCCATCATTTTACAGATCTGCAGCTTGGCAAACCTGCTTTAGCTCTGGGAGTCACACAAAGAAAGCCTATCTGAAGATTTACATTATCAACTTCAGCTGCAAAATTCTGATGTAGACATTGTTATACAGCTGTGATATTCGACAGGGCACTCATCCACATCGAAGACAATGTTGGTCATCACCATGGGTGGCCATATTCTGGACAAGTTTGATTTGCCCCAGCCACACCTCAGAGAGAGACAAGGTCTTACTCAAGATATTTTAAGAGAAAACAATTACAATCCAGTGCAATTCAATAACTTTGTCACCAACAATGAGCTAAAATTGGTGCAGGATCAGCGCTATGCCTATGATACCATTGTTGCTAGCATGATAAATGGTGAAGATAGCATCTTCTTCTTGGATGCACATGGTGGCACCGGAAAGACCTTAGTCCTCAATCCACTGTTGGCCAGAATTGGAAAGGACCGGCACATTGCTCTTGCTGTTGCCTCATCTGGGATTGCAGCTACTCCTGTTTAATGTGAACGTACAGCACATTCTGCCCTCAAGCTGCCACTGAACATCTTGACCACTGAAACTCCCATGTGCAATATCAAACAAGGCATGCATTAAGGACAACTGCTCCATGAAACTGACCTTATTGTATGAGATGAAGCAACAATGTTCAACAAATGCACTGCAGAAGCTTGGATCGCACTCTTCGAGACATCCGTAAGAGCAATTACATCATGGGAGGTATCACCTTGGTGCTTGAAGGAGACTTTAGACAAATACTGCCCATCATACGATGTTGCACCAAGGCCAATGAACTTGAAGCATTCATCAAGGACTCGGTTCTCTGGCTGAGAGTTACCTAGCCAGCTTTGCAGGCCAACATGTTTGTTCATCTTCTTGGAGATCAGCCTCTGTAATGTTCTCTGCTGAATTACTCAAACTTGGCAATGGCTCCACACCACCAAGTGCATATGGCCACACTGTTCTTCCATTCAATAATATCATTTATTCAGAACAATAACTGGCTGGGAAGGTTTTCCCCAACATCAAGAAGAACTATATCAACCTTAGCTGGCTCACTGAATGTGCCATCCTCACGCCATGGAATGACAAAGTGGCGAGCTCAATCGCGACCTTCTAAAGCAATTGCTTGGTACTTCAATGAAATTCTGATCAGTGGATACCATTACAGAGGACCAGGCACTCAGCTACCTGGTGGAGTTCTGTAACTCGCTAGATCCACCAGGTATACCCCCTAATAAGCTCCAGCTCAAGATTGGTGCTCCAATTATCATTCTGCGCAAGCTTGACCCACTGATGTTGTGGAAAGGGACCAGACTCATTGTTAGATGTATGATACTTCATGCTATTAAGGCCACCATCATAATAGGGCAAGGAAAGGGATCCCACGCCTTCATTCCGCAGATCCCCCTCATTCCATATGACATGCCCTTAGAGTTTCGTCAACTACAGGTGGGACTTCGGGTGTCCACACCCATAAGCTGAGAGTCTTTGTTACTCCTCCAGTGAGTTTTTTTGCCCGGCTCCAGGACTTTGCTTGCATGGTTCATAGTGCCTTCTTAGTGCACAAGCACCCTAACTATGTCAGGTGCACATGACCGTGTTCATGGCAACTAGACAATTTACACATGCATGCATGCATGCATGCACACATGCACACACATGCGCACACATACATATATATAAATTGATTTCATTGACTTCTCACACTCCACTCCAGCTGCTTAGTATGGAATACCCTCAATAATCTGACAGCTAGGTCAAGAGATGTCTCTCGCAAATATCCCATATCAGCAAATTCCATTGCATCACAAGTTGTGTAAAACAGGATCTTCCCTATGAGAGACTGCAAATCTGCTGAAATTGTTGCCTAAGAGGTATCTAATCTCTAAAGGGTCTTAGGCAGCTGAAAATGAGTACCATAAACCAACTCTGAACTAGAACAGCCCAAATCCTCCTTAAAGGCAGTACAGAGACCCAACATGACAACTGGCAGCTCCTCCATCCAGTAGTTGTTTCCAAGACAGACCATGAGGAAAGGTTTAATGGTGTGGTGAAATCTCTCCACCATGATAGGATTTAGTGCAATAGTCCTTCATGCCTAAGTACAGTATAGCTGATCCCAGAGCTCTGAAGTGAATTGGAGACAGCAGTCCGAAGCTTTTTCACCTGGTACACCAAATCTGGAGATCCACTCATGGAAAAGCACTCTGGTAAATGTTGGTGTAATTAAATTTGTCATGGGAATAGCCTCAGTCCAACTACTGAATCTGTAAATAATGGTAAAGAGATTAGTAATTCCCTGAGAGGGTGGGAGGGGGCCTACAATGTACACATGGAGGTGATCAAAATGACAGTTTGGCTCCTTAAAATTTTGTAGAGGAGTGCGAGTATGTTGGTTGACTTTGCTCTGATGACAGTCCAAGAAAAGCGCACATTAATTAGTAATGTCCTAGTTCATACAGGGCCACACAAACTCACTGGATACTGCCGTGAGAGTGGGTTTTTTCCCCAGATAAGCAAGACTGTGGATAGCGTTGAACATCTTCTTAAACCATGGTGCCGGAATGAAAGGTCTGGAGTGCCCATTTGCTGTATCACACATTAGTTTGGTCCCATCAATGTTGACCTCTCATAGCACCATGCCCATGTTAATTTTTCCCTTGTAGTTGAGGGAGTCGATATCAGAGTGTTGACATTAAGCCATGTCCCTGAAGTCAATCGGAGATGCAAGGACAGTATTGAGCTCAGCACAAGCCTGCTGAGGGCATCAGCTACTATATTGGTTTTTCTAGGCAAGTGTCGCAGGTCAGTCATGAAATTGGCGACATAATTCAAATGTCTTGCTTGTTAAGGAGAACGATCAGCAGCTGATAATATCGCAGTGGCTAGAAAAAGGTGATCGGTGTAGATTGCAAACTGTCTACCCTCCAAGAAGTAGCGGAAATGTTTGGTAATGAGGTGGATAACCAATATTTTGTGGTCCAATGCACTATACTTGTGATTAAAGCTTCCTGGAGAAGAAAGCAAGTGGCTTCTCTTCACCATCAATCAACATCGAGGCTTGCACCAACAGCTGTGCCCAAAGCATTGCATGGAACAGCAGTAGCTGCCTTGACATTCGGGTGGACAAGTAGTGTGGTATCGCTGAGTGCTTACTTGGCATTCCAGAAGGAGGTACTCTACTCAAGGCCCCATTTGAGCTCCTGAGGAATACTATGGAGAACAGTATGTAAGGGATAAAGCATCTCAGTGGCATGGGGAATGAACTGGTGGTAAAAATTGATGGCTCCAAGGAACTCCTTTAGTGCCTTGAATAAACCTGGCTCTTGAATCTGTGAATGCAGTCAACTTTGTCAGCAGGGGGAGCAATGTCATTTTTGCTGACTGTGTGGCCCAAGAAATTGAGAGTTGTCTTGCCGAAGACATACTTATCATGGCTAATTACCAAACCATTCTCAAACAATACTTGAAAAATCTGCTTGAAATGGGCAGTATGCTTCTCCTGGTTGTGAGATACAAGGAGTATGTCATCCAGATAGACAAACACAGATGGTATTCCTCTCAGGATTGATCCATCAGCTGCTGAAACATCTGTCCAGCATTGGAGAGACCAAATGGCATCCGTAGGAATTTAATAGGCCAAAGAGAGTGATGACCGCTGTCTTATGGATGTCCTCAGGTGCCATTGGTATCTGGTGATAACCATTTTAAAGGTCCATCTAGGAGAAGACAGTGCATCCATCCAAGTTGGCATTAAAATCCTGGATATGAGGGACAGAGTAGTGGTCATTAGTCCTAGAGATGTTTAGCAACCTGTAATCACCACATGGCCTCCATGAACAATCTGGTTTCCTTACCATCTGGAGGGCTTAGGTGTATGGAGTGGATGATCTCCAGCACATACCTTCTGCTACCATATCCTCAAAGGCTTTCTTGGCATCTGTAAGTCGATATGAGGAAAGACATGGGATATGCATGTGTGGAGGAGGGCATGTGGTGGGGATGTAATGGAAAATGCCATGCTTGTTGATGAGCAAATGGAGGTTGGGAACAATGATGCTAGGAAACTCAGAGAGAATGGAGGACCACTTGTCATAATCCTCGGTGTCAACATGTAGCACAAATCAATTGTCACGAGTGGCTTGTCCAGCCACCCTGCCTGCATAGGGGAGAATGGCATAAAGAGTGCGCCATTGAAAGTTGACTGGCAGGTGTTCTGAAGATAGAACATCAAGGCCAAGGATGGGTTGGTGACAGTAGCTAGTCTGAATGACCAACTCGTTCGTCAAAAACCCAAGTTGAGGCTGATTTTCCGAGTACCATAGGTTGGGATGTGGGAGCCATTGGCAGCTATGAACGGGGTAGTCTGAGATCAGGTATTTTGATCCTGGAGGGATGCCAATAAGTTGCTAATGGTTGCACCACAGTCAACTAAAAAATGTGTGCCATAATGCCTGTATGTGAAATAGAGGAAAGGGATAGCCTTATCTCCGTTATTAACCACATAGACAAAGTGGTTAAACAGAATCTGCCTGTTATCGGATAGGTTGATTTCCTGATAGCACTTTTTTAAGACATCCAGTCACAGGAGCTACTGATGGCCAGCTGATTCTTTTCCCATCATTTTGAACTTGCATGAGGCCCTGCACTTCTGTGCCTTATTACCAAAGCATGTGTAATAGAAGCACATCCAAGAGGTATCCACCTTGGATGGACGCCCAACCAAATATACATTGGTACACTCCTGGGTGTTCTCAGCCACATCATCAGCAACCTCTGTATACACCTCAATGCTCTCAAACTTCCTGCCAGCCAACGTGGTTCTGACTGCAGTTGGCATGACACTTTTGAATTGGTAAAGGAACTCCTCAGAGGTAGAATCAGATGAAAGTGGGCACATATGCATCAGCAGCGTAGTGGGTGCCAATCTTGGGTCCAGAGTCATGAATGAGGCTAGCTTTTTGTGCTTTGGTGAGGCCAAATTACTTGATGAGGGCAGCCTTGAATGAGTTATACTTGTCACCCTCTGTGGCATTTTCCACAGCATACTCCATAAGTTCAGCAATGTCAGTTGGAAGAGCAGAGAGGAAATAAGCAAATTTGGTATTGTCATCTGTCATGGTAGGATTTTAGATAATAAACTGGGTTTCTACTAGATGGAATCACATAGCAGGGTTGGACTTGTAGAAAGGAATCAGTTTTAGTGCCACTGTGTTGGTCCCTGCCATCTCAGACTTCGTTCTTGCACAAGAGAAGACTGGAAGAATAAATCATGCTGGTTTGCAATTAGGGAGCTCTATTTCAGCACCAGTTAATCAATATGCACCATTTTTAGGTGAAAATTTCTTGAGAAGTGGTTGTACCGTTCTAGAATTCTGTGGGTGTTGTAGCATGTTTATTGACAATTGTCGGAATTATCACTGAGGGCTTTCCAATACCCAAAACATAAAGAGCTCTCAAGCTTTCTTTATTCATTTTTCTTTTACAGGTAAAGAGTGACAGAAACTAAAAAAAAAACAGAGAAATGTTTACGTTTCTACCAATAGTGCAGTTAGCGAAAGTACAAGTAAATACCAGACCCCACCTTCAATTCTCTCTACCTAGCATACCTATCATACTATTCCTTCTCCCTCTTCTTTGCTCTCTATTCATTCTTTCTCACCAGGTCTACCATCCCTTCCAACTTCTCTCTCATTGCAATCAAATAAGACTCCATGCTCTAGCTACTGCCTTCATCTAATTCCCATGCCTCCTTCATCATATCGAGGGGCCCTCTCACCTTCCTCCCATACAACAGTTTAAAGGGATAGAATGCAGTGCTCACCTGTAGGACCTTTCGGAAGGCAAGTAAAAAAAGGGCAGTAGATGATCCAAATCCTTGCCCTCCATTGTTGTCCTCCTCAGCATTGACTTCAGTGTTTGATTGAACCATTCCACTAGTCCATCTGTATGAGGGTGGTAGAGGTTAGCCCTGATTGGTTTCACTCCAAGTAGACAGACAGTACATGTCTTTCATGAATCTTGCCATAAAATTGATTTCCTTGTCAGTTCAAATTAGTTGGGTATCCCAACCCAGGAGAAAATGTGAATAACACCTCAGCCACCTACTCAGCATTAACAGTCTTCCAGGGTATAGCTTCCATGTATCTGGTTGCGTAATCACAAATCACTAGTACAAAACTCTTACCTGACGTACTCTTTGGCAATGGAACTACAATATCTATTCCAATGCATTATCATGGGACATCCATCACTGGTAGTGGGATGAGGGGAACTGGACAAACCTTCTGACTGCTGGTTCTCTGGCACTGTGGACATTCCCTACAGTATGTTGCTACATCTCTCCCCATGCTGGGCCAGAAAAATCTCTGAAACAATCGTTGCCTTGTCTTGGCTTGACCCAAATGTCATGCTAGTGGTATAGTGTGTGCCAACTCCAACAAAAGCTGCCGGCAACACCTGCGTAGCACTAGTTGCTCCAACTGCTTCTATCTATCTCTCCTCCAACCACTCTTCCTCTCTGATACAGCATCCCTTCATTCTCATAACATTTTCCTACCTTGGCTGTCCCTGCTAACACCAGGGTCTCCCTCACCCGATTTAGAGCCTCGCTGCGCTTCCTTCAACTCTTCTCTAATCACCTCTAGACTCCAGCCCATGTTGTTGCTCATTCTCCAATGCCTGCCTATTGTACAGTCTCTTTTTAGACTTAATCTTCTTCACTCTGTCCTTCATCTCCTGGAGCAAGTCATAATCAAACTGTAAGATAGACTCCACCTCATCCTCAAACTCTACTGTGTTCCATATCACTCCAGTAATTTCATTGAGTTTCTTCTCCCTCTCCTATTTAGCATGTTGCCACTGAGTCTGTGCCCTGGTCACCACCAGACACTATTCCTCTGGAGCACTCATAAGGTCCATCAATTCTGGCACATCTGTACCCAATGGTACATCCATCAACTACTTCCCAGTCACTCCAGCCTTTATCTTTAGCCTCCACTCATCTACAACCAATTTTCACAAACACCAAAGGGTACCTTGCCACATCCCCATGCACACACTTGAGCTCTACTGACTCTGCCAGTATGTCACTTTTGGGAATGAGATCCCTCCTTACCAATATGTGGCTACACCCGGTCTCCAAATAAATACGACTAACCGGCTCACCTGCCACTGTACCCTCCCATCTCAGCCCACCTACAGTTTAAATTTTGCTTGGCAGGACATCTTGTCCAAATATTGCCCTTTTTCCACAGCAACAGCACTTTACTACCCTGGTAAGATTATCTACTCCCTGTCACTTGTCTCCTACAGACCTGGGCTTGACCCTTCATGAACACTCCCATTTAAGATTTCTAACTCACCCACACCTTTAACATTTCCTCTCAACCTCGCCTTCCACAACTCTTCTCTTTCCAGGTACACCCAACTCAGATCTCCTTACACCACCATCATGTTTCTGCATAAACATATCCCCTGGAAGGCCCCTGCCATATCATCCATACCTCAGAGCCCCTACATAGCTATCTGCAGCCAGCCCTGCCTTTGCCCCTGAAGTTAGCTATTTCTCCCTCAAAAGTATCTTAAGAGCTGATGGCAACCCTTCTATGAATTGTTCCACCACAATTTTCCCCACTACTTTCTCTCTTGTCTCACGCCCCCGTGCAACCACTTGCTAGCTAGGTCCGACAATCCAATTATAAGGTCAACATACAACTCCTCAACACCTTTCCAAGTTGAAAGGAACTTCTAGGGGTGTATTTTCTAACTAATATCATACCTACGCAATATAATTACCTTCACTTCCCCATGATTTACTGTCAGCTCACCATCCATGGCTGTGTAGGCCTGTTGAGCCTTGCCAGCTAGTTGGGGTGCAAAGATGGGACTCCACTGGTCCACTGCCATTCAATGTGCTCATTCACCCTCTTAAATGTGGAAAAGAAGGGCTCTATATCTTTACCTTCCATCATCCTCTGGAGAATTGGGGTGTCCCTTGCCCTGTCCCTCAGTCTAAGGTTGCCATGATGCCTCCAAGTGTTCTGAGCTCCACCACTCACTGCTGTTCCATTTCACCATCTCCAACCTGTGCTCATTTGCCTCCCTCTTATAGCCTCAGCCTGTGTCTACATCAAGTTAATTAAATCATCCATGCTCAATGTTGCCATGTTGTTAATACTTGAAAAGCTTCCCTACTCCAAGTTGTCCCTCAGTAGCTAAACTCCTAAAACAACACCAGAGAACATAATTGTTCAAATAACAATCTCTATCCCACCGCTGCCACCAAATGTCACAAACCCTGAGCCAGTGGCACCCAGTATCATAAATTCACTTTTAACAGAGTTCAAGAACAACCTGCATCACATTACAATAAGAGCACAACTCACTTTAAATAGCTTTTCTTCCTCATTATCAATATATTAAAAGTTCCATCAAAATGACTATATATGTACATAATGTCCAACTGTCCACCCACCATCAAGCAATCACATTCCTCCATATTTCTGCTTAAAAAGATATCCTCCCTTTCAACAATCAATAAATTGAAGTTCTAATAGTATTCTTAACACCAGGGACTCTAAAGTTCACATAGTTTTTCCCCCTTGACTCCTTCACAAGTCATTAACACTTTACCAAAGCAGCTCTTGAACTGTTTGCAATCTCGGAGGGACAAGCCATGAAACCATTCCCTGGAAAAACTCCACTTGCTACTATCACAACTACAGGTTAAAGACTTACTAAAAAATAAAAACACCAAATAGATTTTTGCATCAGAGAAGATTGAAATACAAAAATTTTCAGTGGGTCCTTCATTCTTGTTTCAAGAACTGCCCAACACATACATAATCTTATTATAAATTTCCCTTATGTGTGTGTATTTATTTATTTGTTTGTGGCACATGGACTCCTTCAGTTCTTAATACTCATTGAATCATGATTGACTTATGGAAAATTAAGGATTAAAAACAAATTAGATGAACATTCTAACCTTGCAGGCAAAGCTGCAAATAGTCCTCTAGTGTAATATTTTTACACACTCCAGCATCATTAACATTATATGTATACTTACCAGCAACAGCTGATTTTAATCAACAGGGCATAATATCCAACTGAAATTATGAATTGAAATGAAATTAAAAGTTTCAACAGTTTCAACTAAACATGACATGACGGCTAGTTGGTAATAAATCAGCAAATGTTTAACAATGACAGTTTGAGGATTACAATAAATTAGTATTGAGTGTGATCTCTTTGGTAGCAGGCCCAACTACGACCTGCTTCTCTGGCATAAACTGGTCCTGCAGACAGACCATGTACTTGCTCATATCCAGACCCAAGTCTTGCAGCCGCTTCAGATAATAAGCTTTCTGTTCATTGGCCAACTTGTCCATCTCCACTTGCAGCTCCACCTGGATACAGACATAGAGTATGTGTGTGTGCAAGTGTGTGCATGGGCATGTGTGTGGGTGTGTGAGAGGGTGGGTGTGGGTGGGTGTAGGTTTGTGTGGGTGGGTGTAGGTTTGTGTGGGTGGGTGTAGGTTTGTGTGGGTGGGTGTAGGTTTGTGTGGGTGTGTGTATAGTGTGAAAGAATTATCATTATTCAAACGCTCACACAAGATATGAGCATATTGTACCATTCCAATCATCCACTTGCTTCATTATAACTGCACTTCACCCATATAAAACAAGAAACTTGTGCCCTGTACACACTACAAACGGGTTTGTACCTCTCTCCATCAACACCTGGTTCCAAATGTTTTCTTGTGTCCACACTAGTATAGAGCTGAACCTGCTCCACATCACCTATATGGGCTGAATAATTGACTGGGCTGATTAATTGGCTTTTCTCTACCTCGTAAAGAAATGGGGCACTTATTTTCTTTTGTGCTAATTGTTCTGTTTTTTTCCCTTTGCAATATCATCACACAAATGGAGGATAGAGAGGAGGGAGAGAGATGTTGTAGTTAAACTCCTAATAGCGCACATGAACATTAAAGCCACAGGAATGAAAACAAATTTGAGCCACTTAAAGCCTACCCTTCTCAAGGTTTCAGGTGAAACTGCGTGGAACCCATTGGGATAAAACCAGGTATAGTGTGGACTCTTGGAACCCATTACAGACATGAGTGAAACCAGTTTGAGTGTGCAGTGTGAACAGGGATTTAATTACAAAGTGACCCCAAAAATTTACCACAATTTCATTTTGTTTTCATGACAACATCATGTAGTCATGCTCACCCAAGATTATAATAACTACTGTTATCTTGATGCATTCCCTGCAGAACAAGACAGAACACAAGTGCTGACAATGCACCCAAAGCACCTGGTCTATCATCAACTCCTACCAGTTCTGGCACTTTAAGTTGTTATATTTGTGTCATTATCTCCACCAAAAAAAGGTTCATTTTATACTCATGCTCACATCCAATGGTCTCCCATAGTAAATATGCGGATAGCAGCAAGTTTCAGCTCAACATCCCTGCATTAAATCCATGTTGCATTCACTCACTTCTTTCAGTTCCTTCTTGAGCTTGGCCTCATGAATAAGCCTGGCCTTCTCCAGTTTTCTGTTCTGCCTAAGCCTCTCCAGCTCTTGCTGGTGGTCCTGGACCTTGTGCTCCATTTCCTACTCTGCACAGACACATAAAAGCAGAAAAAAATAGCAATTAATTATACAAATATGCTGTGTTGCTAAGTAACATAAATCTATGCCAGTGGTTCACCACAATGGATTTCAATAGAATGATAAAAAATTATATTCCATACAAGATAAAGAGGTTTATGAAAGGATGATGTCCATGACAATGCTACTCTCTTTTATTAGTCTGGTTCTATATTGCAACTTCCTTATGTGGCTTGCACTTCTTGGAATAGAGAGAGGGAGAGAAAAAGACAGAGAAAGAGTGAAAGTAAGAGAGTGTTGGAAAGAGAGTGGGAGAGGGAGAGAGACAAAGAAGATAGAGACACAGAAATAATTGAATGGAAAGTACTACAAGTTCTGACTAACTGAGTTGTGTCCTCTGCATCTCCCTCTGCAACCTCAACTGAAGAAGGGCCTGCTCTTTCTCCTCTGCCTCCTTATTGAGTCTGATGTCAGTCCTGGTGTGCACAGCGTTGTCATGGGTAGACTGCAACATACCAGAGGCAGAGTAGCCACAATACACTACCTTGGTGATGCTGAAGCCTATCAGCTTAGCTCTGTTGGCTAGCTGGGCATAGGAGGTCATCTTGTTTAGATCATGCATTTACTGAATGAGCTCATAATAGCTGAAGGAATAAAGATAATAATGGCTAAAGATAATTCAATTGTATCACCCAAAAGTAGGTATTTTAATGACCACTCTTCTAAATACTGACTAGATTACACAACAGAATAAGAAGACACTGATCTTTGATCAAGCACGCACACACCATGTATCTGTGGTCTAGCTAGGATAAGGCTTGGGTTGAGCACAGTGAGCAAGTAAAATATGATTGATATCATACATCGGTGGAAACTGGAGCCAGTATATGGCAAGGATATATGATGGTACAGAAACTGTCAACCAAGACATAAGGCATGAGGGCTAGACAAATCAACACACTTTATTCTCTCACCATGGAGATTTCAACTTGCTTACTACACTATTGCATGAGAGATCAGCTTCAGACAGAGATGGATGCACTCCAGAATAAGGCTCTGCATCATATAGAATTAGCAAGCATTGTGCCACTGGAATTAGCTAGGTGGGAAAAAATGGCAGCTGCAGATAGTAACTTCACCCTCTCACAATCAGTGGATGCAGCTGTCACCAAAGCCACAAGAAATCCAGACTGGGAATTGTAGATGCTGAGTTATGGATTATCCTTAATCTACCTTCATTAATTTGTCTTCAGGTGATATCTCAATTTCAGAAGCTGGAAACATCATTTCATCTCTATTAAGGGCACAGCTGGGAGAATATGAAATATTGATGGGATCATCCAGGGCCAGCCCTATCCTATAGTACTGATTAAGAGAACAAGAAGGATTGAAAAAGCTGCAGAATTTCAAAGAACACTGAAAAACAGTTCTAGAAAGAACAGGATGTCAAATAGGTTTGCTTTTAACAATTTAGTAAGAGCTCAAAATAAATTGTAAAAAGAATGTGTCCATCTAACTGCAAGTAGAAGATTAAGAGCCCAGGAAAAGACCTATAGAACAAATCCTTGCATGGCACTATGCTAAAAATATATGTGTTGACAAAAAAAAACAACATCCCACCTAGCGTGCTCATCAGAACAAGCATATGAATACTTTGCGCTGACAACTAGGGAAGATGGGAGCTACTCTGGTTTTCTAGATTGTGTGTCTGAGGTATGCAATCTCCCAGATGAAGATGAGTTGTATGATTGTGATACACAGCTCCTATCACCCCAAAAATCATCAAGGAAGGTGTTTTAAATATGACGTTCCAACTCTGCTCCTGGGGAAGATAAGATTACCTATCACTATCTGAAGAAATTGGCCTCCATTTATCCTTTCTTAGCAACACTGTTCTCCATCATTCTCCTAAAATTGCATGTCCCACCTTCATCATGGTGTCTTGAAAAAGTAATAACAGTGCACAAAAATGGAGATTCAGTGGATCCTTCAAATTTCTGCCCAATTGCCTTAATATCAATAGTGGCCAAGCTATTCCACAAGATCCTGACTAATAGGTTGGAGCTATTCCTAAAAATCTATTCAAAAGGGTTTCACTTCGAGGAGCAAATGGGTGTATTGAGCATATATTCTCAGCTCAATCTATCATTGGGAATGCCCATAAATACCATTAACCTCTTGCTCTGTGTTTCATTGATTTGAGGAATGCATTTGGTTCAATAGCTCATTCGTACATCCATGATATACTCCACTCCATGAAACTCACACCAAAATTTACCAAGTATGTTTAAAATATCTACTCTTCCTTGTCTGCCCATGTATCAAATAAGTCCTGGAAGACCCGCTCATTCAACATCCTAGAAGTGTGTCCCAGGGGGATATACTCTCCCCTATCATATTTTTAGCTGCCTTCAATCCCATCATTCAATCACTTGTTGCTCATCCCCGTAAAGGATTTTCTCTGAAACTCCCCATGGGAAAAAGCGATGATTTGACCACCCCATGTGTGAATAGCAATATCTACACTTTTTGGCAGGAAGCAGCTTCTGGAGAAGAAACAGGCTGGTATTTAGCCACAGTCATCACTACTAATGACAGGGGTGATGCTAGGTTGAAAAACAGGAAGGGGAACTTCATTGAAGACCTTAGTCTGGAAAATACTAGATGGGTCCCAGCAAAAGGAAATGGATAATGGTTCTTACCCACCTTACCTGATCCCACCTCTGCTAAGGTGCAAGCTGATGTAACAAACAGCAAAGTTCACAAAGTCAAATCCTATGCAGATGACCTTACCATTATATCATCCTCCCACACTGACTTGCAAGATATAGTGTCCCATGCAGATGATAGGTGTGGAAGTATATGTTTAAGCATCAGGGCAGATAAATGTTACACATTATACTCTGATGGGAAAGAAACCAAGAAAAAATTTACCATTAGTGTTAGTAAAGGTTTTACCTCTAACATCAAGGAGAAGCCCACCTCTTTCCTTGGATCCAATGTATAGTCAATCTTGCACCAAATAAAATTTCAAGCTCTAACTTTTCTAAATATTTTTCCTCATGTCTTGGACATCTCCATGATGCTCCATTGAGGGGAGAATACACAAAATATGGATATACTAAGATAAATTATCCCTTCATTGCATTATAAGCTATCAATAAACGGGATACCCATCACCATCATCAAGAAAACCAACTCCATCACCACAAGATACATCAAAGCGTGGTTAATTCTTTAGCATTCCACCACAGTGTCTGTTGCACCATGCATCTGTGCTCAACATTTCCACAGTAGATAGCCTCTCCACAAGTGCTAAGCTATCCTACATATTATCCATCACTCTATCCTCAGATCCTCTAATCCAAGAGATATCATGTATCACTATATTAAGTTGTTGTTTTTTTTTGTGCTCAAAGAATTTCTGAGAAAACAAAGAGTATTCTATCAATAGCAAGAAAATCAATTGAATTAATCAATAAAAGGACTCTACCTAAAGCTGTGTATACCTTCCATGAAAAGTCCAAAACAGACCATTAGAATGCAAGCCTTGATAGGCTAACTATCCAAAAAAAATTTAAAGATGTATGTTGCCTAGAAAAAGAGAACAATGTCTGAAGGAGAATAATGGATGGTCTACCCTCTGTTCAGCTATCATTTATTCTGAAGGCATCCTCTGACACACTATCTGCTCCTCTCAATCTAAGATGCTGAATATTCCGTCTCAATTGTAAATACCATCTCTGCTCATCATTTTCTCCAAACTGTATGCACATTCCAAATGCTTGTCCTACTTCACTAAACCAGGGAAGGTTCACTAGGAGATATGACAGCATATTGCAGTTATTTGTATCCTTCACTGTCCAGCACCTTCTTGAAGAGGCAAAATCAATGCAGACTTGCAAGGTTTTCGTGCATGTCACAACCTCCCTCCCTGACACCTCCCCCAGGAAATTTCAGTTACCTCAGCAAGACCAGATATTGCAACCATCAATAACAAGGAAATCCAGTTACTAGAAGTCACCATCCCTTTTAATTCTCCTTGGGTGATAAGCAATGCTAGAAGGAGAAAAAACGAGAAAGTGAGCTACCAACTAGTGTTCAGTGAGTTGGACACTAGAGGGGTTATGCACCTCCTACCCTTTCCCTGAATTTCTCAACTCCCTTGTATATTAAATGGGAGCTAGGCTTGCTGGGAGCAAGATGGCTGATACCTGAAGTGGTGGTTTTCTCAGGTACTTCAAGCTGAAGTGTTCATTTCCAATGCAGGGGTGGCTCAAGCTTTAAAATATTGAGGGGGCTCAATCTACCTTAAATAAGCGGGCAAGGGAGGGGCAAGTTTTATTCCCTACATACTAGCAATGCAAATACTTAATTTTTAAATAGGAGGGGGGGGACATAAGCACTACCAAGAGTATTAGTGGGGATATTGATAATCATGAGAATTTGATAAATCAAGTGTAAGGAAAAAACAGAGCTATTTTAATGCACCAAAATGCCCCCTGTGTTCATCTAACACTGCACAAAATTGTCTGGCTAATTCAATCAGATTACAGTTATCTGTCAACTGCTTGTGTGTACGAAGTAGTATATCAACTAGCCCTAAAATTTAGACCATTGTTTGCCCCCCTCCCAAAAAAAGAACCCCCCCTGTAAAAAAATCCTGGCTATGAGCCTGAGTTGGGGTGCAAAGGTGAGACTCCACTGGTCCTCTGGCACCTCAATGTGCTCACATCACCTTCTCAAATGTGGTAAGGAAGGACTCTACATCTTTACTTTCCATCATCCTCTGGAGACTTGGGGTGTCTCTAGCCATATCGCTACTGTTCCATTTCTGCCATCTCCAACCTCACCTGTGTTCATTTTTCTCCTCTCTTATAGCCTCAGCCTGCATCTCCATCAAGTTAATTAAATCATCCATGCTCAGTGTTGCCATGCTGCTAATACTTGAAAAGTTTTCCTACTTCAAGCTGTCCCTCAGTAGCAAAACTCCAAAAACAACATCTGGGAATATGATTGTTCAACTGACAATCTCTATCCCACCACTGCCACCAAATGTCACAAACTCTGAGCCAGTGACACCTTTTATTTCCCAGTATCATGAATTCACTTTTAACAGAGTTCAAGAACTCTCTGCATCATATTACAATAAAAGCATGGCTCAATTGAAATAGCTCATCTTCCTCATCATGAATACATTTAACAGTTCCATCAAAATGATTATATATGTACATTATGTCCAACTGTCCTGCCACCATCAATCAATCATATTCCTCTATATTTCAGCTAAAAATCTGCCCCTTACAACAATCACTAAATTGAAATTCTAATAGCATTCCAACAACACCATGGACTCCAAGATTCACATAATTTTTTCCCCTTGACTCTATCATAGTCATTAATTCCCTGCCAGAACTCCACTTGCTACTAACACAACTACAGATTATGACTGATCATAAAATGGAAGACCCAAACAGATTTTGGCATCAGACAAGGATTGAAATACAACATTTTTCAGTGGGTCCTTTACTCATGGTTTAAGAACTGCCTAACACATATATAATCTTATTATAGATTTCCCTCTGTGTTTATTTATTTATTTGTTTGTGGTGTATGGAATCCTTCAGTTCTTAATACTCATTGAATCATAATTGACTTATGGAAATTAAAGATCAAAAACAAATTAGATAAACATTCTAACCTTGCAGGTGAAGCTGCAAATGGTACTCTAGTGTAATAAATTTACACACTCCAGCATCATTAACATTATATGTATACTTACCAGCAACAGCTGATTTTAATAACAAGGCACAATATCCGACTGAAATTATAAATTAAAACAAAATTAAAAGGTTTTCAAGTGTTTCAACTAAACATGACATGACGGCTAGTTGGTAATAAATCAACAGATGTTTAAAAATGACAGTTTGAGGATTACAATGAATTAGTATCGAGTGTGATTTCTTTGGTAGCAGGCCCAACTACGACCTGCTTCTCTGGCACAAACTGGTCCTGCAGACAGACCATGTACTTGCTCATGTCCAGGCCTAAGTCCTGCAGCCGCTTCAGATAATAAGCTTTCTGCTCATTGGCCAATTTGTCCATCTCCACTTGCAGCTCCACCTGAATACAGACATACAGTGTGTGTGTGTGTGTGTGTGTGTGTGTGTGTGTGTGTGTGTGTGTGTGTATGTGTGTGTGTGTGTGTGTGTGTGTGTGTGTGTGTGTGTGTGTGGTGTGTGCGCGTATAGTGCAAAAGAATTACCACTATTCAAAAGCTCACGAGATATGAGCATATTGTACCATCCCAATCTACTTGCTTCATTAAAACTGCACTTCGCCAATGTAAAACAAGAAACTTATGCCCTGTCCACGCTACAAATGGGGTTTGTACCTCTGTCCAGCAACACCCGATTCCAAATGTTTTCTTGTGTCCACACTAGCATAGAGCTGAACCTGCTCCACATCACCTGCATGAGCTGAATAATTAGCTGGGCTGATTAATTGGTTTTCCTCTACCACGTAGAGAAATGGGGTATTTTATTTTCTCATGTGCTACTCTGTTCTGTCTTTTCCCCTCCGCAATGTCATCACACAAATGAAGGATAGAGAGGGAGAGAGCTGTTGTAGTAAAACTCCTTATAGCGCACATGAACAATAAAGTCACAGGAATGAAAAATAAAACTGAGCCACTTGAAGCCTACCCTTCTGAAGGTTTCAGGTGAAACCGGGTGGAACCCGTTGGGATGAAACTGGGTTTAGTGTGGATGCTTGGAACCCATTCCAGACATGGGTGAAACCGGTTTCAGTGTACAAAGGGCTTTAATTACCAAGTGACCCAAAATATTCACTAGGTTTTCATTTTGTTTCCATGACAACCTCATGTAGCCATGCTCACCCGAGATTACAAGAACTACCATTATCTTTATGTATTTCCTGCAGAACCAGACAGAACACAAGTGCTGACCATGCTCCCAAAGCACTTGGTCCATCATCAACTCCTACCAGTTCTGGTACTTTAGGTTGCTGCTATGCTTGTGTCATTATCTCCACCAAAAGAGATTCTCTCTATGCTCATGCTCACATCCAATTGTCTCCTATGGTACTTGAATAGCAGCGAGTTTCAGCTCAACATCCCTGCATTAAATCCATGTTGCATTCACTCACCTCTTTCAGTTCCTTCTTGAGCTTGGCCTCATGAATGAGCCTGGCCTTCTCCAGTTTGCTGTTCTGCCTCAGCCTCTCCAGCTCTTGCTGGTGGTCCTGGACCTTGTGCTCCATTTCTTGCTCTGCACAGACACATAAAAGCAAAAAGAAAAGCTATTAATTATACAAATATGCTGTGTTGCTAAGTAACAAAAACCAATGCCAGTAGTTCACCACAATGGCTTTCAATGGAATGATAAAAAATTAATATTCTGCACAAGATAAAGAGCTGTAAGAAAAGGTGATGTCCATGACAATGCTACCCTCCTTTATTAGTCTGGTTCCATATTGCAACTTCCTTATGTTACTTGCAGTTCTTAGGATAGAGAGAGAGAGAGAGAGAGAGAGAAAGACGGAGAGAGAGAGAGAAAGAGGGAGTGGGAGAGACAAAGAGGATAGAGACACAGAAATAGTTGAGAGGAAAATAAAAGTTGTGACTAACTGAGTTGCGTCCTCTGCTTCTCCCTCTGCAACCTCAACTGAAGAAGGGCCTGCTCTTTCTCCTCTGCCTCCTTATTGAGTCTGATGTCAGTCCTGGTGTGCACAGCATTGTCATGGGTAGACTGCAACATACCAGAGGCAGAGTAGCCACGATACACTACCTTGGTGATGCTGAAGCCTATCAGCTTAGCTCTGTTGGCTAGCTGGGCATAGGAGGTCATCTTGTTTAGATCATGCGTTTGCTGAATGAACTCATCATAGCTGAAGGAATAAAGATAATAATGGCTAAAAATAATTCAATTGTGTCACCCAATAGTAGGTATTTTAATGACCACTCTTCTAAATACTGACTAGATTACACAACAGAATAAGAAGACACTGATCTTTGATCAAGCACGCACACACCATGTATCTGTGGTCTAGCTAGGATAAGGCTTGGGTTGAGCACAGTGAGCAAGTAAAATATGATTGATATCATACATCGGTGGAAACTGGAGCCAGTATATGGCAAGGATATATGATGGTACAGAAACTGTCAACCAAGACATAAGGCATGAGGGCTAGACAAATCAACACACTTTATTCTCTCACCATGGAGATTTCAACTTGCTTACTACACTATTGCATGAGAGATCAGCTTCAGACAGAGATGGATGCACTCCAGAATAAGGCTCTGCATCATATAGAATTAGCAAGCATTGTGCCACTGGAATTAGCTAGGTGGGAAAAAATGGCAGCTGCAGATAGTAACTTCACCCTCTCACAATCAGTGGATGCAGCTGTCACCAAAGCCACAAGAAATCCAGACTGGGAATTGTAGATGCTGAGTTATGGATTATCCTTAATCTACCTTCATTAATTTGTCTTCAGGTGATATCTCAATTTCAGAAGCTGGAAACATCATTTCATCTCTATTAAGGGCACAGCTGGGAGAATATGAAATATTGATGGGATCATCCAGGGCCAGCCCTATCCTATAGTACTGATTAAGAGAACAAGAAGGATTGAAAAAGCTACAGAATTTCAAAGAACACTGAAAAACAGTTCTAGAAAGAACAGAGTGTCAAATAGGTCTGCTTTTAACAATTTAGTAAGAGCTCAAAATCTATTGAAAAAGGAATGTATCCATTTAGCTGCAAGTAGAAGATTAAGAGCACAGGAAAAGGCCTTTATGTACTGACAACAAAATTCAACCTAGTATGCTCATCAGAACAAACATATGAATACTTTGCTGGGATTACTAGGAAAGATGGAAGCTACTCTGGTTTTCTATATTGTGTGCCTGAGGTATGCAATATCCCAGATAAAGATGAGTTTGTATGATTATGATACAGCTCCTATCAACCCAAGAATCATCAAGGAGGTGCTTAAACAATGACGTTCCAACTGTGCTCCTGGGAAAAATAAGATTACCTATCATTATCTGAAGAAATTGCCTTCCACTCATCATATCTTAGCAACACTGTTCTCCATCATTCTCCTAAAAACGCAAGTCCCACATTCATCATGGTGTCATGCAAAAGTAATAACAGTGCACAAAAAAAGGAGACTTTGTGGATCCTTCAAATTTCCGCCCAATTGCCTTAACATCAATAGTGGCAAGCTATTCCACAAGATCCTGGCTAATAGGTTGGAGCTCTTCCTAACAAAAACTCTTATCGCTGACTAATCTATTCAAAAGGGTTTCCTTCGAGGAGTGAATGGGTGTATTGAGCATATATTCTGGGTTCAATCTATCATTGGGAACACCCATTAATACCATCTATCTCTTGCTCTGTGTTTCATTGATTTAAGGAATGCATTACATCCATGATATTCTCCACTCCATGAAACTCCCACCTGAATTTACCAATTACGTTAAAATATCTACTCTTCCTTGTCTGCCCATATATCAAATATGTTCTGGAAGACTCACTCATTCAACATCACTTGAGGTGTATTCCAGGGGGATACACTCTCCCCTATCATATTTTTAGCTGCCTTCAATCCCATCATTCAATCACTTGTTGCTCATCCCTGTAAAGGATTTTCTCTGAAACTCCCCATGGGAAAAATCGATGATTTGACCACCCCATGTGTGAATAGCAATATCTACACCTTTTGGCAGGAAGCAGCTTCTGGAGAAGAAACAGGCTGGTATTTAGCCACAGTCATCACTACTAATGACAGGGGTGATGCTAGGTTGAAAAACAGGAAGGGGAACCTCATTGAAGACCTTAGTCTGGGAAATACTCGATGGGTCCCAGCAAAAGGAAATGGAAAATGGTTCTTACCCACCTTACCTGATCCCACCTCTGCTAAGATGCAAGCTGATGAAACCGACAGCAAAGCTCACAAAGTCAAAGCCTATGCAGACAACCTTACCACTATTTCATCCTCCCACACTGACTTGCAAGATATAGTGTCCCATGCAGATGATAGGTGTAGAAATATGTTTAAGCATCAGGACAGAAAAAATGTTACACATTATACTTTGATGGGAAAGAAACCAAGAAAAAATTTACCATTAGTGTTGGTGGAGGTTTTACCTCTAACATCAAGGAGAAGCCCACCTCTTTCCTTGGATCCAATGTAAGTCATAGCCACTCTAGCATCCAATAAAATTTCAAGCTCTAACTTTTCTAAATATTTATCCTCGTGTCTCGGACGTCTCCATGATGCTCCATTGAGGGGAGAATACACAAAATATGGATATACTAAGATATATTATCCCTTCATTGCATTATAAGCTATCAATAAATGGGATACCCATCACCACCATCAAGAAAACCAACTCCATCGCCACAAGATACATCAAAGCGTGGTTAGGTCTTTGTCATTCCACCACAGTGTCTGTGCTGCACCATGCATCCATGCTCAACATTCCCACAGTAGATAGCCTCTCCACAAGTGCTAAGCTGTCCAACATGTCATCCATCACTCTATCCCCAGATCCTCTAACCCGAGAGTTATCATATATCGCTATTTTAAATAATTTTTTCCTTCTCAAAGAATTTCTGAGGAGGCGAAGAGTATTCTATCAATGGCAAGAAAATCAATTGAATTAATCAACAGAAAGACTCAACCTAAAGCTGTGTGTGCATTCCATGAGAATTCCAGGACAGACCATTGCAATGCAAGCATTGATAAGCTAACTGTCTGAAACAAATTCAAAGATGTGTTTTGTCTAAAAAAAGAGAGCAATGTAGGGAGGAGGATCATGAATGGTCTACCCTCTGGCTCTGGCTAGTTTTCATTATTCTGAAGGCATCCTCTGACACACTGCCCAAGACTCTCAAGACTCTCAAGACACTGGAAATTCCATCTCAGTTCTAATGCCATCTCTGCTCATCAACTTCCCCAACTATCATGTACATTCTAAATGCTTGTCCAACTTAACTAACCAAGGAATGCTTACTTGGAGACATTGTCAACACTTTCCCAAAGAGGCTAAAGTCTATGTAGAATTGCAAGGTTTTCGTGAATGTCACAACCTCCCTCCCTGCCACCATCCCCCAAGATATTGCAGTTACGTCAGCAAGACCAGATATTGTAATCATCAGTAAAAAGGAAATCCAGTTACTGGAAGTCACCATCCCTTTTAATTCCCCTTGGGCGATAAACAATGCTAAAAGGAGGAAAAGCGAGAAAGAGAGCTACTAACTAGTGCTCAATGACTTGGACGCTAGAGGAGTTAAGTGTTCACTGACGACCTTAAAAATTGGAGCCCTTGGTCAGACATAACCACAGACCCTTGCAGGAAATAGACAAGTCTTGCCTGAGATCTCCAGACATCTAACCCAGTGTCTCCTTGATGAGGCTGGAAAATTTTTGATTACTTGCTCCCAAACAATATTCAGTTCCAGAGAAGAACTTGAGTGGCCAGTCAATGGCCAGCTAGTTGCTCCATAATGGCATCACACACACTGTTAATAAATTTAAATATAGCTAGATAGTTCATCATGATGTTTTTTTGGTTTTTGTTCTGTTTTTTCTGTCCTTGCTAAGTCCTGTAGGACTACATCCTAGACACAGGTGTCTTGCTGACCTAGGACATCTCTATTATTGTTGCACTTTGAAATAAAAGTTGGTTTTTCTCTCCTAGGTTGTTATAGAGTTGGTGGACACTATTTTTTTACCCTTAAATTATTAAGGAATACACAGCACAGCCTAACACACATGCAAAACATATGTACTAACGTTCTCTGAGAAGCAAATGCAACCATATCAGACTGGACGGCATTGATGAAATCAGCGATGGGGTCATGAGTGCCACTCAGCTGTACATAGAGATATATAAAATAATGTAGATACACACAGATACATATAGAACAAAACATGCACTATAGGAATAATAACAACAATTCTATGGAAAATTATGATGTGATCCCAAGAAACAAAACAAAAAATTAA
Source organism: Lycopodina hypogea (assembly GCA_963969325.1). NCBI lineage: Eukaryota > Metazoa > Porifera > Demospongiae > Poecilosclerida > Cladorhizidae > Lycopodina > Lycopodina hypogea. The sequence goes on along the minus strand of OZ017793.1, from coordinate 4,387,420 downwards.
AAACACATGCACACACACAAAAACAAACCAAAAAAAACAACAACAACAACCACAACAACACTCACCATAATGTTGACGTCTACCAGCCTGTAGAAGACCATAAGTTTGACAGTGATGAGTGAGTCGTCATTAGTACGCACATCTTTCACGTTGACATAGATCTGTGTCGGAATGTGGCAGAGCTGCTTGAATTTCTGCAGATATGGGATGTACCGGCCTGGGTTCTTAGGGTCGGGTCCATGCCAGGTGAACTCATGAAGCCTGTGTGTGTGTATGTGTGTGTGTGTGTGAGCGCACACATGGTGTTGGCGTGAAGAGAGTGGAAGAGAAGCATGAGGAGAAAAGGAAAGAGGAGTGGGGAAGTAGATAGAAAAAATTATGAACTCATCCACTCACTGCTACATGCACGCACGCATGCATACACACACACACACACACTCACACACACACACACACACACAAACAAACAACACACACACACACACACACACACACACACAAACAACACACACACACACACACACACACACACACACACACACACACACACACACACACACAAACAACACACACACACACACACACACACACACACACACACACACACACACACACACACACACACACACACACACACACACACACACACACACACACACACACACACACACACACCTTTCTCCTCATGTGTATAGTATATCTACTGGAAGGTATTCACACACAGAGAACTAACCATTCCTGTGGGGTGGGTATGAAGATGGTTGGCCCCCACACCACCCTGCTGTCAATCTTGCCCTCATGTTGTTTGTAGACCACCACCAAGTGGTTGTCGTCCAACTTTATCACATCACCAACTCTAATGGAGTCAACTTCCAGGGTATTTCGAAACATCTCCATTGGTCTGAAATGTAAGGAACAAAGAACTCAAGTATGAACATGACCACTCCCTCTACCCTTCCCACACTACAAGCTTCTTCTCCCATCAATTTCCATTTTCTTACTTCGTTTTTTGTTAATTAACTATATTTTTTGCAAACTTTTTTTTAATTTTGTGTTCCAATATGTGAAGAGTACAGTGTTAGTGAGTCATCCATCCTTCATTAATACATTGTGTGGTGCTACTGATTACATATAATGAGAAGATATCTATAAATACATAACCTTTCTGATCATACATCACTAATTTCAACTTAAAATTATTACACAGAGACACATACACAGAAACATGTTAATCAACACATACACACATGCATAATGATTAAGATGTGCCAATTAATTCAACATTTGTTGGTTGGAATCATCACAGCACTAAGAGTATTTTACAAGTTTGTTCTTGGAGTGACACTGGTTTTAAAATATCAGGAAAAGCTCAATAAAAGAAGTGCATGAAATAAGTGAATGATTTGGGGTGGGTAAAGGTTTAGAATGGTAAAGGGTCACTAAATTTATGGTCTACCTGTGGATGGTCATACCTCAGTTCTTTTATTAAACAGGTCAATCTAGTATAAGGAGATGCTGAATGCATGGACAGGTCAAACTTAACAGAATTATGGGCCCCTGGGCAAAGCAGTGCACTGGGACCCATACCAGACAACTAATCACTGGATTTTTATTTCAATTCCAGATAGCCTATTTGGGGGGGGGGGGGGGGGGGGGGGGTGAGGGATAAAAAAACAAAAACAAATAAATTAAAAAAATTTTTAATTAATAAAAAAATTAATGAAAAAAAAGAAATGAATAGCAGTTTTCAACTTTGTTGCTGCCTCAAAATGCAAGAATAAAACATTTGCCTATAGTGAGGCTTGATGCATTTTTGGCAGCTGCAGTTATCTGGCTTACTAGGTTAATCAGCTATCTTGAGGTTGGTTATTGGTATGTTCCAGTAAGAAGCTAAACTCAGTAAAACATATTCCCTCACTGACTTCCCCCCACCCAACCCCCCCCCCCCCCCTCCAAAAAAAAAAAAAGAAAGGAAGAAATACAAAAAAAAAAGTAGCTATTCCACAATATAAAAAAAAAAAAAAAAAAGTGGGGGGGGGGGGGGGGGGGGGGGGAGAAAAAGTGGATCAAGCTCCTAATACAGTTTATCTATTCACAGTAAGTCACAACATACACTAGCATGGGGCTTTATGCTGGTGGAACCCATATGCTGGTGGAAACCCCATGCTGGTGAAACCCCTATGCTGGTGGAACCCCTATGCTGATGGAACCCCTATGCCGGTGGAACCCCTATGGCAGTGGAACTCCTATGCTGGTGGAACCCCATATGCCAATGGAATCCCTTTGCTGGTGGAATCCCTATGCTGGTGGAACCCCTATGCTGGTGAAACCCCTATGCTGGTGAAACCCCTATGCTGGTGGAACCCCTATGCTGGTGGAACCCCCTATGATGCTATCCTGGTGTATATGTGAGCATATTTCAGCCACATGGTGTTGGCTACCAATAGAGAATATGGGAGTTAGGGATGTTTTGGTGACGACTTCTTTTAGGAAAAATTCATTTACAGGTTCACTGGATATAATATTTTCATTCCAAACAGGGAAATAATCCTCACCTGCAAAGTGAGAAATTCCTCCTTCTGAAGTGGAAAGAGATTGTCCACAAACTAACTTAAGCCCTGTCCACACTGAACAATAAAACTGGTTTCACCCCTATCTGGAACAGGTGTCTGGAACGGGTTCCACACGTCCACACTACACCCAGTTTCACCTGGTTCCACCTGAAACCTTCAGAAGGGTAGGTTTCAAGCGGCTCAGATTTATTGAACATTCCTGTGGCTTTATTGCTGATGTTAGCTATTAGGAGTTCAGCTACTAACAGCTCTCTCCCCGCTCTCTATCCTCCGTTTGTGTGATAATATTGTGGAGAGAAAGAGACAGAACAACAGAGCACACCAGAAAATAAAACACCCTGTTTCTATACATGGTAGAGGAAAATCAAATAATCTGCCCAGCCAATTAGTCAACCCATGAAGGTGATGTGGAGCGGGTTAAGCCCTACGCTAGTGTGGATGCAAGAAAATGTTTGGAACCAGGTATTGCTGGAGAGAGGTACAAACTTGTTTATAGTGTGGACAGGGCTTTAAAAACATCACAGCCAACTCAATATCTTGCAGACATTTAATGTCTCAGTGAGGTATGAGAAATGATTTTTTATTCTCACCTGAATCACAACTGATCAAATTAACAAAAAAGAAAATCATCAACAATATCTTTTTTGAAGTAAATAAAAAACAAACAAAAAAACACCCTTGATACTGCATTGCCTTCTGCCTGGTTTAGAATGTATGAAGAGAAAAAAATCATTGCAATTATTGTTTAGGAGGGACTCTCTCCTTACCTCTTTCCCTTTGACTTGGATATGTCACCTATATGATAAGTGTACCACTTTCCATTGCCAACTAACTGTTCATTATCTGGCCTTGAGCAATGAATACAAACCCCTCTCCCCCAATTCTAATTGGCATGCATACTAAATAACAGTATATACCATTTTAATATTTCAGATGTCATTCAAGAGAAAATATATTAGCATAAAAACTAAATATCCTGCTTATAAACTAGCTGTTCTGTCCAATGGTTAAGGAATGAAAGACAAAAATTTCTGCTATTTCATGAGCCTGTGGTGGTACCAAGCCAATCAACTAATCTTGTTCGCCTACAATTCAGCAGAAGCAACAGGGCTGCAGCTTAGAATTACAAGATCTATGACGTCACATGGCCTGGAAATGCCTCATGGACCAAGACAGATGGACCTCTACTGCAACCTGCTCAACCTACTCTGCACACATTTCCAAAGCTTTGCAACCAGTACAGTATGATATCTATAACGAATTTTTTTAAAAACTGGATAGTGTTTGATATAAAACTTGGTGATTCTAGACCAAACACATAACAGTGACTTTGAAACATTGCATAAAAGTTGGTTAAAGTTCAGCAATTAAAAAAAAATCTATACATTTTTTTTAATATAGAGTTCCAATACTTTAGCTCCTGTGAACTTAATAGTAATCCCTCAGGGCCACTATTACCACTCCTCTTCTCACCACATCCACATTCTACTGGTCAGGTGCAGTCTAGTCATTTATCATTCGTAACCACTTGGAACGAATATTGTGGGGGCAGGTACTATCCTTCACTCTACCACACCATCCAATCGCTTGTAGACCCCCACCATAGTATTTGCAAGAAAAATTAATATATTGAAGACCACTATTTTTCCTCTCAGGTTTCTTTTCTAGTTAATTGTTATTATTAAACAATAAAACTGGAGGTAGACTTGCACACACTGGACTGAATTTATTTAAGTTCAGGAACAAGTTCACCCAGCCACTTTTCAATGCAGCTGCTCTGGTGCTCTATTATGCTGTTCCCTTCATTAATTAATCAGCCATAAATGCCAATTTTCTGTGATTTAGTCCCCATGCCCTGGATAAAAAAATGAGATAATTACAAGCTTATGAATGTTCTAACACCCCATATTGCCTGATAAAAATGTTGGTTTTCATTGCCTACATTTTGTGGCTGTAACAACCATTTTCTTCACCACTGTAGATCTACAAGATTCTAGTAAAGGGTTATTATTTTCACACACACACACACACTTTCACACACACACACACACACACACACACACACACACACACACACACACACACACACACACACACACACACACACACACACACACACACACACACACACACACACACACACACACACACACACACACACACACACTCCATCTCCCACCCCCTCTCCAAAAATACACCAAAAACAAAACAAACAACTAAAATATACAAAAAGAAATGACTAAAATTGGGAAAAGCATTTACAGTTCTGCCAACTTTATAATTTTCCTATATATCATATGCCCACAACTCACATTGGTACTTGCAGCAGCTGTTCTCTCCTTCCCTGTATAGTATTGTTTTGCTCCTCTAAAGGTGAGGGGATAGAGAGAACACTGCAGTGGCTGCCTCAGCCATTCTGCTAGTAAGAATAATTTTGAAATTGACTGTGAAAAAATATGGTAGCTGGTTTGGGCTTAGAAGAGCCAGGGAACTAACTGGTTCTGGTTATGGACCAACGTGGCAGCTGTTGCAAGACTAAACAACAAACAAAACCTCACACAGAGGAATAGGAAAGTAGGTTCATTTGCATGTTTGTTTGTTTGTTCTTTTATGGAGAAAACTATTCCCTTCTTCAGATCCATTACAAGAGCAGGAATAAGTCCAGAAGGAAAATGCATGACAACAAACCAGAAATTTATAAATAGTTCATTTTTGAAATCATAGTTGGAATAAATTTATATAGATCTGATTAGGACCCCAGCTATCAACATCTGATCTAGATAAATATCTACCGAGCTCAGACAGGGCTTAACTAATGGTGCTGCATAGGGATTTGGGTTATTTGATTTCCTTACCCTCTTACCCTGGGATATGTTCCTTCCTGCCATCTCTGTGCTTCACTATCAGGTACTGGTCCTGAGTGGCTACCAAGCGACTGAGGTATTCCAACTCTTCATCCACTGCTAACCAAACCTGCCAATCCAAAGAGTCTTTTTAAACAAACCTCATATTAAAAATGCCTGACTCACCCGGCTGGGCCCTATTATATGCCTTCCACGCCCCTGCCTGTTGAAAGCCATGGCCTGCTGGCCTACTTGGACCGTACGATATGCCATCCTGCTTGACCCACTGAAAAAACCCACTGCAAGGCACACCACTTGAGAATATTGAGCTACGTATAAACATTTGCCGGCCACACCCTCCTTTCGGTACTTGAAATTGTGTGAGGGTGTGACTTGTAATTAAAAAAATGTGTAAACTATGGCTATTTCCCTTAAGATGAAATCAAGGAATTTTTACAGAAAAAATTGACCTAGGAATTTCTTAATATATAGCTTCTTTTTTTCTTTTTTTTTTTTAATCCAATTGTTACATAAACATTGCTCAAGTCATGCTTTAATGGACTGTTAATATTTTTTCATATAAAATTAATAATGTAATTCTTTACCAGGTTTCCAAGTAATTAGTTTCAATCATGCTTATACCAGATGTTCTAGAACTAATGTTTGTATTAAGGAATGGCTAATCTAAACTTGAAATGGGGTTGTCTAAAGTGTGTGTGCAGTCCTACTGTAATATAATAGTACAGTATTGTATTAATTTGTGGATATAGATATCATAGAATTGATTAAAGAAAAAATTTCCATAAATTTCCTGTTTCTTCTATGTGATGTCTTATTAAATGCATGGACCATTACAATTGTGTGTACCAGTATACCCCTTCATTTCCCATCAATTTATGTTCACAATGGCATCAAAACGTTATGGTAAATGTTCTTTAAAAAAACAACAATAAAGTATGGCTATAAAATTCTACATAGTCTGGAGTTGTAGGCAGGCATGATATGGTATTTACAAGTCTAAACTTTGACCGATGGAGCGACCACAATCTCCTTGTCAGCTGTGAACTCTGGCTGCACAGCTACTACATATTGGGTGCTGTCTACTCCGAGCTCTCTGAGCTTCTCCAGGAAGGCGGCCATTTGATCATTAGCCTTCTTCTCCACCTCCACATCCAGTTCCACCTGCATATGAAGAACAACAAACATGATCAACTAACACAACCATATACAAAACTGCAATTAATTACGAAGTGACTAGATAATTTATGAAATAAAAGAATTATTCAGAAGAAAAAGTGAGCAAACCAAAATAGTAATTAATTAGAAAAGTGAATGAATAAAAAATGAATAAATTAAATAATAAAAAAATTATATATCTATATATATCTATCTATATCTATCTATCTATCTATCTATCTATCTATCTATCTATCTATCTATCTATCTATATAAACTCAAGGAGCAACAAGTTTGAGTAGATGCATGTACTTTGTGAAGATTTTTAACACAACAGAGTGCACACAGAGTGCACACAGAGTGCACACAGAGTGCACACAGAGTGCACACAGAGTGCACACAGAGTGCACACAGAGTGCACACAGAGTGCACACAGAGTGTTCCAGCTCCAAGTTATCCAAAAATTTGGCTGAATACTACCAAACACAGCAGGGAAAGGATGTTACAGATGATGGTGTGTTGAGTTTTTTTGGGTTTTTTTTTTTTTTATTTTTGTTTTTTTTCTTGGTTTTGTTCATTTTGTTAATGATTACAACAAAGTATTTCAACTATGAATATTGTCAATGCCCAGGGATAATGGATATGGTCTTAGAGTAATGGCTAAGCAGTCAGGAATGATATAAACAACTGTATCATGGTGTCTTAATTTTCTTTTATGTGTCCCCCACATATTTGGTAAGTTAGTAAACGTGTTTATCATACGTAACAATCCTACTGCTTACATTATAGTTATATTAACAGAAATATATTCACTTTTTCTTTTAGAAGATTGTCATACTCTACAGGAAGTCTGTGCACCACAGAGTAACCAAACCACCACAGAAAGAATGCAGTGAACTAAAGATGTTAATTGAAGAGCCCAGTAAGTGTTCAGTACATGCTTGCAATGGCTCAGAGCTGATGCTATTTATTTACACTCTCAAGTTGAGGTTGGGGACATAAATCGATTATTGCCAGAAGTGATGGCAGGGTGTTTTATTTATTTACATTCCCAAGTTGAGGTTAGGGACATAAATTGATTATGCCAGGAAGTGATGGCAGGGTGTTTAGACTGCTGGACATTTACTTTGGCAGAGGTAGTCTACTAATGCCATTTTACAGTTATTGGGATTTAAAAAAATTATAATAACACAAAACAAGGCAAACCACAGGAATGTGATTAGAAAATGTTCCTTCATACCTTAGTGACAAAATAATAACAATTGGGAACACTCATATGTTAATTTATGTTACATGAACATATTACTACAAACACAATCAGCTGGTGAAAAAAGGAGCTTATTTGAGTTCTTGTGTACAATGAAAAATGATCAATTGATATGCTATCACTTAGAAATTTGATCCAATTTCTACTTGTTTTATACAATTTTGTATTGAAAATAGGGAGTCGGTGGAAAATAGGGAGTCGGTGGAAAATAGGGAGTCGGTGGAAAATAGGGAGTCGGTGGAAAATAGGGAGTCGGTGGAAAATAGGGAGTCGGTGGAAAATAGGGAGTCGGTGGAAAATAGGGAGTCAGTGGAAAATAGGTAGTCGGTGGAAAATAGGGAGTCGGTGGAAAATAGGGAGTCGGTGGAAAGTAGGGAGTCGGTGGAAAATAGGGAGTCGGTGGAAAATAGGGAGTAGGTGGAAAATAGGGAGTAGGTGGAAAATAGGGAGTAGGTGGAAAAGGGGGCAGGGAAGTCAGTTTTTGGAAGGGAAACAAGGATGTGTTGAAGAATATGGACCAACCTCTGAACCTTCTTTGAAGTTCAATGTGAACACCAATATAATACATATTTTTAAATATTGGAACCGCCAAAAAAAATAGAGCTCAAACTGTTGCTGCAAGCCAAATTTTTGGTTGTATAGTTTGGGGAATGTCGTCTTATCTAGAAGTCAAGGTTACCAATATGGAAAGTGTAGATGCACTCTCTGGAAATATATACTTTTGCTGATGATATGTAAGTGGCAGATTCCGAGATTTCTCTTATTTTTGAACAATCCATAAACAGCTGCAGTGAGAATCAAATTTTCTAGCACATCATTCAACAGTTGCAAGTGGCCATGAAGGAACAACCTGCCCGTGCTCAGGGATTGAGGTCCCAATGTAATGGAGCTACCCAGAGTTGTATACCCATCTCCTCCAACTGACAAGCTGACCATAGTTGTTACCAGTTGGTTTGATACACCTGAATGGGAGTTGTTTTTTTTACAAAATTTTTTTAAAAATCACCTTAAAGAAAATTGCAGTGTTTCAAGTGCCTGTGCTATATGAATGTGGCATCCCTGTAAGTTAAAAGAGTGATTTATACCAACTCTTGCAACACATGAGTAAATTGATGACTGCATTAAATAAATATCGCAAACTATTGATGTGTGTGTATGTGTGTGTGTGTGCATGTTGTGTTGTTATTAAGAAATTATTATTTTTGTTGCTATTTTATCTGTGTCATATTTCATCCAAATTTTTCAGCCTCAGCTTGAAAAGTGTTACCTGCTTTTCTTTCTTCGTGATCATGTTCTCCTGGGCCAGTTTCTTCTTGTTCAAGACAGCAGCTAACCTCATCCTCTGCAGTTCTTGCCTGTGCTCCTGCACCTTCTCCTCCATGTCATGTTCTGGAGGGGAAGGTCACGTAGAAAAGAGATCATGGGAAACACACATACATATGTACCCTCACTACATTATGCTACACATGTTTAGTATCATTCATGTAAAGTGCTATTGCACCATGTGACGTGATATTAAGTGCAATATCATTGAAATTTGAAATCTATTATTACATAACTCGATATTTGAGTCTGTTATCTTCAATGAGTGTCATTTTACATCATGTGCAGAGAAGCTGAAATTTCTGAAAATTGAAATCATACAATCTCAATGTTAGCACAAGTATTTTTTTTTGTTGCTTTCTCTCTCTCTCTCTCCATATGTTGCACTATACAAAAAGCCCCTAAAAAGAAATAGTTATTACTGGTATAATACATACTCAGTTTTATCCGTTCTTTCTCTCTTTTGAGTCTAAATTCCTTGAGTGCCTGCTCCTGTTTCTCAGACTCGGCGTCCAGCTTGAGGCTCATCCTGGTGCTGACTGCATTGTCGTGAGTGGCCTGCAGAGCTGTGGAGGCCACATAGCCGCGGTACACCACCTTAGACACAGTGTAGCCGATGTGCTTGGCCCTGTCAGTCAGCAAGGCATAGCAGTCCATAGAGTTCAGCTCATCCGTATGACGGATGAATTGAGCATAGCTACATAGTGGTAGAAATAAGGTTATGTTAAGAAAATTACTGGAGCATCAAACTTTTATCTTTTCCTTCCTTTCTTTTATGTACCAATACTATAAATTTCCTCCCTCTCTTTTCACCATCTTTCCCTCTAACTTCACTTGATCCTTCCCCAGTTCACAGCCCCCTTACATGCAAGTATCAAACCTCACACACCTCACACACACACTCACACACACATACACTCACACTCATTCACACATGCATACACACACACTCACTCTCACTCTCTCACTCACACGCACATACACTTGCACACCTAATGCACCCACTGCACTACCAAATGTGCTTACGTTCTCTTGGAAGCAAATGCAACCACATCAGCTTGGACAGCATTGATGAAGTCTGCGACAGGATCATGAGTGTAGGTCAGCTATAGACACACACACACAGAAATAAATCATTATAAAAGAAGAAGTTAATTAGGTCAGCCATCTTCTGCAAGGCACTAAATCATGATTTGGAAGTGCATTCCTTGGAAGGTACTCAATTGAGGTTAGTTGTTGACAATAAGGAACCATACTTACACTAACAGACAAGACAAGTGTTGCTGTTTAAGATTTTATTGTTCATTTCATTTTCGTTATTTGAGCGTAGATTTCAAACCACAAACCAACATGTAACTATATTAATAACTCACCATCCTCTCCACATCTGTTAGACGGAAGAAGATCATGAGTTTGACAGTGAGAACACTGATGTCACTGGTCCGAACATCTTGTGCAGTGACGTAGAGATGAGATGGTACAGAGCGTAGATGGGTGAACTTATTCTTGTTTGGAATGTAGCGGCCAGGATTCTCTCTGTCTGAACCATGCCACACAAAGTTGTGTAGCCTGCAAGATTTTAACAGCAACATTGAATAGGTGTAACATGTCCACAAGATAATTGACCAAATCACTGAAGTTGTGCAAAAATCTCACCAAAGAATACAGGCTGATACAGTAGTTTAAAATATAATGTATTAATGAAATCACATACTACATACTCCTGTCATTGTGATTCAGTACAGTACAACATCTGTACCCAAGGGATCCTTATAATTACATTATAAAACAGCAACAACAGATAGACAAGTGTTTGATTTAAAACTTGGTGATCGACAATACTAATCCAAACACACAACAGTGACTTTGAAACATTGCATACAAGTTGGTTAAATTTAGCAATTAAAAAAACAACTACAAATATATATATATATATATATATATATATATATTTTTTTTTTTTATTTATTTTTTTTTTTTAAAGTAGAGCTCCAATACTTTAGCTCCAGTGAATTTAACAGTAATCCCTCAGGGCCACTATTGCCACTCCTCTTCTCACCACACCCACATTCTACTGGTCAGGTGCAGTCTAGTCATTTACCATTCATAAGCACTTGGAATGAATATGGTAGGGCCCGGTACTATCCTTCGCTCTATCATGCCATCCAACTGCTTGTAGACTACCACCATGTGGCTAGAGTCAATCTTAATGGAGTCCTTCAGTAAGACATAATCCATTTCCAGTCTGTTCATATACAACTCTGTAGGGCTACAAGTGAATCATAGAAACATAAATATCAGTGTATGTACAATATATAGTTGAGCAGTACAAGGTTTACTATGAAACACAAAGTGCATGATAAGGATCATTAGTACACAAAGAAACTGTGTATGTTTGCCCTAGCCCTAGCCCTAGCCTTAGCCCTAGCCCTAGCCCTAGCTTAAGTGTTTAGCTGATGCTTTTGATTATAAGTCCAGCATACCATGATTGTTATAGATGCCAAAGCAGTGAAGTCCTGAATGCAATACATATGTATATAGCTATGCAGAAACACTTTAACTGGTGATAACATGTGCATAAGTCACACCACACTAGCAAGTGGTAACTGGTAACTCAGAGCAGCGAGAGGAAAATAATAGTACAGAGCACAAGTAGATCAGAACTGCTCTAGCTGGTGATAAGCATGTGCCTCATTCATACCAAATTAACAACTAAGGTCCATTCACATTGACTTTGCAGGTCGAAAAATCTCTATAAAATCTCAATATTCATTCTTTTTCAATATTTCAGATATCATCCAACTCCGCCTAAAGCTGTATCGTTCATATGGAAAGTACAGGCACTCTTCATATTACACAGAATGTAACTGGACTATCATCCCTTGCCTACTGGCGGGGAAGCAGAAACTCTGAAAAGAACTGACGTCTGACAATTAGTTTCTTGTCAGTCGCTGTACAACCAGGTTCATTCAATAGATAGGGAAGCACATAGTAAATATTTAGCTAGCTATTTATATGTGGCAAAGAATCAACACAGAAGTTATTTTGATATATATTAAGAGCTTTGGCTGTGGCAAAGTATCAATTCTGTTTGAGCTAGCATGGCACACTCCTGATAGCAGAGTAAAAATATTATTTTGAACTGCTGGGGTAAGATTGTGTTCATTGCATTGATGAGAACTATGGAAAAGGAGGAGCATTATGCTATAAAACTGTTGGGATGATATTGTTACTGGATTTAAGATTGCTTATGATGTGGAACTGCTGGGGTAACATGTTCATTGCACTGAAGATAACTGTGGAAGATAGGGAACTTAGAAGGAGGGGGCATTGTGATATAGAACTTTTCGGGAAACTTCCATTGTGTTGAAGATTGATGAGATGGTTGGAAAGCATTATCATGTGGAATTTCTTGGGAAAAGTGTGCTATGCATTGAAATTGCTGAGAGGTTGGGAGTGTTATGATGTAGAACTACAGGATAATTCTTACTGCAGGATAACATTTCTTACTGCAGGGTAACATTTCTTACTGCATAGTAACATTTCTTACTGCAGGATAACATTTCTTAGTACAGGATAACATTTCTTACTGCATTGAGGGTGGATCATCAGGAAATGCTAAGCAATCTGTTATGTACACTGCATTGAAGATTGCTGAGGTGGGTGGTAGGAATATTTGGTATGAGGAATTGGGAATATTGGGGTCCATGTTTTCTATTGTATTTGTCAAGTTGTGTAGAGAGTTTGTAGTTGTATTTGGTTCTGTTGTTACCTTCACTTAGTTGTGATGATTGTAGTGCCATGTCAATTAAATGTCTGTCATCATCCTCATCTTTATCATGTTCAATAATTATTTCATCTACCATATCTTCTAGTCTGTCTTTGTCAAAATAATCATTTTTAATGTCCACCATGTGCCTACAAAACTTCCTCCACATTTTTCAATAATGTCATGTTGTTTATATATGAATCGTTTACTGCCTTTGTTGTAGGAGAAGTCAATAATATGAAGAAGTCCCCACAGAGAGATCCTGAGTGTTTGATAACATTAATCAAGATACTGATGATTTTAGGTGTTTAGTACAAGTTGATGCATCAACTTGTCAGATACACACATGCACTGCTGTCTAGTAATAGTATCAATGTGGCTAAAGGGAAATTGAGTGTGCAGATCTATAACAATCTTGTATAATAAAAATAAAAAAAAGGTAGCTCCATTGTGCTTTGAATGACTACTGCCTGCCACTTACACCTGGTTTGCCACCAACCGACCAATATAAATCAACCATTTTTTTTAAAAAAGTGAAGTATTCAAAGAAACCTTTTTTTTAAATTCTGTTCAGACTAATTATTGAATTCTGCATAGCAAACTATAATCAGAAGGAATCGACCACACCTCATCATGCTATGTCTGCCCTGTAGGACAAACACAAACATAAATTTATTAGAGTACTAACAGCATATACCCGGCTTTGCCCAAGATATAATGATAAGCCCACACGAAAAAATGTGGCCTAGTGTTACCCCACCCATTTCCTTACCAGATTCAAGTTTTTTTTTATGCTTCTAGGTCTCTAGGTCCATGAATTTGACCGTCCATAATACCATAACTAGATTGTATCATTTTTGGCATTTTTTACCTGACCACACCTGCATAGGGCTAGGGCTAGGAAGAGATGTGGACAGGTGAACCTATTACATTTTTGGCTAAAAATCCATCACTGTATAGGATGAGTCTACTCTGAAGTGTGGGTTATAATTTTTTGGTGGATTGGTAGGAGGGTGGTGTGGCCAAGTGTGACCCAGCCTCTGCCCAAGAGTTGTCCAAGTACCACTTCTGGCATTTTCAGTCTCACATACCTTCAGGAAGAAGTTTGAATAAGAATAACCAAACAATTCTGGAATCCCTGATTCCTGCTGAAAATTCACTACGTCTTTTGATAATTTTGGCAATTTCCCAATCAGACCTTTTCCCTCCCAATTTGTTCCAAAATTCACTACTTGAAGCAACACCAGGGCTACTCCAGAGATCAGCCTCTTCTAAAATTGTTGGTATCCAACCAATTGAGATGACAATATCACACAATAATAGATCATTTAATGACTAGTCACCTAATTACAATTACATGTTTGAATGTGTGTGCAAGTATGCTTCCTCCTACTCGGGCCATTAATCTACATGTACTAAATCAACTCCATAAATAGCAAATCAACTCCATAAATAGCAAATCAACTCCATAAATAGCAAATCAACTCAATAATTATTATTTTTTTAAATGTTAGTCATAATCTACAAATAACAATCTACTCAGATCCCTAATCAAATATATGCTGTGTGTTCATGTCTGCGTGTTCTTGATTTAACTTACCAATTTTTAAATGATTTATTTTGAAAATATTTGAGCCATGTGAGAATTCGGAAGAAAAAATGTGGCAAAAAGAAGGAAAATATTATCAAAGGAAGTATGGGAGAAAAATGTGGGAGGGAGGGAGGAGTAAATGAAGAAAAGACAGAAGGAAAGGAGAAAAGTGAGGAAAAAAAGGGGGGGGGGAAGCCTAGTCCAGGTTTGAACCACTGTATTTTAGCTTGGGAGACCTGTGCCTTTACCACTGAGTCATGGTATTTGATTTTCTAAATGAAAAATTAACTTCCCTGTTTCCCCACCAGGGGTAAAACAAGAAGACACCCAAGGATAGTGTCTGCAACGTTTTAACTATAGGTCCAAGGGTTTGTGTGACCAAAGTACCATTTTTGGGGTTTTTTGGCTTGATGAGAACACAGTAAGTGGAATTGGACATATATAGGTACTTAAACGTTCTCCTGGAGATGCTAATTCCAAAATGATATGTGTTCATGGTATAACTTGCAAACTGAAGTCATTACAAGAAGACATACAGACTACAGAGACTATAACTTTATATAACTAATGAAAAACCCACCTTTGGTGGGCTGTAGTCGCAAAAATATCTTCTTTGATGACATTTGTTGTAGACTTTCAAAAAAAGTGAATATGTGATTAGGTCAAAGTGTTTTTTAGAAGTATCATTTTTTACAGTTTTAGCCTTACACACGAAGAGGAAGAGGTGTAGCCAGATGGGACCCACCCCATGTTATTCGCAGAGTCAAGTTGTCTCAACATGCCAAACTTTTAGGCCTGTAGTTCCATTTTTTTTCTAGCAAAAGTAGCATTTTTGGCTTTTTTAATACAGAAAGGGGTGTGGTCATATAGACATGCTTATGACATTCCCCTGGTGACACCGATACCCCTGATGACACTGATTCTAAATATATATGGGTTTGTGGGTCGGGCTCCATTATTTTTTCTGGTAAAAGTGCCATTTTTGGTTATTTTGAATACAGAAAGGGGTGTGGCCATATAGACATGCTCATGATGTTCCCCTGGTGACACTGATTCTAAATATACATGGGTTCATGGGTCTAACTTCAACCGTTCAAGGGTGAATCACAGATGCACGGACAGACACACAGATTATTAGCACTTTGTAGTATAGATAGATAAATAGATAGATATAGATACCTAGGCCCATAGCAAGAAACTTTATAAAACTAGCACATTTAGGCTACAATTCCAATATGAGATTGATAATGGTGCACTTGAATAGTTCATGGCTCAAGAATGAACACTATTTCATGAATAAGAAGATTCCTTCACTGCCAAAGTTATGTGAACACAATACAGAGCCACAATGTTTATTATGGGAGGGGTGGTCATCTCCTTCCAACCTGAAAGTGCATGCAGCGTTATTTTAGTCTCCTTGCTACGTAAATATTCCATGACCATCTGACTAGTAAACAACATAATAGGTGAATGAGTGCCACATCCAGTAATGTTCAATTCATGTCCAGTGTATTTATCACCATTCCATAACACTTGGTCTCAGATGACATGGTCACTAGACAAGACTTAATTATTGTCAAAATTGCCACTATCCTCTGAGTACTCCTTTCTACTATTGATATTGACAAGGGGTAGGTTCATTACTCAACAGCACAGCATGAGGCATACATACCCTGGGATGTGCACCTTCCTGCCATCTCTGTATTGAGCCACCAAGTATTGGTTTTGATGGGCTACATGGCGTGTCAGATACTCCATCTTCTCATAGGCAAATACATACAGCTAAAAACAACAGCAAAACAAGGAAATAAATAACAACAACAACAACAACAACAAAAAAACACAAAAAGCTCCACATATACTAAGTGGTGGCTAAATACGCATTAGAATTTCAAACTTCAACTTACTCTCTTTGGGCCTGTTAAGTGAGTGGCTACACCATCCCTACTGAAGATCAAGATTTGATCGGTCTGTTTTAGAGTTACATAGCTCATACTGAAAAATACCAATAGTTGCACAAGTTTGTAAAGGAAGTCTTTATCAGCCTAAAGGAACTCCGAACACTTTTCAGAGACTGAACTTCTTTTATTTTAAGTGGGTGAATTTATTTTTAAGTGGGTAAACACAGTGGCTGAGCCACGCCCACCATCTTCATTAATACGATCTAAATTGTTTTTGACTCTGAAGTTTCCCCGCCTCTAACTCAATGACAACATGTAACAAAGAAATGAATGGCTATGAATTTCACTGAACGCAACTTCTCCAGAGTAGTCTCCAGGAGGTAGGCTTAGTAGTTGTGTGCTCCCACTTCCTTCAGAATTTGAAGGTCTACTTTCTTTTTCTCCTCCTTTTCTGTGTACAATAATTTCTCATTAACAGTGCAAAGCTGAGATTCTTCTCTATTCCTGGGAGGTTTATTTAGATTATTTGCATTTTGTAAACCCTCTATTCTGGAAGAATAACTGTTGTTGTGCCATAAACATAACCACCAACCCATTTTAGAAAATCTTGAAACATGTATTTTCACAAGCCATTAATTAACCAAAGTTATTAATTTTGTTAATTCTTTTTAATCCCCTTCAAACAACTATTCCTTTTTTTAAAAGAGATTAAGTCATTATTAAGTAAAAACATTAAATCATATTATAAGTGAGTGGGTTTGGCTGGAAATTTCCAGTCTTTTTTTCAATATTGGAACACACACACTCTACACCCAGTACTCCTTGACTAGATATTCTCTCTATGTAGTCGCTGTCACTACTGGTCTAATGTCCTTCTCAATTGGGTAGTGATAGTGTTGTCATCCCCACTGGAGGTGTCAACTGCTGCACACTGGTCACTAAACTGTACCTTTCTGCTCACACCAACTTTGTAGCTCTGCTGTACGCTTATGTCTGGACTTGTCACTCTCCCTCCTGAAACACCATCTGAATTCATCACACCCCATATCTAGAGGCAGCTTAGTAGGTTACTGTGTTACTCTGTTACAGTTTAACACATCAGCTACATTGTGTCTAAGGTGGATCACTGTGGCTACTGTCTTCAGCAGCTCTGCAGGTCACTCACGACAATGCAGTCAGCACCAGGATGAGCCTCGAGCTGGATGCCTGATTCAGAGAAGTTGAAACAAGTACTAAAGAAATTTAGCCTCAAGAGAGAGAAAGAACCAATGAAACTGTAGTTGAGCACATCTGAGCACCAGGATGAATGTTAAGCTGGATGTGAGTCAGAAAAACAGGAACAAGAACTTGGGAATTTCAGCTGAAGGAGAGAAAGAACGAATAAAACTGAGGATATATTAGCTATTGCTATCAGTACAATTAAGAAATAGAAATGCAATTCATCTATACACTAATGCCATTAGTTCCATCTTTGAAGCTGCACACCAGTTGCAAGAAAGTAGAGCTGCATACCCTAAGCTATCTCAATAAAATTAAAAAAGATTTTCGTCACCAGAAAATATTAAATGGGTTGATTTAGCCACACCCAAAGGACACTCATTTATTGAATATCAAGTATGTGTCAGTTTAATTTAGGACATTTTTCTTCTTGTATTGAATTGTTTTGTTTTTTTTATAGTGTGCTAAGTGAGCTAGCACTCTCTATTTAGGTTAACCTGACCTTTACAATTGCCATAAAACAAATGAATTCCTACCCTGCAGACAATTTAGAAACATTTGTACAGTAGTTAATACAAAATCCAACTTAGTTTGAATTGGTGTATGTTAATGACCCAATGACCCAGTGTCCCAGTGACCCATGGTTTTCTTCATTAGTGTACACAATCATGAAAGTATATCTGGGTGAACCCATGACTGCGCCATGTTGGTTTCAACTCAGGCATGCCCAGAGTACTACCAAATTGCTGACAATGTTCCCCAATAAGCTTTGAATGTAGTTAATAGAACCCATTGTTAGCAAACTAACAAACATTTCAACTTGAGAAGAGCATTAACTTACATATTTTCTGAGCTTTGCTGTTGGCTTGGCCAGTGCAATTTGAAACACAGCTTTTAAACTTGTTTGCTTGCCAACGCCCACTAATTTGCCACTTCAGCACATTTATCAGGTGTAATTTTAAAATATAAAATATAATTTTTTTTTACTAATATATTTAAAAACAACAAACTAATAAAAACCAGAAGCCATCTAAGTGTGGAATCTCGCAAGCCTCTACATACATTCCTACTTTTGCTGTTGTACAGGTTCATCTGTTTGAAGTTTTACTGATCTCATCTGAGTATTTTTCTTAGTATGGTTTGTTCGAATCTTGCTGAAGGCACGATTTGACTATTGATTTTCAAAAATTCCACCAAAAACTCTTCTCCACACACCCACTACCCCACCTACCCTACCTTCACCAACCCTACCCATCCCAGCCCCCTCATACCCCACCCACCTATTTGAACCATGTGCATGCATTTAGAATCCACAGTTCAAATCTGCAGACAATTTTGGAGTTAAACTCTCTTTTTTGTACTGTACAGTATACATGCAATATGCATACATAGAATCCACAGTTGTTCAAATCTGCAGACAATTTTGGGGTTAAACTCTATTTCTCATACTATACAGTGTATATGCAATATACATGTTTAGAATTCCCAGTTGCTCAAATCTGCAGACAATTTTGGGGTTAAACTCTATTTCTCATACTATACAGTGTATATGCAATATACATGTTTAGAATTCCCAGTTGCTCAAATCTGCAGACAATTTTGAGGCTAAACTCTCTTTCTCATACTGTGTGGTATATATTTGTGGTATATATGCTGTATACATATATAGAATCCACAGTTGTTCAAATCTACAGACAATTTTGGGTTTAAACTCTAATATCTTGTACAGAGACCAGAGTCCATGTTCAGTCAACTACTTTATACAGACACTAATTTAGGACATTGCCCATTACCAGTGTCCGCAGATATGGACTTGGTCACTTAACATTGTCCAACAATGTTTCGCTCATTCTCGCATGATATAAAATAAAAGTTACTTTACCGCAAAGGGCACGATTTGACATGCTAAATTGAAATTTCTCAACTCCTCACAAATTTATGCGTAGTATAATTCTACCACTCTGAACAACTATAATAACTAATTAGGAATGTAAAATTCAAAAAAAAATAAATTACAGCAATTCAAAATTCTATCAAATAGAATTTCTCCCACTCACACCAAATTTTATCCCAATTGACCCAGTTCTCTGAATCTCAGAGAGTGTACAGACACACACAAGGTGCAAACTAGAGGAATTGATACCACGATCACACACATACACACACAATATGAAAACGAAATAAGCAAGGCTTGTCAGAATTTGAAGGAAAAGTCCAAGTTAAGTTGTCTCAACCTCAGCTTTTGGGTAGATAGCAGCTGGGGTTGTCCGTGAGCACGCACGCACACACACATGCACACAATTTTTCCTTTTTATATATCTAGATAGAACAGAAAGAGAAAAGAAAGGGAAAGAAAAGATGGGAGTTGGACTGAAGAAAAGAAGAAGGAAAATGGGTAAAATATAAATAATGAAGGTAAATGCAATGTAGAGGAGAAGAAAAGAAACAAGAAAGAAGGGAAGAAAGGAGAGTGGAGCGAGTGGAACAAAAAAAAAAAAAAAAAAGAAAGAAAGCAAACATTTTGGGTGTGGAGGAGGAAAGAAAGAGGGGAAAAGATGAAGAGAAGTGTGTTAATGAAGGGAGAAAAGAAGGAAGGAAGGAAAAAAAGGAAGAAAGAAATAAATAATGTGTGTGATCCGTGATTTAGCGGCTGGTGCTTGCAATTTGTCAATCAACGGCTCCTGGGGATAACGCTTGCACAAATTTGGGTTTATATGCATGCATAGAAAGGATCACAGAGTCAGGGGGTTGCATGCTCAATCAACTACTGTGCTTCTTTCTCATCTTTATTCTTCCACTTTCCCTTAAATTTACTTTATCAACAACCCCCCCCCCCTCCCTCCCAAATGTCCTTGTTGGTTTTTCAACCTTTCATATATTTTTTCTTTCTAGATCTTTCACTTACCTTTTCTTTCTCCCAGGTCTTTGATCCAAGTATTATTCAGGGTGGATTCGATTTGGTTAAAATAAAATTTAGGTTTATCTATATCTTAAATGTGAAGGGGAAAAAAGGCACATGATTACAGCTGAATCTATCTGGTAACACTGGTCTTGAGTCATGAGTTTTTGCATAAAACATCAGTGAATAAAGAAACTTGAATTACATATAATTGGATACTCTCTACTCAGTATGTTTATTCCTATTCAAACCTTTTCCTGTTGTTTGTGAGGCTGAAAGTGCCCTAAATCCTACAGGACAACTCTTGAACATACGCTGGGTCACACTTGTCAACACTACTTTCCTACTAAACCACTATATCAATTATAGCCCATTCATCAGGATAGACACATCCTACACAGTGGATGGGTTTTACCCGCCCCCCAAGGATTGGGTCACCCATCTACATCTCTTCCTGCGGGCATCTCAGGTAAAAACTGACTCCCCCTCCTCCACCTTTTCTATCTACTCTCTATTTTCAATACAAAACTGTATAAAACAAGTAGAAATTGGATCAAATTTCTAAGTGATAGCATATCAATTGATCATTTTTTATTGTACACAAGAACTCAAATAAACTCCTTTTTTTCACCATCTGATTGTGTTTGTAGTAATATGTTCATGTAACATAAATTAACATGAGTGTTCCCAATTGTTATTATTTTGTCACTAAGGTACGAAGGAACATCTTCTAATCACATTCCTGTGGTTTGCCTTGTTTTGTGTTATTATAATTTTTTTAAATCCTAATAACTGTAAAATGGCATTAGTAGACTACCTCTGTCAAAGTAAATGTCCAGCAGTCTAAACACCCTGCCATCACTTCCTGGCATAATCAATTTATGTCCCCAACCTCAACTTGGGAGTGTAAATAAATGACATCAGCTCTGAGCCATTGTAAGCATGTACTGAACAGTTACTGGGCTCTTCAATTAACATCTTTAATTTACTGCACTCTTTCTGTGGTTTGGTTACTCCTGGTGCATAGACTTCCTGTAGAGTATGACAACCTTCTAAAAGGAAAACGAATGTATTTCTGTTACCTGATATAGTCAGGATGCCCATGCACTAAGCAGGCACTATGAGTGGGTGCAAGCAAACTCCTGGAGCCAAGCTAGGAGTTTATAGGACTGACCAAGATTCTCAGCTTATGGGTGTGGGCACCCGAAGTCCCACCTGGACCCTTAGCTGATTGACAAGCCATGTCCATTGAATTTGCACCCCAGAAAATTTCAGGTCCCCATCACAGCTGGGTAGACTGGTGTGGGAAGATGTTGATTGATAGGAAAGTTTTCTGTCAGTGCTGGGTTTGAAGTCACAATCCTGGGGTTGTTAGTCCAAGAGCATAACTACTCAGCCCCCCCCCCCCCCCCCCCCCCACACACACACACACACTATATAACTACAAGACTCGGACAAAACTCAGAAATACTACTCCCAGTTCCATTTCTATAACATACTGTTACAGATAGACAAACACACGCGCGCACATTTCATATATAGATGAGAGTGTAATAAAATTACAATGCAGAATAATGTTACTACCAGGAAATAAAACAACAAGAAACAAATTTAAAATTATAATATCATCATGAATCTAAAGTATGCAGTACACTACACACACGCAGGATTCTACACCCAAACTGTCTATAAATACATGCACATTAACACCTCATGCATAGGTAATATTGTACTAAGGTGGTTTAATGTTATGTTGTGCTGCAAAGGTAGTTCTCTGTTCCTGTGGCAGGACACACCAGTTAGGGGAGGGCTCCTGTGTAGACAACCAGTTGAAATCGTGCACGTCACTCCAGTTATTGGTCATTCTGTCCAGACCACTCAACTGCACACAGTGACATTTAATGATCTCAATAATGATAGTTTAATAATCTAACGTGACAAGCAGTGTAACACAATCTGTGCACAGTCAGGTTAATAAGATTCTCAGTTTATAGATGGAAGGAGATGAGGTGAGTGTGTGTTCGATGTTCAGCAGGAGGGTTGCAGGGACATTGAAGGATACATGGAGTCCTCAAGGGAGAAATATCCAAATATTGGCACCCTTCTCCCCCCCCCCCCCCCAGCCTGAAAACAAATATCTACCTACTATAGTTATCATATAACATTTATAATTTTAAATAGTGGCCTATCATTCATCAGCACAGAGTGCAAACTGATACAGGCAGGCAGGCGTGTCTGTTAGTAA
The DNA here is from genome assembly GCA_963969325.1 of Lycopodina hypogea. NCBI lineage: Eukaryota > Metazoa > Porifera > Demospongiae > Poecilosclerida > Cladorhizidae > Lycopodina > Lycopodina hypogea. The sequence goes on along the minus strand of OZ017793.1, from coordinate 4,364,615 downwards.
TAGATACACACTGGTGCACTATTCAACTGTGTCAGTGCTTCTGAATAATGGCTGCACTACCATTGTGACGACTATACTAGTGCTTTCATGAGCGTGTTTCTTTTTCTTCTTCTTTTTCTATCAATGCTGGAAAATTTTTTTTTTTTTAATACAGGTTCAGTTGTGCTGGAGTAATTACAGGAAGCTGTGTGTGTGTGTGTGTGTGTGTGTGTGTGTGTGTGTGTGTGTGTGTGTGTGTGTGTGTGTGTGTCCTCGCACCACAAAAATTTCTCTTGACTCATCAGGATTACCATTTCCAGTTACCATAAGGCTATTCAATTTTTTTTTTCTTTTTGAGGGGTAAAATAAATACAAACATATATAAACATATACACACTCATTATATTACATAGATACTATCCACCCATCATAAAGCACATCTTACTCTCTAATAGTCGTTATCTAGACTAAGAATATTCCACACTTTACCTCAAAGTGTGCATCAATGTTGGGATACAACCACCCATAGGGAGCAAAGGTCACCTGTCGGCAATCCTCGATGATGGCCATGCTAGTGACGTGGATATAAAAGGAACAGGAGGAGGAGGAGTGGACCCGGAGCTGCTGGCAGGCCACCACCAGCACACACCCACTGCAGTCTTCCATGAAGACTGAGCTGGACACAGGCCCACTCAGAACTCTGCCATCAGGAGTTGAGAGGAGGGGGGGGGGGGGGGGGAAGGAAGAGGAGGGGGGAGGGGGAGGAAGGAAGGGAGGGGGGAAGACAGGAGGATGGTAGGTTGGTGGATACGAATGTAAGGGGAGGAGAGAGGAGAAAGGAGAGAGGAGAAAGGAGAGAGATAGAAGAGGGAGGGTGTGAGGATAAAAAGTGAGTGTGTGAGGGAAATGACCTCAAGAAGAGAAGGGGTGGACAGAGAGTCAGGGGATATAAGATGAAGATATTAGAAGAGCGAGGAACCGGCAAGGACAATGGAGAGATGCCAACCGGAAGGTAGAAGGGATGGATGATTGGTGTGCATGTACTATGGTGCATTTGACCAGGGAATGAAAGTGAACACTGGTCTATACACAGCCAAGGGTTAGGCCATAGCTTCCCTGCCAACAATGTGGACACCTACTACCAACCCTCCAGAGTTGTGCAGCACCAAAGAGATGGAAGAGTCACCCCACCCCAACCAGCCTCCTAAGTTATCCTGCTTGACCTTCACATTGAACTCTTGGTGACCACACCCTTCTAGTTGTTATGTGCTATATACTCCTTCCATATCCACACCAAATTTCAGAGACTTCCTCCCACCAAACTCAAAATCCATCCAAGCACATACCGAGACCCCCCAGATGGTATGTGTAAAATTTGGTCACATTTTTAACCATCAAGTTACCCCTTGAGAATCCAGGTGCCTCCACTTGCCCCCCTCCCCCCTCCCAACCTTGGATAATTTTCTAAATGAAACACTGGTAAGGCAGACATGTGAGCATGGACAAGACACCATCCACCCTCTCTCTCATCCCAAGGCTGAGTCCTGGGTAGGGACATCATCCACTGGATGACTGTCGAACACACCACACACACAGTAATCACATGGGAAATACTCATACACAACACATGAAGCCTTATTAATAACACAGGTGTACAAACACACATACGTACATACGTGCAGTGGCTCAAGTTGGTCAAGTGGATAGTACTGGGAGGGCCCAGGACTCTGACCTCACATTCCTTCAGTCCTGTAAAGTGGAGATCCTGACCACTAACATCATCACACTGCATACACAAACATACAAACAAACACATGTGGCAGGAAACCACATTACAGCCCATCAACCAGACACCGAAACATCACATGCAACATTTCAACAGCATATGCAACAAAGCACACTTTAACCTGCACTGTCCCCCCAGCTGAAGAATACATAATTAATACTAACACCATATCAACCAAAGACAACAGGAAAAAAAAACCCCTGCTCTTACAGTCATTTCTATCTTCTCATACTCCTTGTTGCTAATGACCGAGCTCTTGTCATTGACGAGTCCTTTTCGTCTGCCTGGTTGACTTTTGTAATCAGCTTCAGCTGTGGTCCCTGCAACAGGGAGAGTAGCTTTGGCTTCTTTCTTCCTTGAGGCAAATGCAAACTTTTTCTTGGGAAGGAGTTGGTTTTGCTTCAAGTTTGCGAGCTGGAGCAGATCTGCAACTTGCTATTGAGTAGCAGAATATAATAAGCAATGAGACACCCGTATTGCTAACTGTTGTTGATACTCAAAGTCGGCAGTTGACAATGGTTGCTATGCCATTCTACCTATTGACCAAATCCATTGCAAAAGGCCAAAGTGTCTGGCAGGAGAATCGGTCGGCCATTTGTACAGACTAGCTACTGTGTACAGGAGTAAATGTCTAACGACAGTTGAAATGTGAAAAATGGAGTCAGCAGTTCAATTAAACATGAAAAGTCAAGTTTTTCTTGTTAAAATCATGAAGATCCACATTCATGCAAAGGATATGTTACAACCATGACATGTTACGAAAGAGAGTTGAGGTATATGGGTACATTACAATAATTTTTTTACCTACCTTTTGGGCTATCCTGACATTGTAGGAGCTGAGGAAGAGGGAGGAGTCAGAGATTAACTTTTGGATATCACTACACTGTGAAAACACATTCTCAAAATGGGCTGGTAACTCGTCCTTGGCCAAGCTTTCTGCTAGCTCCAGTGAACAAGAAATGGCTAGAGATAAGAGAACAAAGACGTTTATTTCCATTTGGCACTCACTAACACCGTAAAAAGTTAGAGACATACCATTTTTCTTGGCTTCAACTAGAGAAGTAAAATGTTCTGAGGTCTCCTCCAGTCTTTGCTCTCCTTTCCGTGTAGCTTTCCTTTTTTCTACGGCTTTATAGCGTACCTCTTCTCTCTCCTTTAATCTGGAAGCGAGACTGGTCGAAGAACAGCTGTTGGACATCTTCTAATATTTTGGATCCACACTTTACCACACTATTCATCCCAGCAAATTGGCTTTCTTTACTAACGACCATTAAATGTTCTTGACTTCATAAAATCATCTTTAGTATTATTATTACCCGTGGCACAGGTCTGGGAACACTCTGGATTGGTGGGACAGGGTCAAGCATACAGTCAAGTTTTGCTCAAGATTGGATTTTTAACTAACTGTTCACTGTTTGGAAACACCAAAGTTTATTGTTAAAACTAATTGGTTACAACTAAGTATTTTTACTGTATGGAACCCTGAATACACACCCCACCACCATTCAGTGTTTCTAGACCTGTCACATGACAGGTAATTATTATGTGATATTTCATGTGTAATCTGATCCCATTCTAAAGGACTTCTCTAGAGTGAGTTGTTTTTACAAATCAAATAGGAAGTTCAACAGGACACTAATTACTAGAGATACATTGTAATATTTACTTTAAAAATGGGGCAATACCTCCCATATCTCCCACACCCCCTATGTATAACAAGTACTTATCTAGTATAGATGAATATGCTCTTAAGGCAAAGCAAAGGTCACGATATTAATTGAGTTTTCACAAAATCAATTCAAGACAACATTGACATTCCTGATCACATTATTACTTGAATAGGCTATTCTAAGATTGGATTGCACCACATCCATCATGATGAGACGCAGACAATTGCTATATAGTGAACCAGAATACTAACAACATGAGTTGCATTCAGACCCCCCAATCCCACCCCCACTTCAATAGAAACTTTCACTTTGGCTCATTTTTAGTTACAATAATTTGTGAGATCAAATTCTTCTCACTATTTCTATTTCCTTTGCATGTGCCCTATCAAATAATGCAGTGATCAATGAAACTTTTAGAAAATTCACAGTACATCTGTACATAGCTACACTCATAATTCAACATATGTACACTCACAACAACACAAACAAGATGAATGAAAACAAACATTATACTATATATAGTATAGTACAAGTGTTAAGAACATTGGAGGAAGGCCAGAAGTTCATTTGCCTGTATGAATATGAGTACACAAGAAGGTCAAGGTTATACATGTACAAAATATATCATTAAATCCATAATTTACTAAATAAACTTCTCTGTGTACATATTCTTCTTTATAACTCTAGACAAGGTGGTGCAAATAATATGGAACATTTCATTTGGGCATAATGTGGGCCAGGGAGTACGCTGGGTGAAAAAATGGGGCAGGGTCTGAACACTGAGTTCATTTGGTTCACATAGTCGGTTTCATACATTGAAGGAGTTCACTGGCATTTCAGACACTACCAAAATGTCGGGAGAATATCATTGCCACTAGGCCCAACTAAAGGAAAGGTCTGTGTGCATGCTTCTCTATAACTTGAGGTAAGGTGGTTCAAAATGACATGGGATCTTTTCATGCGGGTACAAGAAAAAAATTGGGTGGGGGGCACTAAAAAAAACAACATGCAAAACAACTAGCAAAAAAAAAAAAAAAAAAAAAAAAAAAAAAAAATTCATCAGTCCATGCACAATTTCAAAAAGGAAGCTACATCACGATGATCCAAGCATTCTCACGCTGATACTAATTTATAAAATGAAGTCTCATACTAGAATGACAAGTTAGTAATAAGAAGAAAGGTTGCATGCACTTTAGAGTAGATAGCAGACCTGTTTGTCATTGCCTGGGCTGACAACATTGGAGAATAATCCGTGGAGGAATCTTTCATCGTGGCCTTGGTGTGTCTGCAAGGTACTGCAAATAGGACAAGCAGCAAATAGAAGTAACACACATTGTTTGGGTTTACAGCAAGGTTTATTCCTACCCAGAGGAATGCATGTCCACATGGATGATATTTCATCCAATACAGTTATCCCTAATGGCATCCACAAACGGTCAATACCCTTGTTTAACAAGTGGAATGAATTACCACAAGGAAGGAAAAAAAACTTTTTGAAGGAAATGATCATCAAATTTACATAACTTACATAATGGAATGTGCTTAGTGTAGTGTATATAATTAAATACAATGAGCTGTTAGGTACAGCCTTTGTACCAAAAATAAAAGAAGACAGGTTCAAAATAGGAGAGATTTAGAGACAGTCAGACAGCTTGTGTACAGTTAATTCTGCTCTTCCAGCTATAACGAGTGGAGTGATAGGGTAGGACTAAGTGGCTGAGAGCAAAAAACTAGAACTACAGCAACTATTACTACTAATTATATCTATGAATGCAAGACTAAGTTCTGAGAATGATTCAACAAAAATGAAATACATTATGAACTTCCCTAGTACGGTAATCCCCTTAAACAAACACATAAATTGGACTGCAATTACTAGTATCCCTCTTCTTTATTCAATGAAATAGAATATTTGAGCTCAAGACAAATGCAATTGATGGTGAAGTTGAGAATTGTTTCTAAAAAATAATTGTCGTACATGTTATGGCAGCACACCTGTTGATGATAAGTTGGAAGCATGAAGCAGCCTCCACTCTCTCCAGCACCAGAGAGAGGCAGGGACCTCCAGTAAGATCCTTCACCTGGGTGTGAGCAGATAGAATAACTACATATTACATAGCACATATCACATTTGCACTAGCTGTATAATCTCAGATGTGGCAATATCCACGAGTGAGTGATATGTGCTATATTTTCACATCCCATCATGGCAGGGGTTAGGGTTGCTTTCAGGAGATAGAGGGTCACTATTAATACAGCTAGGGTTGCTTTCAGGAGATAGAGGGTCACTATTATACAGCTACAACAGACCCCTAGCCCTGTCCCCACCTAGTACTAGCCCTAGCACTAGCCTACAAAGGCAATGAATTATCACGAAGTGTGAGTGACAAGTGTCATATCAAATCACATTAATGCCTTCCTACTAACCAACAGGTATATTAAAAAGGTACTGACAAGTAATGGAAGAATAATGCTGTCTTTGTACTGATAGATCATGTGCTTCAATCTTCCAGTACCTCTCACTGCACAGACCACACACCCCGTCCCACTAAATCATAATCGTTAGATGTCGTTCATCTAAATTATAACTGTTGTCTCTCTCTAAATATATAATTCAAGTAAAACCTGTTTTATGAGATAGCACTGGACACCTAGCAACCTAACCTTGGCATCACATCCCAAAAATGACAGAAATCAAATTTCATCTATTCCTAATCTAGTGCAACTTGCACTGTACAACAACTATATTATGAATCATTCTTAAGTGGTATTTAACTTTAATTCATAATTATATTTTACAAGTTGAGGCAAAAAGAAAGAAAAAAGTCAATACACTGCATTGTGATAAATAGTGCCTTTCCTTCTTAGTTGGTCCTAGTGTTAGCTATACATACATACAAGCTGGACAATATCAACATGGCAGCTGGTTCGAGAGATACCATCTCCTCTTCCATGTATAGGATATCTTACTTCAATGTCTAAAGCCAACATGTCTCCCAGCTTCCTGGCACTGTCATCAGAGAGTGTCACCATCTTCATCCCACAGAAACTAAAGTGTGCTTCATGCAGGATCTCAAGAACACGAATGAACCCCGCAGGTGTGCTGGCTTCCTCCTCCACCGAGCCAACCATGAGGATAGGGAGGAGGAGGATGGCTGTTCTCTCTGCCAGTGGAGAAGAATAGGGAAGAGTAATAGAAACTTTAAGACTCTCTAGACTTTCATCAGAGAGAAGGGTGCCATTGAAGGCATCTGGACACAAGAGTGTGATCTGAATAAGTGAGATAAGAGAATAGTCCAAATCAATTAAGACTAAATTATAAGAAAACAACAAAAATATCCACCCAATGAATGAATAAATTTATTCTCCACCTAATCTGCCATATCTACGTTTACAATAACACATGACCACTGTTAGGCTTGCACTACAGCATCAGACAGAGAAAGGTTCACCTGAAAATGCTAGCATATGTACAAAAATACACGTAAATTGGGGGAGGGGGTAGCATTATGTCTGGGTTTGCTAGGAGGATATAGTATGAAATTTCACTGTACTTAATATTGCCATAAATAAAACCTCTTTTTTAAAGTTCACACATGTATGCCAAACACAATCAGTGATGATTTCATTCCATCTGAACATATTGTTTAACAAAATAACTGGTAAGGTTACACTATGGTGGTGGTTGGGGGGGATATGCATCCCATTCCATCCCTTCAAAATCTTTCAAAATTATAACTTCTTTTTTTTAAAATTATTCTATATAATAAAGTTTTAGAGTGTTTTTAATTTTTTCCCCAGGTTATTTAGATTAATCTGAACTTTTCTTCACTTGCTTGATCTAAGTGGTATTCAGTGAGCTGCTTGTGCGGCTAGCTCTTTACAAGAGTGTCATATCATTGAAGCTTATTTTTCATTAGTTAATTGTCATGTATACTTGAACATAGAGATTAGTGTAAGTAATTGCATTGTGTTTGGGATTGGGTAATTATCTAGCTACATATACGAAATTATTTTATATATTTATCACGAATATATTTCTGGCCCGGGTAACGCTGGGTATATTCTTCTAGTCTAAGTTAATATAAAGAATATTAAAGTACATGTCTAAACCATTCTGTGAATCTGACCCATCCACTAATTGACTTGCCCAACAGTTGCACATCCCTATAATGGGCACCCACCTGCAGACATGCCACCCTCTGCAGATTGGTCAGAACAAAGTGAGCAGACGATGAAAATGACCAACACATCAATTTTTTTTTTTGGTTTTGCAGTGTAAACCATTAAATATTGATTCCCTCTTGTTGATATTGTGGGCGTGGTTTCAGGATGGAGAAAATTGTGAGGACATTTAGAAGACAGAAATATTTTTCAGGTGAATAAATGTGTTCCATCTTATTTAAATCGACAATATATCTATAGATAGGTAATTATTTTTATAAATATATACAGATCGGTCGATTGGTAGACAAGTCAGATGCACCGAAATGTAAAGAGCATATTCACATTACTCGCTATGTACACTTTTGCCCAGCTGCCCACAGTTGTCAATCACTACCAAAACAGCTTTAGACATGTGGTATGTCACATTGCTGTCTGGTGAGGCTATTGAGATATAAGTGCTGTCAATGTGGTGTGTCTGATTGACTTAAACTTGTCAGCGACTTGTTTAACAAGTGTGGAGTAAGTTAGTATCTTACTTGTTATTCCATCAACAGTAATGATGTTATTGGTATCTGAATAGTGTGCACTTGAACCACACTTAAACACATGCACATGAATACACACATTTCAAGATGCATCATCTGCTAATGTCATCGTCTAGTTGTCATCCAACATTTATGGGGATGGAATAAATATGCAGTCAGATCATAGACAGTGAAACAGTTGATACACGTTTGATAGCAGAGTTGAACTGGTACCTCCACTCCTGACAGCTTGAGACTAAATTTGGTGGCCTAATTAGATGGTTTCAGTGACCAAATTAGACAGATATGAAGAAAGGACAATCACACTTTAATTTTATGGCAAAGTGTAATCACAGATGATGCTAGCTCCTCCTTATCGTGAGACTTATGATGTCATATAAAGGAACGTATGTACTATATCCCAATAACCAACCAATAGGTGGAGTGGACCATCCAGGGCACTAACTTGTTGACCATCTGATCATGCTCTGACCAATCAACAATTGTCATGAGTTTGAAAACTTGACTTACACATGTGGTGAGTGTATAAAAAAGGCTGCCTGTTGAGGACCCCTTGGTGCCAGGTGAACCCCAACAACAACACACTGAGAACTCTGAAGGAATGTGAGGGATTTATACAATGCACAAATATTTAGATAGTGCATTAATCAGTGTGGGTTAACTGTGTCATGTATTCCAATTATTACAATGATAAGTGTCAGTAATTGTACTGTGTTCGTGTGACTATCTAGCTATGTATAAGTATTGTGTACCATTGTCAAATCATTCATTACTAATTATCACAGGGCTAAAGACTGGCAGCCTCTACTTAAGGGAGCCAGTTCTGAAGTGGCGGTACTGCAAACACGAAGTTTGAAATAGAGTCTTCTCACGTCAATATTTATACCTAATATCTGTAATTCAGTATTGAGTAGATTATCTGGGTCGGATCAACAACACTGAACAAGTACATATACGAATTCCATTAAAAAAAATGAGAGAAAGTTTTTGGGTGCAGTTTACACACAGTATGTAATAACTAGATAAAATTAGATAATCAGATAGAGTGGGAAAATCTTCCCAGCTATTTAAAATCACTACCAATTCACCACGTTTGCCTTGAAAGAATGGAGTGAAAAATTATTACTGGAATATCCTGGATGGAAAAAAGACTTTGCATGTTTCTTGTGGTAGCAAGTGCTTGCAGCCAGGCCTCTAGTAGACTTTCCAATGAGCATCACCATATTACTGCAACTAGCCCAGCATACTTTACAGTCACCATGAAGAGGCCACTGTACTGATTGCTTTCCATATTGCAAATACCACAGCAGGCAATGTCATTACGAGGGCACCTGACAAGGATAATGTATCTTGCAATAGTGATGATTGACCTGGACCAGCAACACTGAGAGGTCCATGCCACGGCCAACATCATCATGGACGGTGGGAAGTGAAACAGCAGGAGGCACATCAAGTCTTCCCAGAGCACTTCCTGAACATCATGCCTTCACTAGGTGTAACTTTACATTAGTCTTTCATGGGCAAGCACAAGACACTTTTAATTAACTTGACCACGCAATAGAGAAGAGTTGTTGAAAAAATAATTCCTTGCTTGGCCTACAAAATTGGAGCAATGGACGATACCTTTATTTGGAGTGCATACTTGTGAGCAAGGTCGAACAGGTAATTGAAACACAACAATATTAGATATCTCTAATTCTATAACATTAGAGTATATTGCCATGGCTTTAGTTATGTCTATTATCGACACTCAGGATAATCCACTGGTAAACATCAAATGGATGGACTATGCCTTATCGCCACCTTTTCATTGGACCCTGACGGTTGGACAAACATAGCATTATGGACACATGCTGTGACAGCACCTCCTGCGGACAGTCTGGCACCAACCAATTATGGACAGTCTATGAAGACAAATTAGTTGACACAATGATGGACCAGAGCGTGATTCAAATGGGAAAGAATAGAGTGTAGATGGAAATTTCTTGAAAAATAGACAACTATTGAGAGCTTTAAATTGTTTAGAGTCTAGACCAAATAATTGACATTTCCCCCCAGGTAATTATTGTGTACTATACAATGTTACATAAAATGTTCTCCAGTAACTCTCATCAGGTTTAGTAATCAATATGTTCAAATGTAGCTTTGCAATGTCTGGCGGGCACACTTCACTATAAAATACATCTGGCAGTGGCCATTCACGATATCTGGATATATGCATGATCTTTTTCAGTAGGTTTTATCCGGTTAACTCACGAGATGACCTATATCTATTTAGTGGTCATATCAGCAGGTTCTCCTGACCAAACTCACCAAAATATGCTTAGCTGACTTAGACTCCCTTACATGAGCATGCACGTAGACAACTGCTGCATACATGAAGATTGGTTAACTTCCAGCTAGGCTGACTCTCCAGGGCCCTAGTCTATTTATTGGAATAAACACACTGACTTGTATAACTAAATCATAGCACACAACTGCAAATTCTGATATTTCAAAGTGTCTAGTTAGAAGCACACACACACACAGACACTCATGCATTGCACCACACTATATATGATCACATGTAACTCTACTATAACATGCAATACTTCTTAAGTGAACCAACTTTGTAGTCCTTGATAACTGCACTGGTTTTATCAGCCCAAATGCCATCAGGAAAATACAGCTTCATGTCAGATATTGCAGAGTTAAAATCACTAGACCCTGCATTCAGTAACACATACATACATACACTAAACCTCAACAGGATCACTGTGGTTGTGCTGCTCATTGAGACTTACATTTCAACCTCTCTCTGAACCCATCCTTGGCAAACGGCCGGACGATGTGCTCTGTGGCCCACACTGCATTTGCCTTCTCCACACACACAACTACTCCAACTTCACTCAAGGCACACACACCGTCTACCTTGGGCTGAAAATAAGCATACACACACAACGTCAATGCAGTCGCTCAACGTATGGCACAGCATGCACACACTTATAAATTGGTGGGCTGGCCAACAGGTGTGGGTGGTTGTCAACTAAGTGACCACTGTGCAAATACCCTTACCATAGTTACAATATTTTAAACTTAAAGTGGGATAAGGGCAATTTGAAGGATGGAAGCAAATACATAAATACACCACACATACTCACACCTATGCTACACACACCCATCTATTCATGCAAACATGCTAACTCACACTTGTGTTAACAATTGTTTACACACATTCACACTTTGTTCATACACAGACAGACACATCAACACACATCAGTATTCACACCTTTATGCACACACACACACAACACACATTCACTCACACACATACACACAACTTGGGTATGGTTGACACCGTAGAATATTATTACAACTATTTCTTTAATAGCTTCATACATACTTCATCTGTGGATTGGTCCAATACCTCCTCATCCAGCACACTTAGCTCAACCGCTGAAATGCCAGCAAAGTGGAAGCCTGATATGGATAATTTGTGGATAACCTCCAGAGCGTGCGTCATATGAGCAAGAGGCAGCAGTATGACAGAGAACAAATTATCCCTGGGGTGCAGGAATCCATGAAGAATATCTGATTCATGCACCCAAGCATGTGGTATATAAGGAACCATGAGCCAACTGTGAGGGTCACTGTACAGTTCCTTCCCAGAGAAGAACAAGTATGAGAGAAAAACACCTTTTGAGAGAGTTTGTGAAACAATGTACTGGAGACTTTGTTCCAGAGTTTGGGGAGAGCTTTGCAAGCCGTTGATACAACACTGAACACTCCTCTGACAATACACTCCCCTGAAGATGAGGAGTATGGCAGGCTTATCTGTCAGTAGCTGGACTGCCTGCGAGTAGTCGTGATCACTGGAATCAAGAGGACAGAGTTTTTTGGAATGGAATCGTGACAGGTGCGGAATGATTCGCATCCCTACAAGTTCGGGTTTTCCATAATCACATGCGGGTCTTTCCTCACTCACAAGTAGTGGCTGCGAGGTAAGGGATCTCTGCAACTGTTGTTGCTGGTCAAGTTCGTGTGGTGGTGGAGGATTAATACGAAACATACTGTTGAGAAAAGTGACCCCAGACATCAGGCTCTTTGGGCCAGGAAGTGCCACAAAACAGAGCTCTTCTCGACACCCTCGACTTTCAACTGCCTGATCCTCAATTTTCTCAATTGACACCTGATCTACCTGAAATATAGGAGGAGTAGAAAACAATCCAAATAACTTCAGCTTGTCTTCTGCGTACGGTCCTAGATGAACCAAAGTATAAGGGCTATCAAGACAGTTGACATTTATCTCAATGTGGGAGTTGTCTCTCACAAGAGATCTCAGGTTGGTTGTTATCAAGTTTTTGAGGGCATTGTAGTAGACTTCTGAGCTTTCCCGGCCGATGATAAAGATACCAGAAGGGAGAGGAGGGAGGAGTTGTTTCACTGGTGCACTTGAGAGAGGGTTGGAAGACTCAGAGAGAAGCAGAGGAGATGGTGGGGTAGAGGATGGAGCGTAATGAGTCAGGAACTCACCTTCAATTCCTACAGCTGCAGCTCTTTTTGCATTCAACCGGATCCTTCTTGCACCAAAGATGTCAAACCCCAGCTGGTTGCATGAAGCCAGAATACTCCCGTAGCAAGAGGGTGGGACGTTGGGAGACACAGTCAACAGTGACTTAGTGTAGGTATGAACTGTTAAGCGTGGAAGGTTCGAAATGAGGGGAGGAAAGCTTAATTCAGTGAAGGGCGAGGAAACGCTATCCTCCGATTCACTCTGGGTCTCAGAAAAGCGGACTCGCTGTCTTTTCCTCCGCTCGGATTTTGTGTAAGGATCAGTCATTCCAAATACACTGCACGTCTTCAGACATGCTCTGCCACCAAACCACTCGGCCAGAGCAGCCGAGGACCAGTTTGCAGTCGTTAGTGTGCATAGTCGATTGGATCCAAACTTCACTGTGAGCGAGAAAGAGTCAATGACCTTGGAAAATGTTTCATCCTGTGATCCCATCACATCTTTCCAACAGAGTATGGCGTTGGGGCCACGCAGGGCCACAGCCAATGTCATGGAGAGATGAGCAGAAGAAGTAGCCTTCCTAGGAATTGTGTCATACAACAGAGAACCTTCCGTTTTTCCATAAATAGTTCTGATGCCAGCAATGTTAAGACCATTCAAGAAAACCTTTTGAAAAATGGAGAGCACAAGTGTTGGGTCAGTGAGTGAGGTACAATTCAGAGTGAACACGGTGGTGGTGGGTGTGTTCTGGGTCACTAGAGATTCTAAGCTTGGCAAGCAGGAAGGAAGGTAACTGCTGCACCAGTAGAAGCTGATTGGAGCAGTGAGCGGGAAAGTGTCGTCCTGGAAGGTGAGAAAAGTGTGGAGTGGCAGCCGGAGAAGATCGGGGAGGGAAGATAGCAGTTTGGTGGCAAATGTCGATTCATGAAGAATGAGAGGCTCTAATGCCTTTTTAAGATTGGTGTCAATCAGAAATGCTTCAACAGTTTTAAAGAAAACATTGCCTGCTACTGAAATGGACTCTGCAATTCTATTGCTTCTTTCCTGTATGGCAACAAAAATGGATGGATTGCCATGCAAAAAAGTTAACTGCACACTTGCTATCTTGAAGGGAAAAGTTCCAAAAATTGGTGGCTTTAGGTATTCATTTCTGTCCTGCTCTGTCATCGGAGAGCTGCTGAAGTAATCCTCAGATGCCTGAACAGTCAACCAGGTTAGGAGAAGACAATGTAGGGCGACTTGAGCATCCATTGAAATCTTCTCAGCCAAAGAAGAAGGTAAAGCAGCCAGCCCATGTCCATTTAATGGGAAGACAAGTAAGCCAGTTGATTGGCCAGAGAGAACATTGTCCACAAGATGACTGCCAAACGAAACATCCTAAAAAAAGAAAGTGTAAAATCAAGGACTATGTAGTGGTATTGACTTCAATCATTAGGTAATGCTCCACCCCATCAACTGATATTCAAGCACACCTAACACAAACCACCTCTCCTATGTATTCCCATACAACTTCAACACACAGAGCACATGAGATATCTTACAGCACTTACAATAAATTACTAATGAACATAACCAAAAAACAAGTCTAGACAAAGACTCCTTTGACTTCTTGCATGAGTTGGCATTACACAATATACAACATTTATATGTGTTATACACAGCACTACGTGTTAGATACCATGTTTTCACACCTTGCTACATATTCATTTCACACTACATATATATATGTCAGATGGTGACCTTTGTATCTTCCTTTAGAATCTAGGAAGGAAAATATGACCCAGCAAGGGAACCAACTATGATTAGTACATGTATAAACCCACCTCGTGGAAAATGGGGTCTGTCCCAGGAGTTTCAAAGTAAGCTGGCGGTTTCTTGGAGAGAATTCTCTTCTTTAATTCTTCTTTTATTTCCTCAGTGTTCCTGCGAAGGTTCTTTTCCTCCTTGAAAGAGTTAGTCCAAACACTGCCTGCAAGTTGAGAGGTGGAGGACTTTGCCGTTGCAATCAGAGAGTCAGAGCTGGTGGAGTTGAGAGAGTGTTCCTCGTCGCTGCTGGTGTTGAAACTGTCGCTCCTGATCCTCTGCAGTATGTAGGCTCTCCGCTTCTTAGAGGCTTGAGACCTCCTTGCACTGTGAACTGAAGGCTGAGGGTGATCCTTATTCGACGATTTTGTGGACTTCCTCCCTTTCTTTTTAGACTTCTTGCCCTTGAGGAGCTCACCATTTTTTGAAAGACATTTCTCTTCAGTAAACTCCTTTGGTTCCTCGTTACTGCCACTGTGGCCAGGGTACTCTGAGCTGGGAGCTTCAGCATCTGAGTGGCTAGAGGATTTGTTGAAGGATGCAGTGGAGTGAGGAGTGTCTTTGTGAATCTGATGGAGGGTGCTGGTGGAGGAGGTGGAGGGAGGAGGGGAAGTGAGGTTTCGTGGAGGAGGATGTGTCCTCTTCATTTCCCTCCGCTGGGACTGCCAGGAGTAGGGAGCGTCTTCAGCGCTGTCAGAGTCAAGCCTGCAGCAACATGCACACTACAATGACTGCAACAAGGGGGGGGGGGGGGGGGGGGGGATCAAAACTATCACATGCACATTAAGTATTTAGGTCAGTGGTTCAAAATAAGACCAGATGACTTGAGATGATATCACCCAAGACTCTTTTCACCTGTTCCCTTTTTTCACATAGTCCATTTCCAATAGCCAAAATCAGCAAATTCTTGCATAATATTTCAAATTTGGATTAAAGTAGTTCTTTAACAGGCAAGCATACAACAGATATATAGTCTAATGATGATGCACATGGAATAATTGTATTAATTTATTAAATATGTTCCTAATATTAAACAGGTGGACAAAACATCAACAAGCATTGAAACACATCCTTGGAAAATTATTAAAGACCTACTGATTCCTTTTTTTGGTGGGAATCACTGGGGAGTGATTCAGCTGTGTCTGAGAAAGAGCTGAAGGAAAAATATCTTGAGGGTGTCAGTTTTTCTTCCAGAGGAAAATTAGACTCCATTTCCTAACAGAAATAGCACCAAAGTTTTGGCCACTGAATTGTTGTTTATGAGGACCTAGATTGTTACCATTGATGCCTCTAACTTGGGACCCCTTCATAATGCATTGGGGGTCAAAAAAAGTATTCTTTCATTTTTGAAAGAACATATCTGCTATTCCAAACAACAACAAAAATAACAATAATGATGTTGATATAAGATTTCCAGCTCTAGGAAGTCAGCAACTGGCACTATACCACACACCAGGTCATGGTCAGTGGTCATTTGGGGACTTAAATAATGACCATATTCTTGGGACCCAGAGTACATTCTTTTTCCAAATTAAGATACCATTTCTTCCAGCTGAAATTACTGTGAAATTAAATCAGTGAACCACATGCACCAGGAAGCAAACTAAACACTGGACACAAGCCCATACAAAGCTTAGCCCACATTTCTTCAACAGGAGAATGAGGGTGGTTTTAGAAAACCTGCACCACCCCTGCAGTGGCTCCAGACCACTCTAAATGGGCAAATACAAGATGTTATCTGTCTTCGTGGTGAAACAGCTGTTAGCCGGCTTTTCAAGTAGGAACAAGTTTTTCATTTTTGCAATTTATAATATTGGCATTTCAAGATTAATATAATAAATATACCATCTTCATACCCAAACAGAAACAGTTAGGACAGTTGAAGGGTTGGTTATTATAATTTTTTCATAAAAAAAAACAACAACTGACAACAAACAACCTTGCACCTCTTCCATTCATAGCAGCTTTATTGCTATGCCATAGTGGCTAAAAAGTACTCAGGGTAGAATGTGACCAATCAATAAAGGAATTATTACTGTATCAGTAATGTAAGATACCTTCTGTCAACAACCAATGGTAGGGGTGAGAGACCACCTGAAGCCACCTCTGTGTTGGATCTTTGTTTTTGTTTGTCCTTCTAGATGCATTAATGTTGATTGAATAGTTGCCTAGCAACTCAAAATTTAATACTTGTATGTCAATTTTTCGGTACATTAGTGGGCAGGGCTGCAAGTTCCTGAGAATTCGGAGTCTTTGATATGATTACTGCTGCCTCCTGCTCTTGAAATTCTCATGGCTTAGAGTCATTTTCTTCTTGTGGCCGCTAATACCATTAACCATCCTGGAATTGGCGATGATCAAGATGTTGTCTTGTCAGGCCAGAATATGAACACAAACATGGAGACTAATGGGTTTGAGAGGTTTACCAGACAATTAGAGATTTCTCCCCCTATTGTGTGTACTGGAAACACCACCAAGGACTTCCATGTATACTACACATCCACTTTCTCCCCTCCTAGTTCAGCATCTGCCACAGAGCTGTGCTCTGAGCTGGTGGGCAAACCTGGTGTCATGGAATCCAGACTATCAAAGCGCTTCAGAGTTTACATGACCCTTCGATTGCTGTTTGAATTTTTGTTTTATGGACACAAGAAAGTTATACTGGAGTGAAAGAACACCATCTTGATAATCTAGAAATAAATAATCATTGTTTGCCTAGTAGTATTGTATAACAGTTCATAATTATATTATTGATGTTTGTAAATATAAGAGATTCTGGAACATTTGCAGTAAGAAAATGAATAAATAGAACATCTGTTGACAGACTATCAGAGATCATATCCACTCTTATTTAGTACTATTTGTTAACAGAGGGAGGCATCCCAAGTGATTAACATTGTTCCTCCTTAACATTATTTCTCCCTCTCTTTCCTTATTTTATAGTTGTTTATTTTTGGTGTATGGTATGCAGGGGTTGGAATAGTCTGTAGTGGCCGACCCTTTATGAAATAGCTATGCTGGAGAAAGATCTAGGGGCATAGCTATACTAAAGTTGCTCTGCTGCTTCAATTGGGGCATCGGTCAATTTAGTGTAGAAATTAACCACAGGTTCCAATCTCGGCTATATTTCAGACAGCTATTCCAGCATTCCAGCAGATCAACTTTGATATTGCCATGTCCCCAGACCCTTTCCATTGGTAAAGGGCCTGGCTATGCCAGACTAGGGTTGTAAATGGTTAAATTTCTTGGTTTCATCCTCCCTGACACCACTCCTAAGCATGTTTTCCCGCCAAAAAAAATTTCTCAAGGTGGCGAGCAGATTATGTCTGCCACCTGAGAGGAAGTATTGAGTTCCATTTCTTAAGCTATTAACCTATTACATTGCAACCACTTCTGCATGGATGAAATAATTTAGTTAACTCACACCATTATTTCTTAAGCTATTAACCTATTACATTGCAACCACTTCTGCATGGATGAAATAATTTAGTTAACTCACACCATTATTTCTTAAGCTATTAACCAATTACATTGCAACCACTTCTGCATGGATAAAATAATTTAGTTAACTCACACCATTATTTCTTAAGCTATTAACCTATTACATTGCAACCACTTCTGCATGGATGAAATAATTTAGTTAACTCACACCATTATTTCTTAAGCTATTAACCTATTACATTGCAACCACTTCTGCATGGATAAAATAATTTAGTTAACTCACACCATTATTTCTTAAGCTATTAACCTATTACATTGCAACCACTTCTGCATGGATAAAATAATTTAGTTAACTCACACCATTATTTCTTAAGCTATTAACCAATTACATTGCAACCACTTCTGCATGGATGAAATAATTTAGTTAACTCACACCATTATTTCTTAAGCTATTAACCTATTACATTGCAACCACTTCTGCATGGATAAAATAATTTAGTTAACTCACACCATTATTTTCAACAACAATAAAGAAGAGATGGAAATGGATCCAAGCACATTTTGTAAAAGGTCTGATTTTTTGGACTGACAGTTCTGCAGTTACCTAATAGTTGCATTCCATTCCTAATAAGTAATCACACATGCTAAGAAATTAGGCTAAGATTTAACTCATCTATTATATATATTTTGGATCATAAGTATGATTATCTAGGATAGTTTGGCGTAGCTCAACCCCTTACCAAATCACTAGGCTGGGATAGGATCTGGGGACATGGCTATACAAAAGTTGCTCTGCTGCCTCATATGGGGCAGCGGTTAATTACGTGTAGAAATTAACCACAAATTCCAATCTAGGCTATATTACTAATAGCCACTTCTACATTCCAGCAGAGCCACTTTGGTATTGCCATGTCCCTATATCCTTCACACCGGTAAAGGGTCTGGCTATGACAGACTATGTCTAGGCATCATGTCCAAACCCTTGGACAAAAAATGACAAAATTTGGCATGAGGTCTCCAAGTAACCGGGTGAGTGCTACTAACCATATATGGATGTGGTAATGGGTGTGGTTTTTCATAGCCACACTCATACAAAGTTGTCTTGGCTACCAAAGCCAATTAAATGACAAATCGGGCTGAAATTTGGATTGTGGTTTCCAAGTATCTGGCTTAGCATTATTAACTACATATGGGCATGGTTTGACCCTAGCCACACCCATAGGAAGTTGTTTGTCTACCAAAACCTAATCAAAGGAACAATCAGGCTGAAATTTGGCACATGGTTTCCAAGTAACAGGGTGAGCATTATTAACTACATGCAGGT
The DNA here is from genome assembly GCA_963969325.1 of Lycopodina hypogea. Classification (NCBI taxonomy): domain Eukaryota; kingdom Metazoa; phylum Porifera; class Demospongiae; order Poecilosclerida; family Cladorhizidae; genus Lycopodina; species Lycopodina hypogea. The sequence continues at coordinate 4,345,408 of OZ017793.1, read as the reverse complement.
GTGACAATAGGTGTGGTTTTTTTTCATAGCCACACCCACTGGAAGTTATATTGCCCACCAAAAGCTAATTGAAGGACCAACCAAGCCAAAATTAGGCATGTGGTTTCCAAGTACCTGGGCAAGGATTATTAATGCATATGGGTGTGGTTTGACCATAGCCTCACCCACAGGAAGTTGTTTTGGCTATCAAAAGCTAATCAAAGAACCAACAAGGCTAAAATTTAGTATGTAGTTACCAAGTAATTGGGTGAGCATTATTAAGCACGGAATGTAGATTTGTCATAGCCACACCCACAGAAAGTTATTTTGGCTATCCAAAGCTAATCAAAGAACTAACCAGGCTGAAATATGGAATGTGGTTTCCAAGTAACTGTGTTAGCATTATTAAACACATGTGGGTATGACAGTGGGTGTAGTTTGTTCACAGCCACATTCACAGGAAGTTGTTTTGGCCACCAAAAGCTAATCAAAAGACCAACCAGGCCGAAATTTGAGTGGCTCTTATAATGTTTCATGTTGACATTGGCCAGGCAACGCCGGACATATGCTGCTAGCTTACTATAAGCAATAAAAGAAATGCAGGAGAGAAGTACGAAACCCTGTCTATTGCATCAACATTTCCTGTATTACTTTAGTAGACAAGTTATGTTATGTACTTTCTCTGCCCTAGTTCCATCACTGATAAATGAGGAGAAAAAAAAAATTGACAACAGCCTTCACTTACGGTTACTGGCTTGTTTCAGAGTTTTGATACTAAATTTTAAAAAGAGTTCCATTAACTGGGGAAACAGTTCACACAATATATGGTTGGCAACTCAATATCTGATCATTTATATTCAGGAGGTGAAAACAAACCAAAAAATGTGACGATGATTTAGCTACAAAATGAAACTACTTGTGATGGTTCCATTTATCACAGCTACCAAAATAATATACAGAATAAACGTTATGGTATAAAATTACTATACTTGAGTTGGACAAAACAGTTCTGGAAACAAGTTGTAATTACCCTTACCTTCAGTAGATTAAAAAATATCCTATGAAATATCCATTTTGTGTTTTGTTCCTGTACTAAATGAAGGCATGAAGGGATAGAACAGAATTAATATAGCAAAGACGCAGGTTGGCTGCCCAGAAGCATAAATTTCATGCTTTTATGGAAAGAACAGTTAGTCTTGCACAAGGTAAACCACCAGGACAGGGAGAGGGAGTCCCAGCTATTTCTATAGCTTAAAAAAATAGCTGAAGTTGAGTTTTCCTGGTAGAGGTGGGCAAAATTTGGGAGAAATATGCCTCAAATCACACACTTTGAATTTAATATATTAACTGAATGGAGAACAAGAAATGCATTGCTAATCTCTTTTATCTATGGTTTGCACAGGTTCTGGATGGAAAGAATTTTGATAGTTTCGGTGTAGAATTCGTTTTGTTGGTGTGTTTCAATTTGAAGAATATCAAAACATGATTGAATATTCATTAAATGTGGGAGGAACTGAATGGATGATCATTATTTTTGTTGCACTTGTTTTGATTTTGGGAAAAGGCAAACTCCCAGGAGTAGCAAGAAGAATGGGAAAGGCAGTTAATGAATACAACAAAGCTAAAAATGAAATTCAGGGACAGATAAAAGAAGCAACAGAAGAGACACCAAAAATTTCAGGGCCTGTGGAAACAGAACGAGAAAAATTAGAGATGATTGCAAAATCAGCAGGAGTAAAAATTGAAGGGAAAACAGATGATGAATTAAGAGAAGATATTGCATTGAAGATGGGTCAAAAAAGAACAGATGAATCAGAAAAAAAAGAATAAGCTATTTTGATTTTTTGATTCGATAAGTATCAGTATCAAGTCGCTTTTTGGCAAATTTGTAATAATCAGGCACTATTTCAAAACCAAGATATTTTCTCTTTAGGGATTTACTAACTACTGCTACTTGGCCAGAACCAATGAATGGATCAAATACAACGTCTTTCTTTTCACTAGAATATTCTAATAATTTTTTTATTATTTCAGATGGAAGTTTTGTCGGAGTTTTTTCATCGCCAGTCCAATATTCTCTTTTGATATCCCAGACATCTTCTTTGTCTTTATAATGAAGACTGCGCCCATCTTTTGTTTTTTCATCTTTGTTAAATCTTAAAAATGGAAAAAACTTTCGTTTCTTATCATCTTTGCAAACATAAAGACAGTGATAGTGTGAAGTTACAAATTTTCTTTTTGTAACTACTCCAAATTGATATTTCCAGATTATGTGATTGACAGTAATAAAACCAACATCATCTAAAGCACGTAAAATATCTTTGAGATTATTCCATCCTGAAAAAATATACATGCTTCCTGAATCCTTGAGAATTCGAAATACTTCACTCATCCAAGCAAATGTGAAATCATAATAATCCTCAGGCTTGATTTCATTATATCCAGATAGAACTCTTGATGAAGTTCGGTTGTAATTTGCTTTTTTTGCCTTAAAATTTATGGCAAAGGGTGGATCAGTAATTACAAGATCAATTTTGTTTTTAGGAATTAATTTCATTCCTTCAATACAGTTTTTATTGTAAATTTTGTTTAATTCTATTTTTTTCATTTTTAAATTCAAGACTCTGTTCTAGCTTAATAATGTCATGGGTCAAATAACCCACCAAACAATAAATCAGTAATCATTTCTCATCAAATAGATCTTGAAATTTTCATGTCCTAAATGTAAGTCAAAAATTGAAATTCAAAAGACATTTAATAAAAAAATGCATGTTTCTTGTGAAAAATGTGGAATTGAAGATCTGTTAGAGTTCTCAAAAAATGTAGATGGGGTATTTTTGGAATTTCTATCCAGATTTGATAAAGGATTGGTCACAGAAAAGGGGTTATCTGAAGGTCTCAAAGACGAGGGGATTGTTAGGGGAGAAAATGAAATCAAGGAGATGATTGGAGAAAACAATCCAGATAAAATCACAGAAGAAATAATATATTCAAAAAAAGATTACATTTCACAATACAAGGTTTTGAGTAATCCTGAGCCTAAAATGGGCTGTAAAGTAGAAGATTTGGGACTAGATGAGTCAATTACATTACATCTTAAAGATTTAGGAATTGAACAATTTTATAAATTTCAAGAAGAGGCAATTGAAGAAATTACATTTGGAGAAAATGTTGTAATTGAAGCGCCCACTGCTTCTGGAAAAACTGAAGCATTTTTGATTCCGGTGATCCAAAGAATAAAAAAAGATGCAAGTAATGGAAATGTTTTTGCAATTTTTGTATATCCAACTAAAGCATTATCTCGTGATCAATATCCAAAAATCCAAAAGTTTGCAGAAAAAATTGGAGTTAAAGTGAAGGTCTTTGATGGGGATACCAAATTAGATGAGAGAAGAGAAATCATCGATAATCCACCACAAATTCTAATTACAAATTTTGATGTATTGCATTATCACATGTGGCATCAAACAAAATTTTCATCATTATTGTCATCAACTAAAATTCTTGTAATAGACGAAGCTCATGTGTATTCAGGAATTTTTGGAACAAATGTTCATTATATCATTAAAAGGCTAAAGAGAATTTGCACCAATAAATTACAATTTGTGACAGCATCTGCCACTCTTGATGATGCAAAGGAATTTTGTCAAAAATTACTTGGAGAAAAAATGCAAAAAATTCAAGGTTCAGGTAAAAAAGGCAAAACAGATTTTGCTATGCTATTTCCATCACTTAGAACACAAAGAGCTCTAATGGTGGAGTTGACAAAAAAACTAACTCAAAAAAATCATAAAACAATGGTGTTTAGTAATTCACATCTAAATTCAGAGTTACTAGCAATTCAAGCAAAAAAACAAAAAGTAAACATCAAAGTTCATCGGGCCGGATTAATGGCAAATTATAGAACATCAGTTGAAAGACAATTCAAAGAAGGCAATTTACAGGCAATTTCATGTACTCCCACGCTTGAATTAGGCATAGATGTTGGTAATGTTGACTGTGTCATATCATCTATAATACCAGTCAATAGACTAATTCAAAGAATTGGTAGAGCTGCTAGAAAAGGTCAGAGAGGATATGCATTTCTAGCATTAGGAAATGATCCCATATCACAATATTACAAGAATCATCCTGATGATTATTTCGAAGATATTGAGAAAGCATACATTGATCCTAAAAATCCATTTGTAGAAGAATTTCAAATATTAGCAATGGCATGTGACAGACCAATTTCAAAACATGAGTTAAAAGAACATCAAGAAGTAATTGAACATCATGTTATTAATGAAAATCTAAAAGAATTCAATAATAGGATCATTCCAAATTTTGACAAAATCAATTCTATGTTAAGCGAATATAGTATTAGAGGAATTGGAAATTCAATTGATATTTTCTTGGATGGAAAAAAAGTTGGAGATAGAGTATTGCCAATTGCATTAGAAGAATTACACAAAGATGCAATCTATTTTTTAGCAGGTATTCGTTACAAGGTAAAAGAATTTGATTATCCAAAAAACAATTATGTTAAATTGGAAAGAATCCCAAGAGATTATCCATATTATACAAAATCACTTACAGAAGAATGGCCAACAATTGAAACAGTTTATGAAAGAAGAAAAGCAAATGGTATTGAAATTGCATTTTGCAAATTACATATAGAAAAAAAGGTATATGGTTATGTCAATATAGAATTAGGGCAAGAGATTACACAGGGAGAAAAAGTTCAACTAGATACTCCACTGGAATATGATTTTGTCACCAAAGGAATTGTATTTCATGCACCAAGACCACTAAAAGTGATGAAAAAGTCTGAAGACGAAGAATATACTGAAGCTAGTGGATACCATGCAACAGAACATGTCGTAATTGAAGGAAGCAATATGATTACAGGAGGAGTTTCTCAAGATTTAGGAGGTATTTCATTAGGTACATCAGGCTTGATTTTCATTTATGATGGAGCAATTGGGGGCAGTGGTGCAAGCAAAGCCCTCTATGACAGATTTGAAAAAGCACTAGAAAGAAGTATGTTCATAGTAAAAGAATGTCCATGCAAAAATGAATCAGGATGCCCAAGATGTACGTTCTCATATAGATGTGGGAATAACAACGAATATCTCCACAAATATTCGGCATTAGAAATTCTTGAGAGAATCAATGATGGAGAAAAAACAGAATTGATTGATCCTGCTGAGGGAGACAAACCGCTAGTATAATTAATCAAAATGGGATAAATATAACAAGAATTTAGAACTATTATGGAAAAAATAGCTCTTGTTACAGGCAGTTCATCAGGTATTGGATTAGAAACTGCATTGTCATTAGCAAGAGACAGATATCATACATTTGCAAGTATGCGAAATCTTGGAAAAGCAGGAGAGTTAGAACATGCTGCAAAAAAAAATAACCTTCCAATTGAAATTATAGAGTTAGATGTAGATAAGGAAGAATCAATCATATCTGCAATCAAAAAAGTTATTGCAAAAGATGGAAGATTAGATGTGCTAGTTAACAATGCAGGATATGGCCAATTTGGATGTACAGAAGATGTATCAGTTGAAGATTTTAGAAAAC
>OZ017793.1:4118305-4339658 GCA_963969325.1 Lycopodina hypogea | reverse complement strand
GGGTCTCCCATGAGCAACCTAAAAAAATATATATTCCCATTTTAATTCTCATTTTCATATAAAGAATAGAGTTTGTTAAAACTATAGGACATTGGTGAGGGATAAAGGGAACTTTTTCCATATGGCAGTTCTGTTTACTTGCTTTGCATATATTTTAACTCGGCAAACATAAAGTTAACTTACCTACTTTACGCGCAGCCAAGAAATATCACCATATTGTCATTATTGCTGCTTGTGTGCGTGTTATTTGTTCATGTGCCTGTTATTTGTATATCCGGCAAGCTAGTCAAGTGAAGGCAGGTATTGAACCCTCTCATGATCCACAGACACCTAATAAGTGCAGAATTAGTGCTATATAACATTCTTGCTTCCTTCACACTCCAAAGAAGAAGACCTATTCTCACCTAGACACAATTGCTTGTGGCACACTTGTCCAATCTTTCGGTTCATATGACCCACCTCTAAATATTGAGATGAACTAACTACACCACCTCAGCCATCATTCTGCAAGTAGCTCCACACCAATCAATTAGACAGGACACACACAGATATGCACCAGAAGACCAAGGTTAGCTCAGTAACTACAATTGTTATGCTTATTTTAAACAAGTATGTATGTGCATAAGCGTGTGTGTGTGTGTGTGTGTGTGTGTGTGTGTGTGTGTGTGTGTGTGTGTGTGTGTGTGTGTGTGTGTGTGTGTGTGTGTGTGTGTGTGCAGTCTATAAGATGTAGTGGAAGATAATGGAGGGGGGGGGGGGGGGGGGAAGAAACAAAAATTGTTGGCAGGTGCACACCGTGACCACTTCTCTATATATTAATAGAAAACATCAGAAAAATGCCCATTCTGGAATACAAACAGATTGGTAAAGCTAATTCCCAGATGGGCCAGATTCTCAGGTTTGGAATATACTCAGTGCAAGTGTAATGGTGAGTTAGAGCAACCAGATCACCTCTCATTGTGCACATGAGGTCCAGTCCAGTCCCTCCCTCTCTGTGCAGGGACGGCGTGTGCACTGTGAGGCCTCAGGTCCATGCCCATGATGGCCTCAGCACTCTCACCCCCACCACGACCTAGCAGCACATGTGCAGTACACAATGACATAGGGAGAAGATAGAGTGTGATGAGAGTGTCACATGTAGTTACCATGTTGATGGAACACACTTACGCCATTAAACAGATAAATTAGCAGCAGAATATCGAATGGGCATAAACCTAACAAGTTTATCATACACATGTGCTTGTTGAAGATGTCAAATATGGCAGAAAAACCCGCTCAGAAAATCAGCCTTTGCTAGCATCAGGTCAGCCATGGCGGCCAGCATCAGGTCAGCCATGGCGGCCAGCATCAGGTCAGCCATGGCGGCCAGCATCAGGTCAGCCAGCATCAGGTCAGCCATGGCAGCCAGCATCAGGTCAGCCATGGCGGCCAGCATCAGGTCAGCCATGGCGGCCAGCATCAGGTCAGCCATGGCGGCCAGCATCAGGTCAGCCATGGCAGCCAGCATCAGGTCAGCCATGGCGGCCAGCATCAGGTCAGCCATGGCCAGCATCAGGTCAGCCATGGCGGCCAGCATCAGGTCAGCCAGCATCAGGTCAGCCATGGCAGCCAGCATCAGGTCAGCCATGGCGGCCAGCATCAGGTCAGCCAGCATCAGGTCAGCCATGGCAGCCAGCATCAGGTCAGCCATGGCAGCCAGCATCAGGTCAGCCATGGCAGCCAGCATCAGGTCAGCCATGGCGGCCAGCATCAGGTCAGCCATGGCGGCCAGCATCAGGTCAGCCATGGCAGCCAGCATCAGGTCAGCCATGGCGGCCAGCATCAGGTCAGCCATGGCCAGCATCAGGTCAGCCATGGCGGCCAGCATCAGGTCAGCCAGCATCAGGTCAGCCATGGCAGCCAGCATCAGGTCAGCCATGGCGGCCAGCATCAGGTCAGCCATGGAGGCCAGCATCAGGTCAGCCATGGCGGCCAGCATCAGGTCAGCCATGGCAGCCAGCATCAGGTCAGCCATGGCGGCCAGCATCAGGTCAGCCATGGCCAGCATCAGGTCAGCCATGGCGGCCAGCATCAGGTCAGCCAGCATCAGGTCAGCCATGGCAGCCAGCATCAGGTCAGCCATGGCGGCCAGCATCAGGTCAGCCATGGCGGCCAGCATCAGGTCAGCCAGCATCAGGTCAGCCATGGCAGCCAGCATCAGGTCAGCCATGGCAGCCAGCATCAGGTCAGCCATGGCAGCCAGCATCAGGTCAGCCATGGCGGCCAGCATCAGGTCAGCCATGGCGGCCAGCATCAGGTCAGCCATGGCAGCCAGCATCAGGTCAGCCATGGCGGCCAGCATCAGGTCAGCCATGGCCAGCATCAGGTCAGCCATGGCGGCCAGCATCAGGTCAGCCAGCATCAGGTCAGCCATGGCAGCCAGCATCAGGTCAGCCATGGCGGCCAGCATCAGGTCAGCCATGGCCAGCATCAGGTCAGCCATGGCGGCCAGCATCAGGTCAGCCAGCATCAGGTCAGCCAGCATCAGGTCAGCCATGGCAGCCAGCATCAGGTCAGCCATGGCGGCCAGCATCAGGTCAGCCATGGCCAGCATCAGGTCAACCACAACCCTTTGCAGCTTAGAGATAAGTAATGGCTGCCTACCTACTCTGAAACTGAGAGCTATAATGAGACTTGTAGGTCAAGGATGGACTCCGATAACAACACCAACTTTTCAAAGAGATCATATTAGAATTCATAAACAGAGAAAATAGTACAAAATGTGACTATTAGGTTCATCACCTCATCACATCACACTGGCTCAAATGCTGCTTCTTCTGGTCATCATGTTGAACTGTGGAAGTTCTGTTACACAGGTGGAATTAATTATGCATGTCCAAGTACACCGTTTCTTAACTGCCTAAAGTATAAATTAATTCTTTCTCTATAACAATTCCATGCAGCTATGAAACTGAGAGCTATAATGAGACTTGTAGGCGCATACACACCATCAAATATAGTGCAAGATAATGGTATAAAAATTATTATCTTTGCCTTATATGCTTTTATTAAATGACAAGTATACAGAGTTCATTCTAGGTACATTATCACTTAGAAGATGCACATCCGGATTTTATTTAGTCCTAATGATTTACTACCCTTGGCACACCACTAGCAAAAGGTAAAATATGTTGTGACTGCAAACACACACTGATCACAGAATAAAAAAAGCAAGAGAGAGAAGTATTGATAACAGCGGCTAATCTTCCAGCAAGCAGACTTGATTACAAATTCCAATTTTCTACATAAGGTGTATGTTTCTCAATTTTTTGTGTAGTTTAGCAGAACATCCCCATCAACCATGCTCAACACTATCCTTGGTAGTAGCTAATACCAATTATGTGTGGGAACTCAGTCAAAGATAGTATGTGTTGCACATCAATGCAAAACATCTGTAGGTCTATATCTGATTTGGTTTTCAAGTATCCAGAATCACTCATTCTCTAAAAGGAAAAGGTTTGACGATGCATGCCTAAGATGACATACAGTATATGCATTGTTAATAAAGTTAACAATACAGCTTCACTGATATACTCTTGTTTGACACCATAAGATGAATTTTCACACGTAAGTTGAAAGTTTGGCCTACACACAATGTTTGTGTGCTGGCATGCTACATAGAGGTGGAAAAGTCGGTGGTATTATAGTTTGGTGGATGGCTTGTGAGATGGGTTTGACAGATTACAAGTGGAAGCAAGAAGTAGTGGTAATAGCACAAGGAGGAGACCATGGCAGTAAGCTTTGAGGTGTGTTCCTATTGTGAGCTGTCACATCCCATTGTACCTGTCACTGGCTGGTGGATAATCTTGATGTAGTGTATGCCTCTTCAACCTTCTCCTCCGTGGATGTAGAGCTTGTACTTTATGGAACTCACCGAGTTGCTTGAAGAAAATATATAAAACAAGATGTTTTCATCGTCTTTTTAACCACATCCACAAAATCAGGTTTATTTCATACGCGCATGTGCTAAAATTAAGTATTGGAAGATTCAGTTCACCTAAGTAACAAATAAAAAATCATTGCCAAATTTTCCTGCTCTACAATGTTTTTCAGTTTTAAAAATTGAAAACGAGATGCCACCCACACTCACTAAACTAGAGTCTCAAGCTTCCATGTGCTGGATGGATGTTACAACTCTGGGGATTACAATTTCAGTGGTAATTAATGAGGTAAATAGCTCACCTTATGAAGTAAAGGATTAAAAAAAAATTAAGAAGGGGGAAAAAAGGGTTATATTTTAAAATAAACAATATTGAATTGATTTGTAAAAAAAAAAAAAAAAAAAAAAAAAAAAAAAACCCGACTATTGTATAACTGTATAGATCACATCTTTGATAATCGTTTGCCATTCAAAATCAGATCCTGAAACAATAATCAGCAAATTATTGGACAAACTGATAGGATCGATAAAGATCCACAGTTGAATTACAAAGATACAGTCATAGTTAGAACTTTAAAAAAAAACACAAAAAAACCCCACCTTTTTTCCCTCTTGTTTTCATGGGTGGTGGTGGTGGTGGTGGGAGGTTGGGAGGAAGGAAATGGTGACTGCAAACTCCATACTAAGAGACATGGCAGTATACATTGCACCACTACATTTTTCTATCGTTTCTTCCTGATAGTTCTATTTTATAGATATTTCACAATTTTAACTTTTAATATGCAATTAAAAAAATAAAAATTTAATTGGAGTAAGATTAAATGCTACATAACAGGAAAGCAAAATATAATCTTTCACAAATATCATATCACTCCTCACTTTGATCATATTGTGAAGCAATGGTAGAAGTAACAGCCGATACTTTCCCTTTTTCAATTTCAGCACTGTAACCACCTGTCTGGGCCATTGAGAGCAGGTGAAGTTCCTCCATAAGCTGAGCAGTGTGGGTGTTAGGAGCACCACTAAAGCTCTTCATCTCCTGCCCCAGCATGTGGCAAGGGGAAAAGCAACTGTTTGAATTGCTGTCTGTGAATGGATCACTTTCCTCTCCAGAATAACCTTGATGTATGTTTCCAGAGCTTTCCAGGGAATGATCGAGATCAGATTCTTGGATAGCCTCCAGTGTGCTCAGAGAAAGAGTCTTCTTTGGCTTTGTTGGTGAGGTCTTCAGTTTTAAAATGGAGCTGCAAAGGTTTAAGCCATCACTTGAGGCATCAGTATAGCAAATATCTCTGCTATGTTTTTGAAATGGAGAGTTTGACTTTGGTCCATCTTCATTGTTAAGACAGTTTTTGGAAGTCACTTTTTCCTCTGGTTCATTGAGTGTATCACAAGATCCAGTCTTGAACTCATACAAGGAAGTTATGGATTTTTCCTTTGGCACAGCATGTATAGGTCGTAAATCAGTCTCAAACTTTTGGGTAGCCTCACCACTGCTAATATTGACTGTTTCCAAAATATTGCATCCGTAAGGTTCTGGTTCTTGGCAATTGTGGCCACAGCCTACCAAGTCAGATTCTTCCAGCTCCATATCCATACTGGGGATATGACCAAGAGAATTGATGAAATCAGATCTATTGAAGAGGTGTGTGTCATCTGTGCAATCATATGAGTCCTGACCAAAATTGAAACAATACACACATGCAATGATGAACAAATTAGGTAGCTAAAATCCAAATCTTCACCTTGCCTCCAGGCTTGATGTCTGCAGAAGAGTGCCCATCCCTCCCCTGCCCAAGGCTGCTCATTTCATAACTCCAACCCAGCAATAGCCGGTGTCTAATTAGTGTCTGCAGTCAAGATGGGTCTTTTACCAGGAGAAGTCTGCTGATTCTGCTGATTCTACCCGAGGTCTTCGCAATACCATGTTTCCTGCAAACTTCCGGTTCAGGGATACTTGATAATGATGGTGTATTGGGAGTCCTTCTCGATAGAATTTACACAACAGACTATCTCCACAGGTGTTATTAAAACCGCCATGAATTATTTTTTCTCTCCTTGAATTCTTTGTATTATTTTTAATTTATACTGCCTCTTGAAAAGGTTATTTCACGTCCTTATGTTGTTTCTAAAGTTGTTCTTGATATTTTCACATATTTTTTTTTGTTTTATTTTTTTTATAGTAACAATGGTACTACTACCAAAGCAAACAAACTAACAAAGCAAACAAACTAACAATAACAACAACAAAAACAAAGAAAAAATAATAATAATAACAACAATGAAGTACTGCTCCTGCTGTAATTCCTACTACTACTAACATGTGCATGCATGTGTGCCTGCCTGGGTAGTTAACAGCCTTGCCTGAGCTTCAATGATAACTTTGTCAAGCAAGTTATCTATCAACTCATATACCTTTTCTTTTCCAGAGAGCATGTCTAGCATTATTTTGTTGATCCTGTGGACAGCAATATTTTATGGAGCTACAATAGTTCTCTCTCATAGCCATGTTGTATCTGTGAGCCTGACCAAGATATTTGGAAACATCTTGGAAATTAGCTCATTCTCAGTTTGCACTACATGTCCAAATGGAAGATTAATTAGTCCATTGTGATCCTCAGGACTAGAAGCACTGCCTAGTTGAAGTAGAAGGGTAGACAACTCTCCAGTGGCAGTACATCCATGCACATGAACCCTCATGTTAATGGTAGGGTGAAGTTTTAGGATGTGTGGCCACAGGTAAGATTTTTTGACATCAACCCGGGACAGGGCCATTTCTCAATCTTTCTGTCATCTTTGTTCCTTGTCGCTTCCTCTCAATCTTCTTCCACTTGGGATTGCACGTAAATGTGATAAAGTGGTCAGGTCAGCCACACTTGCAGACATAGGTCATGGCATCCTGGGTGCGTTCAGCCATGTAGTAGGGGCTGCCTGTGAAGCTTGATGGCAGAAAAACCTAGTTGTCTAATATTCTGTGGGCCAATGTTATATATATATATATATGTGAGGGCATCCCTTAGATGCACATACTGGTGCTAAGCTCCTTTTTTGCTTTGGTTTCTCCATAAATAGAGTAATCATTCAGTAATCATTCAGCCTCGATCTTTAATTGGCATCTACCATGAGTTGGCAGGTGAGATAGTTAAACTTGAGCAGGTGGAAAAAGTTTCCCACCCCACCATAAAATGATAGGAGTAGAAGTCCTTGCAGCTGATTGTCTTGCTAGTTTGTTTGCCACTTTCTGGGCTCACCTGCTTCAAGGCTAAATTGTAACCATCTTGGCCCATCCAAAACATGAGTGGGAATTGGAGGAGTCTTAAATCTTGTATGTTTCTGTAATTTGGTCTAGAAGGTGTCACATCTCGGTCTCAGGACAATGTACTTGTTTCCATACTGCTGGTTAATGAGGACAATGTCCACCCCACACACTACTGGAGCATTGTAACTTTGCTCACGTTCTCTTGGAGGCCTCTTGTCCGCCCTGATTGTCTCTTGGAGGCCTCTTGTCCGCCCTGATTGTCACCTTGTGGTCTTGCAGCCCAATATACTCCAGAGCATACTTCAATACGCTCACATAGGCATGATTCTGATGGAGCATTTCCTGCTAGTCACTAACAATGTTCGTTTGCAGTCCTCCTCCCGCCAACATCCCTGCTCTGTATCGTCCATTAAGTAGGATTAACAAATTTGGGTTCCCAGTGTGGAAGACAAGTGGAAGTATTTCTCCAGTCTTGTGGTAGCACTGTCCCTGGATCTTGAAGGTGATATAAAATCCTTGGTTGGCAGGTTGTGATCTGCTCCAAAGGTGGTTATCTGGAAGGTGGAGTTTTACTTAATGAGATTGCCTCTGAAATGCTTTGTTGCTGCATTGGTATCGTCAATAAGTCTATTCAGGATATCTAGGGGCTCCTCAATGAGTGGTGGTCTGACTTTCCCACTGAAGCAGTAGAGCCCTGGTGGCTCATTTTACCATTCCTGCACCTTGCAGTGTTGGCAAACCTCTACCATCCTTCCAACGATCATTTTGGGATTGCTGGTATAATTCTTGGCAGTCTCACAAAGTGCATCTGCTCACAGGAATTCCTGATGAACCAAGGCTGTGATCCCAATCAACACACCATTGGATAGGGAACAAGCTGTCCACTATCCAACTGAGTTTCTCTATTCTCTGTCACCCCGGAAATGGCTGGCGGACACTGAATGGAGCTTAAGGCAGGATCTCCAATTATGTAACTGCCACAGTAGGATCAACATGGCCACAGAAATGTATGATTAGAGAATATACTTAATGAAGATAACGATACCAAGTTGTGGAGCGTGTTCAGTATTATGCCAGTGTGGATGCAAGAAAATATTTAAAACCTTGAGTTTCTGGAGAGGGGTTCAAACATGTTTGTAGTGTGGACAGGCCTTAAGATTTACGAAGCACTCCATTGTAGAGACTTTCAAAAACTTGATGAAATCACCAACTTAGTGAACTTTGATGAATTACTCAACATTGATGTACAAAATTGATATGAGGAGTACATAGGTACTGAAGCTGCTGACTTATAGCTTATAACCAAGATGTTCAACAGCTGCTTCAAATTATTCATGCATAACTGATTAGTCAGTTAGAGAGAGAAATTGATGACTTTTCAAAAAAGAAATAGGTATTACACTTGTCATCAGCTGCATCAAAGAATTGCTGTAATAGTAGTTAAGCTTTTTGAAGATCTTGGCTCTAAAATGTAACTTCATTTTAGCAGATAACAGAAGTGCTAGCGATGAAAAGTTTTACTTTTATGTGTGCAACTATTGTAAGCCAATGATGAAGAATAATCACTTGCCCCCACGATGTAATCTGAATGTGTTGCAAATGACTTTCATACCACCAGAATTAGCTAAACCAGATGGACTCAGTAGGCAGCTCATTCAATGGGCAAACTCTATCAAACAATACTCAGACTCTGTATATGCATTGCCAAAGTACCAATCTACAATTCATTGAAAGCATGCAAGGGTTCAATATTCTTTCTTCCATTATCATTGCATAAAACCTTTGAAATTCTGGGTCATGTAGAGCACAATAGTGATGCATTTCTTGATGCATTGCTTGATGCTTTGCCTAATCCAGAGTTATACCATAAAAAGCCAACCAAAGAAAAGTTATGCAAAAAATGCAGAAGCAACCATATAGAAGCTTAGAAAAACTGACTGTATCAGCATGTGAGTGAAAACAATGTTGATGAGGAAGCTAAGCATGTAATTGAAATAATAATGCCATCAGTAAATCGTTGGGAAAGCTACTGAAGATAATATTGCTGGCTTTCAATCTTTTACTACCAGAGATCTAGACAATGTTTCAAAAAAAAATCAGACATTCCCCCCCCCCCCCCACCCCCCCAGAATTTGAGGAAGTGTCACAAGAACAACAAGAACAAGTAACTTTAAGACCCTGTGAGCTCCAGGAGCTCACAGGTAAAAATTGAGATTTCACAGAAAATAATTTGAAAATACATGTAGAAGTTTTGTGGAAATAATTTGAAATAGAGGTTTTTTTGGAAATTGATTAAAAAGTGAAACTTGGCTGAAAATAAATTTGTGGGTAAAAGAGAGCATGTGAACTACTGAAAAATAGTTTAGAAAATAATTTTGTTGGTAAGGATCACAATCTTAACCAGTACCCACTAATCCTTACCTTGCCTGTAGCAAAGTTCAGAAATGGCTATTTTGGTCATAAAATCAGGAAAACTGCCAACCCATAAGCTTTATGGCAAGGCCTTCTCAAATTGGCCATAAAATGGCCAACCTGGCAATCATGGATTAAGCATATATAGACCTCTTTCAGTCAACTGGGGGAAAACCTACCCTACTGTTGGTCTTCTTTTTTTTGTTGGTAGAATGTACAATTTGTATAACCATAGAAACTTGGAATAATGAGTTTTTGGGCATTTATGATAGCACTATAACCAATTGAACATGAATTTCATGACAAAAATTGATAATAAAATCGAGAGCAGGCACAAATTTGAGAGGAATTGAGAAATTTAAAATTTAGCTGGTCAAATCCCCACCCCCCCCCCCTTTTCGGTAAAGTAAGAAGAGAGAGCTGAGGGAAACTATCTACAAGATCTGTCGTCCCAGGTGGTCACCCATCCAAGTACTGAGCAGGCCTAATAGTGTTTATTTGAACAAAAGAGTTTTGCCCCAATATTATCTGCAGAATTGAGCTACTGTGAGGTGGTCACCCATCCAAATACTGAGTTCAGGAAGTACTCTTAATTGAAATAAATTTGTTAACCCCAAAATTGCCTGCAGATTTGAGCAACTGTGGATTCTAAGTGAATCTTTTGTGGGATTTTTGCAAACCGAGTATCTCACGTAATTAAAACAAAACAAAAACCCAATAAAAATGTAAAAAAATTACTGCAATATCAAAAAGTATGTTCCTGGAGTGACTGTTTATGAATGCTTGTACCCTAATATTCTCAGTATTTTGGTTACATGGAGTAGATGTAAATGATAACAAATTGAATAAACTATGAGTACATGCAATAGTTTCAAGATGACATTTAAGTTTTTCTACTTTTCTGCCAATTATTAACTAATAAAAAAAGCATTTAATTAGTAAATATATTTTGTGGAATATACAACTTATATAACCATAGAAACCAGAATAATGAATTTTCAGGCATTGGTGCAGAGACTAACCTATTGAACATGCATTTTATGGTAAAAATTGATTAAAAAGCAAAAAAAAAAAAAGCAAAAAAAAACAACACAATGAATATGAACTATTACTGCAATATGATTTCTCTCCCCCCCCTTTTTTTTTGGAAAATTAGCAACAAAAATTTTATTCATTTTTTTCACCTAAAATTTATTTACACAATGAAGACAATGCCCACAAGACCACCCAGGAGACACAACTGAGAGCTTAGTGACAGAATCTGAAATCACAAGTTCCATGTTTTATGTATACCTTGAAATATTCATAGATACTATATTCAAGTCTATATACTTTCCTATAAGATAATACATTTGAAATATAGGTTAAGCCTCATATTATTTTGACACGTTTCTCAGTCAAAAAAAAAGAAAAGAAAAAGAAGAAAAAAAAAAGAAAAGAAAAAAAAAAAGAAACGAGGAAAAAAAGTCCAATAGAAATTCAAGATAATACCCCCAAATATGATGGCTACTGGACAAAGGGAGCTAGTCTTGAAAAGAGTTTTGTGCATAATGATTCATACTGCATTGTGTCCCCACCAATGTATTGAGCCTGAATCTTGTTAGTGACGAATATCTGGAATCGAACGCCTAAATGGTCCACAGAGAAGACATTGTTCTGGTACTGGAAGGGGATACCAAAGTGTTCGAGGATTTGGGAAAGGAATTTGTTGTTGGTAGTAATCTGTGTTTGCAGAAGAATAGAGGCATCCAGAGGTCTCTGGCCATACGACAATGCAGAGGTAGTGGAGGATGTTAGAGTGGGCACTGTTGTCACCATGTGGTAGTTGTTGGAGGAGGAAATGTATTCTGAGCTGATGACGGTCTGAGGTGATATTGTGGTAAGAGTGTTATAGACCGGTGCTTGAAGCATACCAAGGAGGACATGTGGTTGGGTAGTGGCAGCGGTGGTGAGTGGGACAAGGGCCGGGGCTTGTTTGACAGTGGCAGGGGGAGGTTGCGACATCAATAGCTGGTGCAAGCGATTCTTATCATCTACGCTTTTGTCTTCACTGGCCCTTCTAGAATCACCACCACTGCCACTACCAATATAGCACACTTTCTTTTCTGATGAAGCAGACATGACCTGAGGAGATATCGGAGATTTCACCATTTGCACACCTGTTCGTCTTTGTCTAGAATTGTCTACAGGTCTAGTTGATCGCATTGAATTGCTCTGATAACTTCCATTAGATCCCAGAGTGCTTGCTAACCCACTAAGATCTTCTCCACTAACACTAGACCCTCTGGAGGTCATGGATCCATTAGTGACGAGGTCGGTGACTGCAGGAGACACAGTGTTAGTAGGAGTCGTAGGCTCCTCTGTGCAATCTTCAGCGATGGCGTACATCTGCACCTCGTGGTTGGGACTTCTGCGGCCCACCATGGTGTGGGAGTTTGTGGGGCTAGAGCTGTATATGTTTCCACTGGCAACAGCAGATGAGGACTCGTGGTAAGACTGGGAGTTGGCCTGGATGTTGATAGGGAACGAAGGAAGCTGTTTACCAGTGCTGGACAAAAGGTCACCAAGAGTTTTCCTACAGAGAACAAGGAGAGGTTAAAACATATTACATTGAGTGGTATTCTTCATACTGAACTTGATGCCACATTAAGGTAAGGGTGGGGGGGAAGTATATTAAATAAATAACAAATGAATAAATCATAATATAGAATTTGTCACATCTTTTATTGTTATGGATGGTTTATGGATGGTGTGTGTGTGTGTGTGTGTGTGTGTGTGTGTGTGTGTGTGTGTGTGTGTGTGTGTGAGAGAGAGAGTGCGCGTGAGAGAGCGAGTGTGCATGCGTGAGAGAGCGAGTGTGCATGCGTGAGAGAGCGAGTGTGCATGCGTGAGAGAGCGAGTGTGCATGCGTGAGAGAGCGAGTGTGCATGCGTGAGAGAGCGAGTGTGCATGCGTGAGAGAGCAAGTGTGTGAGAGAGAAGAGAGCGTGCGTGCGAGAGAGCGTGCGTGCGGGAGAGCGTGCGTGTGGGAGAGCGTGCGTGCGGGAGAGCGTGCGTGCGGGAGAGCGTGCGTGCGGGAGAGCGTGCGTGCGGGAGAGCGTGCGTGCGCCCTTTGCAATACCCCCCATCTGCAAGATAACCACCTGACTCACCTCTGGGGCCGGGCAAGCATGGAAGGTATAGCGGCTGAATCCTGCAGGGAAGACCTTCTCATGTTAATGAGGTGGGCAGAGGAAGGGATGGGGGTGGCTGGTGTGGTGTGATTGTAAGGAGAAGGGGCGCTGGACAACCCTTCAGTTTGAGCAGAGGAGGTGGGGAAAGCAGGAGAAGAAGGACAGAGGAGCTGGGCAATGAGGCTGCCACTCGAGTTCTTCCTGCTTGAAGAACTTTCAGAGTTTGATTCACTGGTGCTGTAGCGATGGACACGACCATTCCCAACTTGCACGGGGTTGAGCTCGGTGTCGTAATTATGTTCTTGCAGGTGTGCGGGCATGACCACCAGAGCGTCCGGGTGCTGGATGTGCATCTTTTGCAGCTGTTCCTGGATCTCCTCCGGCTGCATCTCCTGAAAGGGTTGGACCTGAGTACGAAGGTCAAACAACTGCTTCTGGGACTGATTGGAGAGGAGCTGGTTCAAAGCGACAGAGGTTGGTGGGCTGTGCTGGGGAAACTGCTGCTGCTCGTGGACCTGGAGGGGGGAAAATTAAAAGAAAACTTAAGCACATGTACTTCATAATAATCTCTCGTATACATGATCACTCGCCCTCTAAAATTCAACCATCTCGGTACGTTGTTCACCTGTATTACCTGGTTTTTAAACTGGATCCACTCTTTCCTGCTGTGTGGAAGGCCACCATAGCACTTCATCTCCTGCGTCTCCTGCAGGAGTTTCCTCACACTGTTGCTGGAACTCATCTGTGCACTGTCACACTTCTCAATGTTGTTATTGCTTCTGATCAGGGGCAGTTGAGGGTTCCTTTTCTCAATGAAGAGCTTGTAAGCGGCCCCATACGGGCCACCATCCGAGACCCTCCGGCCCATCCGCACATTCTTGGGTTGTGTGACATAATGCTGTATGGGTTGCTGATGAAGCTGCCAGACAGTACCCCCCACACTACTCTGTGAGGACACATCCAGACTCGGACGATTCCCGGACAACTCGATGGCCCCTGACGTGGACATTCTCTGCCAGGCAATCTCAGCTCCTCCTCTCCCTATTCCCGTTATGCCAGAGAACTTGTCATTTTCTCCATTGCAGCTGCCGAATCCGTTTGGCACCTGACTAATGGGGACTTCGTTCATCTCCAATAACCTAAGAAAGTTTCATAAATTAATAGTGAAACATAGATATTAATACTTTATAGCATCTCGAAGTTTCACCCCCCCCCCCCTGAGAGTATAATATGTGTATTAATACTTCTTCATGTCGGTGGCCATCATGGTGTTGTGGGCAGCTCCCAGCGTGTGTCTTCTCCCTTGCTTCAAGTATCTATCCAAGTTAGAGTCTTCAACTACTTCCTCTGCCCCCTCCACATTGCTTTCTCCTTTCTGGACAATGTCACTGGTGACTCTTTCCTGGGTGGCCAAGACTGGTCCATTGGATGTTGAAGCTGCAAACATATTTGTCTTCTGTATGCTGATCTGTGGAAGCGAAGGGGCCACCCCAGTCAGGCTGAGACGTGGATGAGGAGCAGCGTGTGTCTTGGCAAGTGGGATGTGCAGTTCCCCCTTCTCCCACTTGCTCAGCAGTAGGTAGTACATTGCTGCGTGGTCATTGTACTGTCTGTTCTGCACAGCCTGGAATAGGAAAGGGAGGGGACGGCATTCACAACACAGCATCTCATACATACATACATCTTGGAAGTACTTAAGTGCACAACACCCCCCCCCCCCCAAAAACAACAACAACAAACACTTGTAATAATTAAACAGATAAGGGTGAATAGCGATATCCCATGGTGGATCACCACCTGCATGAGCCTTTCTTCTTTCAGATTTAAGGATACAGCTTGTATGGGATGTACACTCCTCCCCCTCACTACTATTTCATTCAGACAAGAGATCAGCCACACTAATATTGCCACCAGAGACATAGCCACAACAATATCTACACTGATGAGGTCACCAGCCTTACTTTCTGTTTACATATCACACGCGCGCACACACAAGTCTGGGCAATCTCTACGGGGAAATCATCATAAGAAACTTGGCAAATACTTCAGTACCCCAATGGAATGTTTTATACTGCATACAAATGGGGCAATTGCAAGCCTAAGCTTCCTTGGTGATCACCCAAAAACACGCATTTAGGAAAGAGAAGACCACAACTACTTGAATCAGTGATGGTCTACTAAGCACGGAAATCATTGTTCGATCAGTAATTATTCTTTTTGCAGTCTTTTCTCCTCTCCCATATAAGGTTATGGTATACTTTTTTCTCATGAATAATTCATGATTCAACATTCTCCCTTCTTTTCCTTTTTTTTGTTGTGCAAACTATTTAAAGGAATCATCTGTGCTTAAGCATATCTTGGAAGAACTGTTAAATCTATATATCTATGGAAGTTTCTTGTTACACCTGAGCTGACCAGACACAGCAAGAAACTTGTAGATACCTCAATTAATTTTAGACGTCAAATATCTCATCCTAGTGTAACTCTGCCATACCTGAACTACTAAACAGGAATAGCTTTGCATTTACTTGAGGGAGGCTCAAAGATATTCTAGTTTTATCTAAAAATTTAGAAGAGATATTGGGCACAAACTCACACTAGACAGCTTTCTGTCACAATTTGACTGCTAAGCTCCACTTTGTCTGGGGAACCAAAAGAAATATTCACAAAATTTTTTGATAGGCCCAGTGTCCCAGGCCCAGTGTCCCAGGCCCAGTGTCCCAGAAGTTATCTGGATTTAGATGAATATATTAATAATCAATGAATAACTTTAAGTAAATTACCATGTAATTCAACACGGTGAATTTCAGCTGAAACTGTGGGCAATTACCCACTCAATATCTTACTATAAAAACAATTCGATTTTTCCCCGTGTGCTGCCTGTCTGTGTGGCAGAATTTATAATATTCATTAGTGTATTATTTTTTTGTGAGAAACACTATACCAAATCATAAAGCGTTTTTAAGGGATAAACAAAATCTCTCTTAAAAATAATAATAATTTAAAACAGTTTTTTTCCCTCCCCAAAATTAATGTTATATCAAGTGTCAAATTAAATGGAATAAAAGTTTATTTCAATCAACTGTCTACTGCTTATCAACTGACTAATAAATGTGAATTGAGTGAGATTAAGATTCTATTATGACTGATAGCGGAAGTGGTCATTAACAGTCTCAAATGGAAAACACACAGGCCATTTACTATGGACTGCTAACTTACGTGGGTTCTATGTGATGGTATGCTCTACCACAAAAGAGGATGTTGACTTCACACCAAATGGACAGGGAGTGTTTGTGTTTCAACTACCAGAACATGGGCACTACTTACCTGCTGGCATGTAAACACGTTGTAATTCATGTTCTTTATCGCCTGCAAGACCTCCTCGTTCCACACCATGCTACCATCCTCTCCAGGACTGGATGTTTGGGGGCGAGCAGCAGGTGTCTCCATTCTCACCTCTACGCCATCCATCCAGCGATGTCTGAGGACTGATGCAAGAGGAATTCTCTTGGATGGATCCAATTGCAACATGCGGCGAATCAAATGCTCACACTCTAGGGGTAAAAAAAAAAAACCAAAAAAAAAAACCAAAAAAAATTTTAAAAAAAACAAACACATGATATATACATATATATATATACACAAGACATGTAAATTGATAGTACAACTTTAAAAAAAAAACAAAAAAAAAACAACAACAATCTGATAGACAGGTTGGAATGGAAACAGGGGTTAGCCCAATTGAGGTGATGGTGTGGCTATATCTCAAATGATATTTTTTTCAATTCTGCATTGCTCATGTTAATTCATGAAAAGTGTCAACAAAGCATTTAAAAGTGGAAAGTGTACCTACAATGATTGTACCACCACCAGGCAGGAGGCAGCTAACAGGATATAGTATCATACTGAGAGAAAAAAAGGAAGTGTTAGATTCTTGACACCCCAACACAAGGATGTCAATCTCTCCCTCTCATGTGTGGCTTTGTGCACATTCATGTGTGGGCTTTCATAAGTTGAAAATTTCCTAAAGGCGGTGCACAAGATGGTGGTCACTCTAGCAAAATGATACTTAATTTTTGCTTTTGAACCCATAATTATCCAACCTCACCTTTGTTGGCTCAAATAGACTGGAGTTCTATACCAGCGACAGCCGCTACATGACTAATGATTTCTTATGCACTCAATTAATCCTCCATAGCTGAAACACAAATAGAGCACACCTACGTGCCATTTAGCATCATCCTGTGTCATTGGTGTCATTCTGAATCAGTTACATTGGAACTGTCGCTGGAAGAGTAATTCAGCTTATTCAAGCGAACAATTGAAGTGATGTAATTTTAAACACACAAAGTTGCACTGCATTGTGTCCCTATAGCCAGGCAGATAGCCAGACAGACAGACAGCGCTCCAGCCTTAAGGTTGTTTACAGTATGATAGTGCATGCAGAAGACAGTTGGCTATTCATGGTTGATACTGGGTATTGATCCTATCTTATTCTATATGTAGCTATTCAGAGGTTAGCTAGATCAAGTGGGATATCAACTTGCTGAAGGATATTCTACCCCTTCAACAGCAACTGAGCATGCTCAATACACTACTTGTCAGCTCTAGGTTTGGCAGAGGAGGGGAGTAGATTTCATTATATTAATTCCAGTCTAAGATACAGTAAATCCTTCATGAAAAGATATGTTTAGATATCTGACATTACTGAACTTATTTTCCTCTTCAAAAAATGTTACAAAATCCTCATGAGTGCAACACAATACATTTGTAATGAAACTTGAATTTCTTAATATCTGGATGACCAACATGTCATGATCTATATTAGCTGCACTGGCCAGGTGAGTTATGTACCACATT
Organism: Lycopodina hypogea; assembly: GCA_963969325.1. Taxonomy (NCBI): domain Eukaryota; kingdom Metazoa; phylum Porifera; class Demospongiae; order Poecilosclerida; family Cladorhizidae; genus Lycopodina; species Lycopodina hypogea. Next base: position 4,322,036 of record OZ017793.1, on the reverse strand, counting down.
GTTATGTTGCAGTAATAATACCACAATGTCCCCCTCCATATTATACACTGATCAGCACTGTACTGTACCATTGTGGGTCAGTCCAGCAAGACAGAATATTATCAAGTATGGTAAGGTGTAGAACCATGCAAAGAAATACATCACTTGGCAATGAATATATCATAATTTTACCATGTGATAAGTAGTAGGGTATCCTGAAGCGACCAGCCAGCACTCCTTCCCTCAAGCACTGCAGATTCTTGCCATCAAATGGCAAGAATCCACACACCATGACATATAGGACCACACCAAGACTCTGTGTGGGATACAGGACACAAGATGTGTGTGTGTGTGTGTGTGCGTGCAGATGAGATCAATATGGGCACATCTAAAAATAAATGCAGTGGTGAATTAGCTTTAGAGTGGACATTCTTTCCTCTTCTTTAAAAAACAACAACAAACAACTAAAACAACAACACAAACAAAATACCACAGAATAGGAAGGAAAAATTTTTTTTTTTAAATCCAGATTTCAAGAAATAAACCTTTAAAATGCCAACGAATCAGTTAACACTATTAAAAAGGTCAAAAGGTATCGCAAACAGAAAGTGCTCCAGCTGTATTTTGGTATCTCAAGAGTGTGATTGGTTTCCTGTTGTCGGCTCAGTTAAACAAGCTTTATTCATTTGGTTGGTACTGCGGGTGTGAATGTGAGTATGAGTGGTCAGATTTTGAGTGTGGTAACCTTGACAAACCAATAGGGGACTTCTACTACTATAGCATGTACCATCGGCCACGCCTACATATGATATCAGTGAACCACAAGCACCATAAAAAAAAAAAAATTAAAAAAAGTATTTGCTTTCATGACTGGCAAAGTTAGTCCTGGAAGACAAAATGTACTTTTGGAACAGTTTGGATGAATGCATGATTTACAAGATCTAAAATAGAGCTAATTCTTGGGATGCATACAAAGTTGTTGGTTTTTTTGTTGTCTTTTTTTTAATTTTTTTTTTATATATATAAAAAAAAAAGGTATTTAAAACCATAGCAGAGTACAGGGTACTTGAGTAAGGAGTATTCTATAAGTGGAAATTAGCTAAGCTATAGAGCCAGCATATATTATTCAAGGTAGAGAGAAAACTTGGTAAAGAATCCACTGTTCCAGTTAGGTTAGCGCCAGTAAGCCATTGATATAGCAGTGAATAAAACAAGCTAATCACAACAATGACAACATACACAGCCTAACAAGATAAGTCACTGGGAAAACTTATATTAAAAAATTTTTAAAAAAGAAAAAGCTATGATATGATCAGGCTGTACTCATGGAACACAATTTTGATTATATCTTACCTATTTATATCAGACTCACCATTCACTACTATAAAATGATATAATTATTACACAAAATCACAATGTTTAGGACTTTCAACATAAACTGGTAAGAATCATAGAAATTGTGGCCTACACAGGCAGTCTGTTCATTCCTCTTTTTTGATGAGTCAGTTTAGTATTGATTATTTTCCCCGTGAAAATCAAATAAATAAAATGAATAAAAAAATAAGTTTAAAATTTTTTTAATTTAAAAATCTGGGTTAACAACAATAAAATAAATAAGGAAAAGCAAATATAAAAAAAAAACAATAACCAAATGAAATATTCCTGCATATTTAAAGTAGTAATTACACATACCAGCAGTTACTACAAATTTGTTATGTGTAAGATATCCTGTGATCACAATTACAAACAAGAAAATACACTTAGGACAGAGAGAAAAGATAGGCAATTATCCAAAAGCTAATCACACTTAACAATACACACTCGTGTCTAGTCAATGTTCATTAGACAATAGGACATCCAAAACATAACCTCTGCGGTCCATGACAAGACTGAGCATGCTCACGACTTACCCACACGTCAGCCGCAGGCCCACAGTATTCCTTTCCTTCAAAGAGCTCGGGAGCAGCGTAGGGAGGACTGCCACACCAGGTGGTGAGCATTTCATTCTGAGTGTAGTAGTTGCTGAAACCAAAATCAACTAACTTTACGTTGAGGGACTCATCCAACAGCAAGTTCTCAGCCTGTGAAAGGAAAGGGACACCAGCACTGTTCACTTATCACTGGCTTGACCCACAAGCAGGATAGCATGGTTGGGGTATCTCCTAATCCCAACCTGTCTCAACCCAGTGTGTGCAATACAGTGACGATTAATTCACTGCCAAGAATTATGTCACCCACTCAGCTCTGGTGAATAAAACACACGCCCCACAATTAATTTCAAAAATGTGTGAGCAAGTACCAAGCTTGGGCAAGGATACACATAATTTGGAGAGGATGTCCTGCATTACACAGATAATTCAGTTAAGAATGCGTACACAGGAACTACTTCCTGAAAACAGGATGGTTGATAAGGCCATACAACGCATAGCAACTGGATATTTACAACCACATGAAATAGCCAGGCAGTGCAGTTTATCCATGAGTGACATAGCTGGTGAGTGAATCATGGACAAAGTAACTACTCGCTGAAAGAGAGGAGTATAGCAACAAGGCAAAAACCAGAACCACTACTGGTACATGTCCACAAAAAAAAGCAAAAGCATGCACATGTGGAATTATTAACATTTGAGCTATTTGTACTCAAGTGGTTTAGATTCTGCTAGCAATGAACACTAATCTGATTGATTAGGGCAATTGAGATAGTTACAATGAGAAGTTACATTTTCACATAAGAATGAGCATAGCAGAGGATGGTAGGTCATAACTAAGATCACTACATCTTATTGCAAGCACAGTACACACAACACAGTACACACAACACAGTACACACAACACAGTACACACAACACAGTACACACAACACAGTACACACAACACAGTACACACAACACAGTACACACAACACAGTACACACAACACAGTACACACAACACAGTACACACAACACAGTACACACAACACAGTACACACAACACAGTACACACAACACAGTACACACAACACAGTACACACAACACAGTACACACAACACAGTACACACAACACAGTACACACAACACAGTACACACAACACAGTACACACAACACAGTACACACAACACAGTACACATAACACAGTACTCACAACACACAGTACACACAATACAGTACCCACAACACAGTACACATAACACAGTATACACATAAGGCTGACGACTTCTTAAGTCTCCCGGGACAAGTGAATCATTAGCAGCCCTACAGAACAATTCCACTGATCACTGCCTCACACATGCATTAACTATTATTGTGTGGTGTGGTACCTTGAGGTCTCTGTGTACAATGCCTTTCTGATGGCAATACTCCACTGCAAGCACTATCTGACTGAACTTCTTCCGAGCATCCACCTCCGCCATTTTCCCATTCGTTATTAAATAGTCTGAAGAATTGGAAGGAAAAACACAATGTTCGTTGTCATTTTTTGTTGACAGGACTGATGTATTCAAATGGATGCAAGTATTAAAAGGTGCACTTGGGAAGGGCAAACACAGTGGTCAGAAAAGACCTCATACATGTAATTAAATAAAATAACAGTTAATAGTACTATTTTGTACAAAAAGAAAAATGACACTGACCACAAAAAAAGAAAAATGGAAAAAAAATAAATGAGGGAGGGAGGGAGGGAGGGAGGGAGGGAGGGAGGGAGGGAGGGAGGGAGGGAGGGAGGGAGGGAGGGAGGTTGATGAAATGGGACTACATCATGAAGTGCTATAGCCTCAGTTTCAACATCATCCAGCCAGTATTAAGTATTCGAGATTGCTTTGAAAAAGTATAATAGCTGACTTTTAACTAGACTAACCAACTCTATCTTCTCGCATATAAAGGTGTTGGTTTACTTTTGGAAGTGTAAAAACCTTGTGGGAGATTAGGTACAGAGAGATCCTATTCAACTTACCAAATATTTCCCCTCTGCTGGCATACTCTGTCACCAGGTAAAGGTACCTCACGGACTCCATGACCTACATGCACATATAGGAAATGGCATGTGTACAATAAATATGTCTCACCATATTAAAATTATTATAAGTGACTTAAGCATCACAATATTGGCATCTATCTATCTGTTTGTAATCCATCTACCTATCTATCCATTCATCCATAGTCTATCTATCCACTTATTATCTATCTACCTATCTGTCTGTAATCCCTTTTACGTACATGTCATGATTTTTATTTCTTAACACCTCACCAATTCCATTCCTTCCACCACCCCCCACCCCTTCCTCACCTGATAGAGTCTGACGATGTTGGGGTGCTCCAGAAGCTGCATTATTTTCACCTCCCGTGCCACCTTCTTTTTGTTGTCCTCATCTAACCTTGTCTTGTCTATCATCTTTATGGCCACCTGCACAGGGGAAGGTGAAATACTTGACACACGCGAGGGAAACAACAAAAATAAATGAATTTTAATGAAGTTTTAATCCCAAAAGATTTAAAGATATTTCAGTTTCAAATTTTCAATGATGGCAGTAGGAAGAAGTTCCGAGTTTACTTTACATGCACTATTGCTTCGATTTATACACCACTATATACAAAAAGTGTATAAGAATGGTAAACAAGTACACCAGCCCCCACTGTGACCATCTGTATCAAGAGCTGCAGCTGTTGCAGCTTGCTGGTGATTGATTGGTCACTCTTGTTTACATTTGCTAATTGATAGTGACATGCATATTTTAAAGAAACGCTACACATTTGTGTAAATACCACTAAAAGTTCGTACTTACTTTGGTGTCGGTCACTGTGTGGGTGGAGAGACGAACTTGTGCAAAGTTTCCTTTTCCTAGAATTTTACCTATCTGATACATTCCCACCTGGGTGGGAGGCTGCACGCTATTGCTGTCAGCCATTTTACAGTCCTATTAATCCTCGAGATCCTGCAAACAATTGTAAAAGGAGAAGAGAAGAAAAAGAGACAAGTAATTCGGACAGGAAGTGGGTGGAGTACACGTGCTTTCAATAACAAAAGAAAGAGGTAATTTTGTCTTTCTAGACTCAAGAAGGGCCTATAGCAATTATTGTGGGCAAAAGTTAACCAAGAATGCGCACAACAGCAGCAGCCAATGTTCTGCCACTTGGAAGCTGTTAGGCTCAAATCAGGACGACCTTTTGAATGATAAACTAATCAAGTCGTGATGTGGAATGTTAATTACATGCACACAAATAGTATCTCTATTGATAGACAGTCTACATTGTAGCTGGGCCATATAGTATGTGATTATTAAGAGCCAGCTGTGAGCCTATGAAATGACCTTGGCTGGAAAGTTAAGTAGACTTTGGGAGAGTGGTGTTAGTGGAAGTCACACCACATTCAGGCTTATGTTGTATCATAATTATAGTCACTGTCCAACCTATGGCCACGTGAAGTGGTGCTACTGTGTGAAGAGCCTAGACTCTGTGCCACAGGCAAGGGATTCAACTACAATCATAAAGACACACTACACAGGGAGACTTACATGAGGTGACCAATAGTATTACTATGCACAGTCTTAGTGCAACCAACCATTCACCCTACCCCTTTCAAATGGTATCAGCAACTCTGGGCTCCACAAATACAATGAGCTCACAGGCGACGAGAAATTTGCTTCACTTAGCCAAGCCAGAACCTTACCCACTTTGTGAGCGACATCAAAATTGTATCGAAAACTAGAAGTATCTCTGATATTAAGTACAGTTCGAACTCCATTTGAAATCAAGTCCTTTTGGAGGAAATTCAATAATTACGGCTGGTTAATTTATCATGACAAACAACCTCTGGGAAAAGCTATCCTCCAACAAAGGCAAGCTCAAGCTTATATGGTTTGGACTGCAACGCACCTCAATGAGACAGCAAAGCAGGGCTCTCCACTGATTGTTGGCAATCAACCTTTCAACAGTACACAGTTCCTCCAAAACATTCTGGCCTTTCTAAAAAAAAAAAAACAACAGGCAACCTTGTTGCATGTCTACCTATCAGTTGTTGTATTTGGATGAAGCCACAAGGTCTAGAAATGATGTTTGAGTGGCTTTATTCTGATATTGGCCGGGGCAATGTCAAGCATACCACTCTAGTGTAGATTGAGCATGGAAAGGGTGACACCTAATCAAATTTCAGTTTTGCCACTCCCATTGGGTATGTGAAAACCATTTTACCAATATGATACAGTGCCATTTCACCTTTAGTACTAAATCAACAACAAGGGTATCTGTATCTATTGAATAACTTGGAGTTTTCCATAAGTATAAATATTTTGAATGGACGAATAGGAAAAGAACAAACAAATATATATTAAAGATAAATTTAACAGGTTTTTGACACCTTATGTTATCCTTGTTACTGGCTAAATATCTTAGGGTAGGACCCAATGCACGCCCACTGTTTTTAAAGGTAAAATAAACCGACACCACAGTGCCAGCTAAAATAACTATTTTTGGCTTTTATTAATCTCATTTCAAAACCTAGGTCACCCCACCATAGGAGGAAGTGTAAGCATACTCCTTGAAATGATTTTCACAAATATTTGACCTTTAACCTTGAATAAATGCATTAAGTCATTCAGTTCACACGCACCCACCAACACAAAGTGTGTTGGTAATTGATACGTACACACTTCAAAGTACAACACACTGCGCTGCAGTATTCATTAGAAACACAACCAGCAATACTATTACCAACACATGTTTTAATAACATTTGTACTAACTCGTTATCTAATTAGCAGCCAAGGAATGTTCACGTAATGGGTTTCAGCAAGCTTGTGCCGGTTAGTTCACAATAGGGGACTCAAATGATTACATCACATACAAACAGACACGCCTACTATTGGTATCAGTGAACCCCCAGCACCATAGAAAATATTTGGTATTCATAACAGGCAATGCAATTTTTGAAAACTTCACTGCAAAATAGTTCTTGATTTTACCATGCTATAGGAATAGAAACTTTATAAAACTTCCAGTGTGCTCATAGTAAATTCGAGAATACTCAAAAGATGGGGTTATGAATAAAGGGGAGTGTGAAAGTGAAGAAAGGTGAGTTGCAACATTGCCAGCTAGTTTTATTTAGTTCTTGGTTGCTGGCAGTAGCAATGAGTGTCAGATAATTGCCAGCCAGGATGTAGGCAAATAGCTGATAGTTCATCTTAAAACACTTTGCTATGCAGCACTTCATCTCCAAGAATTTCTGATTGCCACAGGTGCTGCATGGCAGAGAAGTACTGCAGCTACTTTGGGGGGAAAAAATTAACTCTGGTAACTCTGTCATACACTCACTGCCAATGAGTTCTGAGAACACTCCATTTTCACCACAATCATAGCTAGAATAATATTCTGCGATTTGCAATCAGCCCACAGAACATTTTATAAAGTTTTTATTCTTACAGTATGGTGAATGCACGAGCAATTTTGCATTTGTAGTTCAAAAATATCATTGCCAGTCTGAATGTAATACATTTTCTCTAGCGCTGGTTGTTCTTTAATATCACAAGTAGGCATGGCAGGTTGTACCTGCTACAATAATGCAAACCCCCTACACACAACTGAAAGGAAACTGCATTAAGAAATAATGATTTACGTGATGTAGTTGACCGAAGCTTTATCTATAACAAGCACGACCACTTCTAGATCAATCACAAAGTAGCTTGCTTTGTATTTATGTGGAGCCCGCCCCAAATCTTAGGAACTCTGAGATATAAGAGAAATCATGAACAAGGAGCTTTGAACTCTATTCTAGCAATCCCCTCTTACCAGTAATTAGTTATGCACACGAGCACACACAAAAGAAGTTTAACAAAGGAACACTTTCAAACCTTGGAGATACTAACACTGGGCTTCTCAAGTGGAAGTTGTTGGAAACTTATTGCCAAGGTTACACCAATATTGCTTAAATACTAAATAACTTCAAAGAAAGAACACAAAACAAACTATAATTAGGTATATGGATGACAGGTCAGAATCTAAACTATCTTGGACTTAACCCAGCTCTGTGTTGCATAACATCCATATTTCATTGTTTGTTAGTTTCCAGGAGTATTGCCCAATGTTGTCTAATCAGAGACTGCCTAGTTCAGCTTTTTTACACCTATAAAATCTGTTCCTATAAGAACCTACTCCATCTCAGAATTTGTCATCATAAATCAGCACTTCACTGAAAAACTTAATTATAGCATAGTGACCTTTAGCACCTTTTGACTGCAATGTATCTAGCACCTATTCACAGACAGGTAGGTCATCAGTATCCTTGGTGATGCATCCTTTCTGTTCGGAACAACACCAGCTGCAACGTAGGAATTTTTACATGATCAAATTGGTTAAGGAGCAGGGAGTAATGTGGGAAGAAATTTACAGAAGAATGGGAGATAGAGCCAGGATTGCAATAACCACTATGTTGAGGCTACAGAATTCCAGGCTGATCCAACAACAGCTGCCACTAATGCACTACTGAGCCCCTTCAGTATTTTCTTGCCATGTCTGGTCATGTAAAGCTGTATATACTTGTACTCCAAATCTAACGTCAGTGAGTGACATCCCCACATTCAAATGCTAATTGTATAAGCTGTACACACAATGTTACAGTGTAGACAAAGCTGTGTACAGGACCTAAGAGATACATCAGCTATGAACTATTTGTACTCCAGTGGGGTTCACTTCTTACACTTTGAGCTGGCAAGCTTATTAGGCAAATAAAAAGAGAAGATATCCTTGCCTTATTTTGAAGTTGACCCCTTCCCAGTAACTACCACTTCCACCTGAACACTACAACACTTGAGACCATTTGGACCTTGAACTTCCCTTTACTTTGCTCACTTGCACACACACTAACAGGAATTCAAACAGGAATTCTCACACACACACCCACACAGGTGGGAAGAGTTGAACTGTCCATACTCATCTCTTGTAGGAAGGAATTAATAAGTCAACACAAAACCACATGCTTGCCATCACCACTGTTACATGTTTCAGCAGTGAAAGGAGATAACCATTGTCATGGTATCAGACCTAGCCATATGGGATAATGCAGAGCACAAAGGAACTGTACAGAAGTGTGGAAACTGAGCTCTAAGCTTAATCATCTTGAAATAATAGAGAGAAAGAACCTTTTTGTTTGGCTATGTTGAACAAAATGATTACACATACCAAATTTACTAGATAGCTAAATAGTCCGCTCTTGTAAGGGCAACCCCCCCCCCCCCCCCCCCCCAACAATAGACTTCCTGGAGGTGCTTTTACAGAGCTGATAATGATATAAGGAAAATAGAACAGGAACATTTTCAATTGTATAATAGTTCTAATTCTGGAATGCAGAAAGGTGATTGACAGGTTAATTTTTTATCTACAAATTATACTTTCCATGAAAATAGTTGTGAATAGAAATAGTAATCTTTTCTTGCAGATTTTGTTTTGTTTTGTTTTCTTTGTTTAGTGACTCTCTTGTGTGGCCATCTGATAGGTCAAAAGTAGAGAGACAGCTATCAAAGAGAACACGGTTGAACTGTGATGTCAATCCATACAATGTCTACTGAATACATTGTGAAGGAAGGAGCTACTTCACAGATTTCCTTTGATTCTTTTGAAGTGCTTCAGCTTCACTCTTCTGTTTGACCAATGGCTACCAGCAAAACTAACTACAAAGGATAATCAACCATCATGTCCAATCAACAACCAAGAAAAGCACTCATGCATTCACAACACTCCTTGCATGCAAACTGAGTAAACAAGCTGAATGAGGTAGAACAGATACTGTAAATGAATGGAATAAACTGGATGTGCACAGCTCCAAGAAAAAACAGGGAACCATAGAATGAAATCCATGTTGAGAACTTGTGATGAATAATGAATGCAGTGAAGGTAAGAGTTCTATGAAAGCGTTATCATTTATTTTTGTTTTCCCCTTTCTCTCTTTTCTTGCTACTGCCACACATAAAACCAAGCAGTTCCAATGCATCACACATGCTAAGAATGTCTACCTTACAGAGAACATAATGTATGTCTGGGTTCACTATGATAGACCACATTCCCAACTGGAATAGAGCTACAGCAGAGATTGGTATGCCTTTCAACCAAAAATTACTCTTACTGTAAACTGCATTAGCAGATGCATTGAAAGCACTTATGCATAAGTGCCTCCAAAAAAAATCTGCTTGGCTACAGAAAACAATGGAATCCTGCCTTCAAAGAGAGATTCACACACATTGAGAAGTGCCAGTGGACAGACGAGCTAAGAAACCATACAGCAGCTGGCAGAAGAGCAAGGGAGTTGGCATGCTTGTGCATGTGAAGAAATTTTGTGAAACAGCATTTAAATCTTTGAGCCAAGTTGGTTTAAGATATGGTCAATCCACTTGAACTGAGTGGGAGAAATTCTGTTGATACATTTACACTAATTAAAGGAGTTCTATAATGTACTGTTATCTAATCATGCGTGTCAACACTCATCAGAACCACTCACAGGACAAATAATACATACACAGGGACAAAGTGCAGGGGATGTTAGTGCGAAATACTAAGTGCCTTACTTGCACATGTGCATAAAAAGATTTAAAAATTTTTTTTTGGTTATTTGTCTTGCTACCTTGCCACCAATATTACACTGGATTCCCACTGGGTTGTTGACCAATGATATCACTTGGTTGTTGACCAATGATATCACTCGGTTGTTGACCAATGACATCATTCAGTTATTGACCATTGACATCATCTAGTTGTTGACCAATGACATCAGCAGGTTAATGCTGAGCCATTGACCAGAGACAATGGGGAGGTGTGCATCATTCATTACACAAGCCAAAAGCCAGCATTACACAAATCATCCTTGTAAGTAGATTCACTGTCTGTTTGTGTGCATGAACAAAACCATTTGAAACACATAGGCTTGTGTGGCTTCTGTTTTATGGCTTATTACATAAGGAAATGCTTCTAGAATAGATGAGCTCAATGGAGAGGGAGCTTTGATTGGTCTATCCAGGCAAATACATGGTGTGATGGAAAGTACTGCCTGTTAAATAAATATGTATGTAGTAGGAGACCCATATGATGGGAAATGTTAGTGTTAAAATAAACACTTGTTAATCCAGTCACATATGTGAGAGACATACTGAAAGACTACTTGTTGAAAGGAGACAAACATGATAGGTTTGAAGCAACCATTTCCTCCTGGGGGAAGGGCGGGATGGTTGGTTAGCAGTAGCTGTTGAAGCAGCTGGATCAGTACCAGTGTGAAGCCACACACGTTGACAAGTATGCCAATCAACCACGACTTTGTGTAATACTTCGGAAGCAGCTAGATGGTCAACTAAAATTCAAACTTGATGATAAGTACTGATATAATAGGAATGGTGGTGGTGAGCAGAAACATAGGCATTCCACCTTTCCTCCCCTCAACCACCAAAGTTGAAGGAATGTATAAATATGCTGATTGAATAGAGCTGATGTTGACACAAGTGCACCATGACAACGATGCCTATGATATATGAGGTGTGCAATGAATAGGACAAACTTGATGAAACTGTAGCTTAAAGAGAGTCAGGAGGCCATTTAGTGTGTACACTGGTGACAGAAACACTAGCATGAAATAGAACACACACACTTCAATACGTGCAGCATTTAAATAATATACAGCATCTCAGATAGAAAATACATAATCTAGAGGCATTGTGTCCCACACAAAGCAACCACCTATCCTAACCTCCTCTAAATGTTCAACAGCATAATGATCCTCTTTGAATACTATTCCAAACACTCCACATACCGAAAAATAACTGGCATTATCCCACTCATACTTGTGCACAGGCAAACTGAAATTTGATTACATGAAATAGATCAGGCAGTCACACAAAGTAATCAATGTTTTTACAGTGTTGGTGGAGATTTGGAGTCTGTATTCTTGCCAGGGAATATAGGGGGCCAGGGAACATGGGGGCCAGTGAGCATAGGGGATCAAGGAATAAAGGGGATGGACTGGTGGTGAGGTGGTTTAATTTGATTTTAAATTAGATTTGCCGCCTGTTAGTTGTAAGTGACCTTATTTAGTGCAGCTAATATGGCCACATCAAAGTAGAAGAATCAAGGGCAATTAATCTCTCGAGTATTAATAGGCTGCCACTCTGTGTGTGTGTGTGTGTGTGTGTGTGTGTGTGTGTGTGTGTGTGTGTGTGTGTGTGTGTGTGTGTGTGTGTGTGTGTGTGTGTGGTATCAAATAAAATGCATTTATTCATGACACATCCAAAGGGGGAATGCTAAATGGAATGGAGGGTGTATGTTGTGAGTATACATACACGAGTGATGTGATTACGTTTCATTTGTAATCATTGCTATTAATTATTAAATGCTTTTGTGCCAACAACAGTGTTCCTAGAACTAGAAATATTTTTCACAGCAAAAAAAAAAGAAGAAGAAGTTGTAATGCTAGCATTTCCTTGGATGGTAAACAGGGCAAACCTTGCACTTTGCCCCTCATTTATTTCACCAATATCAACATAGTAATTAAATATCCTTGCCTCATTTACTCAAAAGGTATGCACGTTTTACCACACACAGGTCACCTGACTACAATCAAACCAATCACAATTACCAACTGCATTGTGTACTAAATGTCTCATAACTATTAGAAAGTATCCTAACAACATACACCACAAGACCACACACATCCACAGTCAGTGGCTCTATCTGTAGATCATCATAAAGGAATGCAAGCTTAAGGAGGGTGTGTGGCACTAAAGGAGGGTATGTGGCACTAATGAAGGGTGTGTGGCACTAATGAAGGGTGTGTGGCACTAATGAAGGGTGTGTGTGTGTGTGGCACTAATGAAGGGTGTGTGTGTGTGTGGCACTAATGAAGGGTGTGTGTGTGTGTGGCACTAATGAAGGGTGTGTGTGTGTGTGTGTGTGTGTGTGTGTGTGTGTGTGTGTGTGTGTGTGTGTGTGTGTGTGTGTGTGTGTGTCGCACTAATGAAGGGTGTGTGTGTGTGTGTGTGTGTGTGTGTGTGTGTGTGTGTGGCACTAATGAAGGGTGTGTGTGTGTGGGTGTGTGGCACTAATGAAGGGTGTGTGTGTGGCACTAATGAAGGGGGAAACACTCCTCTCACCCATAACCATTAGTCCACATCACAAAAATATCTACTCATTGTAGTGACTACTCCACTATACTATACTAGACTACAAAGAGCAATTCAGACAGTTTCTTTACTTGATGTTTTAAGTGCTGGTTGTTTTCCATGATACCTTCAAGCTGTATCTGTCTTGATTGTGGGCATCCGATTTTCAGTTAGTCTATTTGTGAGTGTCTGACTGTCCTTCAATACATGAATATCTCAGGTAAGAGGTAGTCTACAGAGAATCTAACACCGGATGAGGTTTCCCACACACATGCGTCTTCACGCACACTCACACCAGCAAACACATGATACACAATAATATATATACACACATACATACATATATATATATATTTGAATGCCATGATCTACAGTTTCAGTCCAATAATAATGACAATAACAATAACAACAGATACTAACACATACACACACACCAGAAAGCATACACACACACACTCTCACACACAGCTTCATGAGCACACACACACACACCTGCACACACACACACACACACCTGCACACACACACACACACACACACCTGCACACACACCTGCACACACAAACACCAGCAAATGCAAATTGTCTAGCTACCGTCAACACGGTCACATGCACCTGACATAGTCAGGGTGCCTGTGCACTAAGTAGGCACTATGAGCCAGTGCAAGCAAACTCCAGGAGCTGGGATAGGAACTTGCAGGAGGACTGATCAAGACACTCTCAGCTTATGGGTGTGGGCACCCGAAGTCCACCTGGACCTTTAGCTGATTGACAAGCCATGGCCAGTGAATTTGCACCCTAGAAAATTCCAGGTCCCCATCACAGCTGGGTGGACTGGTGTGGGAAGATGTTGAAGGACAGGAAAATTTTCCTGTCAGTGCTGGATTAAACTCGCAACCTTGGGGTAGTGAGTCCAAGGGCATAACTACTCAGCCACTCTGCCCATACACACACACCTGCACACACACACCTGCACACACACACCTGCACACACACACCTGCACACACACACACCTGCACACACACACACCTGCACACACACACCTGCACACACACACCTGCACACACACACACCTGCACACACACACCTGCACACACACACCTGCACACACACACACCTGCACACACACACCTGCACACACACACCTGCACACACACCTGCACACACACACCTGCACACACACACCTGCACACACACACCTGCACACACACACACCTGCACACACACACCTGCACACACAAACCTGCACACCCACACCTGCACATACACACCTGCACACACACACCTGCACACACACACCTGCACACACACACACCTGCACACACACCTGCACACACAAACCTGCACACCCACACCTGCACACACACACCTGCACACACACACCTGCACACACACACACCTGCACACACACACCTGCACACACACACACCTGCACACACACCTGCACACACACACCTGCACACCCACATCTGCACATACACACCTGCACATACACACACCTGTGCGAGCGCACACCCACTCACACTGAAACAGATGCAAACATGTTACAGATTGACCAGAAATGTGAAAGATTGGCAAACCCCTTTTTGGAGTACGTGGCTTAAGCACTGATAGTATCAATGAGTTTAATCACTAACATGAGCACATCTGGTCCAATAAGCTGAACAAACTTCATCATAAACCAGCAGCTTGTGTGTGTGTGTGTGTGTGTGTGTGTGTGTGTGTGTGTGTGTGTGTGTGTGTGTGTGTGTGTGTGTGTGTGTGTGTGTGTGTGTGTGTGTGTGTGTGTGTGTGTGTGTGTGTGTGTGTGTGTGTGTGTGTTGAACCAGGAAAGGAATTTTTTCACAATTAATACCTTAATCATATTATATTTACTAAAATCTTAAAAATATATTTCTTGAGAGAGAGATTGAGAGCCAAGAGTCTGGACATCAAAGACTACTCCAAACCAATTGTGGTATACATTTACACAAACCATCAAAAAAGGTCCAAAGGTCTAAAGGACTTTAAAATGTAACATAGCCTGCCATACCTGCCCCAGGATGCACCTACTGCTACCTATGATGAAGTAATTTGTTTTTAATTGTGGTGAAGGTTCAAAGTGACAACCACGCCAGGAAGGAACACAGCATTAAGTAACCCAGCCTTCTTGGTAGCTCTCTTTCTCTTTGCATAGGCAGTTCCACCACATACATGCCCAAATATAACATGTGCCTGCATAATGAAATGTTATCTATACATGCATATGTTCCCATACTCATGCATATGTAATACGATTCATATACTTGCATATGTAATTATACACTGGCAATCAGATATCCTAGATATCACAATTTCAAGAATATGGTGAAAACAGAAGCTAGACACAAGCAGCTGTTGTCTGGTTTGAAGATGACCTCTTGCCACACAAAAATAACTCATTGCATCGACATCATAAGGTTCTTTAAAAATATAATAATTAAAGAAAAGAAAAAGAATTTCAGTTCATCACCAAGAGCCAATGAAAGTAATTAAAGTTTTCTTGGATTAACAAGAAATCAAACAGATCAGAATGATTCCTAAACAAGTTTCTCCAGCAATAGAATGCAGCAGGTATATATGGATAATTCTGTGTGACACGACACAAAAGACCACAGAGATTCCAGGACTGATTGAGAGTTGGAGCCCTGGGCCAAATACCTCCAGCTGAGATACGCCTCAAGCATAAGCAACAGTAGAAACAGACAAGGCACTGGCACAAGCACAGTATTGTGTGCTGAGTGGAACCACTTGGCCAAGCTAGCAGTTCAGGAATGCCAACACTCCAGAGCATATGATTGCTTGAAGGCTCATCATCAACGCCTCCACAACAAACAGATGTCCACCATCTCCTGCAGTCTACACACACCCCCATTCTACTAGTTACATTCTGTATGGGGCAATCTTCAACAAAAAATAATAAAAAAATTTTAAAAACAGTAAAACTTATCCCCATTTTTTTTTTTAATGACAGGCAGGGGCTAACTGATACACTGGACACTTTTCTACCATCTCTCACACAATCTGAGCAATGCACTTCAACATTAAGCTAATCTATAGCCACAGCATGCAGCCAAGCACAGACCCCTTCACCTAAAGCTTTTTTTGGCTAATTAGGTAGCAAGGAGGAAAAAAGAAGAAGCCAACATTTTCTCCCTTCTATGAACTGTATATATCCAGTGTGTTTACACACACACACACACACACACACACACACACACACACACACACACACACACACACACACACACACACACACACACACACACACACACACACACACACACACACACACACACACACACACACAGCTATGCAAATAAAACTTACTTCATAAAAAAAATAAAACAATTAAATATTAAAAAATATTAACTATAAACAGATGACCACTGTATATAATGAGAACACTAGATATCCCCTGAGCACAGCATTATGGGGTCAACCAATCACTTTCATCTGTGATCTCTACACATACTGTATTTGATAACGGAAAAGACTGGAACTTCACCCTCTCCCGTAACTCAATCTGACAAACCACAAAAAAGCTTCATAGGTACACATCATGAACTTAAGGCTTTTGTTTAGCTGTAGTTGAAACACTTGCTGCCAAATATCTGCAGGCGTTTGCTTACAACACAGGCTGCATACTAAATGGGAGCTTGGAAAATGGAGATTGCAAAGATGGTGCATACCATACTCATTACAAGTTTCATGGAGAAGTTGTTGAACAACAGAAAAGGAATTTGGACAAGGATATATATTTATATGCGGCTAATTGTTTGCTGTACTAAAGCAGTTGGTGCAGCTGAACCACATAAGGGTCACCTACGACTTCACAGCTATGTGTAGAAAATGAACATGTTTAAATTACACAAACAAGACACACTATATTTATGCAGTCCATTAGCTCAGATACTTCACCAACACTACGCTTGCAAGAGTCGACTACATAATTACTGTGGATATAGGTCATGTCTATGACTCTATGCCACACAGCCTTCTAACCACAGGCTTCCATTCCATTTTTGCACATGCTATCAGCCCATCATATGAAGTTTCTGGTTCTCTCTCCCTCCAACCCCCCACCCCCCTCCCTCTCCCCACCCACAAAGAAAGTTAAAAAAATTAAAGTTTAAATATCCCAGGCTTCCCTCCTCATTCTACCCTTTCCTTTCCCCTTCTCTCCCTCAGAGCACAGAACACAACTGGCTGCTGCTTGCTCAGGTCTTGTAGTGGAACACTGGTACAGTATTTATACACAGAAGCAGCAGTTGACAAGAGGAACCGAGTCTGTTTACTTTGATAGCAGATACCACCACAAACACCTTTATAAGGCAATATCAGATGCTCTATGAAAGGCTCTCTGCTCAAGGGGTCAAGGAGATCAGTTGTCATAACACCAATTGGCACGAACCCTAGTTGTTCACAAGTCTAAGGTCATGATGAGTCCCTTGCATTTCGTAATTGAGCACAAACTGGTCTAATTGGTGTTGTGTTTACAGCATTCTGGGCTATTGCACACGGGCCCCTTATGCCAAAGAATACAAACTCGCAGTGCTAGGATGTTATATGTTCAGTGGGACACCAACAGAGTGATCATTAGCAGGTTTCTTTGTTTTCAATCTGTTGTAAGAAATAAGGTATGTATGAATCCAGCATGATAGTGTACACCACACTTGTGCATGTGCTATGAAAATGATCAGGTACAGCATCACACAAAAGCTAGAGGGCATGGTGTAGTTTGCTTCCAGCTGTGAGTTAGTGTGCAAATGGAAGGGGTAAAATAGAGCATCTTTCACACTGGGCTAACAGTAAGTACAGTTTGACTAGTTCTGCAAGGTCATTGGTTGACTGTTGACCTTTGACTTAGCTCTCTATTTAACCATGCATCAAATTTTGGATCGTACTCTGGGGGTTCCTCTGGTCTACTCAGGGTGACCTACACCTACAAATGAGACCCCATGCACTCCCTCCCATGTTCTATTATGACCTAGCCAGCTGCATTCCCTTCAAAACAAGACTGACATTCCCAGATGTTTCCCCCATACTGATAACATTGTTGGCAACACATGAACAACACTCTAACATGACCAGAGGCTGCATGCAGACACCTCCTTCTTAATAGCAGGAAGACTATGAATGAGTAGAAGGATGAGAGCATTCTCCTAGGCTGTGAAGAAGCCAGAAGTTGACCCATGGAATGAAGCTGACATTCAAGAGGATGGCAGTGACCAAAGCCCCGAGATTTAAAATTCATGTACACTAACAAAGGTGAACAAGCACTTGGCTTTTATCTGACTATTACCTCCATCAAAACTATAACAGTGTAAACACAGCAGTGTATTCTGACATCTAAGCATACAGGTCAATAGCAGATAGCTGGACTAGGAGTTACTCTAGTGCCTTGATGCTGGCACACATACACTATATTGCGATGGAAAATAAAGTATTTTTTTAAATTTAACCAAATAAACCAAACCAAATCCAAATGACTGGTTTTGAGATTCAGCAAGAACTACTTTTAAAATGATTGGTCATTGTGTGTGTGTGTGTGTGTGTGTGTGTGTGTGTGTGTGTGTGTGTGTGTGTGTGTGTGTGTGTGTGTGTGTGTGTGTGTGTGTTACTGTCACATCAAACTTGGCATTAATAGTTTCAACATACAATTTTTTTCCCACATCTTGATGACTTCTACGCACCTTCTGTCAACATGTTGTAAGGTTTGTCATGGCAACAGGACATAATGAGTGAATTAAGACATCAATCTGAGCTGTATGGTGGTGTGCCACCTCGACAAATAACATAGCTGTCACCACAGGAATAGAGTGAGCCCTTTTGAACTAGCGTGTAATCAATTTGCAATACATGAAGAAGACCTAATGCATTAATTGGGACATCTGCAGGAGGTATCGTGGCTCTAGCTCCAGGACTTTTTTTGATCTAAGGCTCTAAGCCATGATATTTGCCACGCAACAAAGGGCCTTATGACCTGGTTGGACTATTCATTAGAGTGTGTATGGGCCAGCCATTGCTAGGCTAGCAGCTAGGGCAGGGGTCATAGCTTGGGGTAATTCTAGGGGTTATAGCTACAGGTCACTGCTAGGAACCATAGCTAAGGGTCATTGTTAGGTGTCATTATTTGGAGTCATTGCCTGGGCTTGGCTTTCCTTGGAAATGCAAGTGCACCACAAGACTCAATGAGTTTGAGTTCAAGAATCAAATTGATGTCTGTTTACAAGAAACAAGATTAGAAACGTGGGCAGGACCACTCCAATTGAAGCACTCCTAAGGAAAAGCCATTGTGTACACACACCCCAACAGATCATTTTACATCTCCCTCCTCTTTTCATCTCTACCAATTACTACTTACCTCAAACCAACACACTATATACACCTTAAAAAAAATTTTTAAAAACCAACCACAAGAAAAAACCACAGATATAAACACATGGTCTAATGTAAATATCAGGTGATGTCATCCTTTCTCCATTCAAACTGAGACCAATTTCTATCTGATAATGTGATATGGCCAACATGAGTGAGCCAGCAAAACAAAGTGACCTGGCTTGAAGATGAGCCAGTTCAAAGTCTGAGGGTGAACCAGTTGGAGGGTGAGGATGCTTGAGTGTAGTTCTGATATACTCTACTTAGAAGGAAAGGGCAACACCCTCTTCTCAGAGACAGCAAAGTGCATTCTATTTTCAAATATAAGTGCTTACTTTACAAGGAAAGGTAGAATTCTTGCCTTGGTCACATAACCACTTAGATCTAGGCCCTAGCTGTAATTCCTTTCTTGGATACCGCCTGCAGAGCATGCTGGAGGACAGATTCTGTTGGACTCAGTAACTGTTATCTATTTCCTGTTTTTACTGGCCACACAGCTAACCTCTGGCCTGTCCTGACTCTCCACGCTGCCATCTCTTTCTGTTCTGCTTGAGGTGTACTCATTGGAAGCAGGGGTTGTAAAAACACTGTTAGCCCCATATTGGAATATACAAAGTCTACAAAATATCAGGGAATATCAGGGAAAATCTATGTCAGAAAAAAGAATCTGAACTCTAATAAATTTTAATATCAAATTTTGATAAGGCTCCCTCACTGTTAGTACTGAAAAATCTGAGTGCAGAAAGTCTCTCTATTCCAGGTGAAGTTCTTGAAGTCCTCTAATAGGACTGAACACCAATGCAGGTACCAATGCAGGTACCAATGCAGGTACCAATGCAGGTGGTAGAAATTGTTTGTGTTCCTATTCCTGCTGGGAAAGCCTAGCTAGCTTTCTTGCAAATGTAAGCATTAGTGATAAGTTACTACATGGAACAAAGGCAAAGAAAGTACAAAACAAAACTTGATGATTGAAACAATAAAGGAAATGCTGAATAAAAAGTTTTAGTTTTTATTTCATTTCCAGCATTATTTTTTTGTTACTTCCGAGTTAAATCTTAGCTGAGTTTCTGAGTGTGTGTTAATTATGAATGGAATGCAACCTATTAAAAGAGTGCAGAGCATAACAGTCCAAGAAGTCACACCTTCTACAAGAAGCACACTAGGTACCTTTTCCCTCTTTCTTTGGTTGAATAGAATATGTTTAATTTAACTAAATTAATTATATCCATACGGAAGTGGTTTCAAAATTGGTTAATAGCTTAAGCAGTGGTAGTAGCAACTTCCCTGCCAGTGACCAAGACAATCTGCTCACTACCTCAAGAAAATTGTATTTCTGGAAAACATGTTTACACGTGACATTGGGCATAACACACATAGAATCATAATATTAACCGTTTCCCAATCCTTGTATATCCTATCTATGCTGGAAGTAACCAGCAGTCACTAATATTTTTTCCTTCACCTAAAATTTTCTTTACTAATGTTTTCAAGTTCTTTCCGTTATAAAAGTGTCTCTGCAGACAGTAGCATGTGTACTTATTCTCTGGAAGCAACATATATTATTTTTCTTCGTCAATTATCTCAGCAGCCAGTTGCCAGTGAGTCTACAATAGTCTGTCTGCTCACACTTTCCAAACTAAGCTCAGAAGGGTCTGATGGCATCCTCTGGCATACGAATTTCATTATCTACCCTGCACTTCATGGGGAACCATACTTCACTGCGTGTTGAAAATGCCACCTGCAAGGTGTATAGATTTTTTGGGAAAAATAATTTAGGAATAGAAGCAATGTTTGCCACTCGATCAAACCATTTCGAATATTAATTTGTGCAAACGAACCGCCAACAAAAACAGTTAATTGCATTCCAGTTGGACAGATTTGGTATCATACTCTTCCAATCACATCCTGGAAGGTGTGGCCTGGCCAGAGTGAATCCAACATGCCCTGCACTCTGACCTCTCATTCCTCTATAGCGACTCCTGCCCTATTGATATCTGCTGCACTGACACTCATTGAAACCTTTTTTTCCCCTTCTTTTTAAAAAATTCTTTTTGTTTCCTGATAGACAACGTTCATTGGATAGGTCACTCTGAAACCACCACTTTCTACTCTTAGGGCATAGGGGCAGGATACACATCCAAAAATAGAACTAAATAATAAAATATAGTGACACTCAGGATTCATAATTCAATACATTAATAGGAAATCATTTATTCATAATTAATGCTGGCTGACTTGATTGCTTCCCTCATACAGACTTGACCTTTAGATTTCTACAAAAGTTTCCACCACCTAAAATATGCCCCCCCCCCCTCCCCCAAGATGTTTGCACCAAAACATTATGCATATAGGCAAAATGAAAGAATCAATATATTGAAATGACATTCGGATACCAGCCAGAATTCAAATTAGAGCACCCAGTTAGTTCTTTTTAACAACTTTCTTGGGGAAGCATGACCACCAAGGAAGGAATAGAAATGCCCCATAATCCCACCCCCCCCCATCCTGTCTTGAATCCCAGACTACTTCTGTTTTCTCTTTTCCTCTTCTGTCTGGAACCCTGCTTGAGGGTGAACCAGTGTAAGGCAAGAATACCATTCTACTTAGTCAGAAATCATGATCTGAAAATAATTTTGGAATAAGGCTTGGGATAGAAAGCTGGCTAAGGGAATCAGGAAATCCTAAAAGTGGAAACTCAAAACTGAAAGAAAAAAGGTTGGGGGGGGGGGGGGGGGGTTTAAAGGGACAAAAAAATGTGTATGAAATGGAAACCTACACACTAGTCATGAGAATGATACATAAGAATGCGCCCCCAACCCCTTTCATGAATAATTCAACTAAATTCATTCTGAGTATATAAAACAACACATTGCAACTCAATATGTTCCACTCTTTGGCCTTGAAATGAAGGGGGTGGGGGGGGGAATCAGGTGAACAGTTGCAGTAAACAGAGCAGGAAACAACTATCCTAGCACTGAGAATGTGCCAATTGATCTTAGATGGGAAGTCAGTGTTAACTGTCCTGATCATATTCCAGATCATGCTTGTCTATTTCCAGTTAGTATCCAGTGGGCTTCATTAGCATTTCACTCCAAATATTAGCAAAACAATAAAGTTTGTATCTTGCATTCTCAAGGAAGCAAGCTGTTTAAATAAATACCACAAAGAAAAACCAAGTTTGTGATGACTAACTGAAACGAATCCTTTGCATATTATTCCCAAGGCCATACATACACAAAAAAATATATATATTTTTCAAGATTATTGGCAAGCTTTGGTTTTGCTCAAGTGTAAAATCATTTAGCTATACCTTAGCCCCCATTGTAACTGTTACTGAACAAAGTACACACAGCACACACCAGTAACTACCACTCTGTCTACCACCACAAACAGCTGTAAGATTATTCATTGCACAATGTGACACAGATCTCTCAGATTCCATGCAAGATAATGAACAATCCAACCTTTCTGTCTCACTAGGTTCTTTAACATGCTTAGGTTTTATCACATTGCATATATTTCATCCCTGCCTAATCAGGATACAAATTCTTTCATAATATATGCAGTGATAAGCTTGAATGTAATCAATCTCACTTAGATAATAAAACAAAACACAGCACGCCCTGACCAATCTACCCTGACCAATCTACGTTGATCAGATAAGTTACTTTTCATATGTGCAGTGCAGAATAGATAATCTTATATCACTCACCTTTCAAAGCTAAATCTTGTTGTGGAGTCAGTTTACAATGCACCAGAGCTGGTACAATCCACAAATTGGATGTAGATCAGAGAGAGGGGGAGAGGGAGAGACAATGAAAGCATTATCATGGAAAAGGTTATTCAGGTCAGAGTAAAATTGTTGTTTTCTTTCCAATCTGAACCAGACCTCTGGATTACAATATGCTAAACATCAAGATTTGTACATAGACATTCATACACTAACCCAGTTACTCAAGACTTAGGCAGTAAACTGACAGACTGTACAATAGAAATACCCCAGGTAGTGGCTAGTTAAACCGTTAAACTAGTAGAAGGCTCTCCCATCAACCATAAAACAACCAGCTATACCTAAGTTAGTCCACAATAAAAAAAAATTAATTCACTACATTACCGAAGATAGGACAAATTTCAGGCTGGTACTAACCAAACCGAGAGTTATAGGTGAGATTACCTTGACAACGCTATGCCACGAAAACTCTAAGAGAGCGCGAGTCAGCCACTGAGCCCTTCTGAATCTCGGTAGTCAACTACAATCTTTTCAATCGAGTGAAAGTTAGTTAAGTAACCACAAGAAATCAAAAGTCTGACTTTATGCTCACACGACCGGCTTTGCCGAGCGTGCAAAAAAACAAAAAAACAAAAAAAAAATTTGTACACAATAAAAACACTGGACAGTCAGGAGTGTGTGATGACAGTAATAAAAAAATTTTAAAAAATTATGAAAAGAAGGAAAGAATACATTTAAGGGTGAAAGAAGAAATGGTGGTGATCCCTGAGACCCACGCTTGCACACTCAGGCTGACTTAATGTTCTGAGTTAATGATCTCAATCAGTCTTGCGAGTGACAGGTTTTTGTGAGCTAGTGAGTACAGAGATATCCTTTTATTTAATATACTTAAACTGTCCCTTTCTAGTTTGCAACTCAGTTCCCTGTCTCTCTTTTAAATTTATTTATTTATTTTATTATTATTATTTTTTAATCATGATATTCCAAACATGTCCATGGAATAACAATGGTAACCATGATAAAAAATGAAATATGAAGTGGCATTTGTGGGAGGTTAGGGAGGTTCACAGTCAAGTTATGCAGTAAAACATGATGGATCTTTATCTTTGACCAGTTTGTTGGTATAGTGATGTGGGTATAGGTTTCCACATTTCTCCACACATTGAATATTGCCTCTATTTACGATTTAAGTTCTGATAAAGCTATTAAAAGTTTGATATTGACATGCATAGACTAATATTAAACAAAACTAAAGTATGTGGAGGGACCTGACCTTAAATAATCTGCCTACCTCCAATCCAATAAGTTCACATCATAATCTAGTTATACTATAATTCACAATTTGTTTATCTCTATTTATATGTGTGAAATTTAACTCCTTCCAAACCATTGGAGGGATCTTCATAAACTTTCAGGGATTGATTAAGGCACCTCACTGCATGTCCTTGGGAAATGATTGGGAGGCTATGGATGTGGTTTGGTGACATGAAAGACTAACACTAGTAACCAAGTTTAATGAAATTTGGCATGTGGTTTCCACATGACTAGAAGAATGTCATTATGTGGGTGTGGCTATGGGTGTGGTTAGCTTATTAGTCACATCTATTGAAAGTTGTTTGCACTGCCTAAGCCAAATTTTACCAACACACTTTCACAAAGTATTTATTAATTGTATCATGTTTGTTAGATTAATGAGATCAGTATCAATAATCCCTGCATGTTACATTAAGTAAACTAAACAAGTTTATTATTGCAGGAGGACCAAGGTTGACTAAAAAAAACTACCTAGGTCAGAGGGTTTGTTTTGTTGTTGTTTTTTTTGGTGCTAGTATTAGCAATGACCAATCATCTTTGTTATACTTTTGTAGATGGTTGACTGTGATCAAGCAACCTGTTCTGAGTTTTAATTCCCAACATAGGCATGCACTTACATGAAAATTGTGATACAGTTCAAGAAGACCACATACAGTGGAAGACTTCTCTTCTGTTTCACCCTCAGGGCAACAATATAAGTAAATCTACAGAGAGAGCTCATGCACAGTCTGATTTCTGAAAATGGTATTTAATACCCCAGGCCCTTTCTTTGAATAATCAACCTCTGCAAGGCATAGCTTTGAAAATGAAATACTAATCCTTATTTTGCTGCCCCACTCCCCCCCCCCCCCCCCCCCCCCTCCCCCCTCCCCTACACACAAAAAATATATAAACAGGAGGTACAAGCCAACTGGATTAATCAGTAAATTGAAACCCACATTTTATCTGTAGTTGTGTGGGTCACTTGGGATGAAAGCTGCATTTTGAAAGAAAAGACACTTTTCTGGAGATCAAAGGAAATACATTCTTAGACTAGTTTGTTGTTATGGTGATGTGAGTATTGGTTTCACAAGTCTTGCAATTCTATAAGAAACCATTCGAATATGTCCAGCTCAGTTATTTCCCCACAAATCATCTGTCTATTTGGCAACTTTTTACTCAGCCAGCCAGGAACAGTTATGCTGTCTTGTCAAACATGATTGCCTACTTCATTTTTAACAGGTGGTTGGCTTGCAAGTAACATTTGGTGCATTGATAGTTTCTTGTGAGTTGTGAGTTAAAATCTGAGCAGGGCAGTGTGACATGTGACACTCTAGTTGATGACACCAGACACCATTTTTTAGTTTGGTTTTGAATTGCTTGCTAAAGTTAAAAATTTCTCTTTCTTTCCCTCCCTCCACCTCATTTGAGAGCTTGGTGTGTTGCACTTCATCTTGAGCTGTAATGTGATCCTGCTATGTGTCACACAGTCTCATCAGAGTATCTTCCTCTTCATCTCCTCCATTATAGAGAGAACCCTATTTCTTCAACATAAAGAGTCTTGAAGCTATCTGAGAGACCTCTCCAGGATCCCTTGCCTGCCACACATGCCACACTTATACGACACTAGCATATGCTAAACTACTATTATTATTAATTAATTATTTGTTACCAAATTAAAATCACAGTTAGGCAGTTATTTTTCACCATACAATAGAGTATATATAGCCAAATTTGGTGGGAGATTACAAGAAGAGAGGTTGCAAGAAGTCTAGGAGGAAAATATTTGGGGGAAGCTAAAGCAGGAGGGTTCACCTAATTCTTAATTAATCATTGACTCACCTGGCATTGATATTTCTTATTAAATTATTAATTGGCGGTGACCTTGGTATTTTGATTCCTGGACCTTTTTGTTGAGGTACACACACACCCCTCCCTTCCTGTACTTCTTATTCATCATGCCCCAGTATTGGATGTCATTACTTGAAGCAATATCACCTACATGGTCAACTCTAATGCACTGCTGGATTACAATAGCTAGTTTTGCTTCCTAGATTATATGTCCAAGGTATCCTAGATAATTTGTCCAAGGTAATAGCAGTCATGTTGATTTGTTACATGTTTGTTACCTTCTATCATGGAATATAGCGAACTACCATCAATGAGTGATAATGATATTTTGTTAGGATTGTTATTACAGTGTGACTTGTAAATGGCACATGTTTATACAACATGTGTTCTCTTTGCACACATAATACTCTAAACTGAGGGCCTCCAGAGAATAACATATGGTGAGCTGAAGGTAGGCATGATTTATCGAGAGAAAAAAAAGGGGGTTATCATCAGAGGGAAGATGAGGTGTATATCCAATCTCAGTACCTGTGGTAGGTTAGAACTAGGATGCTAATAGGGACTGATTTCCTATTATCATTATTAAAAAAATCATACCTGCCTTAGGATTGACAATTATTGTACTTTTTTTAAAGCTTCAAGTTACAGTTATGATTCTCATATTATATTTGGTATACACTTCAATAACTGATAATCAATTTTGTTGATCAGAATCCTTGGATATAGCTGTCATACTTTTTCCATGTATTTTAACCAAGCAGTATGACAAATATCAGTTGTCTAAAATGGTTTCTTATATGTTCACTTTATGGTTGTTGTTGTTGTTGTTTTTTAATCCATGCCACTTTCAGGTGACCACCCATTATAATCCATACATCCTACAGACCACATACAACAGTAGTGCTAGAAGTCAAGCTCAATTCCCAGGCACAGTCTCTCAAGTTTGATTAGACAATGCACCCTTATCTCCTATTGCAGCTTGTAAACCAGACAAATATGTAGCCATTGAGTACAATGTCTAGGTTTACATAATTTACCTGCTTTTATTTAAACATGTCAATGGTGAATGAAAATATGCAGTTCATTAAACTGGAACATAGGTATGTATGATGGAATCTTTTTTCAAAAATGCTTCTGTAAAATTTTTATGGCCAATTGATAGATCCAAATGGTATTAATGCAGTTTAGGCAAAACACACAATTTATTTATTTTTCGGAAGTTGCTGGTGAGGTATTTCCTCAATAGGGCTTGCTAATAGATGCTGGCTAAATCATTTCATTCTAAAGGTAATGACTTAATTAATTACTGTTAATAGTTTGAGGATGTTTGATATTTAATGTCCAATGTGGAAATTACAATTATTAATATTTCTAATTCCCTTCCTTTTCACTGCTTCAAGTGTTGCATTAGAAGTTTGAACAAATATTATACGTAATAAATGATTTGTACACTAAATAACTTCAATATTGAAAAGACAGTAATAGTGATAGTGCACCTCTTTTTATTCTCTTTCAAGGAATTCCCCAAGATATTAAAAGAATTTTAACAAAGCTTGGAATTTCTGGATATACATAGCCCTAATTGAGGAAGTCAGATAAGGAATGTGGGTGCAATGTTTAATAACTTTGTCCACCACCATTGAAGTCATCATCACCCAGACACCTGTGATGTTTGCATGCTGTCAGGCTACTGACCAAGCTCATTAATAAAGTGAAAACATGAAAACATGTTAGCTTAATTAATTGGTACACCTGGTAACATCTTGGCTCTCAATGGAAGCACACAATGATGGCACCATATTGTGGTGGATATTAAGAGAAGATGCTGGAATTGTGTAGCATCAGTAGAGTTCTATGTTCCTTAATCAAGTAATTCTTACCAGCCAAAGCTGTCACCATGGTGGTGTTTATGTCAATTATTATTTCTGTTCATGCAATTATTGTGATTATGTTTGTGTGTGTATAATACTTTTCATTTAAGGTGGGGCATGCTGAACATTCCTTCTTTTTTTTTCTTTTTTTTTTTTAGTTAGCCCCTGAGCACAATAGGCTGTGAAGAGAAGCTGAACTTTGTGGAAGAGTGAGAGACATCTGCTACAAAGTGATCTTCACAGTGATAAAGGATTGATTTTACTTGTACGATAGAACAATGGGAAGAAAGCCTGTTTAGTGTATTTATTTATCTACACAACTGCATACTAACCTCATATGCTGGTCACATGGTCTCTATCCAATACAATACTATAAATTTGAGTGGAATAATTTAAGATTATATATATATATATATATATATACACTGTTGAAGGATTGTATCCAAATCAGCTACTGCTTACAAACTGTATTTAAACAACCTTTTTGAGTAAGTGACTCCAACCCTAGCTCACTGGGGTGTTGAACAAAACATTTTGTGTTGCTCTATTTGTGTTTGTGCAGTGCATTCATAATACACCAAGGCTGGTTGCAGCATCTGTCCAGCATCTACACTGCTCACATCAGACATCACTTCAAGCCTTGTGAAGTCATCTTCCTATATTGTCAAGTCAGCTCATTTATTGGCCACTATTCCAGTATCTGGATCAATGCTGACCTGGCAGCTGTGTACATAAAATAGTGGATGGTTTGTGTAGACCAATATCCTTTGTTTTAGTACACACACATTAATGGTTCAGAGGCTACTCAGTACAATAACAGACTTGTACCATTTCATACACATGCCATACACACACTACACACTTTGGATAGATAGGGTATGAAGTTTGGTGCCAATTACAAAATTACTACAAACAATTTGTCATAACAGTGTATTGAAATGTTCAGCGTATTGAAATGTTTGGTGCATGGATTGATAGAAAATTTAGAACATTTCCTAATTGTGGAGTTTAACCCCTGTTGTTTTTCAGTATGTAATTTTGCATGCATGCTATCATCCTCTGCCCTTAACTATCGGATGAGTGAAAACCACTAACTCAATGTCATACCACTCCTACTCAATACTTCACAAGTCATTCATAGAAGATTACCAAGAAAAAATGCACACACACCACATGTACATACTACACACGTGCATACCAGCCCGCCTACCCACCCACACACACACACAAAGGCAGGACTCCTGTTATTAAGCGCTAAAAAAAAAAATAATAA
Organism: Lycopodina hypogea; assembly: GCA_963969325.1. NCBI lineage: Eukaryota > Metazoa > Porifera > Demospongiae > Poecilosclerida > Cladorhizidae > Lycopodina > Lycopodina hypogea. The sequence continues at coordinate 4,292,538 of OZ017793.1, read as the reverse complement.
TAATAATAATAAAATAGATATTTTTTTGGTGTGTTATTACATTCCATGCTGTGTGGGTGAAATTAGAGGGGATATCAATCAAAATGTGAACATTTCTTAACATTTCAACCATATCCTTGAATTTTTATAATTTATTGAGAGAGGTTTTAGAATCCTACAGTTCTCAAACAATTATACTGATATTTCTAAATCTAAATTAGCTGGGAAATATGGATAAAAATCCTCCACTAGTGTTCATACACCCTTCTAGTACACTGTTATTGTCAACATGCCCCCAGAAGATAAACATGCCCTTCTTTTTGCATTGCATGTATTCCATTGCAGACTTCACCAAGTGTGTACTCTTCCCATTGATACTCTTTTCTTTCATTTCACAATCAAACCATTTCCAGTTTACCCTTGTACTTTCATTCTTAATTGCCTGTAAAACTATCCCCTATGCACTTTTGTACTTTTGTTGTATATTGACACTGCATGGTGGTGAATGAACATGTCAGTTGCTCCAACATTTAGATCTAAGTGTACTTTTGTACTTGCATTAAACTACATAAACTGAACACATACCACTTCCTGTTTTATCGATTGAGTGCAAATAGCTTATGATGACCTTTGATGTGGATCATTTGTAAATTTTGAAATAACGTAAAATAGTAAGTTTGTGTCAACATGCTTCACTGGCTGGTGCACATGAAAAATTTAATCCCAACTCACATCCTTGTGCTCAAACTCTGTATTGACCATATCGTATATGACTGACCAGTATTGTGTGTTTAGTCTGTCTGTTGACCTGCACCTAACTTCTTTTTTCTTTTCTTTTTTTTAGGTGTTGTGATCTTGCTAACATGGTGACCCAATTAATGTGGATGTTTATGGAGCTATAATGGCAGAACAGGTGTAGTTCATTAAAGAGAAAAATGTTGTTTGTTCATTAAGTAAGTTTTAATTCACAGGATGTGATGCTTCAGCAGAGACCTTGATGGCTACATCTTGTGCTCACTTCATGCCTCATACCTACTGTTCTACTATAATTGCATGTCTCTTGTAGACCTAGCTCATGTCTATGCCTTTCCCTGGATCTGGCTGTTGGATTTTCTGCAAGTATATGTATGCCTCTCTTGATATACATACTTCAGAATGGTTAACAAGGAACTTCCACCTACTTCCTTTCTTGTTCTGGTCAGAACTCTTTGAGAGCATGTTCATATTTGGCAGCAACCTTCTTTTCTTTTCTGCTGCTCCTTTTTTTCACCATGAAATCTTTCATCTCTTTCTCAAGCAGCAGGAAAAGTTAGAGCATGAGCTTTTCAATCAAGTTTTGTTGGGACAAATCACAGCCCTTGTCATAACACCATCTGATAATACCTAACACCACTATAAATGCTACCAAGAACAGAAAAAAAAGCAGCAAAACCAACAACAATAATAAAATCTGCAATAATAAAATCTGAGAACAAAACTTCCAAGCAGGAGAGAGAGAGAGAGAGAGAGAGAGAGAGAGAGAGTCTGGGTTTTTTCCCTGTAGTAATTCATTTTATCATAATACAATAAGTGGAGTAATAATCAATTACATTTTTTCTTCATCAAATATTTCCCTTTCTTTTGTGCTTATTGCTTTCACATAAGGAAGAAGCCAATGCTGGTTCCCGATGTGTCTGCTATTCAGAGGTTCCACTGTAGTTTGCCGACTTTATAATTTAAAGTTTTATCTGACTAAGACTAATTTTGAAAAGTCGTATCAGCCAGTGGTGGTCTGACCAGATGTCCATCTTGTCATACCACCATTACTGGCTGACACAGGCAAATTGTAATTTCCACCTATTTTCTGAACTTGCCAATTAAGTTTACATAATGTGACTAATGTCTAATGCATATTATACAACTCAATAAAATGGTGAATGAGTACAGGATGTTGCTTTTTTTTTTTTTAAACCTAAAAAAAAAACAACAAAAAAACAACAAAAAAAACAAACAAACAAATTTGCTTTCCACCCCCCCCCCACCAAAATAAACCTAAAATGGCAACAACAAAAAGAAATTAAAAATCTAAAGCTATAAAAACATTTTTAAAAATTCTTCTAAAAATCTTGAATATATATGTGTGTGTGTGTGTGTATATATATATATATATATATATATATATATACTCTAAAGTGCCAATAGTCTGTCTGTCTGTGTGTCCATGATTCATGCTTGAACGGTTGAAGTTAGACCCACGAACCCATATATATTTACAATAAGTGTCACCAGTGGAACGTCATGAGCATGTCTATATGGCCACACCCCTTTCTTTATTAAAAAAAAGCCAAAGATGGTACTTTTGCCAGAAAAAGGAATGGAGCTACAGGGCCTAAAACTTGGGCATGCAGACACAACTTGACTCTGCAAATAACATGGGGTGGGTCCCATCAGTGTCACCAGGGGAACATCATTAGCATATCTATTTGGACACACCCCTTTCAGTATTAAAAAAACAACACTAATGGTACTTTTGGCCAGAAAAAAAGAATGGAACTAGCCCCACAAACCCATATATATTTAGAATCAGTGTCACCAGGGGAACGTCATTAGCATATCTATATGGCCACATATTTCTGTATTAAAAAAAAGCCAAAAATGCTTCTTTTGCCAAAAAAAGGATGGACCTACAGGCCTAAAATTTTGGCATGCAGACACAGATGACTCTGCGAATAACATTGGATGGGTTGCATCTGGCCACACCACTTCCTCATTGTGTGTAAGGCTAAAAATATCAAAATGGTAATTAAAAAAACACTTCAATCTAATCACATATTCATTTTTGTTTTAAAAGTCTACAGCATGTCTTCAAAGCAGACATTTTTGAGACTACAGACCACCAAAGGTGGGCCAAAAAATGCTCTTGGATTAACAACTGGGGGGGGGGGGGGTGTTTGTGAGGCCAAACCCAGGACTGAATGGAAACTTTCTTGTCTTTCAACATCTACTTCCCACACTAGTCCACCTAGCTGTGATGGGTACCGGAATTTTCTGGGGTACAAATTCACTGGGCATGGCTTGACATTCAGCTAAGGGTTCAGATGGAACTTCTGGGTGCCCACACCCCTAAGCTAAGAGTGTTGGTTAATTCTCCTATGAGCTCCTAGCCTGGCTCCAGGAGTTAGCTTGCACTGGCTCATAGTGTATGCTTAGTGCACAGTCAGGTGCATGTGATAACAGAGAAATTGCTTCTTTGCGCGCGCGCGTGTTTTTGTGTGGATTTTTCATTTAAAAAAAGCCTTAAGAACTGTGGCTGAATGGTTAAAGCACAGGTCTCTCAAGCTGAAATCAGTGGTTCAAATCTGTACCTGGATGATTTTTTTTTTGTTTTTATTTCTCCTTTCTTTCCTTTATTCCTTCCATTTTCCTTCTTTCCTCTCCCCTCCCCCACACCTTTCCTCCTCTTTTTTTCTTCTTTTTTTTCTTTCTCTATTTTTCCCTTCAATTCTGACACAGCTCAAATGTTTAAAAAAAATCATTTGAAATTTGTGGGTTAAATGAGAACACTTACACATTCACACACAAATTCTCTTTGCTACCAATTGGATTAAGGACCTGAAATGATTATTTGTAGGTGATAACTTACGCTGATTTGTTATTGATTGAATTGATTTGTTATTTATTGAGTTGATTTGTTACATGTAGAATTCCTGCCTGAGTAGGAGGAAACATACTTCCACACATTCAAACATATTATTCAAAATAGGGCATTTATCATTGAATTAATTATTATTGTTATATTGTGATCTCCATTAGAGGGAAGTCAACCTATTTAAAAGATGCTGATCTCTGTAGAATGTGGAGTTGTCCTGAGCAGGGTTTCCACAAGTAGTGAATTTTGGAAACAAATTGGTAGGGAAAAGGTCTGATTGGGAAATTGCTAAAACCCTCAAAATGTAGTGAATTTTCAGCAGGAGTCAAGGATTCCAGACAAAGTTAGACTGTAGCCAGCTAGATGCAGAAGATGAGACTGGGAGAGAATACCTTCAAGTTTCTGAGGAACATATATTCAGAAGGCTGCAGAAAGAATCAAGATTACCAAGAAAGCTCCATTCTAATTGCCACTGTTCATGCAAGCTACATTGGTGAGAGACTATACCTGTCCACAATCCCTTCCAGATGATATTTCATCCCAGGGAGAACTGGAGTTTATTTGCTCCATGATTAAGCAGCTACTGGCCTAGGATACCAGCACAGAGAATTTCTGGCTGGATGTGAATTCATACAAGGATTCAAGGGGGAACTTTCCATCCGAACTGTTCAACCTGGGTGTGCTGAAAATATTCTAGCTTCTAATTTCTGAGTGCAGACAAGTGGTGCATGCAGGTAGAACATGCAGACCAGTATTATTGTTTCCCTCTTTTGATGTTTTGTTTAGCAACTGCGAGAGGTTACAATTAAAAGTAGTACCAGAGAATGTTCGTAGGTCCATTATACTATATTGTGTATCCACTTGAACTTGGAGCTCAATGGCTGATCTCATTCTAATTAACACTGTGTAATATAATATATACAAATATAATATAAAATAGAAAAGATTACGAGAGACAAGAGTACAAAATATTCATATATATTTATTAGTATTTAGCATTTGCACGTCACTGTCAGTTTTTCTTCTCTATTTCGTTACATTTCATTTGCCTAGTGTGTCTATACAAACTTCTGTCAAAGTGCCCTACTCAGTAAACTTTATCTCCTATAATGAATTAAATTAAAGTTTAATCATAATTTAAAAACAACATAGCAAAGCAAAACAGCCACAAAAATAAACCTACTCAACCCCCAAAAAATAATAATAAATATTAATAGACATTGTATACATATATACTTGAATGATTATTGAGGTGGGTAAAGGGTAGAAATCAATGTTATATCACCTCTTCATTCACATGGTCAAGAAAATAACAAAACAGTATGTATAACACATGATAGTGGCATTACATCTCAGCCTTCAGTAAGTCACATGATCTGCTAACTACTACATGGCGGCTGACGGTATGACACGAGATATGAGCTCCTTCACAGTGAGGCCGTACTCCTTACAAACTTGTTGCTGGGCAGCTACAACTTCCTTGGCAACCATCACCTGCCCCATCTCTACCTGAGTTCTGGAAAACCTTATGGCTTTGCTGTAGTAATCCAACGCCTGCTCAGAGTTGCCTCTACAAGTTGGAGCACATACAATTATACCAGAGAAGAGTCAAACAGAACTGGTGTGTGCTTTGAATATACACCTCCAATTTTTGGAGTGAGTGAAGAATTCTTGAACAAAAACAACGAATTAGAATCCATCCAAGGATGCAATCCCATAAGCAACACTGCACATCATGCTATTGCTGTTGTACAGGTTTCATGTGGTTCAGTTTTGCTGACCTCATTTAGGGTATTTTAGAGTGACTGAGTGTTTTTTTGCTGACCTCATTTAGGGTATTTTAGAGTAACTGAGTGTTTTACAGTGTGGTTTAGGCTGACCGTACCACTTAAACTCTTACAATAACCAGTTCAGATGGTGTAATTCAATGATAATTACAAGTATTATAATTAGTACTTCAATTAAGTAATTGAAATTAGAGTGGATAGACAAAAATATGAACACACACTTGCACACAAGGTAGAAACAAAACAAGTTCCACTACTTGGCTTGTAAAAATGGGTCTCAATATAACATCAGCTGTCTCTCTACCTGAAGCTGAACAGTAACCAAACAGAAATACAAAATTATTTCATTTGCTTCATCCTTCCCTCTTTAAAAAATATATTTAAGTTTAACAACATATCCCAACAGACAGATGGATGCTTTTTTGGCTCAAAATGATGAAAGATTTTAAGTGTGAGGTTCCAAAATCCAATTTTAAAGGCTCACAGCAGTTGAGTTTCCTGTTGTACAGTTATCAATTATCATCTTAGAGCCACATTCTTCTAATTATGGTTCAATCAGATAGAGCAGCACTGTCCACTGTGTGTACATCACATGCAGTGTACATGTAGATGTTGTGCAATGTATAAATCAACATACTTTTGTATCTCAACTGAAGCAAGAGTGTCGTAGGCTTGGATGCAACTCTGGTCCACAGAGATAGCTTTCTCCATGTAGGAAACAGCTTTGATAGGGTCATGGTGAGAGACCAAACTTAACACTCTGCAGAGGAAAAGGGAAAGAAATGAGGAGGAAAAGGAGGAGGGAAAGGAGAGGGAGGGAGAGGAGAGGGAGGGAGAGGAGAGGAAGAGAAAGGAGGTTCATCGAGAGGAATAAGGAGGAAAACAGAGAACAGGAGCAGAGCTACGTCCACATGTGAAGTAATGAACTACAACACTCAATGTAGCAAAATAGGAAACTTCAAAATATATATAAAAAAAAAACAATAAACAAACAAACATGATAAATAGTGGAGGAGAGAGCGTGTGTGTGTGTGTGTGTGTGTGTGTGTGTGTGTGTGTGTGTGTGTGTGTGTGTGTGTGTGTGTGTGTGTGTGTGTGTGTGTGTGTGTGTGTGTATCAACCTAAGTTTACTGATCAATGCCTATGGCAATACCCACCCGAGACTCAGGTGAATTGTAGGATTTTCAGGTTCCATCTTAGCTGCTTTGTTGAGCAACTCAAAAGCCTTGCTGACCTGATTAATGTCCTGCAAACACTGCAAGGGAAAAGAAGAGCAAACAAGACTGGAAATCTCCAGCTAAAAACCACTCACTTAAGATTTAATGTTTGACTTAATCGCAGGTAACCTTAGCACTGGTGGTCAGAGGAAGTTTCATAACAACAACAAAATCAGCAAGACTCTGCAAACTTGCTAAAGTTCGCAGGTAAAAACAATGTCATCAATGCAACACTAGCATAGCATTTATAGCTGCATCAGCATTTACGAGGGGAGGATTGCAAGGCCAAGACATCCCAACTGGGCCCAAGGCAGAGAGACAGACATGCTCACAAACATTTTAACAAGGTAGCTGTCATAGAATTGTCACTAGTAACCATCACCACTTTTCTACATGTAGGGGATAGGTGGGTGGGTGAGTAGGTGGAGGGATGGGTTAATGGATGGACTCAGGCAGTAGGCAGGCAGGCAGAGGTGATCGGCAACATGCAATCTCGTGCACAACTAACAAGTTAGTTTCTCTAACTTGCTATAATGACAAATATCAGAATGAAATAAAATACTAAAAAGATAAAAATGGTGTGAAAGGGTAAGATGATTCCAAGTATCCCTACGATAATGTAATGCTAAAAGGTTCAACTAGAAGTTTACCACATAATTAAATTACCCTCTAAAAATACAATCAATCACTCAAGTTGATAATTCCTATATTGAGCTTATATTCCTTGGGTGAGGGGTGGCTTTCCATACAAACACACCATGGCATAGAGAACTATGCCGTCCACAAACTCAGGGAACTTTTCGGCAGCTTCAGTGAAGGTGGAGGTGGCCATAGAGAGCATTTGAGTGGACTGAGTCATACTGGCCACACGGTGGTACGCAGTTCCGAGGGAAAACATGGCGTATGCTGACTCAGGCACCAGCACCAGTGCCTTCTTCAGGTCCTCCACAATATTATCCAGAGCTTTGAGATCCTCAGGAGACTCCAGGAAGACCTGGGCCAGGAGGGAGGGGCACGAGAGGGGAAAACCGCGAGGAAAACCACAGGGAAAATCGTGGGGAAAACCGTGGGGAAACACAGGGGAGGGGAGGATGTTAAGGAAGAGGAAGCAATAAAGGGAAGCAGGAAATAAAGGAAAGAAAAGAATGGTAGGGGAAAGATGATAAAGAGAAGATGAAAGCACAGGAAGAAAGAGATCGGTCAGTGATGAACAGAGAAATGTAGTGCATCAAGGTACTGGGAAATTAACAACTGTGACAACAAACAGGAGAGGAAACAAAATTAGGAACAATTCTGTGCAGGAGATACCACAGGGTGGAGAGAGAGAGAGTAGGGAGGGAGAGAGAAGAAAGACAACAGATCTCTTATCTGTCTTCCATAGCTCCTGCCTTACCCTGGCTCTGTGGATGAACACATCAGGACAGGAGTCGTTCATCTGCAGGCACTTTTCGAAGCATGTCTTCAACTTGTCCATGTCGGGTTCACCACTGTACACTGTGCACTTCTTCAGCAACGCATTGATGACCAACTACGTGGATAGGAAAGGGAAGGATCACATGATGAGGCTACGGACATCACACTCAGGGACTCCACACAAGTAAGGATGCCTCAACCCTGTCTGATGTTGCTCCAATGTGTGTCCCCATAGAGCTATTATCAGCCTACTTAAACCTGCTTCAACCCAGTGTGATGTTGCTCCAGTGTGTGTCCCCATAGAGCTATTATCAGCCTACTTCAACCTGCCTCAACCCAGTGTGATGTTGCTCCAGCGTGTGTCCCCATAGAGCTATTATCAGCCTACTTCAACCTGCCTCAACCCAGTGTGATGTTGCTCCAGCGTGTGTCCCCATAGAGCTATTATCAGCCCACTTTGACCTGCCTCAACCCAGTGTGATGTTGACCCAGCATATTACCAATAAAATTACAGTACACCTGCCTCCACCAAGTGTGGTGGCACCGAACAAGTATTGCCTATGTAGTTATATATTGTCATCCTGCTCCAACTTTCTAACCACATTACAGTTTTGGTCAAGTAAATAATAATAATAATCACTAAACCACACCCACAACATTTTCATCCAGACCACACCCCACACATCTTATATCCAGACCACACCCCACTCACCATATCAGAGACTCCCTGCATGTTTATTACGTTGTCCAGATCAGCAAGTGCCCTCTTGTTTTCCCGCCACATGACCAGGAAAGTGCCTCTCAACAGCAGGGAGTGGGGAAGAAACACAGGACAACCTTTACCAAATATAAATAATACATATCATTGGAGGACATACAAGCCAATATGCACTCCTACAGAGGCAACTCATGTAGGGCAGAATGCAGACACATGCACATGTGACCATATCACAAGCTTGCCACTGCCTGAAGATGAGAACAAAGACACAAGGCTTGACAGCGATATGAAGCCAGAAATCACAAGCTGACAATCTGGCAAACTTCAAAAAGTGATAAAATTATAGTGGAATGTTTTTTTTTTTCAGTTACAGTTGATTGCACTATTTCAATCAGAACATTAGCATTGCAACAAAATATAGATTTTTTTTTTTTGAATAGCAAAATTTTAAAGCTTTGCAGGAATTTGGAAATTTAATGGAATTATTTTATACTAACCCTAGATCAAACCCTGGCCCTTTTATTTTCCTTCTCTTTTAGGTATCTGATAGTTCTCTTGGGAATATAAGCTATGACCCATTGATGGTCACATAAGAAATTTTCAAGAAAATGAGGAAAATTATTAACGCTATGAATAAAAGATCATATATATATTTTAATACCAATGTTACTAGCATGAAAAAAAAATTGCTAAAGGTTTATGCCTTTGAAATAAGCACAAAATATTTCACACCTGAAAAACCCTTTACCCTTTTCCACTGCCTCTGCGAGGACCTCCAAGATGCCATGGTACTGCTTCTGCCTGAACATAGCAGCTGCACGCACAAATGGGTCCTTGTGGAACTCTGCGTACGAGTCGTCCACCTCTTCTGCACATAGTGATAGCTCAGACTGCAATGGGGTAGGCTGCTGTTCTGCAACGTCCCTTGCTGGCTCAGCCTCCCCTTCATCCCCAGCCACGGCTTCCTCTTGAGCACCTGTGCCTCCCCGAGCCTCTGCATTGTCCACTCTCTCCGCATCCTTCTCCTCCAAACCCGTTCCTTCTGATTCTTGCTGTACGATGCTATCGTCAAAGAGTTGGTTGGTCTTCTTCACATGAGAATCCCACAGCTCTTTCAGTCTCTTTTCAGACAAGTCATCTAAACACCCACACACATAAAATGTTCTAAATCTAAACTAATTATTGCAGAGCACTGTATTTCTCCCTAAATTGGATCAACCAAGGTATTAAAATGGTGGTGTGAAAACAACTACAATCCAAGCTTGTTATCTCAACTAAACCTCATGTGTGTGCCACTCAGCTGCATGCATGTGGTCATTTCAGATTATATTACTTTCATAATCAGTTGACATGTGACCCTTGAATACCTCACTGAGGCGGTGAAATATTGGAGTGAAAATATGTGCAGGCGTGAACAAACTGTGATAAAAAACCTCCTGAAAGATCTACTTGTCATCTAAGTAGCAATCCTTTTTCTTCTGTTATTTTCCCACATAGAACAGGTGTACCATCGGTCCTTTCAATATAGTTGAAGTAACATAAGAATTTAAATTTCCCAATAAAACAGACGGGGAAAAATTAGTCGAGAGTCAACAGTTAGAAAAATGATAAAAATTAATTTTTATCATTGTTTGATACTAACCCTCCATATATATTAAAAAAAAAAAAAAAAAAAAAAAAAAAAAAAAAAAAAAAAAAAAAAAAAAAAAAAAGATTCCCAAACTGTATCACAAGATGCACACTCCCACAACCACTCCCACACTGGCCCCACCCACCAAACATATTATCACCTGTTACCATGCCAACTCACTCACCATGCCATACAAAGGTCTCCAGGTAGGTCTTGATCAAGTGGTTGGTTGGAGCTAGAGCACCCAGTTTCTAACAACACACACGCACAGAACACCACACTCACTGAAGTAACACATAGGGTCAACAAGGACGTTATCCATCCGCAACACACATTCAGTTACCATAGAAACCTCATACGAAATTACGAATATATACTGATTTAAAACCAACAACAACTTTAAATATATTTCATCTTTGGAATGTATGCTTGCATGCACGTTGTAGGGGGAAATGCTGAGAATAGGTAATGGATAAATTGACTAGGAACCATGCAATGTAGGACACAGGATATACTGGGGGAGTCTCAGGTGGCAGGTGCGTGCAAACCATGAGTAACTGCTAGTGTGACTTTTGTGCATGAACTACTCCCCTACATGGAGAATCACCTGGGGGCACAATCATACTGAGACTCCAGGGCAAGAGTTCTACATAGCCATTGGGGTGTGTTTAGGAGACATTGGGTGTGTTTATGAGCCACCGGAATTGTAAGGAATGTCAATACAGTAAATGAATGAATTTAATTTCTTTTTAGCAGATTTTTACATATGAAACCATGAGCCATTCAAGGATGGAATCCCACAAGCCACACTGTACATTCCTACTTTTGCTGCTGTCCAGGGTTCATGTCGTCCATAGTCTAGCTGACCTCTTTTAGAATATTCCAAAGTGACTTAGTGTTTTATACAATGCGGTTTGAAGGAAAAGCGTACCACTTAAAACAATTATTTTGACCAGTTAGGAATATGAACTTCAAATATAATTATAACCAAGGGCCCATTTGCAGCTTCGCTTGCAATAATCAAGGCGCTGGATGGCCAACTAACATATCTCAAACATTATGGAAGAGGGCATTGGATTGGTTCCAAGCTAATTCTTCTGCTTGGCAGTGATTGCAGTTGTTGGATAAATAATTTCCACAACTGTGTTTCCTCAGCAAGTGTGAAAGCCACCTGTTTACCTAGTTTATACATTGATGTTGTTGGGGTAGGTTTTATTATTTTTTTATACTAATATTGTCAAACTGTGTGTGTGTGTGTGTGTGTGTGTGTGTGTGTGTGTGTGTGTGTGTGTGTGTGTGTGTGTGTGTGTGTGTGTGTGTGGCAGTTTCCTCACTGGTATTCCCCCCCTCCCCCCCCACTTCTAATGCTCAGTTAAGTTTGTCGTTATTGTTGTCTTGCACTCTAAACAGTGTTACTTACAGTATTTTAAAGTTTATTCCTATTTTAAAATTTATTAATTAATTATTTTAATTATTTGTTTATGATTTTATTTATTTCTGGTTAACAATCTATAAACAGGCAGGGGACATTTTCTTATCATAATTTTCTTTTCTTCCAATTTTTCAAGTATGTTCTGCTTCATAATTTTTCATTAATTTGCATATTTCCACAACCCAGGACTTCGCTGCTTGAGCAGATGATTTCTGTCCAACCCCCCCCCCCCCCCCCACTCGAAGAATTGATTTACTCTTGCAGAAGGCGGGAAGGGAGAGGGAACAATGAAGCAGCTACAATTGTGGAGATACCTCATCCATTATTGGTTTACTTAGCCATTGGTCAACCGTCAGTTCTTCACTGTGGGGTTACTACTTCGGAGGTTCTACAGCACACAATTATCAAAGAAGAATGAATCAATAGGTACTTCCTTGATTAAGTAGGTGTGGTTGTGGGACAGGTCAGAGGCTGAGACAAGAAGCTGTAGACCATTATGCTATGGCTAGAAAGTGTTTCATTCTCAGCTTCACACATACGTGAAATTCATTTTATTCCAATTATTAATTTATTTTTTGTTTTTTTATCTGCCATTTTAAAAACTTGGAGTGTGGGTGGGTTATGGGTGGGTAAGATGTCCATTTTTGAACACAATCTGCTGAAAGAAAAGGCTTTAGTTCTCTTCTGATTTTTTAGTTGGATATTTTAAAGAAATGCGAAGACCTTCTACAGGGATAGGACCAACAGGGAGCAGAATAAAGTTTTGCACAGTGTTACTAGGAGTTGTGGTTCAAAAGTTTTCCTTGTCAGCTATGCAGGCACGCAGGGAGTTAGTGAAAATAATAGATAAGATTACTGTGTGTACTTCAATGAAGTGAATGTAATTAAATTAGCAAGTGGACATACATACAGATATTTGTGCACACACAAAGTGAAAACAAAACAATCTTCCGCTATTCGGCTTGAAATAAATGTGAAGAAGGATTTGGCTATTCTGTAACAAAAGACTTCTTAAGACACAAAAAAAGGGTAAGAATTCAGACCAATGGAGGCCACACAGATGAGATAGTACACTAGTCATCCAACACAATACCCCCACCACACCCACAATAGATAGAGAGACCAGATAAATCATAACTCCAGTTATCAAGCATCACAGACCATTGTTCAGATTACAGAGACCAGCTGATGATCACAAGACATAAGACACAGAATGGAAATTGTACGAAGGTATAGAAAATGAACGAACAAATAGACCATAGACCTCAGGCCATTGATGCATCCCAGCTGTGAGTGGATGACAAGGCTTTGAGTTCATAGCTGAGCTCAAGTACATACATGCATAGTTTAGGCCTTATTAGGGATAACAATGTATTCATGCAGTAACATGTGGTGACACACCTCCTTACCTTCTATACTGTCTCATCTGGACTTAGACGTAGTCTTTAAAATTAAAATAACATCAAAATGATGTAAATTTCAATTAAAGTGATGCAAATGTTAATTAAAGTGAAGTAGATTTTAATGATGCCAGTGCCTCTATTGATAATGCCAGTCCAGATCTTATAATGTCAACAATTGAGATAAAGTTAGCTGATATAAAAAAAGCATGCCCCGCACTCCCACATGTGAAGGCACACACATTTCTATGCTTACCTAACCTGGTGTACTGTGTAAAACCTGGACTGTGAAGCTCCTTTAAATGAGAGCATCGCACACACACATGCATACCCCCACACACACCATTAATTAATAGCTCACTGGAAATTCTGCAGCTGCTTGATCTCTGCCAAGGTCTTTGAGAATGGCAGTGATGGTCTCTGCGAGAACACTTCCCTGGCTCTCATCCACAATCACTACTCTAGTCACATCTACAAGGAAGGATGAGAGGTGAGGTGAGATATTGCAGTGAAGGTGCACACATGCTAATAATACTGACTATATAACATGTGAGCAATGTTATATGTAGGAGATGGTGTTGGTGCTTTAAAATGACTGTAGGAATAAACTACATATAGACAAATATCTGATGGACACACTGCCCATCTCCAGTGCTTATTCACACCCTCATATTCTATTTCCATACCCCATATTCTGTTCCTATGCTCCATACTCTGTTCCCATACCCCATATTCTGTTCCCATACCCCAATTCTGTTCCCATGGCCTCAAAGTTCATGAATCTAGGAAAAAAGAGGCAAAAGAAAAGGCCCTGCTGTACTTGTGAATGTTCTTGTGGAAGTTCTTACTTCCTGTATGTCTTGCCACAGAAAGATATTTGAGTGGAGGGGGGGGGGGGGGGGGGGGGGGGGGGGGAATGAGCTTGCTGTTGGGGCAGCAGTTAAAGTTTTCATCCAGAAGTCTCAGGGCCTGGCAGCATGGGCACAGGGACAATGGGCCTAGATATGTAGAGGTTAAGGTGATTTCTCTTCTCTCAACTCTCTCTCTTCCCCTCCCTCTCGGTGTCTGTGCTGGTATGAATTTTCCACTTCTGTTATCTTCCTGTTGATCTATTTTGCCCATTCTCATGCACTCTCTCTGGCTGCTGTTGCCTTTCTCCTTCTCTGTTTCTGCTGCTGCAGTAGGTAAAGTTTCATTTAGGGAGACTAGTTGTCTACCATTGCAATTGCAAAGAAATAATAGGAGTTGGTAAAGGGTCTCAGCACCAAACTAACTTTATTCATGAAGTGTAATCTTTGCTGCTACTCTGTCTCACTTTATCAGATATCCTTGTCCTCCTTCACTTTTTCTGCTGCTCCCAGAGAGCAGCCAATTAATATTACTACAATTTTTTTTTTGCATGCAAACACAACAGAAAGACTATATTCATAGCCACACTTGCACCCAAAATTTTTCGAGCTCTAACTTTTCAAAATATTTTTCCTCGTGTCTCGGACGTCTCAATGATGCTCCATTGAGGGGAGAATACAAAGTGTAGACATGCAGAAGATATGTCGTCCCTTCATTGCATTACAACCTATCAGTAAATGGGATCTCCATCACCACCACCAAGAATGTCAACTCCCATGCCACAAGATACATCCAAGTGTGGTTAGGTCTTTGTCATCCCATCAGTGTCTGTGCTGCACCATCCATCAGTGTCACCATGCCCACAGCAGAGAGCCTCTTCTCAAGTGCTAAGCTGTCCTGCCTATCATCCATCACTCTATCCCCAGATCCTCTAATCCAAAAATTATCATGTATCACTACAGTAAGTAAATTTCGCTATGCTCAAAAGAATTTCTGAATTAATTAATAAAAAGACTCTACCGAAAGCTGTGTGTGCACTCCATGAAAAGTCCAGGACAGACCATTGCAATGCAAACCTTGATAAGCTAACTGTCCAAAACAAATTCAAGAATGTGCGTTGTCTAGAGGAGGATCATGGATGGTCTACCATCTGGCCAGTTATCATTATTTTGAAGGCATCCTCTGACACACTACCTGCTCCTCTAAATCTAAACCACACCCATATGTGGTTAATAACATTCACCAGGTTACTTAGATACCACATGCCAAATTTCAGCCTGATTGGTCCTTTAATTAGCTTTTGGTAGACGAAACACCTTCCTGTGGGTGTAGCTGTGGCCAAGCCACACCCATGTGGCTAGTAATGCTTACCAAGGTAATTGGAGACCACACTCCAAAGTGGGTATAGTTTTATCACAGCAACACTCACAGGAAGTTGTTTGGCAGCCAAAACAACTTCCTGGTTGTAGTTATGACCAAACCACACACATGTGGTTAGTAACACTCCCCGTAACTTGAAACCACATGCCAAATTTTGGCCTTTTGCTCCACAGGTTTGGCTGTGATGCTTAAACACAGATACAACACATGAACCTAAATATACAATAGATACACACACACACACATATAGCTAAGATAATAAAAATAATTTAAAAAAATAATATTAATCACCATCGTAATAGTAATAATAGCTTAAAATTTGAATTCTTTTTACATTAATTTCTTTTTTTAAAAGCACCTAGTGATCACAGACAGAGCCTGTACCTAAAAGTGCCTCCTTCTTCATGCCCAGAGTTTCGTACGCCTTCAATCTCCGTGTCAAGGCTTTGACATAGCGGTTGTTCAGACTCAGAGCAAGTGAGCAATGCTCCAACACCAAGTGCAAGAGGCGTGTCTGCATGGGACACACATCAAGCATAAAAATTGTCAGTTCAAAGTAATTCCAACGATCATCTTACAAAACCAATGTCACAACAGATCACGACAGCACACACACATGATTCCATACTTATTGATGCCACAATGATATTATATAAGAGAACCAACTCAGGGCACCCTACAATATATTTCATCCTATGAACACAATAAATTGCAAAGTAGATAATGAGGCCCTCAGATGAGAGTGCTGCACATGTTAGAGGCAGGATCAAATGCCCTCACTAGTTAAGTGTGCAAAAGAAGGTCTTTTTTCTTTTTTTTTTAATTAAAAAAAAATTTTTTTATGTCTCTGGGAGTGTTCAGTTGATTTTACCCCTTCCCATTAATAAAACCATTCACATTTTGTACTATGCTACTGCAGCAAACCAGTATACATCGGCAATACGATCATGAGCACAATTATGCAGTATTGAAATATTTCATAAAAATTCATTAGAAGCTTGCTCAGTTCTCCTATTTAAACCCTCAATCAGCAAACACAATGAGTATGTCTCATATGTAGAATATGCCTGCTATAAAGAGGGTGCCTGTTGTATAGAAGGTGCTTGCTATGTTGGGCTGCTACAACATATTAGAAGAAAATTGTATGCACACGAACAAATGCAAATACCTTCTCTGCTTCATCAGCAGTCCCCTCAACCTGCAGTACACATTGAAAAAAGACACACATTCAAACAAGTATGTAATAATATAATGCCACAATACTTGAATAAATAAGCCAATATGTTTTGTGTTACAAGTAGCCGCAATAGGCAGGCAAGGGAGAATAAATCAGAATTTGTTATTTTACCGAGGTAAGAAATTAGACAATTTTGAACTCTTTTCTATCAAAATTTTGTATACTGCAATAGACACCTTGCTTTGACCAGACAGTGATATTCAATGGAGTGACAATTAATGAATGAGGAAATTAAACTATGGGAGAGAAAGGGGAAATACTTAGAGGCCACTGTGCTAATCACACAAATATCCCCAGAATACAGAAAAAAGAGTTTGGAAATGGGTACTGAAAACAACTGGTAAGGTTGTCAGAGAGAAAGGGACATCTTCACTAGACTTCCTAGCACAACTCCAGTAGTAGGAGGGAGATGTCACTTCCATTCAGCATGAAGAATGTGCTAACAATAGTTCCCTTGTAGGTCTATAGTGTGATAAGATGTTACTGTACACATTCAATTGGTAGTAAATGTGGGAAAAGTGTGAGTGAATAACACTGAGAGAGAAGGGCTGGATGAAGAGGAGGGAGAAAAGATAGGGGGAGAGAGAGGGAGAGAGAGGAGAGGGAGGGAGAGAGAGAGATAGAGGAGAGGGAGGGAGGGAGAGAGAGGAGAGGGAGGGAGAGAGATAGAGGAGAGGGAGGGAGGGAGAGAGAGGAGAGGGAGGGAGAGAGATAGAGGAGAGGGAGGGAGGGAGAGAGAGGAGAGGGAGGGAGGGAGAGAGAGGAGAGGGAGGGAGGGAGAGAGAGGAGAGGGAGGGAGAGAGAGGAGAGGGAGGGAGAGAGAGGAGAGGGAGGGAGAGAGAGGAGAGGGAGGGAGAGAGAGGAGAGGGAGAGAGAGGAGAGGGAGGGAGGGAGAGAGAGATAGAGGAGAGGGAGGGAGGGAGAGAGAGGAGAGGGAGGGAGATAGAGGAGAGGGAGGGAGAGAGAGGAGAGGGAGGGAGAGGAGAGGGAGGGAGAGAGAGGAGAGGGAGGGAGAGAGAGGAGAGGGAGGGAGAGGAGAGGGAGAGAGAGGAGAGGGAGGGGGAGAGATAGAGGAGAGGGAGGGAGAGAGAGGAGAGGGAGGGAGATAGAGGAGAGGGAGGGAGAGAGAGGAGAGGAAGGGAGGAGAGAGAGGAGAGGGAGAGAGAGGAGAGGGAGGGAGGGAGAGAGAGGGAGGGAGAGATAGAGGAGAGGGAGGGAGAGAGAGGGAGGGAGAGAGAGGAGAGGGAGGGAGAGAGAGGGAGGGAGAGAGAGGAGAGGGAGGGAGATAGAGGAGAGGGAGGGAGAGAGAGGAGAGGGAGGGAGAGGAGAGGGAGGGAGAGAGAGGAGAGGGAGGGAGAGAGAGGAGAGGGAGGGAGAGAGAGGAGAGGGAGAGAGAGGAGAGGGAGGGAGGGAGAAAGAGGAGAGGGAGGGAGGGAGAGAGAGGAGAGGGAGGGAGGGAGGGGAGAGGGAGGGAGGGAGAGGAGAGGGAGGGAGAGAGAGGAGAGGGAGGGAGAGAGAGGAGAGGGAGGGAGAGAGAGGAGAGGGAGGGAGGGAGGGAGAGAGAGGAGAAGAAAAGGAGAGGAAAGAGAGGGATGGAGAGGAGAGGGAAGAAAGATTGGGGAGCAGGGAATGTAAAAAGAATCTATACTATAATTTGCAATTTGTCTACCTGTATGTCTGTAAATATGTATGTTCACTATCTCCTAGATGCCTGGATGTATTGTCTTGAAATTTCAGAGATTGATCACAGGACCACTGGCCTGGTTTAGGGAGAATGTGGTTAGGGTTAGGTCCATTACTAAGTGAGGTTAGCAAATTAACCGTTTCTTTTCAATATGGAAAGGATGGAATAATAGAAGGGTATTTTCTAGTATATATTATTATAGAATCTCTCTCTCCCCCACCCATTAAGGGAGGTTGATGCCTTTCCATATGGAAACACATGCATAGCCTTTTTTCCTTTCTTCTATTGCTTCAAATAGATGAGACAAAATTATTGTGGTTAGCGTCTCTAGTGACCTATGGTTCTCACTAGCGCCTGTCACCTTGGTCTCTCACACTGCATTACTCAGAGTAACCAATATCATATGTATAAGGTGAACAGGAATAAGGTGAGAGGTTAAAGACTGTGTGCAGGGAAAGTGTGCTTGACAGCATGCAAATGTTGTTAAAGTACTTTATTTTAAATTAATTAATCATTTTGTCTAATATATTTACATTAAAAAATATACATGAAACTGTAAATTTTGAATATTAAATATTTTTGCTTCACTAATTCAGTTGTATCTCCATTTATTTTAGTTTTTGAAGCCCATATAGTAACACCTATGGTTCTCACTAGCGCCTGTCACCTTGGTCTCTCACACTGCATTACTCAGAGTAACCAATATCATATGTACGAGGTGAACAGGAATAAGGTGAGAGGTTAAAGGTTAAATTGAATCGAGGCTATTTGTGAACATTTCAGTAAATACTACCTCACAGGCATGAGTGTAGAAACATTGGACACTATAGTGGTAGTGGCAATAGTTGAATTCATCCCCAAAGCTTACCATCATTGTGTAAACTGCAGCAATATTGTGATGACATTTTGATATCTCTTCTTTTTCCTCCACTGGACATATGCCTATGGCTTCCAGGTAACACTTGACAGCCTCCTTATACTTCTGTTGCTTGTAAAACTCATTCCCCTGCAGTTTCACTTCCAAAGCCATTTCATAAGCGGTCTAAAATCACAAGTCAGGAAGTAGGCAGTAAAGGAGCCACACATATATAAACACTTAGCATAGCGTACTTTCACGACCCCTTTCTTGTTTGCAGCAGCTGCACCCTCTTCATCTTCGGAGAGCATAGAGATAGGCACCCTACCAGCCTCTCCCTCCGCATCCCTCCTAGAGTGGAGGGCCCAGTAAGTAAGTGCGGATACTCCCAGCACCACCACAACCCCAGCCCCAGCTGCTAACGCTATCCCCCATTTGCTGACCCTTCCTGCTTCATCACTCATAGTTATTCTAGCCCACGAGGTGCCATAAGGGAGTGATAAATTGGGGGGGGGAGGGTGTTGAATGGGTAAAGGGTCAATTTACTCAATTGGTCTTCCGATGTTTTGAGAAATCTAAGAACTTTCCTAATCAACTCCAAACTCAGCGAGGTACTGGTAGATGTTTTGGGGCAATTCCCTTACCAAGGCTCTAACAAACCACCTGTGTGTACACAGAGTTATCGGTACACCGGTACACAAACCACTGTTTTAACAGTCTTGATGGAACCCCTATCATATTCAATAGAGGTGAATCCATTCTATATCACCAAAGAATTAAGAGCAGGCGTAAATTTGTGAGTTGAGAAATTTCAAATTGAGCGGGGGTCAAATTGAGCGGGTCAAATTGAGCGGGTCAAATTGAGCGGGTCAAATTGAGCGGGTCAAATTGAGCGGGTCAAATTGAGCGGGTCAAATTGAGCGGGTCAAATTGAGCGGGTCAAATTGAGCGGGTCAAATTGAGCGGGTCAAATTGAGCGGGTCAAATTGAGCGGGTCAAATTGAGCGGGTCAAATTGAGCGGGTCAAATTGAGCGGGTCAAATTGAGCGGGTCAAATTGAGCGGGTCAAATTGAGCGGGTCAAATTGAGCGGGTCAAATTGAGCGGGTCAAATTGAGCGGGTCAAATTGAGCGGGTCAAATTGAGCGGGTCAAATTGAGCGGGTCAAATTGAGCGGGTCAAATTGAGCGGGTCAAATTGAGCGGGTCAAATTGAGCGGGTCAAATTGAGCGGGTCAAATTGAGCGGGTCAAATTGAGCGGGTCAAATTGAGCGGGTCAAATTGAGCGGGTCAAATTGAGCGGGTCAAATTGAGCGGGTCAAATTGAGCGGGTCAAATTGAGCGGGTCAAATTGAGCGGGTCAAATTGAGCGGGTCAAACCCACCCTTTGCCATGAAGTAAGAAGAGAGAGCAGAGGAGAGAGAGCAGAGCAGAGGAGAGAGAGCAGAGCAGAGCAGAGGAGAGAGAGCAGAGGAGAGAGAGCAGAGCAGAGGAGAGAGAGCAGAGCAGAGGAGAGAGAGCAGAGCAGAGGAGAGAGAGCAGAGCAGAGGAGAGAGAGCAGAGCAGAGGAGAGAGAGCAGAGCAGAGAGAGCAGAGGAGAGAGAGCAGAGAAGAGAGAGCAGAGGGTGGGGGAAAAATAAGGAAAAAAGGGAAACCACCTACAAGATCTGCTATCCCTAGGTGATCACCCATCCAAGTACTGAGCAGGCCTAACAGTGCTTACTTGAATAAAAAAGAGAATTTTGCCCCAAAATTGTCTGCAGATTTGAGCAACTGTGGATTCTAAATGCATTTTTGGTGGGATTTTTGCAAATGAATAGTCAAATCCCATGTGATTTTAATGATGCATTTTAAAAAATAACTAGTGCCCTTTTGAATTTCTTCTAGAAATGATATTTTGAATGGGATCAGATTACACATGAACTACATATAATAATTACCTGTGCAAATTTTGTACTGTATTTCTGCTCCCGGTGGTGAGGGTGAAGCTGCGGTTTGTGACAAGCTCCATGATTATTTTAACTATGTGCCTGTCTGGCAGCAAATGCAGAAGCTTACAAGTGAGACAGCAGTGCCATACAGTATCATAGGCTGCTGTGAGATCAACAAACACAGCACCTGCCTTTATTTTCGTCAAAATGTTCTCCTTGATGTCCTAAGTCAGCTAAGTGATTTAACCTACAGTTAATCTACCATATCAGAAACCAGCTTGTCCCTAGGGAGAAGTAGTTCGATGGTGGACTTGACACAGGCATAGAAAAACGCTCAAGGATCTTGAAGGGGATACACAGCCAAGAGATGGGTTGATAGTTTGTTTGGCTTAAGAATTGTGAAAACTAGTGATCTTCTCCAGATCTTGGGGATCTTGAGGATGCAAAAACAGGAAGAGAAGAATTCATACAACCAGGACTTCATTTCAGAGCCAGCATGGGGTATTAGCTCTGGGCAGATGGAATCTGTGCCAGGGGCTTTCCCAGGCTTCAGGTTTTGAGGGCAGAGGTGAAATCAACGAGGTCAGAGACTTCTGAGGCTACAAGTCAAGCAGACTTGCAGTCTCTCACAGGGAAGATCCCGTTTTACACAACTTGTGATGCAATGGAATTTGCTGAAATGAGACATTTGCAGAGGTGTCTCTTCATCTACCTGTCAGTCTATTGAGGGTATTTCATACTAAGTGGCTGAAGTTGAGTGTGTGAAGTATGTATTTATATATATATTAGAAGACCTATGTAACTGTGTAACTATGTAACTGACTATGTAACTATGTTCGTCCGTTTCTCAAAATCCCTCTGTTCGATTTTGACCAAACTTTTAGGGATGGAGGAGACCCACCCTGAGATGGTTTATGCCAGGTGGCATGTCTGGGAAAAAAACAGAATCTGTCTGTCTGTCTGTATGTTTGTACCATCATTCCAGCCAAACCGGTAGGTGGATTTCTCTTAAACTCAGCAAGATGATAGATTTTGACCCAACTTAAAACATGGGCAAAATTTTTCACAAAATGGTTACCATGGTAATGAGAAAAAGCCAAAAATGGTATTTTGGCTTTTTCTCTTAATAATACACCTTTTCCATCATCACCTTTCTTACTGGCAAGACATGTTCAACTACTGGATTTTAGCCTGCATTGGCCGGGCAACGCCGGGTATATGCTGATAGTATATATATATATATATATATATATGTACAGCTATATATATATATATATATATACACAGCTACATATATACATATATATTGTGGCTAGGAACCCTTATTGATGTTTCTCCATTTTGGCCTGGACCATCACACAGACACATTCACCACTCACAGCATAAGGTGAATTAAGAGACCACACATTTTTTCATCTTCTATGTCAAAGCCTCTGTGTGCACCATATTAAGTGTCTTACTCTGCTTCGCCAAGATATGGAGTGGTTGACTTTGTCCACTTGGGAACAGGCAACGTAGAGCTGGCCATGAGAAATGCATGGTGAGCCTAGGTTGATTCTAACTGTGCATGGTCTGTCCTTGTGCCTTGTTGATGGACATGGCAAAGCACAGGCGAAGTGGGAATTATAGTTGAAACTCAAAGGGCATGTCAGATGGAATAAGGGTAATCTGCGGAATGAAGGCATGGGATCCTTTTCCTTGCCATGTTAAGATGGTGGCCTCAATAATGTGAGGCATCATGCATCTGACGATGGTTCTGGTCCCGCTCCACAACATCGGTGGGTCAAGGTTGCGCAGAAGGATGATTGGGGCACCAATCTTGAGCTGCAGCTCATTGTGTGGCATATCTGGTGGATCTAGCGAGTTTAGAAACTCCACTGGGTAATTGACTGCCCTGTCTTCTGCAATGGTATCCACTGATTGGAATGTCATTGAGGTGCCAGGCAATTGCTGTAGAAGGCCTTGACTGATGCTGTCCACTTTATCATTCCTGGGCATGTTGGGGTAAACCTTTCTTGCGAGTTCTTGTTCTGAATAGATGATATTGCCAAATGGAAGTACAATCTGGCCATCTGTGCTTGGTGGAATGGAGCAATAGCTTAGTTTGAGTAATTCAGCAGAGAACCTTGCAGAGGATCAATCTCCAAGAAGATGCACACACATACTGGTTGGCAAAGCGAGCTTGGTAACTCAGCCAGAGAACCGAGTCCTTGATGGATGCTTCAAGTTCATCAGCCTTGGTGCCATGTCGAATGATGGGCAGCGTTTGTCTGAAGTCTCCTGTAGGTGGATGTCCAGATGCTCAACAGTTGGAGAGCGTTTTTGGATTGAGAATCCAAAGATTCTCCATGCAGCTTCGTTGGAGCTGATATAACGACCACTATGAAATGTCGTGATTTCATTTCACTGTGCCTGTTGCCGTTGTTGACTATTGCCAGCTGCCATGATTGCTGTGCTATCCTGAACAGGACAGCTTTGTTTGAACCTTTATTGATATATGTACTTGTACACATATGTGAGACTTCACCTAGTTGCAGAACTCTACATTCAGATGGGCCTTGAGATCTTTGTCAGGATAGTATGATACAATGCATCGGTTATCAATTTGGATTGGTGGGTGACCCCTGTCTTGCACCCCTTTGAAGGCATGCAAGCAGTAGGAAGGTGTGGCCACCATTTTCTGTTGTGTGACGGTGGTATAGTGGGTAACTGTTAATGTCAGTCTTGGTGACATTACTGAATGCTTGCGGGTATCTCTTTGTGCACTTGCCTGTGACCATACATGGTGAGAATCGATGGAATCCTCCACATGACCCATGCAGTGTCAGAGTCTTCACAATGTTGAAGAGCTGCGGATCAGCCACGGGATCTGAATCTCAGCAAAGATGAAAGAGTCAACCCTGTTGTTTGAGTGTAGCTTCTCTTCAAGCCAGATGAGGCTGTGTGAGTGTGGAAGACCTCTCTTCTACCATTAAATAGTGTACATCCAGCAATGGATGGTTCCGAATATGTTGTCAACTGTGATAACTTGCTGAGATGCTTATTTTTAATGTTAAACACTCTTGAAAAGAGGTCACGATGATGTGATGCTACTTCTCCTGGCAGGAGCTCACGCATGGTCTCTTCCACACTTCGGATTGCAAGTGAAGGTGATGAGGTCTAGTTTTCCATAGTGCCTGACATAGGTAAGGCCGTTTTGCGTGCACTTGTGCATGTAGCTTGGTCCTCCAATGAAGGTGGCAGGCAAGATAATCCTCTGTCCACCGTTTACTGGATTTTTATCAGCATTGCTATCATCCTGCAGAAATTTGTATTTTTCAGTACACAGTTTGCTCTGGTGCATTTGAAGGAACAGCAGCCTCTCTCCTACAACATTGGAATACATATCTGTTAAAAACTGCTGAAAGAGATTTTGGCAGCGAATGATATGGTTGAATTGTCCCTCTCAAACTATAATCATGTATGCATAAAGTCCATGGCTGATATCTTTTTGGTTGAGTAAAGCGACCTTGTGGCATTGTTGTACTGATGGAGACTGAAGTGGTAGCAATCACCTCTGTTCCAGTGGATTTGCAGGTACTGAAGACCATCATAGAGTCTGTTGGTGTCTGAGATAAACTGGAGGAGTGTCCAGGGTCATCTCTCTTACGTAGAACAATATCTCTTCTACCTTGCTCAGCATTGAACCAGTATGATAGCAACTTCATGTGTGATCGGCTTGGTGTAGCGACGAACATGGTCTCCAGCAGGAAGTCTGTCAACCCTGATGAGGACACAGTGCTCCTCAGATAGCTGTTGCTCCATAGTCGTGACTAATCCCTGGTTGTGGTCATGAAGCATGTCTTGAAGCTGGCAAATGCTGTCTGGATTCAGATTTGGGACTGCTTCACCTCTGCATTGTGTCTGTTCATTCCAGTCTCCCATGAAATAAATTTAAAGGAAGCTGGGAGTACATCAATTTTGTGGTGCACTTGTCCCTGCACATGGAAGGTGGATGCCCAGCCTGGTACTTGGTTGGTTTGGGCAACTTTGCCCTGCTGCTGTTGGCACTCATGCTTCACTGTAGTTCTAACTAAGGCATTTGGTAGCAAGGTTGCACTTCCTGATGTTCCTCTGGAAGTTCTTTGCTTGTGGATGGTTGCCTTGGGTAGTGAGTGAGTTGAATGGCTCTGGTGGTGCTTGGATGATTGGTAGTCTGACCTTTCCATTTGAGCAGCACACACTTGGTATCCCACTTCTTGGCTTTGCAATGTGGGCAAATCTTGGACGTGGTACCAAAAGAACAGTTGTACTCCATGGTGGGGTCATATGTGAGCACAACATCTGACCAGGGATTGTTGACCACGACTGCTTATTGCACATGATGTCAAATCTATCTGCAGCTAGGTGTTCTTCGTGCTGTACTTCAGTTTCACCATCTCAAGTATTGTGATGTCTGAGTTGATCTGCGGCTAGGTGTTCTTTGTGCTTTACTGCAGTTTCAACAATTAGAGAAGTGTGATGCCCTTGTCAATTTGGGTGTAGATGCTCTTCATGCTCTACTGCATTTTCAGCATCTCAAGCTGCACATAGTCATTTGGCATTGGTGGAGCGTAATCCAATTGAAGAGCTGCCTTTCCTCTTGCATGGCATGATTAGCTGAAGATGATGTACAGCCCTGAATGGTAATTTTAGTTCAGTGTTGCGAGTCACCAATATCAAAATATGAAAAATGGGAGCTGAAATCTGTCACTGGTGATGAAATTATACATTCAAAGAAGAAAAAAAGCTAGAAAATATGCTTTGCAATGAAACGTTGAAATTATTCCTTATTGATTTTATTTTTTTTTCTGGACAGTGGCTCACAGAATCACTGAAGAAACATAGAACTATTGGTATTAAATATCATAGAAACAATATAAATTTGGTTGTTTTGTACTTTAAAAAATACTCACTCTAAGTTATCACAACATCCTAAGGCTCAATTTAAGAGAGAAATGAAAAGGATCGAAGATATAATGATTTAAGAAAATAAGTATACAGAGATAGAGTTACCATAGTAACATCCAATTTTATTTCTTTAATAATGTGCCAAGATAAAATATGCTATTAATGGCAAAAATATGTTAAACAGATTGAGCTTCAAAAAAGCCAATAAAAATACAACAAAACATGTGCCAAGATAAAATAATATACCAACAGAGTGGCGAGATATGCTACAATTCTTAAAATTCTGGAATATCTTAGATAGGTCAACATCCGTAAGAAAAAGTTAAATCTAACAAAATATGTTGGCTTGGCAAATATGCTAACATTGTTTCTAGACACAGGAGCTCTAATCACAGAATAAATGAGGGGAAAATCCAATAAAAAAAAAACAACAACAATAAAATATGTGCCAATATTAAAATATACCAACAAAATGACAAAGATTTGCTATAATTGTTAAAATGGGGGAATATGCTAGACCTTTTTAAATATTCTAGTCTTATATATGTTGACTTATCTATCATATTAAAAAAGGTAGCATATTATAGCAAACTATGTTAGACATATTTATCATCAAAACATCCAATAAAAAGTAAGAATAAAATGTGCCAAAAATTGTACCAACAAAAATGGCAGATATACTATAATTGTAAAAATGCTGGAATAAGCTAGATAGTTAACAGATGTAAGAAAAGTTAAATCTAACCAAGTATGTTAACTTATTATCAAAACATGTTCAAAGTCAAGGTTTTCAAAGAGGTGGTTATGCCTTGGCAGCACCTCCAGGAGTGGGATCAATTGAACACATACAAGTAATCACATTAACATGGAATATTATATTGCAGGTTTCATAACTTATTTTTGCAAAAAAAAATTTGAAAAAGGAAATGAAAAATTTCCCCAAAGTACTCCTGCAGAAGGTGTTTTGTGTAACTACCACAGCTGGTATTAGCTTTCACTAGGTTTGAATCCAAGATATGGCACCAGACTTTCAGGTTTGTCCATCACAACACCCATAACTGAGCTCAGTGATCTATCCAGATTTTAATCAGAGCAAAATTCTGCCTTCATTTCCCTTATCAAAGAAATTACTGTCTCCTCTGCTGCATTACTATTGGGAATTGTAAAACTGATACTACTTTGCTAAGATTTTAAAGATTACCAGGCAGAAGCCCCATCATCATACCTATAAAAGGTGATATGCCCTCATTCCACCATTATTGACAAAGAGAAGTTCTGTCTATAACATCTGATTGTTCTTAGTGTCCCACATTCACACTCCCAAAAGGTTACGCACCAGACCCTTTACCTGGCTGGGACTCCCTAATTATTAGGGAGGGTTGGAATATATGGGGAAACCCCTATTATTTTTCTTCTCGTGGAAATTGTTTGGTGAGGTGAAAGTGCGTGGAGGTCGTCATGGCAGCTGAAGTTGCAGCTAAGATAAAGCATTACTTGGAGTTAAACGCGTCTGAACCTCTTACCCTCCGCCAGATAGCTGCTGTGGATGCCTGTACTCTTCCCCCTACAAAGGAAGAAGAAACTGCTCTCTTGAGACTACTGGAAAGTGAAGCTATTGGTTTAACTTACGAAGACATTCCAATTCTGAAAGAAGGAAGAGATGAAACCACCAGGGTCTACTGGAGGAAGAGATAGCAAAGATAAATACCATATGAAATCTAAGTGCACCACTCAGTTCAGCCCCAGACAGAATTACTTCACTTCTGCTTGCAAGTGATTCAGTGCTACAACCTTCTCTGAGGAGTAGATGCCCTTTTGTATCACCTGCAAAAAAATGGAGGGAGTGGTAGAAGACCTGCCAAAACAACAGCTCTGTCTTCTAAATCTCTTAGCAGTACCCCTCAGAGTACAGGTAATATTAACTGGGCATAGGCCAGATACTGCTGGGCAAGTTAGCGGAGGTGGAGGGAATGTACTTTACCAGAGATTTGGACTTGATCTGAATAGTTGATCATATTTGACTCATAATATTCTGCTTCCAATTGATGTGATTGCAATTGAGTTATGTCATAATATCTGAATATATGCAAACAGACAGAATTAATAATCTTCATGTGTGAATATTGTGGTTATATTCTGGAGTTGTGTCATTAATCTTGGATGCCTAGCCACTTAATTCACAAACTGAAGATGATAGTATTTTGGTATAAAAGTGTTTCTTTCAAGACATAAAGTAGCTGGAGTTTATTAATTTATTAAAGGGAAAAAGAGAGTGCCTTTATATATATTGTAGCAACTAAGCACAAAAGTTGGAAAGGGAAAGTATCCTGTTACACATGTACATCTAAAGTTCCATAAACTAGTACAATTCCAGTAAAACTTCCTATAATAAATAAATATAAATCATTTTAAAATCAATAATATAATAATTAAAATATTATCAATTTTTAAAAATGAAAAAAAAAAATCTTATTGTCCAAACAAGAACTGAAGTGAATCTTATTTAAAAGTGCAGTCTCTCCAAACACAGAAAATAGCACAAAAAATAAAATGAAGAAAGAAAACAAGGGAAATGAATAAATAAAAATAACAAAGCCATAAATAGTTTGCATTTAATATAATCTATGACAAATCTGTAGAATAAATATGGCTCTAGACCATGAATAAGTGCATGGTACATGAACCATTATGGTATTTTCATTGAGCAACCAAATATAGATTTAATTCTGTCTATCTGTCTGTCTGTCTGTCTGTCTGTCCGTCCGGTCTGTCTGTACCACCATTCTGGCCAAACCTGTAGGTGGATTTTTCTGAAACTTGACCTGACGATAGGTTTTGACCCAACTTAAAACATGAGCTAAAAAAATCTGGAAAATGGTTACCATAGTACTGAGAAAAAGCCAAAAATGGTATTTTTGCCAGAAAAACCATTGGAGCTACAGATCTAAAACTTGGTATGTAATACAACTTCACTCTGAGAGTAACATGGGCTGGGTCCCACATGGCCACACCTTGTCCTTTTCTGAGTTATGCTAAAATGTTATACCAGCAAAAATACTAAACCTAGGGAGTTAAATCCTGAACCCATATATATTTGGAATCGATATCATCTGGTGAATGTTTAAATACATGTATATGACCACACCCATAACTGTGGTATTGTCAGGCCCCCAAAAAGCCAAAAATAGTACTTTGGCCATAGAAATCCTTGGAGTGACAAACTTAAAACATGGTATGCGTACACAAATTGACTTTGGGGGTAAAATGGGTGGGATCCCTCCTAGTTACATCACTTCCCTTTGGTGCATAAAGAGAAAAAGTGCCCCCCCCAAAAAAGAAAAGAATATCTGAATAAAGATTGGACCTAAGGAGTTAGACCACGAACCAATTCTAATATATAATTTGGTTCGCATGTATGTATGTATGTATGTATGTATGTATGTATGTATGTATGTATGTATGTATGTATGTATGTATGTATGTATGTATGTATGTATGTATGTATGTATGCATGCATGTATATATGTATATATTTATGCATGCACACACGCACTCATGGATGCATGCATGCATGCATGCACACACACACACACATACACACTCACAACTATCAATTTCATTGACTTCTTGCACTCCACTCCACACTCCAGCCGCTTAGTATGGGGTACCCTCAATAGGCTGACAGGTAGGTCGAGAGACACTTCTTGCAAGTGTCTTATTTCAGCAAATTCCATTTTATCGCAAGTGGTGTAAAATGGGGTCTTCCCTGTGAGAGACCTCAAGTCTGCTGTACTTGTGGCCTCCGATGTATCCAACCTCTGGAAACATCTTATTGAAAGGATTGTGGATACAGACATTCTTTTCCAGGTGTATTTTGCAAGAACAGTGGCAACTGGAATGGAGCAGTCTTGGAAAGGAGCTTGATTCCTTCTGCAGCCTTATGAATACTTTCCTCAGAAACTTGAAGGAATTCTCTTTCATTCTTATGGGCAGCTGACTATGGTTCAACTCTGTCTAGAATTCCTGACTCCTGCTTAAATCCACTATGTTTTGAGAGTTTTGGCCATTTCCAAATCAACCCTTTTCCCTTCCAAATTGGTTCCAAAATTCACTACTTATGACAACAGACAACTCCACATTCTCTATAGATCAACCTTCTTTGAATAGGTTGGCATTTTTTCCCCACACAATCATAACTGATTCAATGATCAATCACCAAATTACAATTACATGTTTGAATATGTGTGCAAGTATGCTTCCTCTTATTCAGGCCACTAATTGACATGTAACAAATCAACCCAACAAATAACAAATCGGCACCTTCACACACACAAGTCATGACAATTACTTTTATCTCAGTATTTAGCTTCCCATGACATTGTGGTGGGTGGGGCCAATAAATAATTGTATGTATCCTTGTTTTGGATGTATCACACCAACACAACAATCAAATTTAATGTATTTTTCAAGATTAACAAATAATTAGCATATAATATTAATGAACAGCAATAACCAATATAAAATTAATTGACCATTATTGTCCGTTGTAGTAGGGTTTAGAAAAATAGTATACCAGATCAATGCACATAAATCGAGACTGGGGCCAGGCTTTAATTTTTGCCAAATTCTTTCCCTACAAAGGGAATGAGAAAAAATTTTAAGATTGAATTATAAACAAAATAAATAGTATAATAATAAAGGAAGAATGGCATGTGAACAAAAGATCAAAATTATATATACAAAATGTTATGCAGTTAAACAACCTTTCATTGAATTTGTGAATAATATCTTTGCAGTAACAGGTCAATAACAGGAACATAAGAATGTTGTGAACAACGGATTGGATATATCCATCACATTAAAAAGGAGGAAGTAGCTGTCTAAGTTGTAATGTTGACACTCAATGGTTGCATAAATATCACCCTTTAGTCTTTATTATATTGTCAGCGAAATGAACAGCAACTACAATGGGAGATACCTGTTTTAGTTATGAGAATGTCTACTCCATGGAAAGTGCATGAAGCTAGTGAGTGAGTGATATGACCAATAATTTGTAGCTATTGTTATCAAAAGATGAAACAGAAAATATTAACTGCCAGTGTACTCACCATAGTTGCACTTTCAGGAACACACAGTTGGACCATAAAAGTCTACCATCATATTTTTCAAGTGGACAAGTGGTATGAGATGAGAAGGGAGTATAAACCACTAAGCATAAATTAAAAAATTTTGAAATGCCGATACTGACTAGTCCTTTTCCAAAGTGTTATTCTGAAAATGAGCCACAAACAATCAAACAGATGATGAAACAAATGAATTACAACATAATTTCACTTTGCATGCCTTACTGGAATGGAAGGTGATATTAATAATGACAAAAAAGTTTGTCCTCTTGTCAAGGGGATCCTGGGATAAGCATTTAAATATGTGGCAGTTATACTGGACCCAGGAGAACCTGCAATTACAAAATATTTAATTATAATAATATTGAACTAGCCACTCTATCACTCACAATTCTCAGCCCTAATCCCATCTGATGGGATAGTATGAGTAGCAGTAACATATCGGGCTTGGAGTCCCAGGCAGAGGATGATCCATGCAAAGATGGTAGACATTTTTACGTGTAGGTGACACCCCTATAATGACAGAGAAGAAGTACAATATGAAGGAACAAGAAATAGTAACTTGATATCCTAACAAACTTGAAGCAGCTTGTGCAAAAAAACCCCAATAAAAAAAAGGCTTAAAATGTTGTTAAATGTGGATGTTCAAACCAAGGTCTGAAGATTCTGAATGAAAAGTAACCACTGATACAACTAATCCAACAGCAATAGACGACCACTACAATGCAAGGTCCAGACTTGACATTCACCAAAAACCAACAGAGTGAATTAGATCTGAACCTTAAACCACAGATTACATACCATCAAGACACTCTGTAGAGATGCATCCATCTGTATCTACGTTCCCATATTTGGCTAATCTGGAATCTCTAGCAAAAAATCTAAATTTATATGAAATGCATGGTTGCCTGTATCTATTGATATATGTACCTATATGGCTTATGACTTGCCAAACCCTTGGACTTAGAGACCAGAAACTTAGCATTCATGCACAATTCAACCCCAGAGTAACATATGCTAAGTTACAATTCCAAGTTGTGTGGGGGATGGGGGACTCACGGGACATCAGGATCCGAAAATCTGGATTTTACATGCTAAATAAACTTCCTCCATGCATGAACAACTAAAAAGTTGTATTAAAACCCACACCATGTAATCTGAACACCAAAAATATAACCAAGTAAGTTAAATAGGACAACAATTGCAGACTTAAACACTTTCATTCAAAATGTACATCCACAGTTCTGATTAGCTAAATGAACAGGTCACTTTGTTCATACTAATTTTGTTCATTCAAATTGCTTGGGATTTGACTATCAAGTGTAGGCATAAATTTGTTAGGAGTTGAGAAATTTCAAATTTGCATGTCAAATCATGCCCTTTGTGGGTAAAGTAAGAAGAAATAGCAGAGGGTGGGGGGAAAATTAAGGAAAAAAGGGAAACCATCTAAAAGAAATGCTGTCCCCATGTGGTCACCCATCCAAGTACTGAGCAGGTCTAACAGTGCTTAACTTCAGTAAGTAATTTTAATTGAAATTGATTTGAACAAAAAAGAGAGCTAACCCCAAAATTGTCTGCGGATTTGAGCTGCTGTGGATTCTAAATGCATTTTTTTTTGGTGGGATTTTTGCAAATTGATAGTCAAATTGCACATGATTTGAATTAATTTGCAAAAATCCCACCAAATGCATTTAGAAGCCATAGTTGCTCAAATCTGCAGACAATTTTGGGACAAAAACTCTCTTTTTGGTTCGAATTGATTTCAATTAAAATTACGCACTGAAGTTAAGCACTGCTGGGCTTGCTCAGTATTTGGATGTGTGACCACCTCAAAGTTGCTCAAATCTGCAGACAATCTTGGGACAAAACTCTCTTTTTTGTTCAGATTGATTTTAATTAAAATTACTTACTGAAGTTAAGCACTGTTAGGCCTGCTCAGTACTTGGATGGGTTACCACCTCACAGTTGCTCAAATCTGTAGATAATTTTGGGGCAAAACTCGTTTTTTTGTGGTTCAAATAAGCACTGTTAGGCCTGTTCAGTACTTGGATGGGTGACCATCTAGGAACGGCAGATCTTGTAGGTGGTTTCCCTCTTTTCTCTTAGGTGCAAGTACAGAGGCAAGGAATGGTGGAGTGAGGTGGTAGCTGGCATTCATGGTGCTACATTCTTGAGAGAGAACTTCAGAATGTCTCATGACACTTTTTCTATCCTCTGTGAGGAACTGAGACCTCACATTGAAAGGCAGACAACCAAGTTCAGGGTCACTGTCAGTGTTGAGGTTCGAGTGGCAGTCACCATATGGAAACTGGGAACAAATGTGAAGCTAAGAACATTAGCAGTCCTATTTGGACTTGGTAGGTCTACTGTTAGTGAGATTGTTTTGGACACATGTGATGCAATTATGTGCCACCTTCTTCCGAAGTATGTTCGCATTCCATAAGGTGATAGCCTTCATGAGATTGTAGAAGGTTTTGAACGCTGTTGGGGATTTCCTCATGCAGTTGGTGCCATAGATGGATCACACATTCCAATTCTGAAACCAGTGGACAGCGCATCTGATTATTTCAACCGTAAGTGTCATTACTCTCTGCTGATGCAAGCTGCGGTGGATTTCAGGGGTTTGTTTATGGATATTAACATTGGCTGGCCTGGAAAGGTGCATGATGCTTGTGTCTTCGCAAGTTTGTCATTGTATCTTAAAGGCAGTAATGGTACATTGCTACCTAACTGAAAAAATTGTATTGGTGGAGTGGATGTACCATTACTAATCCTAGGAGACCCAGCATATCCTCTACTTCCATGGCTGATGAAGCCCTATCTGGAAAATGCAAGCACTACAGTCAAAGAGCGAAACTACAAACATCGACAGAGTAGAGCTCGGATGGTAGTAGAAAATGCCTTTGGCTGGCTAAAAGGACAGGGAGGTGGCAGTGTCTATTGAAGAGGCTGGATGTGCATGTTTCCAACATTCCTAATGTTGTTGGATCATGTATTGTATTACACAATATATGTGAAATATATGGAGACCATTTCTGGGAAGATGACATTGAAGTTACTCAAACTAGAAGTTCCTCAGCTTCAGTATCAACATCCAGCAGTACCACAGTGTCATGCATTCGTGATGCTGTCAGGGATTACCTTTAGTAGTGTGTATTGCTACTTCATTGTCAAATGTAACAGTGCATTGTTATTTACCTTGCTCCAGTATTTCCCGTAATTGAAACTCAATATATATGATCTAAACAATTCAATATTAATAATAATTAGGGAGAAGGTGAGTCTTGGTTAGGATATGATGAAGGGGAGAGAAAATAGTCCATTGGACGTTGTGGGGTTGAACATAGGGGTTGCTGGGATGATGGGTATGGTGGGAACTGTTCAAAGAGCCGTGATGGGCCGCCCCTGCCTGCCATTTCCATAACTGCACCAAACATCGTCATCATTCTCTCCTCCATTCTTGCTTCTCTCTCCCTGAATCTTTCCTCCATCTTCAACTCTTTCTCCCTGGTCTTCCTTTCCATTTCTATCTGAAACTTCTTGTTCTGCTTGTCCCTCTCAGCAGCACATTCATCTGCCTGCTGAAAGATTCGAGCCAGCTCCACCAGACCACCTTCATCAGAGTGCTTATGCTTCTGTCCTATAAATCAAGAACAACACTGACCTAAATTAGCAGCAATGCAAACCCAATGCACACCTTTTTTTCTTGCAGTGACAGCATCCCTATGGGAAGTACTGACTGTGGAGAGGGAACTGCCAGTACAGAGAGAACTATTTGCTACCAAAAAATACGATTTAAAAAAAAAAACTTAATTAAAATCTATCATCTTTGGCTAAATGTACCTTCCTTTCCAACTGGTGCAGATGGAACCCGAGATGTTCCAGCTTCCTGAGCATCACAAAAAACATCTTCAGTTGAAAGTCCTTGATCAGCATCTAAAGGTTTGATGAAATGCAAATAATTTTTTTCCTCTACCAGCAGTGAAAACTGATCTTCCTCTGCATCTGGTGGAGTTTATGGATGTAAGGGGTAGGTTGTATTATTGTTGATTGTTGTAAGGGGCAGGTTGTATCGTTATTGACTGTTGTAGTTGATTAGCTGAAATAGAGGAATATGATTGGTTGATTGTGGGAGGACAGTTGCACATTATGTACATATATGATGACTTGTGCTCAGTTTTTCATTATGTGATGCTGATATTCTTGAACTCTGTTGAAAATGAATTGATATATGTGGAAAATAAAGGATGTCACTGGAGAAGGGTTTGTGACATTTGGTGCCAGTGGTGGGATAGAGATTGTCAGTTGAACAATTACGTTCCCAGGTGTGTGTTGTTGTTTTTTGAATTTAGCTACTGAAAGAGAGCTTGGCAAAGGCCTCTACCAGAGAGTGAATGATTACACAGAATGGAAGAGAGTGCGGAAGCTTTTCAAGCATTAACAACATGGCAACACCAAGCATGGATGATTTAATTTGCTTGATGGCGACAGACGCTGAGGCTACTAGAGGAGGAAAATCAGCACAGGTTGGAGATGGCAACAGAGGCTGAGGCAAGTAGAGAGGAGGCAAATCAGCACAGCTTGAAGATGGCAGAGATGGCACAGCAGCGAGTGGTGGAACTCAGAGCACTTGGAGACATCTGGCAACCTTAAGACCGAGGGACAGGGCAAGAGACACCCCAAGGCTCCAGAGGATGATGGAAGGTGAAGATGTGGAGTCCTTCCTTACCATATTTGAGAGGGTGATGCGAGCACATGAGGTACCAGAAAACCAGTGGAGTCTCGCCTTGGTATCCCAACTAGCTGGCAAAGCTCAACAGGCCTACACAGCCGTGGATGATGTGCCAGAACTGATGGAGCTTGTGAGTGCTCCAGAGGAGAAGTGTCTGGTGGTGACTAGTGCACAGACTCAGAGGCAATACACTGAAGAGGAGAGGGAGAAGAAGCTCAATGAAAGTTCCAAAGTGATATAGAATACAGCACAGCTTGAGGACGAGGTCTAGTCTATATTTCAGTTTGATGCCAACTTGTTCCAGGAAGTGAAGGACAGAGTGAAGAAGACTAAGTCTGAGAAGAGACTGCATAATAGGCAGGGGTTGGAGATGAGTGGAGAAGAGTTTAAGGAAGTGCAGCAGACAGATGAGACTCGAGACGAAGTGAGGGAGACCCTGGTATTAGCAGAGACTGCCTACCATGGAGGAGAGACCGTCTGCCCTGGAGGAGAGACTGCCTGCCATGGAAGAGAGACTGCCTGCCATAGAAGAGAGACTGCCAAGCCAGAAAAGTGTCAGATGGGGATGAGAAGGTGTGCTTACTTAGGTTATGTAGTGGGTGGTGCAGAGGTTAGACCACAAGAGGAGAAGATTGAGGCAGTTAGGAGGTGTGAGGTGCCCAGGACCAAAAGGGATGTGAGAGTATTTTGGGTTTAAGTGGATACTACAGGCATTTTATTCCCCACTATTCAGAAATAGCTGCCGTATTGACAGACTTCACTGGGAAGGATTGACCTGCACGATTGAAGTGAAAAGAACAATGTGGGTAAAGTGTTTGTGAAGTTGAAAGCAACTCTATCTGGTGGACCAGTGTTACACAGCCCAGACTATGGTCATGAGTTGTAAAATGTAGCTCCTAGTGACAATGCTGCTCCTAATTTAGAGAGTGAAAACTATGCTGTTCTTAAGAAAATTAGATTTCTAACCTACTTGAAAATGAAGCATCTCAAACAAATATGCAAGGATTTTATTCCTGTCGAACGTTGGATGGGCTTAGTATCTCAATAATTTTGATCCAACTAATTGTGTACACCTCTTCTCTAATGTATTACTGTTAACTGACATCATTGTCTATTTTAAAATTCCAATGAAACTGATTTCAAAATTCTAATTTGGGAGTGAAAACAATGTTGACCTGAGGAAGGATTTGGTGAAGTGTCATAGCTAGCGATTGAGTAACTCATGCTCACAGGAAATACAAGAAAGTAACAACAACAAAAAAAACAACAGAAAACAAAAGAAAGATTTGGTACTGCAATGCAATTTTTTAAATAGCTCTGTTTTGGAAGAAGGAAGTTGCTGAAGGTGTGGGTGAGGCAGTGCTCAAAATTGAGAATATGGATTCAGAGCAGATAGTCAGAACACTGCTCTTCATCAACTTCCATCATCCAAAATAGCTACTACTTGCTTTGAAACTGTAGCAACAGTAGTAAAGTTATTTTTGGATTAATTTTTTGGATGGCACTTTGTGTTTTTATCAAAGACATGAATGATTTAATCACTCAATGGCCAGATTCAACCATGCTAATAATTACATTCCTAAGCAACTAGTATACTGGGAGGGTCAAAACAAACCTTTATGGCAGTCTACCAGAACCTTACATTGTCCATCAACTCTGTCAAGGGTCTGGACCCCCACTCTCCCTTTTTGGAAAAATCAGAGAGAAAAACAACAACTGAAATTAGGGACGATAAATAAGTAGAAAAAGAAAAGACTGAAAAACATTAGCCTCACCTAACCTGTGAGCAAGGTGGACATTCCACATAGAAACGAAGGGAGGGAAAAAGGAAAAAAAAAACACTTGCAAACCACCAGCTTAGTGGTTTAATGATTATCTAGTGTCCTCCTTGTGATGATGATCACCACCAACAAGGTGGATCCAATATAGATCAATTACTGAAGTGTGAAAATAGTCCTTGAAGAATATTTCTTAATAAATTAAATGTAGCTACATTTAACGTAATTAAAGAGGGTAAAAAAAATATAAGAGGACAGATAATTCAAATAGTTAAAAAGGAAAACCAAAATCTCTTAATTTAATATTATAGAAATAAATGAATATAGAAAGTAACAAAATTAAGGGGGGGGAAATGCTAAAAAGAAGACAAATCACTTTGAAGATATGTCTGCTTGCTATCACACAATTCTAAAGGGCTATGGCTTGCTAGGCCTATATTTAAAGAAATAGTGCTTCAAATATAGCCTATGCCTTAAGCCCTACTACCAAAAGTGAGAATTAATAACCAAATTTTCAAAGTGATCTGTCTCTTTTTTATTCTACCACCTAAATATAGTTATTTTATTTTTTATATTCTCAAAATTAACTGTCCAAATTTAGTAGATTCCCAATTAATTTTGTAAAATTCATTCATTTATTAAATTTAAACTACTTTTCATGGACTATCTTTTGTTGGGTTTATCTTTTGGGTTTTTCTTTTTATTTGTTGGGTTTTTGTTTTTATTCCCAGTTGCTAATTCTGTTTTACCATGTCTTTTTCCAACCTGAGAGGCTTATTTCATACCTGAGAGGCTTATTTCATACCTAACCTTATTCCCAAACCTCACCTCTTTAGTAAACAGCTGCTTTTTGGTTGTGGTTTTCCTCTCTTGGGGAATTTGGTGAGGGAAAACCTAGGCTTTGACAGCTCACTATACCAGTCAACTTCAAGATATCTGAAGATCTAGCAAACTGTATACACATATCTGCAGATAGTGTTAGAGGCTGACATATTCTGGAAATGGCTAGAGTGTGGAAGTTTCTCTTGAATATTGTGCCAGGAAGAAAAAATATATATCCAAGAGTGGGTCCAATGGACACTCTGAACAAGTACATCAAGAGAATATGTCAAAAGTACATCTATGTTCATGTTGTGTACGTTACACTCTTGCAGTTTTTGACTTAGCCTAGTCTTAAAAAGAGTCTCATAAACAATAAAAGCTCTCTGGAATATATATATATATATGTATATATATATATAGCAGAACCTCTGAGTTACAAACCCCTTGGGAAACGAGTGTTCATAACTCTGAAATGTTCGTAACTGAAATAATGATATCCCAATGATGTGTTTCTTAATAATTATGATTTATTACAGTAATCTAAACCAATATTTTGGTGAGCACTTATCCAAAATACTGTAACTGAATGCAAACATGCTTATCTGCACATATTCTGCCACTATTTAGCTGTTTCAACACTTCTTCCAGCCATGAAGTTCAAAATTTGTTTTTAAGTACTTTCAGCTTTATTTTTTCCTTACTTTTCTGATACCCACAACCCAGAATTGTATTTACTGCAGCTGTTCTCCCTTCCTATACACCTAATTGTGTTTTTTTCCTCAGTGTAAGAAGCCTAGAGCATTGCAGCAGCTGCAATTCTGGTGGAGGGTATCCTTAACCTAATGAAAACAGGTATACTTATTTTGTACTTTACCAACTTTTTTCCAATTTGGTGTTTGGTTGACAGGTCAGTTCGTAACTCTGGGGTTCGTAACTCTGAGGTTCTACTGTATATATATATATATATATGTATATATATATATATATATATATTTTTTTTTTTCTTCTTCTTCTTCTCTCTCCTATTTTATTGATGAAGGAGGGGGGGGGAAGGGTGGGTGGGTAAAACAAACCCCACAACAGCATCACCTCATTTGTTGTTGCATTATATTCCCCCCTCCCCCTCCTCTTTTGAAAATCATGTATCCACCCTGGGTCTACTGTATTATAACCAACACAACATAGGCTACATAAAAAGTGAGGATCCACTATAACCATGGCAACACTGGGTCCATACAAGTTCATCTCACTTGTAATATAATCCATCCCAATCTTTCAAACTAAAGAAGTGGTTCAGGCTGAACATTATCGTGCACATACAAGATAAACTGCAACAATATTAATTCTGAAAAACAATGCACTTTGGAAATTCCTCTTATCCTAAATTTTATACTCTTTGTACTTATCACACCATTAACTTACCATTTGTTGTTAATATCAAATGCAAACGTAGTGTTCAATAGCCTCTTTCTGATACATTTTCACACCATCTGATTAATAATACATACATGAAATAATGGTAACACATACATGAAATAATATTGTGTACCTTCAATCTGTCTCTTTGCAAATTCAATAGTGCCATGCTCCTGGAATAGCCCTGGACAAGAAGTTTGACAAGGGCTTAGCAAGGGAGAGACATGGGGAGGTAAAGTGAATATGAGAGAATACCTGTACAGCAATAAAAACACATCAGAAATTTGATAAAAGGGTTTAAATATTCTATGTAGCTAATCTCAAACAAAGCTTAACTAGATCTACATGTATTTAGAGCCAAGTATGTGGTACTGGATGCTACTGATCATAACTATGTAACAGTAAGTAGCCATAGCATGACTGTACACCCACCCTTGGAATACAAAAATTGCCTTACCTTCTACTACCTCCACACAGTCTCCTCTCTGCCATTATTGTAGCTTCAGTTCACACTGAGAAGAAACTTCACGAATTTCAAACCCACCACCAATGCAGCTGCAGTTCCACATGTGCTCACTTCTATGACCTTCACCAAATTGCTTCAGGTGGGCCTGGAGGAGGTAGGGCAAGTAGCAATTAGGAAGGGGTTAGGCCAAGATGCTTTAATCTTTAAAAATCTCGTCCTGTAACGCAATATCAGATCCCATCCCGTCCATAACTCATCCTCGGTCCCAGACCCCTGTATGATAAAAAAAATTAAAGTGCGTCTGGTGACTAACCTGTGCATTCCGTGTTCTTTAGGCATCCGTGGAACGCAACCATAAAAGCCATATCCGCTCACTTATTTTACCGCATCTGTATATTTATGAGCACAAGATATATAGTTCTGGGCTTGATCGTTATTGCAGCTGCTTCCCTGGCAACCAGCAATCAACAATCAACGTTCTCAGTAGCTCCCATGGCTCACCCTTGCTTGCTCTGTGCAAAAGATATTGCAGACCAAAGGTATAGGAGATTTCTCCGGGGTAGAGCTAATGCTCATGTTTTACCAATCCTGGAAAAAAATTCTAAAAGATGTGTGTTAGCGTTGCAAAGCAATAAGGCTTTCCATAGCCAGTTGGCAAAGCGGCAAATACATCGGTCCCTTTCAGCAAACAGTTAATAACCCGCTCCTGCTCGGGCTTCAGCTCTCTGTTGCCCAATTTCCCTATTGCTACAATGATAGCTGCCTGTCTACCTGCCATTTCGCAAATTTTTGCAACCCTCACGATAGGTGTGGTTGGCTAGAAATGTCATTATAAAATTATTTCGGTCTGCGCCTACATTCGGTGTGGCGTGCTGAGATTGTAACCGTGCTGAGTAGTATTTCGGAGTTATGCTCATGCGTCAACCGGAGTGCCAACTTCAGCACGCGTGGGCTCCGTGCTGAGATGGTACCCGTGCTGAGATGGTACCCGTGCTGAGATGGTACCCGTGCTGAGATGGTACCCGTGCTGAGATGGTACCCGTGCTGAGATGGTACCCGTGCTGAGATGGTACCCGTGCTGAGATGGTACCCGTGCTGAGATTGTACCCACTCCAAAATTCGTCAGACTCGTCCAGAATTTAGTTTATTCTGCCAGTTTACTGTCCCTCAGTATAAATAGTGACCAGGTGCTTATCTTAGGCCTGGACACTTTGACTTTCATCATAAGGTGCTTCAGATGAGTGGATTTTCATTGAAAAAATCATGTATGAAAGCTAACCAATAAGTCATCAAAATTAGTGTTTTATAATCACTTCTTAATAAAATTTTGACTATGCCTAGTCATTATTTATTTTATATCTTTGGAGGATGCATGAGGGAGACACTTTTAGATGCCTGACTCTATCACAGCATATGAATTGGAACAAGATGGAGAAACCATCATAAATGTTATCGATATAAACAAACCTGACAAAAGAAGTGAACTTCCTACAAAATGAAATGTGTATGAAACAAAATATGCTTGCAATCACTACAAATGATACCTCCTTGTTTGATTTAAACAGATACTGATGACATCATCAGATTATTATTGTGGAATTATACAAACTTCCATCAATTGTAATCAAGTGTGTATAATATATACATATATGTATATATATATATACATATATGTCATACATACATAATACATATTGATTGAAAGTATCAATAAAATGTTAAAATAATGTTATTGTTCTGATTTCACTGATCATTTTCTCCCTCATCTGAGGAATCACATCCAGCATGCAAGTAGAGGGGAAAAAGATGATGAAAGAGAGAGAAAGATAACAAAGTCATTGATATTATAGTAATATTGTGACAAACCTGACAAATGTTGAATTTTAGGTCCAACGCTTGGAAACGTGCATACTGTAAAAGACAATAGAAAGAGAAACAATAGAAAAAATAAGCTCAAGCATGAGCTAGACTAATCATAAGCACAAACACACAAACACAAACTAGAGGATGATAGCTTACCAAGCACAAGAAGACTCCACATTCATAGCTGTTACTCTGACCTGGTATATCCTATGAACATATATATAAATATAAGAATATTTTGGAGGCATACAGGTGCACATGCATAGAATACAATACATATAAGTATGTATATGTATGGTCTGGAGAGCACTGTCCTGCTAGAACCCATGTTTACCGCCTTGAGTCCATTTTGACCTGTTGCTTTCGAATTATCCTGGGTGTCTCGGTCAGGAAAAAGAAGGGCCATACCACCATGCGCACGATGGCAAGGCAGCAGAGAATATCATCCATCCTCTCGCAGCGTCATCCTTTCAAGAATGCCTGAAGACCGGCTACCTAGGCAGCTTCTCGTGTGTGCCCCTGTTGGTGGGAAGTGTTCTGATGGAGGACAGAAGCGACGGTGAAATGATGTTGTGGCCAGTGACCTTAAGAAGTGCAACTTGTCTGGAAGCTGGAGAGAGCATGCCCAAGAGCGTGAATCTTGGTGCACCACCATCCAACATAGTGTAGATCATCTCCATATAGAAGCTAAAAACAATGAGAAGAGTCATAAAGATAAGAAAAAGCGTCGTTGTGAGCAGTGACTCATTGACTCTGGGACTGCTCTGCACTGTAATCACCCTGGCTGCTCCTTCCAGGCCCTGACCAGGGCAGGTCTGACCAACCATCAGTGCCATCGTCATTCCACAATTCCAAGGATTCAGTGCCAGTACTGCCACCACACGTTCAACCAGCAGGAGCTTCACAATCATCAATATTTCTGCTCAGCCAGACCCTGACCATCAATGTAGACTCAACCTGATTGGCCTGCATCTCCGTATCCTAGAGGTATCATCAGAGCTCAGCACCAAATGGATGGATGGATATGTGTGTGTATATGTGTACATGTGCGTGTATATTTGTTTCTATATATTTGTATATATTTGTGTATACATGTGTATATATATGTGTATATATGTATATATGTGTATATATGTATATATGTGTACTATATATATATATATATATATATATATATATATATATATATATATATATAAAGTCACAGACAAACTGAAATATGCGACAGAAAATAATTTTTTTTTAAACAATAAATGTAAAACATAAATGTAGCTACTAGTGCATGCCAGGGCTATATTTAATGCATTAGTGCTTTAAATATAGCAGAAGCATACCCAAGTTAGCTTGACAAATTAGTGTGATATAGTGTACCCAGGTTAGCATGATATAATGCTAGAATGCCCAGGTAAGCGTGAATATGATTATTCCTTGACAATGTTTCTTTCTTTTCTTTTTAATGTTTTTAAATATATTTCCTGTGGCTAATTTAAGTTTGCCATAGGCAACCCTTATTCTATACCTGATCCAGTTTGTTGCAGCATGGACTGCATTTAGCAAATATCTTATTACATATTTAGTTA
Source organism: Lycopodina hypogea (assembly GCA_963969325.1). Lineage (NCBI taxonomy): Eukaryota > Metazoa > Porifera > Demospongiae > Poecilosclerida > Cladorhizidae > Lycopodina > Lycopodina hypogea. The sequence continues at coordinate 4,248,689 of OZ017793.1, read as the reverse complement.
CACTGCATCAATGGGAAGTGGCATATATACCTGTACTGATAATACAACTTACTTCCAGAGTATTCAATCGATAATGCTTGGCCTGGTACTTGATATTTCTGGCCACATTCTTTGAAAGACCTGGTGGGCATATATTAGTTAAGTAAGTCATCAGAACCAGAATGTGGCATTGCTCTTCACCAGAAATAATCTACCCACTCAACTGATAGACTCTTCCTATTCAGTGGATCACAGTAAAGAAGCTACTGAGTCCAATGGTACTAACTCAGGGACCATAAACAGGATAATTTTGGTAAACAAGTGATTCTATGGGATGACCATCCCATATAGCTCTGCTAGCCATACCCTTTACCCATTAGCAGCGGCCATATTCTGTGTGAAAGGGGGAGGGAGATATTTCCTAACTGCACATAAAGATGTAGCTTCATTGACTAACGTTGAGTGCAAAGTAAACATAACCAGGAGCTTGTTCTGTTGAATGTCTTATTTATAGATAGACCAGTATATTTAATAAACAAATTCATCCCATAAAAAATGCTGAATTTTATGCCCACATGTTAAATTCATTTGCTTATTTTAGTATATCTCTGATGTAGATAAGGTAACTGAAAGAAATCATTCATTTGCCTAAGTATCAATATTTGCAATGGGGAGAGAGTCAGTTTCCATCTTGAGCAATGGGGAGGAAATCATTTTCATCTTGTGCACATAAACAGTCATGCACCAGTTAAGCAGAGCTTGATTTGTCCTTGCCTGAGTTTTAATCCAGGGTAACTGAAGCATCTCCCCTGAGAACATTGGTTATTAGCAATACTAGTATCAAATTAACAGCCTAAATGCTTTTAATAATTTTTTTTTTCTCAACCTTAGCTGAACTCTTTCAATCTCTGGATTAGTATGAAGTGAGGTTAGTTGGATTTAAAGATTCTCTGTATTTAGATCACTCCATAAAATATAACCACTTCTGTAAAGGCTTCATCACTAACACCTTTCTTTATCAAATGAGTTTACAGTTGTATTTGATAACCTATCTACTGAAAAACTATTGCAGCTAGAGATCTAAAACTTGGTATGAATATACAACTTCACTCTGGGAGTAACATGGGCTGTGTTTCACCTGGCCACACCTCTTCCTTTCTCTGTGTAAGGCTATTAATGCAACCAAAAAAAAGTATTTCAGCAAAATCACTTGAACCAAGGGAGTTAAACCAATGAACCCATATATATTTAGAATCAATATAATCTGAGGAATGTTTTAAGTACATTATATGACCACACCCACTTTTGTTTTCGTGTCAGGCCTAAAAGAGGACAAAAATGGTACTTTGGCCAAATAAACCCTTGGAGCGACAGATTTGATGGGTATATGCTGCTAGTTATAAGTAAAGTTCAATTTAGCACTCCTTTAACCCTTCATTTTATTCTAAAAATATTCCCCTCCTACTTATCTCATTAGAAGTCTGTTGTTAGTCTGGTACATATTTGTTGTAAATATTTGTAACTAAGCCTTGACAAGCTGCTGTCTGTAATCGGGTGGAGTAGTCCAGATTTTGATAACAGGTCACTTTCTTTGATGTTGCAACCAAAGTTAAAAAATTTAGCACAAGAGAATGGTAATGAAAAAAATTTTTAAAAAGCTTTGTGACATAAGATCTGAACATGGAGAAGAATTCAAAGAGAAATAGAAATGGTTTAGCAGTAGCTACTTGGAATGTTTGTACTTTAGTTGAGTTTAAGGTGATTAGCAGATCTGTAGGAACCAATGGATGGATGTAGCTACGCATGGTAACCATAGTGAAAAGCCTGGGAAGATTGTTGGAAGATAGATTTGTTGGTGGGAGAATTGAGGAAATATGGTGTCTCTGTTGCAGGGATCCAAGAGACAAAGTGGTTTGGAAAGGATGTGTGGCCATCAGATGGATGTACTTTTCTGCACTCTGGTCATCCTCTGCCAGGGGATCAGGAAAGAGCAAGTAGGAATGAGGGTGTTGGAATAGCATTGGACAAAAAGGCTACAGTGGCATGGAAAGGTGCAGGGGAGGTGTGGGAAGCAGTTAGCTCAAGAATAATATCAACAAGATTGAAGTGGGTAGACACAGTAAAGGAAGAGAGGTTAGTCTGGAAGGGCAGTAGTGTGTGCTTACCAACCCACAGCTAAGGCACCTCCAGGCATTAAGATAAAGTTTTATGATGATTTGCAGGATACAATAAATAGGATTTCACACAATGATGTCCTTGTTATGCTGGGTGATTTCAATTCTAGGGTGGGTGTGTTGGACACAGGGAATGATCTATGGCAAGGTGTTATAGATAAGCACGGCTTGGGTGAGCCTAACTTTGTGGGTGAGGATTTTTTGGAATTCTGTGCTTTAAATCAGTTTTCAATCATGAACACCTGGTTCTAAAAGAAGGAAATCTATTAAGGGACTAGGATGCACCCAGTAACAAAGAAATATCTCATGATAGACTTTGTGGTGATGAGGGCTAAACAGAGAGTTGTTTGCAGAGATGTGCAGGTGATGAGGGGAGCAAACCGCTGGACTGACCATATGCTTGTAAGAGCTAAGTTAAACGTTGCTATTCCTTGTTCTGCCAGAAGAAAAGAGAAGATTTCTTTGCCTTTTGCCATCCATAAACTGAAAACTTGTGCCAAGAGGGATGAATATCGTGAAGTGTTGGAGCAGCATTTACTGGCTACACCATTCAGAGCTGGAGATTCCACGAGTGCAACTGGGATGCTCTGAAGTCTTGTATTGTGTCAGCTGCAGAGGAAGTAGTTGGTAGAGGGAAGAGGAAGCAACCAGACTGATGATAGAGTGCAATACTACAGCCAACCAGAAGGAGTTTAGGAGACATCAGAGAAAGGTGAAGGTTGCAGTGGACAATGCTAAGGAAGAATGGATATGCAGGGTTGCCAAGGCAGGATATGCTGCAAGAAAGGATGGTTGCACAATGTGGAAGAGTATCAGGAAGTTGCAGCTGGCTCATGCTGGAAGAAGACTGATAGACCCACTGCTGTCATGAAAGAAAATGGAAGTTTGACTCAGGGTCCCGAGGAGGTAAGGGCCAGATGACATCAGCATTTTGCAAAGATACTTAACATACCCTATGCATTCAATGATGAAGTGATTGACACTCTGCCACTACTCCCACCACATTTGAATTTGGATGTACCACCAATGAAGAAGAATTGATGCAGTGTCTAATCAAATTGAAAATGAGAAAAGCAGGAGGAAAGTTGGGTGTTCTTCCTGAGTTAATCCTCGACGGTGGTGTAAATCTGTGGGATAGAATGTTGGAGGTGTGCAGAAGGTGTAAGAAGAAGGTGAAATGGTGAGAGACTGGCAGAATGCAGTGGTTGTTCCAATCCCAAAGAAAGGTGACCTGAAGCAGTGCTACAATTGGCATGGAATAATTTTTTTTGGATGTGGTAGGGAAGGTACTAGGTAGAATTGTACAGGGACGATTGCAAGTGACTGCTGAAAACATTCTGCCAGAGTCACAGAGTGGGTTCAGGAAAGGGCGTGGTTGTGCAGACATGATTTTTGTTGCTAGGCAGCTTGTGGAGAAAGCAAGAGAACATGGCAAGTCATTGTATGTGTTGTTTGTAGACTTGAGGAAGACTTATGATTCAGTGCCCAGACAAGCCCTATGGAAGGTCCTAGAGAAGTATTGTGTGCCAGCAAAGAGTTGAATGTTGTGAAGTCTTTCCACAAGGGGATGCATGCAGAGATTAGAGTGGGTTCGACTGTAACTGAGAGGTTTGAGATTTGGAATGGCTTATGGCAGGGATGTACCCTGGCACCCACATTATTTAGTATCTACTTTAGTGCCATGTTGGCTGATTGGAACAAATGAAGTAGTGGTGCAGGAGTGAGTATGTTATACAAGCATTGTAGGAAGTTGGTTGGGGACTGCACAGCTAAGTGTAGAATGAGTTAATTGACAGTAATTGACTCCCAGTTTGCTGACTATGTGGCATTGTATGCAACCTGTCGGGATAGTTTTGAGTCAGTAGCAGCAGAGTTTGTGAAAGTGGCCAGGGAATGGGGGCTGACTGTGAGTACTGAGAAGACAAAAGGGTTAGTTGTTGGTGAGGGATTATTGAGAGTGATGTCAGACCAGTGCAGGTGGAGGGTGGCTCTGTGGATGTAGTCCAGGACTTCACATACTTGGGTGCTAACATGTCAAGAAATGGAGAGATCCTTCGTGAGGTGACTGGAAGAATTGCTAGAGCAGCTAGAGCATTTGAATGTTTGAGGGAGCAAGTATTTAAGAACAAAGACCTCTCATTGGCCACAAAGAGAGCAGTGTATAGGTCAGTTGTTCTAGCTGTATTACTGTATGGGGCTGAAACATGGACGATGAAGGCTGTGCATACAAGAACTTTGAATTCTTTTCATAACCGCTGTATTTGGACAATGCTTGGTGTGACAAGGTACCAACAGTGGAATGAAAAATTAACATCTCAAAGACTATCACATAAGTTTGGCATGCAGCAATCTATCTCTGATATCATTCTGGAGCAGTGTTTTTGATGGCTAGGTCATGTGGGCCACATGGATGAAGAAGGGCTTCCAAACAGATTGTTGTTTGGGGAGCGTAACATGAAGAGACCATGCTACAGGACAAAGAAGAGGTGGAGGGATATTCTGAAAGTGGATTTGCAGGCAATTGATGTGTTATAGATGGTATAAGTTGTGCCAGGACAGGAATGTGTGATTTCATCTGTGTTGCGATGGTGTAGAGAAGATTTCAGCATCCAGGCGATGGAACACCTGCTCAGCTAACAAGCACTCTGACTCAAGAACACTGAGTTGTGCCTGTGGAAGGAAATTTCAAAGACAAGGATATCTGACCAGATTCAAACATTTTTATGTGATTTTGTCATGAGCAAAGTTTATGGCCATTGGTTCTGGATTCATTCAGGACACTCCTATCATGGTATTTTGTACCATAGGCAGCTTCAAGGTTCAAGGTGTGTGTGTGTGTGTGGTGTGTGGGTGGGTGAGCGGGCAGGCAGGCAGGCGGGCGGGCGGGCAGGCAGGAGGATGGACGGGTGGGCGGGTGGGAACGCATGCACATATATAATACATATATATGTATATATGTGTATATGTACACAATCAAAAACTGGGATGGTAAATCCAAAATTTTTTTGAAGTTTACCAAGCCAGGCAAATCTGAGGCCATATGTGGACTTATTGTGTTTATGTGCGTGTCCACAAACCAAGGAATCCATGAAATGGTAAGTTTCTGAATCTTGACCATTTTCCATGCCATCATCCAGCAATATGCTAACCATTGGAATACTCACCAAAAAATGAGTGTTTCTTCTCCAAAAAAAACAACAAACAAACAAAAAACAAACAAAGCAAAAAGCATAAAGAAAAAAGAAGCCATAACAAGTGTCCCTTCTGTGAGTGTCCCTTCCATGACAACAGCAGGAACTCCACAGTAAAGACTAAAGGTCTGTCCACAATAGAGCACTGATTTATCTAGATCAGGTCCTGATAACTGGGATCCTCATTAGATCTATATAAATCCTGTCTGTACTATGACTTCAAACATGAAAGATTTATTAAATTTACTAGCATGCAATTGCGGCTTTCGGCTGCATTGCTTGCTAGGACCACCTTCAGTTGGCTGTGGTCACATAATTGTCTTTAGAAAGAACATGTATGGAAGAACATGATTTTCTGGTTTACATGTTTTCAGGATGACATGTATTATGATAGCATATGCCTTGAGGGAGGTCATGCTTTGTTGTAGGAAATATTTTATGGGAGGTCATGTATTGATGGAGTGCATGTCTTCAGAATGGCATATCTTACAATATTTTGTGTCTTACTGGAAGCATGTTTTACTTGGTTAATGGGAGCCTAGAATTCTGTACCTTCAGCAGCTGTTGAGGAGCAGCTGTTGAGGAGCAGCAGTCCCTTGCAGCAATAGGATTTCATGGAACACTACTTCAGAGTTCACCAATTTTTTCTTTAAAATTTTGATAGGTTTTTACCACATCAACTGGGTGGTTTATGTTGAAATGCATTAAAGGCTCTTTGAAATGTTAGTGTGTTAAAAGCTATGCATTCTCTTTGACGGAAATAAAATGGTGGAATGGAAGAGCCTTTTTTGGGCTTCTTTCAGTCACTATACTTGAACAATGAGGTTTGGACAAATGGGACATAGCTGTGGTTAATTTCGTATACCTGAATATCATACCTACCAATTTTCAACCAAATCCGGCAGCTATTTGGAAGGTTATCTACCCATATATACATATAAATATAAACACCACTAGCTCTATTAGTATAAGATGTTTTTATTGCCATGGTTTTTCCAAGTGAAATTTTTGGTGTAATTTTTGATTTTCAGGGTTTGTAAGAAATTTGAGTGATATGAATGTAATAATATTCCAATTACACTGACAGGCATGCACACATACATGAAATTTAAGAAACAATATCTACAGAAGCAACAAATATGGAAACAGCAACAACAGAAACAATCAAACTCATTTGGCTAATAAAACATAACCAGTTTCCATTCCATAACAACATAGATACTTCACAAAACAAACCAATACAGACACTCTCTACAGATTAAACAAGGATTACCAATTCAAACCTTTAAAAGAAATTCAGTCCACTAAAAGTAATCTCCAGATGGAAATAACATCCACAGGTGACCTCATATGGAAGATTATGTCATGTAAATGGATTTCATAAAATGCTAAATTGGGCCAATGGATTCCCAGAAAATTTCCTGTATTTTCCAAAGGCGTTAATTATCAGAGTCATTGCCCAAATAATCTGACATTGCTTTTGTAACAGTAGGTGCAGTCTAGCATAATTGTAATGATCTCTGAATATTTTATAATAATAGGCACACATTATATTGGAAGACTATATTGAAGTGTTGATTATATTACAGTACAACAAAAGTTTATATACTTGTAAAATAATTAACTAAATTTGCTATCCTGATCCATAGGCATCTGATAAAAACCTTGAATGTTGGAGCTTAGTGGAGAGTGTGGTGATGCCAGATGTTCCAGCTTCCCTGCAACACCCAGTCCAGCTCCTAGCACTGCACAAGTTGATTGTAGCCTGATTGATATCGCTACTTCATATAGCAAATCACTGATCCATGTCATTTCATATGGGTCCTCCATGGTGATTAAATTAAGACTCAGATAGTCAATGCATTAGGGATAGATCAATTAGGTTTGTGTATTTGGAACCAGGAGAAGTCCAAAGGCTCTGGGATGGTTGATAATATCCTTTTTGAATAATTTTAAGACTTCTGTCTTCAACTCTTCCTTCCAGGCATGGGTGCAGATTTATCTGTTGCAATGACATTCATTGATAAAGCAAGTGTACAGTATGGTTGCCACACATACTTTCATAAAAATGCCTCTATCCCTATCCACCCCAATCCATATATGTTCCTATTCAAACCTGGCTGATGTGACATTCAATTGAATTTCATTTTCAAATTCAGAACAAGCTTCTAGGAAAATACCATCACAGGAATTAATTCCATCAGAGAATCTAAATGCAGATTGTATTCATATATATTAATAAAATAAGTAGGCATACCTGTTCACATTTCATTTTTATCCCTTTATGTTACTCATGAAATCATTAATTAACAGCATCATAAAAATTATCAAGCTGCAGTAGTTATAAAATTAATCTTACACAGGCAACCACACCATGTAGAATATACCATTACCACCACACACACACACACACACACACACACACACACACACACACACACACACACACACACACACACACACACACACACACACACACACACACACACACACACACACACACACACACACACACACACACACACACACACACACACACACACACACACACACACACAAAGAAGATCTAAGGGGGAAAAACTCATAAGAAGGGTCCAATCCAGGAAGAACAAAAAACAAAAGAAAAACAAAACCAAAAAAAAAGGATCAAAGAAATAATAAAAACATAACCAGTGTCCATTTCATGACAACACAGACACCCCACAAAATAAACCAATATATACACTCTCCACAGATTAAACAAGAGTTCCTATTCAAACCGATGAAAGAAATTTGGTCCACTAAAAGTAATCTCCAGATGGAAATAAATTAAGTTGTATACCCACTAACCAGGCTGTCCCAATCATATTTTATTTCAACACCCCAGTGAATTTGAAAAATAATATACAACCGACCCACCCCCACCCCCAACCCCCCCCCCCCCCCCCAAAAAAAAAAACCACCACAAAACAAAAAACACCACAAAATAGAAATAAAAAAAATAAAAAAAACTCAACACATTGAAATTTAATTCTTGGGTTTTGAATTTAGTTTTCTCCTGACAAAACCCTTATCAAACAGCTACACTTAATCAACAACCTGCAGTGGTTATTTCAAGGAAATGAACCAACTGCACCCCCACCATGTACATTCTACTATGAATTCAAATAAAAACTCACCAAAATCCATGTACCTATACCCGTAAAAAAATTATATTTAAAATATAGCTCTACCAACCAACCCAACTCAATAAATGAATAAACATGAGTTAAGTCTGAATTACAAAGTTACTTCTGGATAACCACAAGAAACTGATTATACCCTTGAACAATTGAATACCCCACTAACCAACAATTCAATATTAACAACTGAATTAACTACACCTCCATTAATTGAACAGATCAAGTCATTCAATCCATACAACACCTTCAAACAACAATCAAAGGCAGAACAAAGGAATGTAATAATGCTACAATTACACTGAAAGGCATGCACACATATGAATTTAAGAAACAATAACCATAGAAGCAACTAATATGGAAACAGCAACAACAGAAACAACCAAACTCATCTTGCTAAAAGCATGTTTCCAATATGATACTGCCACAAAGATGCAAGATATAAAAGGAAGACCATTGGAAGGATGAGAGGTGTGTCAACCCTGCAACCAACAGAAATGGGAAAAAGAGCCAGCAAGACCCTGCTGCTCTAATGGAAAAGTCAGTCTACAACTCATTGAGGAGCCCCACAAATCCTTAAGAGGCTACTTCAAGACAACACTGCAACTATCACAAAATTGGACATTACTTCCACTTCCAGAGGAGGATCCAAAGTTCCTTCAAGTGTACTTCATGTGAAATACACAAGGCCAAGCAACAAAGCAGGCATGTTGGTGGAGACCTGCCAACTTCATAATATAGTCACTGAATTGCAAGAAATGCTCCATCATAATTATGCTTATGTGAGCATATTTAAATATGCTTTTGGTAATATCTACCTGCCAAACCACAATAAAATAATTAGAAAAGACATGAAACCAGCCATGAGGTGGCAATTATCCTCATTAACCAGCAACATGGAAGCAAGATGCTATGATGACTTGAAAAAATTCAATGGAGAAGCATACCCATCCTATCACAAGGCCTGCTGACTCAATGACCTACTAGAGGATGACAACCACTGGCAAATAACGATGGAGGAAACTTCTGCCAATCGCTGCCCAGATGATAATTACATCTCTTTGCCATCATGTTTGCAACATGCAACAGGAGTGATCCAATAACTATTTGGAAGACACACAAACTATAAAATTACTCCAACACCATGACATGCACCATGCCTCCCCATAACAATAAAACACAACTTCATAATATAGATTATTGCATTAATTAATAAATATAAAATAATAACATATCAGTACACAGCATTTAACCAAAAAAAAAGAGGATAAAACCACAATGAAGTAAACAAACAGAAGAAATTATATATGTCACAGAGTGACTTCTATACTAAGGCTAAACCCAAGTAACATTATACAAGGATTGAACATAAACATTATGTATGTATATATGAACCATATTGGTTACTCATGCGTGAATTATTGTGGTCGCACTCATTAATTGTACCGTTGGTGTTCCGTGGTGGTGAGAGTATTTAAGCTCAACCACCATGAGTTTCTGGAGTACCTTTATTTTTTTGGAGTTCTTTTTGAGTTAGACTGCTGGTGTGCAGCAACAGTGTATCACTATAAGAAGTCAATCTGTGGTGGACAGTAAACTACCTGGTGGCAGCATAACAGTGTCAAAATAAGACACAGATTCAGACAGATTTGGTTTTGGTGGCAAACACTAGGGTGTACAGTTTTGGTACACACCACGACAATATGTTACAAGATAACTAGAAATTAAATTTACATTAACAAAGAAAAAAAAGGATATGCATAACCATAATTAATACATGCAAAGAGTAGACATTTTTATGACCACAGCTCACCAAATGTCTATATATATATATATATATATATATATGCGTATGTGTATGTATGTACGTATGTATGTGTATATATGTATATATCTCCCATATATATATATATAAAAGGAGATGTCTGTCTGTCTGTCTGTCTGTCTGTCTGTCTGTCTGTCTGTCTGTCTGTCTGTCTGTCTGTCTGTCTGTCTGTCTGTCTGTCTGTCTGTCTGTCTGTCTGTCTGTCTGTCTGTCTGTCTGTCTGTATCATCATCCTGGCCAAGCCTATTGGTGGCTTTCTCTGAAACTTGGCATGATGATAGGTTTTGACCCAACTTAAAACGTGGGCTAAAAATTTGGAAAATAATTACCATAGTAATGACAAATAGCCAAAAATGGTATTTTTGCCAGAAAAACTAATGGAGCTACAGATCTAAAATTTTGTAATGTATATGCAACTCTGGGAGTAACATGGGATGGGTCCCACCTGGTCCCACCTCTTCCTTTCCTGTGTAAGGCTAAATATACCAAAAATGGTACATCAGCAAAAACACTTGAACCTAAGTAGTTAGACCATGAACCCATATATATTTGGATTCAATATATTCTGGAGAATGTTTTAAGTACATATATATGACCACACCCATTTCTGTGTCCATGTCAGGCCCAAAAAAACAAAAATGGTACTTTGACCATACAACTCCTTGATGTGACAGACTTAATGAATATAGTACATGCACACAAATTGATTTTGGGAGTAACATAGGTAGGATCCTTCATTGATACACCACTTCCCCCTAGTGTGCAAAGAGAAAAAGTGACATGAAAGTAACAACTTCTGAATAAAGATTAGACCTGAGGAGTTAGATCCACGAACCTATTTTTATATACTTTTCGTTCCTACAATGTATGCATGTTTGTTTGTATGTGTCAAGGCATCACAGTCAAATACTGGGACTAAAAAGGCCGAAATTTGGCATGTGCTCTATAAGAATCCGGGTGAGTGTTATGAAACATATGTGGGCATGGTAATGGGTGTGGTCTTTACATAGCCACACCCACATGAAGTTATTTTGGTTGAAAAAGTTAATTATAGACAAATCAGGCCAAACCTTGGTGTGTGGTCTACAAGTACCTGGGAAAGAATTATTAACCACACAGGGGTGTGGGTTGGCCATAGCTACAACTACTGAAAGTAGTTTGGCTATTAAAAGCTAATCCAACAACCAATCAGACTGAAATTGGGTGAGATTTCAAGCAATTGGTTGTGTATTATTAATCACATGTTTGTGTCAATGGGTGTGGCTTGGTCATTGCCACACCCATAGTACATCATTATGGCTACCTAAAACTCATTTACAGACCAATCAAGCTGTGGAGTCCAACTAATTGGGTGAGCATTAAAAACTGCATATGATTGAGGTAGTGGGCATGGTTTAGTATCAGCCAAACCCACAGGAAGTTGTTTTGGCCCTGGATTCTGTAATGTTCATGTTAACATTTGTCAGGCAACGCTGGGTATATGCTGCTAGTATATACATACATACATACATACATACATACATACATACATACATACATACATACATACATACATACATACATACATACATACATACATACATACATACATACATACATACATACATACATACATACATACATACATACATACATACATACATACATACATACATACATACATACATACATACATACATACATACATACATACATACATACATACATACATACATACATACATACATACATACATACATACATACATACATACATACATACATACATACATACATACATACATACATACATACATACATACATACATACATACATACATACATACATACATACATACATACATACATACATACATACATACATACATACATACATACATACATACATACATACATACATACATACTAATTTTTTGTCTACCACTAATATTACTCAAAGAACCAACAAGATGCTGTTGCAATTATTGTAGAGTTTGGGTCACTGTCATATTTCAGATACTGGATCAAAGAAGTACATTCAAGAAAGCAAAGTGAAACTTTTAACAATATGGTTCTTAATAATCATGATAATAAATTCCTGCTTTGATATCTGTGCATCTTATCCATGCAATTAGATCTCTAGATCTATCCTTCAGCTCTTCTTGTGAGCAATCAACAGCTATAAATGTTCTGTGGGTGTCTGGCTATGACTATACAAGAAATCCCCATCAGTTGTTAGAGGGATAAGTTATGGCAGGACCAATTTTTGTCTTTGTGGAAGATTTGTTTTTGTTGTTTTTTTTTTGTTTTTTTTTTGTTTTATTTGCATTCTATCCCCCAAAAATGTCTGGGAAATTTAAATTCTCTTCTTTATCAATAAAGAAGGAAGACTGCATCCAAGATGGAAATGAACCCACAATGACTTTTTTTATTAGCTCTAATTTTCTTGCATAATAGCCAGCTAACAAAGAAAAAACGTTTTAAGATAAAATGTATATTATAGCTATATATAGCTCTAGTACAACAGATTATATTTATCTGATAGTAAATAAATGAATAGATTAACAAATTCACCAACTACAGGATATTTTCTTAACATGTTTTATCAAGAAGCCACAATTCACCATGGAACAGATATATTACTTTTTAAATTTTAAACCGAGTACAGGATCGCAGTGCGGTGTTGTAGGCGTGAGTGACTCCCCGATTTAGTGACTCCCCGATTTAGTGACTCCCCGATTTAGTGACTCCCCGATTTAGTGACTCCCCGATTTAGTGACTCCCCGATTTAGTGACTCCCCGATTTAGTGACTCCCCGATTTAGTGACTCCCCGATTTAGTGACTCCCCGATTTAGTGACTCCCCGGTTTAGTGACTCCCCGATTTAGTGACTCCCCGATTTAGTGACTCCCCGATTTAGTGACTCCCCGATTTAGTGACTTCCCAGTTTAGTGACCCCCCAGTCACTCACGCTTAGGCGTCAGTGACTCCCGGTCAGTCACGCCGAGGTGTGAGTGACTTCTATTGCTCTCCTTGACTGAATATATTAGAGCTCATGCACTGATAGCTACAATTCCTACAGTATGTCCTCTCATCATCTTGTAGCTTTTATCAGACTTAATTTACCAGTTATAGTTTTATATCAAGATTTTAATGATATAGCAATAGCCATCCTAAAAACAAACAAACAATATATATATATATATTAGAAGACCTATGTAACTATGTAACTAATTATGTAACTATGTTCATCTGTTTCTCAAAATCTCTCAGTTAGATTTTGACCAAACTTTCAGGGATGGAGGAGACCCACCCTGAGATGGTTTTAGGCCAGGTGGCATGTCTGGGAGAAAACAGAATTTGTCTGTCTGTCTGTCTGTCTGTCTGTCTGTCTGTCTGTCTGTCTGTCTGTCTGTCTGTCTGTCTGTCTGTCTGTCTGTCTGTCTGTCTGTCTGTCTGTCTGTCTGTCTGTATCATCATTCTGGCCAAACCGTATGTGGATTTCTCTGATACTCGGCATGATGATAGGTTTTGACCCAACTTAAAACATGGGCTAAAAATTTTGGAAAATGTTTACCATGGTAATGAGAAAAAGCCAAAAATGGTATTTTGGCCAGAAAAACTATCGGACTAACAGATTTAAAACTTGGTATGCATATGCAACTTCAATCTAGGATTAATCTGGGCTGGGTTCCACTTGACCACACCTCTTTCTTTTCCTGTGTAAGGCAAAAAAATGCCAAAAATGGTACTTTAGCAACAAAACCCCCCAAGGGAGTTATACCCATGAACCCATATATATATATTTGGATTTGATATAAAATGTGGAATGTTTTAAATAGATGTATAATACCACACCCTCTACTGTTTTAATGTCAGGCTAAAAAGAAGCCAAAAATGGTACTTTGACCAGACAAACCCTTGGAGGAACAAGACTTAATATATGATATGCATAAACAACTTGACATTTTGAGTGATACGAGCAGAATCCCTCCTGGCTACACCTCTTTCCATTGCTGCCTAAAGCTAAAAAGTGACAAAAAAGATATTCTGAATAACGCTTGGACTTAACTTATATATTTTGGTTTGTGAGTATGTGTGTGTGTAGGCATCACAGGAAGTAATTATGGCAGCCTGCCTAAAGGGCAAACCATGCTGAAATTTGAGTGGCTTCTATAATGTTTCATGTTGAAATTGGCCGGTCAACGCCGGGTATATGCTGCTAGTATATATATATATATATATATATACATACACACATATATTTATTTTATTTTATTATTTTTTTTATTTAAAAAAAAAAATAAAATAAAATAAAATAAAATAAAATAAAATAAAACAAACAAACAAACAAACAAACAGACAGACAGACAGACAGACAGACAGACAAACAAACAAACAAACAAACAAAAAACAAACAAACAAACAAACAAACAAAAAACAAACAAACAAACAAAAAAAAAAAAAAAAAAAAAAAAAACAAAGAAACAAACAAACAAACAAAAAACAAACAAACAAACAAATAAATGGAAAAGAAATCATGCAATATATATATACACATGCACGCATGCACGCACGCACGCACGCACGCACGCACGCACGCACGCACGCACGCACGCACGCACGCACGCACGCACGCACGCACACACACACGAATGGATAAACAAATAATAATGTGAGTAAATAGCTATAGGTAATCAAATTTCCACATCCTCCATCCTGGAAGCCCAAAACAGAATTTCAATAGTGGAACGAAAGGTATTATGATCAAGTAGCTACATAAATGATAGAGTGATATAG
This sequence comes from Lycopodina hypogea, assembly GCA_963969325.1. NCBI lineage: Eukaryota > Metazoa > Porifera > Demospongiae > Poecilosclerida > Cladorhizidae > Lycopodina > Lycopodina hypogea. Next base: position 4,233,584 of record OZ017793.1, on the reverse strand, counting down.
CTCAACTATATAAATACATAAACTAACATAGATATACATACTTCTTCACCCCATGGTGTCTGTTGCTTGAACATGAGTCACACATCTAGGCAGTATGACTATATAAGCCTTGATTAATTATTCTTATCTATACTAATTATTCTATTCTTGCATTCAAGTAATATTCCCTTCCTGTTAAAATGGTCTACATATTATTCTATATTATAAAAACAACCCATTTTCATGAAAGCTTCTGCCTGTATAATCTATGCATACTCATTAATGAGCTATTAATATTTTCAAATATTAAATCATGATTGATTATATGGTGATGTATGAAAGTATAATATATCAAGACTTAAGAGCTACTCCACTTCCATGACATCACCCCAGTCAGTGGTGCCCAGGCATCAATGACTCCCTTAAGATAGCATCCCTGGCTCCAATTTTCCCTCCAAATCATATCACTCCACATTAAGATGCAAGATGACAGACAAAAACCATTATTGTTTATATTGTTAAAGCGCCATCTTCATTAGTGACCATATTGGAGTAGTAGATCCCCCCTTGATAACAAGTTGATTCAATACTTTGCTTGCAGATATCAAGAAGTAAGAGTTTCTTTTACAAACTAGAAATCGATAAAAAAAAAAGAAGTCAAACTGATAATCAATGAATCATAACAATTAATTAAGAACATATAAGTAAAATCAACAAACTTTACTTGTGATAAGAAATATCAATAAGCATATAAGGTGACATTAATCATAACTTAAAGTTTGTAGTAAGCATATTCTCAATTAACAAGTCTGATATTCAATTGTTACTTCAAAGATTGTGATATGGCATAAAGAGATAGTATTCTGATAGAAATATGCAACTGCTATACAGTGCAGAACTTGCACAACCACCGTTCATCAACTGCAGGAGTAGATATAATTCCCTCACAAAGTGAAATCATTTTTCACATAGGTCGCATTTGACCATGTCGTCAAATGTCTTTGGTATTCCACATGTACAATGCAGTTCAATCTCTTTACCTGGAAAGTTGTTCAATCTTGGAGATATTCTCAAAAAACAGTTGGAAATGGAGTAAATAGTCCATTCCTGAAACAATTCATTATATGCTCTCTCATTTCATATTGATTAAATTCTATCTCTTCAATAGTATTTCCTTAGGTAGCATGCACAGAGAAGGCAATAGCAAAGACACCACAATCAGAATTACCCTTTTGCTGTTGTATGGAAGGGATGTCTACTGTTAACATCGGAACTTCTTTCTCACCTTTTTTCTGTAGCTTGCTGTAAATTACAGCCAACTGATTTGTCAATGATGGTGATAAATCAACACCACAAAAATGTACTATCATATACCATTATTTCCTGGCCAATGCTGTGTGATATAACCCAATGGTTCTTATTTATATGGTGGATCTGTATTGCTTGCCCATGAACTGCACTGAATCCATTATTTTGGGATAGCAGGGTACATTGTAAACCACCTAGGTGAGGAAATTGTGTTTTCAGAATTTCTTGTGCCCGAGAAATGTGTGTCCGTTAGCCAGTCTCCCTGTTGCACATCTTAAGCACCTTTGCCTTTATAAATAAATGAATAGATACACATATTTTCCCAATGTTAAAACAAGGAGATCCAACCAAACTTACCGGTACTTTTGATGTTCTATTTTTGGACACCTTCGATATTGGTATATTCGATGATGCAATACTGGTCTCACAATGCTGCTTCTCAAATCTCTGAAAAACATTAATTATATTGCAGTCAAACCAGTGGTATTTCCAAAGAAAATAATACAGCTCATTATACCATCTTTTTGGGTTTAGGTTCTGAAATATCATTAGATTCTGGATGATATCCTACAGATAGCTGTAGTGTGAATGATAAATGTATAATGTACAATTATAGAGCATGATATCTGTTATTACCTCTGCATCAGCTATATATAACTTCAAATGGCATTGGTTGACAGTAGTTTTCAGCACTGCACCCTCTTTGTTCTCCAACTGATTCACACCATTTTCCAAGTTCTTATTGATAATCCAGTAATAAGGACTGTAAGGCCACTATGTCTAGAGTCTGTCCTCTGACAGTGACAATCAATATAGGACAACAAATATACATTAAGCAGACAATCTAAACAATTAATTGTCAATAAACTAACAGAACGCATCTATTGGCAGGAAGATCCTAACTGGAGGAATGAAACAACCCTGAATGGAAAGAAACTTGAAAAAAGAAAGAAAAAAAGATTAGACATGGTGAAGGAAGAGATACTACTGTACCCAACCATAAAAACCAAAACAAGAGATGTATGGAGTAATTCCCTCCTCCTTCCTCCCTCCTTGTGAAATGGGATCAGAGATGTGAAATGAGATCAGAGATGTTACCGGCTTCTATTTGGGCTACAGAAGGACCAGTGTTGGGCATCCCTCTGAAGAGAACCTAATAAGGATACATTGTTGGTGTCATTTAAGAATAGGATGATGTATAAAGGTATATAAGAACTGGATTTAGAGACACTTGATAAAGATGGAGTTTGAATCTGCAATCTGAACTGTTATTTAATTATTGCTGTAATAGCCATCGTGTAAGTTAGACACAAGTAATACATACAATTCAGGGTTGTCTTCTAATGTTTGAAATATTGTAATACTTTAGGGGGAAAGTTTTAATTAAACTAAACCAAATATACTTTGATAGCACAATGTTGTTCCTTGTCCTCTGTGCTTTCAGATAATAATGTTGGAAGAAGAAAAAGTCAATAAATTGAATAGAGCTAAAACATAAAAAGATGCAAGAAATAATTTTTGGAAACCAGGAGATTGGACACTAAAAAAAATATTTTTGCCTAATTTGGCTTTAAGAATAGAAGCCATTTGGCAGCACTGATGAGGAAGGTGAATGAGAATCAGGATATTAAACACAAGCAGCCTAGTGTGATAGATAGATCTTAGGACTGTGTTCCTAAAATTTCTGAATAGGCAGCATAGACAGGGCTCACTCCTATATTTCTCCCTTTTCTTTCTTTTCTTATTTTTGAAAACTTATTATTAGCTATTATTATCATTGTTTTTTTTGTTTATTCATGGAGAGTCACCCAAGCCTGAGGGGGTCATCATGCCTAGGCGTCAGTGACCGGGGAGTCACTCACACTTTGGGAGTCACTCACGCCTCTGACAGCGGTCATATTTTGGCAAAAAAAAAGTGGACCACTCTGACCAATTTTTTCCCTTGTCAAAAATTTTCGTGGCACTATCTTTTTCCCGTTTATCTTTCCATTTCCTTTCTTTTTCCGTTTAGAAACGCTACAGCTATGGCTCTCAACTTACTGTGGAAGCTCAGTTGCCAGCGTGGTCTATTCTCTTTTACCGACAGACTCATGACGCTCCAAATGGACGCTTTAACCAACAGACTCATGACGCTCCAAATGGACGCTTTAACCAACAGACTCATGACGCTCCAAATGGACGCTTTAACCAACAGACTCATGACGCTCCAAATGGACGCTTTAACCAACAGACTCATGACGCTCCAAATCGACTATAAAAATTTTGTGGTGATAAATTTTCTTTAGAAGGAGAATTACTGTTTAGAAGGAGTATCACTGTTTAGAAGGAGTATCACTGTTTAGAAGGAGTATTACTTTTTAGGAGTACTACTGTTTAGAAGGAGTATTACTGTTTAGGAGTATTACTCACGAAGGAGAGATACTTGAGACTATATATATATAGTGGGAGATTGTATATATAAATTTTCTTTGGAAGAACTTCTGTTTAGGAGTATTACTGTTTAGGAGTGTTACTTACTGGACCAAGGGATACTTGAGACTATATATAGTGGGAAATTGTATATATAAATTTTCTTTGGAAAATTTAAACTTATTCCAAAAATCACAGAAACAAGAAAAAATTATCAACTCACTAAGTAAGTCTTGAAATAAGTCATGAACACTCAATTATTAAGTGCCTAAATCTAGCTTCATCCCTAAATCACTGCCTCAATAGTGTTTACAACCACACCTCATCATACTTCTACAAGCTTGATGAGGAAGTAAAATAGTCTGCACTTATTCTGATTACAGCTTTCCTTAATCCAATAAGTCTTGAAATGGGCATGACTACTCAATTTTTGAGTCCCCTATTTTATCCCAAAATCACAGCCTCTAAGTATATTAGTGCTAAGTTTCCTTCCACCCTTATTATCAGGAGTAAATAATGGAAGGATTAACTCTATTTGTTTACAATGAAATAAACCAAATATATTCTCTATTTTGAATGGAAATAAAAAGGCCAAATATGTGCATCTACCCTCTTCCTATTTAGCTAACAAAATAATGGCAATACTGACTGCCTATACCATATAACAATGGATTTATTTGAGTATAGCATGGTTGAGCACTGACCATTAGAAAATCCCAGATATCATTTGTGGGTCAGATCTGAGTTAACCCTGCCAAATAGAAAATACACAATCAAAACCAAAACAATATGATAGTGTGGAAAAGTAACATAATTTGACTCTCTGGATCAATATAGGCTCTATCCAACCAGGCCACACCTTAACCTGCTTGAGTGTTTTTGGAAAACCATTGCTTTCCTTGTTGAAAGTGAGCTACAAAGGGCCTATGACATTATTTATATTATTATCTTAACAATGTTTTATGCTATGTCTCATACTGTTTGTGGTTGTTTATATTGAAGGATGCCACTTCATCTGCACATCCCAAAATTAAAAAGGTTGGGATGTTGCTTTAGACGTACACCTACACCCAGTTCTGCCTCTAACTGTGAGCTAAACAAGAGAGTAGTTACTTGAGAAAGTGATGAGAGAGTAAAATATGTGGTTGGATACAGGAAGAACATGGGTGTGTGACAAGAGTGGTATGGTCTGGCGAAGGGGAAGGAAGGGTTGGGAAAATGATGAGGGACTGTGGTCTGGTGAAGGGAGGGTAAAGGGTGGGTAAAGGACTGGGGGTGAGGCCTGATGAGAGGAGGAGAGGAGGAGAGGAGGAGAGGAGGAGGGTAAGTGGTGGTGGAAATGAGGTCTGATGACTGAAGGGTACGGGGAGAGTAAGGGACAAGGGTAGTATGATCTGGTGAGACATGTTCTTCTCTAAACAACACTCTCTGGTATGTACAGACCCTAATCGATCTAATGGGAAAAGTGTCACACCACCTATCTGTTCAGATCAACCACTCCTGGAGGGAGGCTCTTCTATTGATGCCACCAACAAGGTCAGGGACTCACAACATGCATGTTGTCTTGTAGTGTGTTGTCTGCACTGATAGGATGTGTTTCACTCTTACTGCATCATCGTGAAGGAGGGAGGGGGCGTATGGGGGGAAGGTATTCATATTCCACCAGTCTGCCAAGGTTATACATTTTCACACAGCATGCTATTATAACCAAGACAGATAAGTATTTGTGTATGAAATAGTTCTCTCAGTCTTGCATAATAACTCTTATTTCATTTCAAAATTTGTGAGCATACACTCACACATGCATGCACACACGCACATGCACACACGCACATGCACACACATGCACACACATGCACACACATGCACACACACACACACACATACACACATGCTACCGCAGTATCTGGCCTGCTGTGTCACTACTTGCTATATGCGAATAATAATTTTCTGTTAATTCATGTTTAAATTAATGGATCATAATTTACAGTTGTGTATTTGTACATCTGTGTGTACATGTTAGTTAATCCATGTGCTCATACCACTATTAGGCCATTATTACTCTAGTTTTTTAGGTAAATCTTATACTAATAGAGCTAGTGGTATTTATATATATGTACTACTGAAAAGCCCACCCTACAGGAGGTTTTTCGGCACTCCTTCGGTGGGCTGTGGTCACAAAAATATCTACTTCATGCATGTATTAATTTTGGTTATATATATATGCATTTATTTTCTCTTTATTTCTATAAATTTAATTTCTAATTATCTTACTTTGGCCGCAATTGTGTGCTAGGCCAACCTTCGGTAGGCTGTGGTCACAAAATTGTCTTAAGAAAGAACATGTCTCATAGGAGGACATGATTTTCTGGATTACATGTCTTTCAGGATGACATGTATTATGATAGCATATGTCTTGAAGGACGTCTTGCTTTGTTGTAAGAAATGTCTTATGGGATGTCATGTATTGGTGGAGTGAATGTCTACACGATGGCATATGTTACAATATGTTGTGTTATACTGAAAGACATGTCTTACTAGAGGTCATGTTTTACTTGAGGGTATGTGTCATAGGAGGGCATGTTTTGCTGTTCGAGATGTCTTACTGGGGTATATGTTTTACAAGAGGGCATATCTTACAGGATGATTTGTTGTACAAGGGGACACCTTATATGAGGGCAGGTTTAGCTGGAGGGTATGTCCTATGTCCTATAGGAAGCCATGTATTACATGAGGGCATGTCTTACAGGTGAAATTGTCTTGCAGGAGTACATGTGTGGTCATGTATCATTAAAACGCATGAAGTAAAGTTGGATATGTCTTATATGTTATATGTGCAATTCAGTGACTATATTATGAAGTTGGCAGGTGTCTACTCTGTTGCTTGGCCTCCTCATGTGTATTTCCCATGAAGTACACTTGAAGGAACTTTGGATCCTCCTCTGGAAGTGGAAGTAATTCTCCAATTTTGTGATAGCACTGGTCCTGAATCTTGAATGTGGTGTAAAATCCTTGGTCAGTCTGACTGTGCACTGATCTGAAGGATGTCATCTGGAATGCATTATTTTACTTATTTCACATGAAGTACACTTTCTAGGCTCACCTTTGGTGGGTTGTGGTCACAATATTGTCTCAAGAATGGACATGTCTTATGGGAGTACATGTGTTTTAGGATGACATGTCTTATGAAAGCATATGTCTTAAGGGAGGTCATGTTTTATAGGAGGAAATGTCTTGTGTGAAGTCATTTGTTGGTGGTGTGCATGTCTTTATCATGGTATATCTTTCTATATGTTCTGTTTTACTGGAAGACATTTCTTACTAGATGATGTGTATTACTTGAGGGTATATATTCAGGTCCATAGCCAGGGGGGGGTTCAAGGGGTTCCACCGAACCCACCTTTTGGGTGGGGGGGGGGGGGGAGGGGAAAAAAAATAATAATAAAAAAATAATAATATATATATATATTTCTCTCCATCAGTACCCATGCACACACCACCAAGAGTCAGTCAGTTAGTCAGTCAGTTAGTCAGTCAGTTAGTCAGTCAGTCAGGGTCCTCCCATATTCAGTTTTGAAGTGTATCAGATTATTCGGAGCTCTACTTGACCGTCTACTGCTGTAGTGTGTCACTGTGTAACTGTGAGTCAATACCACCTACCCTTTCCCTGAATCTCTCAACTCCTTTGTGTATTTGATGGGAGCTAGGCTTGCTGGGAGCAAGATGGCTGCTACCTGAAGTGGTTGTTTTCTCAGGTACTTCAAGCTGGAGTGTTCACTTCCCATGCAGGGGTGGCTCAAGCTTCAAAAAATTTGGGGGGGGGGGGGGGGGGGGGCTCAGTTTACCTAATAAGCAGGCAAGGGGGGGGGGGGGGGGGTGGCAAGATTTATTCCCTATATACAAGCAATGCAAATACTTAATTTTTAAATGGGAGGGGTGGGGGGAAACATAAGCACTACCAAGAGTATTAGTGGGGATATTGATAATCATGAGAATTTGGTAAATCAAGTGTGAGGAAAAAACAGAGCTATTTAAATGCACCACCAAAATGCTTCCTGCATTCATCTAACACTGCACAAAATTGTCTGGCTGATTCAATAAGATCACAGTTATCTGTCAACTGCTTGTGTGTGTAAAGTAGTATATCAACTAGCCCTAAAATTTCGACCATTGTTTCAGAGACCTAAGAGTATTTTATTTCTTTATTTTTAGGCTGAAATGGTTGGTGTTGGTCTGTACAGCATATGGACTGGTATTCATCAAAACTGCTAGAGCTACCAATTGCCTGGTTTGATGTAGAACATGGAATTTCAGCTATTCTGAAAGTGGGATCACCGATCTCAGATGTTAAATATCCCCTTTATCTTTATTGACTTCCTCAGTTACAGGGTCAATTTCAGGCTGACCTAATCTTCAAGAATTATCTCTGATTGAACTCTAGCACTGTGTCTCTTTCCTGATGACCAAGCATCAAGCAAGCTTGCCTGTCTCATTCTCTTAGCCATTTTTTCAAATAAACTTCCAGCTGGTTCTGATTTCAGAGCAAGCTGGCAGAATGCAAGATTATTCATGATAAATACTGTTAGTGGTGCACATGTGGTGGTGGTGGTGGGGTTAAGTGTATCTACACATACAGACATTTTAGCAGATACCTGCATATGTATGTAGACACACGATACCATATTTAAAACTTGCTCACTCTCTCTGTCCCAGTGAGCAAGAGGGGAGAAAGAAGAGACAGAAAAGAGAAAGAGAATAGAAAGGGAGGATTGAGTTGAAGCTACTTCATTCATGAATTGACATCATTGTTCAAAAAATTGGGGTGTCTGCCCCCACCTATTGAAAAGTGAGGGGGCTCAAGCCCCTCTAGCCCCCACCCTTAGCCACCCCTGCAATGTCTACCCTTAGTGGTTATGGTGTTGCTGATGCAAGCCATGTAGCTATGTTCAGTAATTTTGGTGGCACTTGTGTCAGTGATAATCTTAGGTTGGGACCTTCTGCTGGTTATGGAGGTTTAAATCATCATGATGTAGATAGTAATGGTGGTCCTGATATTGGGACATCTAGTTAAACTTAATATGGAGGCAAAACTTGCTGGGAGAAGAGGGCAACTTCCAGAAGTGATGATCTTCCGAAGTACTTGAAGGCACAATGCCCACTGTCCATTTCTATTATCATTAGTGATAGTGTTTCTGGTCCAGTCCTGGTGGCTCTCTTTCCCATTTCTGTGCATTGCAGTGTTGGCACACCTCTCTCATCCTCCCAATGGTCTTCTTTTTATATCTTGCATTATTTGTGACAGTATCATATTGGAAACATGCTTTTAGCCAGATGGGTTTGGTTGTTTCTGTTATTGCTGTTTCCATATTTGTTGCTTCTGTTGTTGTTTATTAAATTTCATGTATGTGTGCATGACTTTCAGTGTGATTGTAGCATTATAACTGTCCTTTGTTTTGCCTTTGATTGTTGTTTGAAGGTGTTGTTTGGATTGAATGACTTGATCTGTTCAATTAATGAAGGTGTAGTTAATTCAGTTGTTACTATTGAATTGTCTATTTAGTGGAATATACAATTATTGAAGGGTATAATCAGTTTCTTGTGGTTATCCAGAAGTAACTTTGTAATTCTGGCTTAATTAACGTTTGTTCATTTATTGAGTTGGGTTAGTTGGTAGTGCTATTATTAAAATGTAATTTTTTAAAGGGTAGAGGTACTTTAACTTTAGTGAGTTTTGATTTGAACACCTAGTAGAATGTACATGGTGTGGTTGTAGGTGCTTGATCTGCTTGAAATAAAGCTGCAGGTTGTTAATTAAGTGTATCTGTTTGTTAATGGTTTTGTCAAGACAAGACTAAATTCAAAAGTCAACAATTAAATTTCAATGTGTAGGGTTTAATGTTTTCTGATTTGTAGTTGCAAATGATTTTTTGTCTAGGTTTTTAATTTTTGTGTCTTTTTACTTTTACTTTTAGTTGCACTAAGGTGTTGGTTGAAATGAAATATGAATGGGTTTGTCTGGCTATTACATGTACAACTTAATTTATTGCATCTGGAGATTACTTTTAGTGGACTGAATTTCTTTTAAAAGTTTTAATAGGAGCTCATTGTTTAATCTGTAGAGAGTTTCAGTATTGGTCTGTTTTGTGGAGTGTCTGTTCATGCAGTCATGGAATGGACACTGGTTATGCTTTTAATATTTCTTTGTTTCTTTTTGATGTTGTTCCTTCAAGGTGGCTGGGCTGGATAGGTGTGAGAAGGCTGGTGAAGCAAGTGTTCCACAGGCAAGTTTTAAGACATAACTCCTAAGGTTTCTTTTGCTAAAATGTTGATTATGTTGTTTTTTTTTGTCACTATAGTAAAACTTTTCTGGAATATTTTGTCCATGTTTTAAGTTGGATTAAACCTATGGTCATGATAAGTTACAGAGAAATCTACCCACAGATTTGGCCAGAATAATAGTACAGACAGACAGACAGACAGACAGACAGACAGACAGACAGACAGACAGACAGACAGACAGACAGACAGACAGGCAGGCAGGCAGGCAGGCAGGCAGGCAGGCAGGCAGGCAGGCAGGCAGGCAGGCAGGCAGAGAGAGAGAGAGAGAGAGAGAGAGAGAGAGACAGACAGACAGACAGACAGACAGACAGACAGACAGACAGACAGACAGACAGACAGACAGACAGACAGACAGACAGACAGACAGACAGACAGACAGACAGACAGACAGACAGACAGACAGACAGACAGACAGACAGACAGACAGACAGACAGACAGACAGACAGACAGACAGACAGACAGACAGACAGACAGACAGACAGACAGACAGACAGACAGACAGACATTAAACATTACTAGCAATGTTGTTTTTTTTTTGTTGTATTTTTTCTTCTTTTTTTTATCTTATGAATTTAATTTCCTGTCTAAGTAAAGGGTTTTGTATTTGTGTTGTATGCTACTTTTTTGTATCATAAATGGGTGAGTTGTTGGCTGGAAATTTATGGTCTTGTTATTCCTATTTACAAATTTTTTTTTTTTTTTTTTTTTTTTTTTTCTTTTTTTTTTCTATTTTCAACCTTTTTTTCTTTTCAAATTGCTGATAGGTTTTCTTCTTCCTTGACTGGGTATGCATTGTTAAAAGAATTGACATTTCTTTGAAATGGTAGTGTGTATTTGCTTACACATTCTCTTTGATCAAAATAAAATGGTTGAAGAACCTTTTTTTGTGCTACTTTTTAGTTATTTCATTTGAGTAATGGGGTATGGAAGAGTAGGAACTAGCCCAGGTTACTTCCCCTGATCTGAAGATCGTATCTGCCAAATTTCAGCTGAATGTTTTTTTTCCATTTGGCAGGTTATCTACACATATGCACACACACACACACACACACACACACACACACACACACACACACACACACACACACACACACACACACACACACACACACACTAATAACACTAGCTCAATTTGTATAAGATATAAATTAAGAAGGGAAAATTATATTTTTAATCTGTTTTACTTTCTAACCTTAATAATATTTAGAGACTATTTTTTATTATCAATTATAAATATATTTGAGCTATGCCACTGTAGTAATATGCATTTCCCCTCTCTATAGTAACTGGCAATATAGTGTACATAGATTTTTTTTTACCATGTCAACATATATGTATGTGTAGCAGTAATATTTGAGAGTTAAGTAAGTAATTACACCCTTAACTGTGTCAGTCAAATGTAAATTTTGTCTCTTTGCTGTGTAATAATAGTGTCAAGTTGAAGGACTTGAGGAAGATTTACATAGATTACGAAACACAGCTGAGATGGAGGTAGGTATTAAGGGTAATGCTCAGATTACGAACACAGCTGAGATGGAGGTAGGTATTAAGGGTAATGCTCATTTCATGCTGATATATAAGTTGAGGTACAGTACATATCCATACTACAATGTGCGAATAGTCATCTTTTTTTTTTTCCATTTGTTTGTCTGTTTGTGTGTCCGTGTGTTCTCAATTTATGCTTGAACAATTGAAGTTGGACCCACAAACCCATTTATATCTAGAATCAGTGTCACCATCATCAGCATATCTATATGGCCACACCCCTTACTGTATTAAAAATGGTACTTTTGCTAGAAAAAGAGAATGAAGCTACAGATCAAAAGGTTGGCATGCAAACAAATTTACTCTGAGAGTGACATGGGGTGGATCCCATCTGGCCACACCTTTTCCTCTTAGTGTGTAGGCTAAGAAATGTTGAAAATTGTACTTCCAAAAGAATACTCTGACAATATCACATTTTTACTTTTGTTTTAAAAGTTTACAACATAGGCCATCAAAGAAGACACTTTTGTGACTACAACCCACAAAAGGAAAACTGAAAAACTGCCCGTAGGGTGGGTGTTTCGCTTGTATTTATGATTTAACATGCCACCACTCAGATGCACCTGTAACCATTCACATGTACAAGTACCAACAACTGATGCCAACTGATAGTTGAAACTTATTCTATTTTATTATCTCAGGGCAACCCATAATAAGTGCTATAAATTGGGGTACTCTGAACTCTTTTTGGAGAGAATTTTATAAGGTTTGATTCTGTCTAAAGCAGCTATGTTACTTGCAGACACCAGAGTATTTAGCTTTACAGTGACTGGGAGTATGTAAATTATTAAGTGAATTGAAAAGGCATTTATTATTTTCTTTAATTTATTTGGATACTAATCCTCCCTTTCACCTTTAGACGTGTCCCTATATGCCATATCTATTTTTTTCCTTGGTGATACTGATCCTTGCTTGCTTTCCACTGGTCAACGCTCCTGAATTAACAGCTCATGTGAAGTAATTATTCTAAGTTCACAGGAATTTTAAACACAGACTGTCACACTATCATGTAAAATTCTAAATACACTGGAATCAGTGAAGTAGAGAATTTTGTAACACAGATTGTCACAGAATTTTCGTTTCTGCACTTTTTGCTGACATGTCATCCCTACTTATCATTTTTATTTCTAAGAATTTTATTTTGTTGTTTGCTTTAGTTTTGGCACACTGTCAGATAACTAACTACAGTACTGTAATGGCATCTTGCATACATCTGAGTGTCATCCACAAGTGTGCACTCTACTTGCTTTTCTCCAGAGGGAGTGTATGCGCCCAGTACAGTACTCAATTACTCTTAATTAATTATAATTGAGTCTTATTTAGCTATATTTATGTCTCTATAATTATTTATTACAATGTAAGCTCCTGTAGTGCTTCTGCTTCTGTCTGTATTGGTATGGACAAGAGAAAGTGATAATTAAATATAATATCAATATCACAATTAATAATTTTTAGTTGTACTTCTTGAAGTCTTCATTTCATCACCTGTGCCTTCTGTATTATGCAATGGAAACATTCGTATTAGAAATGAAACATTTGAATCATGTTTTAGATCTGTTTCTTACCATGGATGAACCTGCATTTGTCCCCATACCAAAATTTTCCCACTGTGAATAGGCGACACTTTTCTGTAGATAAAACACATTATTGAATAATAAAGTTTGTTATATTCTACTTCAATAGTCAATGCTGATTGAAATACTGTATCAATAAAGAGATTGAAGAAACTACTTTTGACAATGAATGTTCAGCTACTGTATCTGTATAAACACTATTTCCGACAATGAATTGCATTGCCAGTTCCACTTTAAAATGTGGTGAGCAAACCTATTGGTAAGGTGAGCTACAGACAAAATAATAAGCTGTAACATTGTTCAAAAAGAATGGCAAGCCCTAAAGAGCCATGATATAGGCGAAGTGTATCAAACTTACTTTGGCTCTTTGGGTCAGTGTTAACCTTGTAGCGTCCCCTGGAATATTTCTTGTTGTATTCAGATTGTGGAGGGTAACTAACAGAGAGAATCACATCTAAGTGACCACTACGATTTCTTATGTACATTGCTATTTTTACCATGTCATCATTGAAATTTGGATCCACAAAGGCCGGACACTGTCTCTGCCACACATCTAGGTCAATTTTGTACACAAGCATGCTAGCACACATCAAATGGGCCATGCTAAAGATTTTCACATTTGTGCCATTCTTGTGCTGCGTATGTAATCCTGCACACCACTGTCACTTACAAGTCAGCACAACACAATGCAGGCTTTGTTCTCTTTCATGTGCCTGAGTATGGCAGTATGAATTTTCAAATTTTCAGTCTGAACTACAGTCACCATGGATGAAAAGAAGTGAAACAGACAGTTGCCATCTCTTGTGATCTTCCTGACCTTATCAGGACAAGTCAAAGGAATGGCTGAATCACCTGGATTCACCTGGTTAGGTAACTTGTGAGGAATTCCTAGAGTGGCACATGCATGTCGCTGCAATTGACTGTCCACAGAGTGGAATTTTAGCTCGCCTACACTTTATGTTGTGTGGGTGAGTGATCAACAATTCATGGCTTTTTCGCAGGTTGTTGGGGGATTTCACTCTTTCTAGTCAGTTTGTGCTCTCTTGCAGCTTATTTTGGCAGTGAATAGGAGGGAAGATCTTTTCTGTAAGTTTTTATTAACGTCTTTATTTCGCTGAGGCAATTTTGACTCACAATGATTGAGTTGGGGTCGAAAATTAACAGTTGCAACCCTTCGAGTGACCTAAGCCTGGACAGTACCACGTAGGCCATTCCAGTAGCAAATACATTGTATGGACAGGTCAATTATGGCACAGTCTAGGGACAAACCTTGATACTTGTGTATGGTTACAACGTAAGCCAAAATGAAGGGAAATTGCTTTGTATACACATAGTATATTTTCATGACCTTGAACCTACTCTTTACCATTTCCACACCAAAAGGCTCACTCAAGTGGTCAAATTTAACTCTGACTATAGATGATGACAATGATATGTTTGTATCAATGGCACCATTTACCAAGCTAGACTTTGTATCTATGTTGAAATGCAACATGACCAAAGCACCTACAGCAACTGTGAGTTTCTCGTCGAGGCCAGCAGTGTTATTGCAGTCATGGATTAGCTTTTTCAACAGCTCTAATTCCTTGTTGTGCCACTTGCATGTGTTCTTTCTTTCATCCACTTCGTTAACACACCAAATTTCATGTATTTCATATTTAAGTTTGCTGAGCGTGGTGGTGTTTAACTTGTGGCATGCACTTCTCTTAGGAAAGAGATAGACTTGTGTTTTTTTGTACTTGCGTAGCTCTTAAAACTTGTCAAAGATGGACCCCTTCACAACTCTCTTGTTCAAGGTGATTATAGTGTCCTCTGTGAGGGAGCCACATCTTACGCAGTCCAACATGGATGAGAATTTGACATCATTCTTCCTGCTCTCATTGATTGTCAGTTCATCGTACCCCATGCAGTCTTTCCAAATGTTCAAAGATGTTGAACACCCCAGCTTTAGAAACAGTTGTTTCTTGCTGACCAAGTTAAACACTGGCTGTCCATTTACTGGCTGGAGTTGCAGGAAATCTCCTACAAACAGCATATTCACAGAGCCAAATCAATCCGGGTTACCAAACAGCTCTTCCAGTCTCAAGTTTTTGATAAGCTTTAGGCAAGAGCCAGTAACCAGCAGTACTACCCTCGTGTTCCACAGGAAGCTGAAATAGCCTGTGAATAGTGACTCCACCAACATTGAAAGCAGCTAAACCAGTAGGTGCTGCAACAATACATGTGATGTCATCCGACAACCACATATCATTGATCAAGGATTTTACAGCCTCTATGAGGAAAAACTTTCCAGGCCAACCCACAACACTGATAAGAATTTGCAGTGGCTACATGTCGCAAACATACTTGTTGGTTTTGTGCTGCTTTTGATGATGCAGGTGAGTATTGACATTGTCAAAGATGCGCCTCAGGTCAGCATTGAGCATATCACCCTTCTCGTGTAAACTGAGGGGATTGTTATTATTCTCATATATATATCAATGCCATCCTGCATTGCCAATTTGGCCTATCCAAGCAGCTGAGAGTCGTCATTTTCTTTGTTTATTTTTTCCTCGATGCCATCAGCTTTTCTGGCTTCATTGATGTCCTTCACCATTGACTGAGCCATTCATCATCTTTAGAGGTCGCATGTGATATGCAGAACATTCATCATTTTGGGGCAGAAGCCAATTAAATGCTTCTACAGCTGTCTCGTCCTGTCCAAGCAGACACAATTCATCTCTGAATGGAGCAAAGAGAAGTATGAGAGAGTAGAAGTAGTCCTGTCTCTGTTCTTCCTTTTCAGAATAGAACAGCTTGTGATTAACAAGCCTCGCTTTTTGCAATTTTCTGTATTTCCTCAATCCGTTGGCATCTTTTGAATAGTAGTCATAGTTGGCCACAAAATCATGGAGGCAGAAATAATTGAGATGAGCTGGTCCATTGGGATAGAAAGTCGATTAGAGATCAGCTTCAAAGATGTCCTCACAATTTGGATTGACCTTGAATATGTTGACAAGCACCATTTTGTCTTTTAACCTCTGATTTTGCTTATGCGGCATGGCCACATTCTTCCACATTGCAGTAACAGACTTTATTACAGGCTATCTCCCAGCAGCATGTCGCTTACCTTTTAAAAACCACACTCTCTCGAGCACAGAGTATGTATGCCAAACTTGAATAAACTAAGACAGTTGTAGAATTGCTGACTTCCTGCCAGATATCCTGCATGTTGCCTCTTTCAGTTTTTGTCACATAGCTGGTGACATAGTGGGCCAAAGCCAGAGATGCCTCTCCCCCAAACTATATGTCAATGTTAGCTCCCCACAACAGAAGGAGGAGAGGGTTGTATGGATTTACCTGGATTTCCGACTCATCACACTTCAGGCCATATATCTTATTGTGCAACTTGAGTGTGGATGGCACAGAGTGCACAGTTTTTTTTCACATTGCTGTTGAGGATAGTTAGACCTGCACCGGTTGATGAAAGTGTTTTTGCACTTGCATCGTCGCTTGCAATATACACAGCACTTGTGAACCTGATACTTCATCACCAGATTGTTCAACTCTGGATTCCTTTGTTTGTCTTGGATTTAACAGGTGATTCTCTTGTCAATCCGGGCAATGACTTTCTTGTTGTGTTCGTCGATTACTGGAGTATCTTTAATCCACAGAAGGCTGTGTTAATTTGGAGCCCCACATGCCTGGTACTCCTTCCAAAAACAGTAGTGCTCCACCAGTCCCAGAACTTCACCTTTTAACAACACATCTCGAAACATGGTGCGAAACTTTGACAAGAACTTCCTGGACACACCTATGGGATCCTTAGTACAGAGCTTCCTGATGTTGTACGTGGAAGACAAGTCATTTACTTTTCTAAGGAAGTCTGTTATGTCTGTAGAGTGGTACTCAGCAGAGCTGAAGGTTATGAAGAAGGTAGACAATCTCCATTTGCACACTATGCACTGGAGCTTGCACTTTTACAGAAACCAGTATTACATCGTTCCATGCACCGGTTGAAGGACGGTGGACAGATTTGCTTCTAGCTACTGATCTGACTTCAATTTTTGGCAAGAGATTTCGCACAGACATGGACATGGTTTTAGAGGACTTCAAGGTTTTGAATACTCCCGCACACAGGTCCCTCATTTCCTTCTGCAATTGTAAGCAGAAGATATTCTGAGGGTCTTTGCAGAGACTGTAGTCCTTGATGTACAGTCTAGACTTGATGTACTCACTGTGAGATAGCTTTGCCTCATGGGGATGATACTTTCCGAACTGTCCATCTGGAAATAGCATGGGAAAGCACATGACATTGATATAACATAGTCAGTTGTCAACTAGATTCTCCTGGATGTTAAGGAGCTTGTACTGCATCACATCAGGTTTGCTGCCCAGATTTTTGATTAAATTTCTTATAGTGTACGACTAAATTCCTGAGACATCATTCCTTGTGGTTTTCTTTAGCATATTGAAAGTGGTATTTCTCATGACTTCTATGACTTCCTTGGCTGCAGTCTACAGACTTTTTTTCACTTCCTTGTGCAACCAGTTGATCTCTTGCAATTTTACTATACCCTTTTTAATAGCATCAACGTTAACTAGATTGTGCCAGGCTGTTTTATTTGCCACTGGCTTACTATTGACAATTATGTATAGTTCTGGATAATCAGGCATTTTGCCTTGTTCTACCTTGTCCATGGTTTGTAAGGTTCTATTTAGTGGCAGAGGCAGAAAGAACATAACCTCATTGCATGCTTTTAGGGAGTTGTAAGCAGGCACTCTCCCAGTGTATGTGCCCAACCAAATTATGGTGTGATATGACTTGGCATGCTGTACAAACTGCCTGCTTAGTGAGTCCAACTTTTGCAATTCAGGTGGAAAGGAAGCCACTTGCATGCTGTTTAGAACACAGTGCAGTGGTATCAAATTATGGTTGATTGCAAACTTACAGTAATTGCACTTAATAGGAGTCATTGGCAGCATCAGCACTGACCTGCAGCAAGTATTTTTTTAGTGCAGACCACACAGTTGCTCCTAGTTTGTCATCAAATTTTACAGTGGTCACATTTTTAGGTAGTGCAACTGCTCATAGCTAGTGCATGCATGATTGGGATAGTCTCTCTCTCTTTTTTTTTTCTATTTGGCTAACAACTCTGCATTAGCATATATCAGCTCAAAGTCTAGATTTTGCTTTCTGAATGTACAGCCGGCATGATCATTAACACTTTCAGTCTCATAACTCGAGTCTACAGAATTAGAAAAGAGAGCCTCGAAATATTCAAAGCCACTAAGCAACATTAAGCATGCAAATATATGCTAGAGTGTCATTTGTCTATCTGCGAAACACAAATATGACCATTTCTAGTCTTATACAGAGCACTAAGAAATGTGCTTAACACAGGAGAATGTGCTGATGCTGCCATGAGTATCCTCAGTTAACTTTTACATCCGCTATTGTTATGGCAAACCAATTTTATCCTTTCTCGTGAGGCAGTTCGACAGTCTTGTTAGTGTTCATGTTTGGAAACCCTCGTCAATTCTTGTAGAGCCATTCGCAATTCAAATATGTCATCTTCAAACTCTGCTTTCATATCTAAAATAGCAGTAACCTCTGATTCGGTGAGAACCTTACACTCGCTAGAGCCCTTCCACTTTAGTGTGTTACACTTATTATTTCTTTCCTTTTCAAATACTTCATTAATTTTACATCTCCCATCACCATCAATGGATATGCAGTCTTTCTTATCAGTCTACTTATACGATGCATCATAGAAATGTGGTTCACTGTGAAGCGTGTGTAAACTCTCACCGAAATCATTCTTTTCAGAGATCTCAAGTTGTTTTATAACCCTCACTGCTTTGAGCAGCAAACCTGCACACTCTTTTGAGTACCTGCAGGGCATTAATCACCGATCACTTAGCTGCAATGAGAGACACCACAGCTCTGCAATTAATTTGAGATACTTTCTATGCTGCATTTGGGTGGAGTTCCTCAAATGTTTTTATTACCTGAGCCTTGGGAGCTGTCACAAACCCATCTAAGATGGGTTTCACCAGACAACTGGAGCCCACAACTAAATCCAACTAGACTTGGGTAACCCCAAACAACTACAACAACTATACTAATAATATAGCAATAACTGGAGAGAAAATCTTTTCTCTCACACACACTCAATGCACAGCATCCTCAAAGAGCAAGAACAAATCTCAGCTTTCCAAGAAGACTCTACAAAATCACAGTTCACAATTACTCAAATCTGGTACTCTGTGTGTGCATGTGTTCTGTTCAGCCAATCAGCTTCTTCCCACCTTTTAGCACACACAACATACATAATTGAACAACACAAAAACACAATCCATTTATTAACTACCACAAACCACATATCTGTTTAACAGTAGACAAATCACAATACAGGTAATAATGCTAATAATATGTTTTTCTTTCTCTTGTCTTGTCCTTGAGACTTCTCAGCTCGTTCCCTGACAGGAGCAATATTCAATAAATATTTTTCTGACTTCACCCACATAGTAATAATTGGTACCAAATTTAGGTTAGCCAATTCATAGCGCTATTTCCTATAAATAAACAGTCTAGTTCCATTGCTTGCATAATAATTTCTTTCTCGTTTAATTATGGTAAATGCTCTTTTAGCATAGTATGATGTACATCCTGCTTTTGTCTTGCCAGAATCTATTTTATACCGCAACTTGGATGCCAGTCTAGAAGCTTCCCATTTTGTCTCATAAGACTGTCTCATAATGAGCCTTAGAATATGTTGTTTTTTATCAGAGTCAGCCCCATAGCACTCACTGGAATATATATATATTTTTTTAGTTCAGGATTATCTCTGCAGTGTGCCATAGAATATTCATTGTTGTATTCAGGGTTAACCCTCCAAAGCTCATTGGAATAATCTTTTTGAGATACTGAATTGTTTCTATAACAAGCCTTAGATGCACTTTTTTGGAGTCATGATTTACATGTATCTTTCTTTAGCAGCTGCTTTTAGACTATTTGCAATATCTCATAGTAAGCTTTATTGCAAGCACTGATTTGTTGAGTATTTTTTAAAGTATTTTTTTTAATGACCTCATTTTTTTTTTTATAGCAGAATCCATTATGAGCTTGCTATACAGGTAGCTATAACATTATTGGTATAGCTGTTAGTTTAGATTTGACTTATTTTCTTTTAAATATGGCTCTAGTAGTAGTAGCAGCAGTAGCAGTAGTAGAAGCTGGTGACCTAATCTAAAGAAACAGTAAGCTGTTAGTATTGCTATTACATAATTTTCTTTAATGAGCTAGGCCCTAGCCCTGGAACTTAAATAAAATTATAATAAGAAAGATGGAAAAGATTTGGTGATTTTGACGAGTCTCCCCTTGCTACTTTAGCGATTGATTTGTAGGACAGAAATTATCTTGGTAGTTTGTGTTGCAGCTTAAATGGACTTAAGGTAAGTATTGTAGCCTAGATTTGAGCTATAGCAGAGAAAGTGAAGCTTTTATTTTCTATTAGTCAATGAAGCCACCTTTCTTTTTTTTTGTTGCAATCATCCCTATTTAGAGAGTATTGTGTACTACCATACTTTCTGACAATGATAGTGAAAGAAACTACTGTTTTTAAAGTTATTTTTTTTAATATATTTTAAATGTATTATATATATTATAAAGTGTGAATTGTCTGTCTGCCTGTTTCTTATTTGTCTGTGTGTCCGTGTGAATGTCATGGACATGTTTATATGGCCACACCCATTTCCATATTATTAAAGCCCAAAATGGTATTTCCTCTTTTTAAAAAATGGATATTGATCCACAAACCCATATATATTTATAATGTTTGCCACTAGGGGAGTGTCATAAGGATATCAATATCAATGGTGACAGCAATTTCAGTAGTGAAAAAGAATAAAAAATGGTACTTTTGAAAGAAAATAGAATGGATTTAAAGATCTATAACTTAGGCATGCAGATGCAACTAGAATCTGCAAATAACATTGGGTGGGTCCAATCTTGCTACATCTTCCTCTTTGTGTGTAAATAAAAAAATGTCAAAAATAGTACTTAAAAATAATGTGAAATAATCACGTGTTCACTTTTGTATTAAAAGTCTACAAAAGTCTTCAAAGCAGATATTATAGTAACTATTGCTCATTAAATGTGGGCCAAAAAAACTGCTCCTTGGGTGGTTTTTTCACTAGCATATGAAAGAAATCAATATAGATTTCTTGAAATATATTTAAACACAGCAATAAGTGTCATATTTTGACTCATATTATATCTCAGGTTGGATTAAGCTGGATGCACATCAATAGATTCATATTTAATCTGAAGCCAAGTGATTATGTTCAGCCACCAATGGAGCAGTCTAGCTCTATACTCAACCCCACATTTATTTGATGTAATTGACAGTTAAAATAGTAATTGTGATTTATTTCACATTAATTTGGCAACTATCTCCTACTGTAGGGGCTGGGATTATTGGGTTCTTAGATCTTCACTCATAGCTATTTGGTTTATCATGTTTATCAATGTCTATGTGTGATACGTAGGTGCGCAAACAAATGGAGCTCATCACACAGCAGAAAAATGCTTCTGAAGCTGAAGTAAATAATTTAAATTTGGAAGTTAAGGATTTAAAATTTAAATTACTTCAGGAACAAACAGCAGCAAGAGACACTAAGGTATTATTTATCACTACAATTATAAAAATGATAAAAGTGGTGTCCCCAGCCATTCAGTTGGCAGAAACTAATTTGATCTGAACCATTTTTGTATCATGTATGACAGGATCATGAAAAAGTACATTTGTCTGCAATATATATATTTTGGATTGTGTTTGTGCTTGTGTGTTTTTTTTTTGTGTGTGTGTGTGTATGTGTGTGTCTGTGTGTGTGTGTGTGTGTGTGTGTGTGTGTGTGTGTGTGTCTGTGTGTGTGTGTGTGTGTGTGTGTGTGTGTGTGTGTGTGTGTGTGTGTGTTAATGGGTGGATGGGTGGGTGGGTGCGTGTGTGCGTGTGTGCATGTATGTATATATGTATATATGTATGAGGGTGGATGGGAGAGTGGGTAGGAGGCAGGCAGGCAGTAAGGCAGGAGGTCAAATAAGTAAATAGGCAGGCTGGTAGCCATGCATGCATGTATTGTCATAGCCTCACCTACAGTTACACATTTTAATTTGCATGTGTATATAGATTAAGAGGGGACACTCATATTAAATTCTGTTTTACATTCCAACCTTACAAATATTTAGATATCATTTTCAGTAATCATTAGTATTAGTTCATTTTTAATATGAACTATGACATTGTAAGTAAACGGTCCCTTTCCCAACCTTATGATACATTATATTAACATAAATTTGGTATTATGTATTTGCTCTCTCCACAGTATGTGCACGTAGTTTTTTATTTTTACCATGATAACATACATGTGTGTATTACAGTAATATTTGTGAGTTAAATAAGTAATCACACCCTTAAATGTGTTACTAAAATCTTATTTTTGTCTCTTTGCTGTGTAACAATAGTTTAAAGTGGAAAGACTGGTAGATGATTTTCAGAGAGAAAGTAGAAGACTCAACACAGTTGAGATGGAGGTGAGTAGTAGAGATAATGCTCATTTCAATGCTGATATTGAGCTGAGGTTCAGTACATATAGGGCTATAATATGAAGTGGGAACTGTATGTCTGTCTGTGTGTCTGCAACTCACGCTCAAACAGTTGAAGATAGACTAATGATCATATATATATATATATATATATATATATATAGAATGATTTTTACCATGGGAACTCCATGAGCATATCTCCATGGCTAAACCCCCTTCCTTTTTCAAAAAATTGCATATTTGGACACACAATTTGAGTTATCAAATAATATTGGGTGGGTCTCATCGAGCCATTCCTCTTCCTCTTTGTGTGTAAGGCTAAAAAATGTTTAAAAATGTACTTTAAAAAAAACAAACAAAACACTTTGACCCAATCACACATTCACTTCTGTTTTCAAATTTTACAACATATGTTATCAAAGGAGACACTTTTGTGACCATGAGCTACCAGAGGTGGGCCTAAAAAGGGTGGGTTTTTTTGCTAGTATTCAAAGGTAACATGTTACCTCTCAGTTCCACACGTACTGTACTAGTAATCACAACTGATGCCAGCTGATAGTTGACACTTGTTCTATTTTGTTATTGTAGGGTAACCCATAAAGTGTGGTATAAGTTGGGGTACACTGAACTCTTTTGGAGAAAAATTTAACATATTTAATTCTGTCGAAAACAGCTCTGCTACTGGCATACACCAGTGTACCTAGTTTTAAAGAGCTGGGAGTATGTAAATTATGAAGTGAATTGAAAAGACATTTTACTTTTTTCTGTAATTTATTAGGATACTAACCTTTTCTTTCACCTTTAAACATGCTATTATATGCCATCTCTCTTTTTTTTTCTTGGTGATACTGATCCTTTCTTGCTTTCCATTGGTCAACGCTCTTGAATTAACAGATCCCCAGTTCATTAGGTTTAATGCTCCCTTGCAAGCTTCCACATATTTGTCTTCCCATTTATCTTCCCATTTATCTTCTTCCACTGCTGATGCTAACCTTTCCTCTTTCAGCTATATCTTAAGGTATGGTAGAAAAGTTTCAATCAACTTCTCCACCACTACCTTTTCATAAACCTCCTTTATTAACTTGCACACCCCAAGCCACTCCCCACTAGGTCTCTCGGATTCACCATAAGTCCAATGCTTTCAATATCCTTTCCCCTGGTTGTAGCAGGGTACCTATGATGGAATACCTCAACCTTCACCCCACAGCATCTGAGGATAGCTTACTTCACCACACTACAGTCACCTGCTAAGTCAATCCGTATAGTGTGAGATACTTGCTGAGCTTTTACAATAGGATCAAACCTGAAGCAATGAAATATACAAGTGAAAAAAAAATTTTTTTTTCTTGGAAATAAAAATTGTAAATTGGGATAACGTGTCAGCAAAAGATGCAGAAATAAGAATTCTGTGACATTGTGTGTTACAAAATTCCCTACTTCATGAATTCCACATTCTCACGTAATGTGTAAGATATGATGCCAAAATACTGCCACCTCTTCAATTTGCTTGTAGCTAGCTCATGTGGAATAATTATTCTAAGTTCACAGGAATTTTGAACACAGACTGTCACACTATCTTGTAAAATTCTAAGTACACTGGAATCAGCAAAGTAGGGAATTTTGTAACACACACTGTCACAGAATTTTCACTTTTGTACTTTATGCTGATACAACAACCCTACTTACCATTTTTATTTCTAAGAAAATTTTTTTTAAAAAATGGTTTCCTTTGGGTTTTTTTCACACTGTCATATACTAACTACAGTACTGGATTGGCATCTTGTATACATCTGAGTGTCATCCACAAGTGCACACTCTACTAACTTTTCTCAAGAGGGAGTGCATGCGCCCAGTACAGTACTCAATTACTCTTAATTAATTATAATTGAGTCTTATTTAGCTATATTTATGTCTCTATAATTATTTATTACAATGTAAGCTCCTGTAGTGCTTCTGCTTCTGTCTGTATCGGTATGGACAAGAGAAAGTGATAATTAAATATAATATCAATATCACAATTAATAATTTTTAGTTATACTTCTTGAAGTCTTCATGTCATCACCTGTGCCTCCTGTATTATGCAATGGAAACATTAGGATTTGAAATGAAACACTTTAATTATGTTTTAAAAATGTTGCTTACCATGGATGAACTTGCATTTGTCCCCATACCAACATTCCCCCACTGCGAGTAGGCGACACTTTTCTGTAGTTAAAATACAGTCGTGACTAATTTAAGGTTGGTTCACAATATTTTGCTAGCCTAGCGACACTGCAAAGCATACACCCCAATGTGGGACACCTCAAGCGATCCTTGTTGTTCACAATATCAATGGCGATTATAAATGTCAAAATGCCAGGTGAACTTTGTACCCATAAAAGGTATTGCTAGCAGAGAGAAGGATGGCGAGTTACAGTGATGGTGTGGTTTTGGTGACTTCGTTAGTATTGGGGATTATAATAAGGAGGAGTAGAATGTTTGACAGACAAGAATGGGTCAGACCTATCCTGCAGAAATGGTACCAACAGGGAAACTATCACAATCATCTACAGGAGATGAGGCTCTGTGATCCTGACAGCCACTTCAAGTATCTTCGAATGTCAAAGGAGACATTTGACAATCTCTTACAGAAGGTAGGATATGTAGCTAGCTATGTTTACATGATAAAAACATATTTTGGTGTGTAAAGGTCAGTCCACATCTTAGCTAAAGGTCATACTGCAGAAAAATTAGGGCTGAGATACCACCTGCAGAACAGCTTGCCCTCACCCTTCGATGAGACCTATTATTGCTACACCTGATCATGTCATTGTGTTTGCAAAGGCAGCAATAGGCCTTCATGACTACTGCGGACAACAGAGTCTGGCATATATTTTCCACCTGGGTTCATAGATGGAGATAATGAAACTGGACATGTGTTACAGAGAGGATGGAGGGACGATGAAGTTTGCACAAGTATGCAAGCAGTTTCCCAAATTGGCAGCAATAGGCAAGATTAATCCCATGCTACGATATAGTTCACCTCTGTGTAACATGCCCATTGTTCTGTGTAAGTACTCAAGGTGTGCTGCAGACACCCGGGACCTCTTCAAAGATCATTTCTTGAGCCAAACTGGAGAAGTTTATTGGCAGTATTCATACATAAAGAGGACACAATAACCTAATTTCTAAATGATAACATATTACATATAATCATATTCATTTCTGATTACTGTATATTGAAATGAATGTTTAATAATAATGGTAATTAATAATAATGGTAATTCAAACTTTTATTAGTATTCATAATAACTGTTATCAAAGGTGTTAGTAGGAGCTACTGGTGTGGGCATATATTCTGTGGACGGATACTCCAGATCAAAAACGACTTGTTGAAGCCTAATTTTAGCTAATGCATTTTGCCTGGGGGGGCAACCTCCTCAGGTGGGAAGCAAGTTCCATGCAAAAGTGAGTGTCAGGATTGACCTCCTCCTTATTTGGCCTTGCAGCAAGTCCACCGAGGGTATGCAAAAGTGCAGCATTGTTTTCACCCATTTTAGAGGCACTCTTTTGCTTGCATGCTCTGTTGGCCATTTGGGGAGAAGTGGATCTACTTGCTCTACTCAGTGGACAATAGGGAGAGGCAGACCTGGATAGGTCCACTTCATCTAGTATGCTACAAGGGGAGGGGAAAAAACCTCATAACATAAACGTATCAAAAGCAAAACATGTATTAACTTGTCATTCAAGATGTCACCTTGGACCTGGGTGGCCTCCAACAAAGGGAGGGCATCATCCCCATGCTGTGACTTCACCCACATAGAAAATGCTTGCTATCAGATTTAGGCCCAGCCAATTCAAAGTGCTATTTCCTTTAGGCACCCAGTCTAATTCTGTTGCTTGCATAATAATTCCTGGCATGTTTAATCATGGTAAATGCTCTTTTAGCATAGTATGATCTACATCCTTTTTTTTTCTTGCCACAATCTATCTTATACCTAAACTTGGTTGCCAATCTAGAAGCTTCCCATTTTGTCTCACAGGCTGTCTCATAATGAGCCTTAGAATACTTTTTTTTTTAAATCAGGGTCTGTCCCATAATGATCACTGGAATAATTTTTTTGAGGTTCAAGGTTACTTCTGTAGTGTGTCCTAGAATATTCCTTATTGTATTCAGGGTTACCCTGCAAAGCTCATTGGAACATTATTTTTGAGATTGTGGATTGTTTCATAGTAAGCCTTAGATGCACTTTTTTTGGAGTCAGGATTTGCTATGTATCTTTCTTTAGCAGCTGCTTTTAAACTATCTGCATTAGCCTCATAGTAAGCTTTACTACAAGCAAAAATTTGTCCAGTATTTTATTTAGAGTATTTTTTTTTTTTTTAATTTTTAGTGACCTTAGTTGTTTTTTTTTTATAGCAGAAACCATTATGAGCTTGCTATACAGATAGCTATAATAATATTGGTAGAGCTGTTAGCTCAGATTTGACTTCTCTTCTTTTAAATGTGGCACTAGTAGTAGTAGCAGCAGTAGCAGTAGTAGAAGCTGGTGACCTAATCTAAAGAAATTATAAGCTATTAGCATAACTATTGCATAATTTTCTTCAGCCAGCTAGGTCCTAGCCCTGGAACATAAATAAAATTATAAGAAGAAAGATGGAAAAGATTTGGTGATTTTGATGAGTCTCTGCTTGCTACTTTAGTGATTAATTTGTAGGACAGAAACTAACTTGGTAGTTTGTGTTGCAGCTTATATAGACTGAAGGTAAGTATTGTAGCCTAGGTTTGAGCTCTAGCAGAGAAAGTGAAGCTTATATTGTATTAGTCAATGAAGCCGCCATTTTTTTATTTTTTTTTGTGATCATCCCTATATAGAGAGTACGGTAGTACTACTGTACTTTCTGACAATGATAGTGAAAAAAATTACTGTTTTAAAAGTTTTTTTTTTTTTAAATACATTTTAAATGTATTATATATATTATAAAGTGTGAATTGTCTGTCTGCCTGTTTCTTATTTGTCTGTGTGTTTGTGTCACAAGGGGAACATAATGGACGTGTTCATATGGCCACACCTATTTCCATATTAAAAAAGCCAAAAATGTATTTTCTCTTAAAAAAAATTTAAAAAAAAATGTTGATCCGCAAACCGATATATATATTTATAATATTTTGTCACTAGGAAAGTGTCATAAGGATATCAATATCAATGGTGACAGCAATTTCAGTTGTGAAAAAGAATAAAAATGGTACTTTTGAAAGAAAATAGAATGGATTTAAAGATCTAAAACTTAGGCATGCAGATGCAACTAGAATCTGCAAATAACATTGGGTGGATCCAATCTTGCCACATCTTCCTCTTTTTGTGTAAATAAAAAAATGTCAAAAATAGTACTTAAAAATAATGTAAAATAATCACGTGTTCACTTTTGTATTAAAAGTCTACAAAAGTCTTCAAAGCAGATATTATAGTAACTATTGCTCACTAAATGTGGGCCAAAAACTGCTCCTTGGGTGGTTTTTTCACTAGCATATGAAAGAAATCAATATAGATTTCTTGAAATATATTTAAACACAGCAATAATTGTCATATTTTGACTCATATTATATCTCAGGTTGGATTAAGCTGGATGCACATCAATAGATTATATTTAATCTAAAGCCAAGTGATTATGTTCAGCCACCAATGGAGCAGTCTAGCTCTATACTCAACCCCACATTTATTTGATGTAATTGACAGTTAAAATAGTAATTGTGATTTATTTCACATTAATTTGGCAACTATCTCCTACTGTAGGGGCTGGGATTATATGGTTCTTAGATCTTCACTCATAGCTATTTGGTTTATCATGTTTATCAATGTCTATGTGTGATACGTAGGTGCACAAACAAATGGAGCTCATCACACAGCAGAAAAATGCTTCTGAAGCTGAAGTAAATAATTTAAATTTGGAAGTTAAGGATTTAAAATTTAAATTACTTCAGGAACAAACAGCAGCAAGAGACACTAAGGTATTATTTACCACTACAGTTATAGAAATGATAAAAGTATAGTGTGCCCAGCCATTTAATTGGCAGAAACTAAATTGATCTGAAAAAGTACATATGTCCGCAATATATATTTTTGTTTGTAAATATGCATATATATGTGTGTGCATACGTGCATGTATGTACATATGTATGTATGTATGAGCATGGATGGGAGGCTTGGTAGGAGGCAAGCAGGCAGGCAAATAGCCATGCATGCATGTATTGTCATAGACTCACCTACAGTTAAACATTTTAGCTACCAAAAGTTAATTGAAGGACTACCCAGGCTGAAATTTGCATGTGTATATAGATTAAGAGGGGACACTTATATTAATTACTGGTTTATGTTCAACCCTTAGGAATATTTAGATACTATTTTTTGTAGTAATTATTAATATTAGTTCATTTTTCGTAAGAATTAATACATTGTATGTAATCAGTCCCTTTCCCAACCTTATGATACATTTTATTAACAATATTTGGTACTATGTATTTGCTTTCTCCACAGTAACTGACAATAGTGTGTGTACATAGTTTTTTTTTTTTTATCATGTCAACATACATGTATGTATTGCAGTAATATTTGAGAGTTAAGTAAGTAATCACACCCTTAAATGTGTTATTCAAATCTAATTTTTTGCCTCTTGCTGTGTAACAATAGTTTAAAGTGGAAGGACTGGTAGATGATTTACAAAGAGAAACTAGAAGACACAACACAATTGAAATGGATGTAAGTATTAAAGATTATGCTCATTTCAATGCTGATATTGAGCTGAGGTTCAGTAATATAGGGCTATAATATGAAGTGGGAACACTATATCTGTCTGTGTGTCTGCGATTCACGTTCGAATAGTTGAAGTTAGACTTATGATCCCATATATATTTAGAATGATTTTCACCATGGGAACTCCATGAGCATGTCTCTATGGCTACACCACCTTTCTTTTCACAAAAATTTTTCTTTTGCCAGAAAAAAGGGATGGAGCCACAACTTGACTCAGCTAATAATATGGGGTTGGTCCCATAAATCCACATCTCTTCTCTTTGTGTGTAAGGCTAAAAAATGCTTAAAAAGGTACTTTTAAAAAATATGCTTTCACCCAATTATATATTCACTGCTCTTTTCAAAGTCTACAACATGTGTCATCAAAGCAGACACTTTTGTGACCATGAGCCACCAGAGATGGGTCAAAAAAGGGTGGATTTTTTGCTAGTATTTATAATGTAACATGTCATCACTCGATGTTCTTGTAACCCTTAATAGGTAATAGTACTTACAACTGATGCCAACTGGGAGTTGACACTTGTTCTATTTTGTTATCTTAGGGCACTCCATAATGGGTGCTATAAATTGGGGTATAATGAACAATTTTTTTTAAAAAGTTTAACATGTTTGATTCTGTCTAAAGCAGCTCTGTTACATGCAGACACCAGTGTACCTAGCTTTACATTGCTGGGAGTATGTATTATTTGCTGTAATTTTTTAGGAACTAACCTTCTCTTTCAACTTTAGACACGTTATAATATGCCATATCTATTTTTTTTCCTGTTGATACTGACACTTGCACTTGCATACTTTCCACTGGTCAATGCTCCTGAATTACCAGATCCCTAGTTCCTTGCACTCAATGCTCCCTTGTAAGCTTCCACACTTTTGTCTTCCCATTTATCATCTTCCACTGCTGATGCCAGCCTTTCCTCTTTCAGCTGTATCTTCAGGTATGGTTAAAATGTTTAAAATACTTCTCCACCATTACCTCTTCATAAACCTTCTTTATTAACTTGCACACCCCAAGCCACTCCCCACTAGGTCTCTCGGATTCACCATAAGTCCAATGCTTTTTATATCCTTTCCCCTGGTTGTAGCAGGGTACCTTTGATGGTGTGCCTCAACCTTCACCCCACAGCATCTGAGGATAGCTTACTTCACCACACTACAGTCACCTGCTAAGTCAATCTGTATAGTGGCATACACTTGCTGTGCTTATCCATGAGGATCAAACCTGAAGTAATGAAATATATAACGATAGTGAAGGAAATTACTGTTTTTAAAGAGTTCTTGAAACATTAAAAATGTATCATATACGAAAATAAATTAAAAAAATATGTGTATGAGAAGTTCTTCTCTCTTTGTTTAATTTAGCCTGACATATTTGTCAGTCTTCCAGGGAATCAACATGAGCTGAGTGTACTCGTGGGGGAAGATGTTGAAGGACAGGAAAGTCTTCCTGTCAGTGCTGGGTTTGAACTCACAACCTAGGGGTTGTGTCAGTCCAAGAGCATAACTAGTCAGCCACCACACACACCATATATGAAGAAATATCTATAAAAAAATTTTTAAATATATTTAAAGGCAGCAATTATCCTATTTTGACTCAAATAATATTTCGGGTTGAATGAAACTGGGTGTGCATTGATAGATTCATAATTAATCTGAAGCCAAATGCTCATGTTCAGCTACCAATGGAACAGTCTATCTGTAAAATTACCCCCACAATAATTTGATATAATTGTAATTCATTGTGTTCATGTTCACATCATTTTGCAATTATCTCCTCTAGGAAGACTAAGATTATCAGGTTCTTAGGTCTTCTTTAAGAGTCCCTGGAGTTGCCAGAATAGAGGCAGTGAGGCAATTCTGTGAATAAAAATAGGATAAGCAGTAATTATATATATATTTTTTATAATTTAGCTATGTAGCTATCCTTGCTGCATTGAATCTGGAGAAGTTCTGGTTATTGCTAATCAATAATTATATAGTGGCTTTAGTGAGCTTTACAATGAGTAGAAGTTATTTGGAAGATTTTGACTATTATTCAGCACCACAATCAAAGAAGTTTAAGCTTAAGTAGCTTCTTTGAATTAGTGCTGCTGTTAAAACTCCTAATATATAGCTATTCAGATGCTATGAATTTGTTTATGCATTCAGAGTTGAGCTCAAAATCTTTATTGTGAAATGCTCACAATTGAAACTTATTATATAGTACTGCTTGATTATTTCAGTTCATTGAAAATTGCAGGCAAACCTCACACACCCCCCCCCCCTCCCCCCCTCCCCCACAATTTATATGAAATCATGAAGTTTATCCTAATATTACTGATTGGAGTAGTGGATTTTGAAAGATCATTCTCTTCTTTATATCAGTTGGATTAGAGTGAATCTACAATGACTGGAAATATTGTGTGGCCTTGGTCCCACGTGCATTCACAAATACAGAGTCATTACTTCAGAAAATTCTTTAAAACTGTTTTATTTTAGTGAGCATCTTAAATCCTGACTAGAATAGAAAATTATCTAGATCTGATCCTAATAACTGGGATCCTCATAAGATCAATATTAATCCTGTGCACTATGATTTCAAAATGAACTATTTATCAAATTTGTTATTTTATTGCCATGATTTTTCTTTATGGACTTTTCTGCAGATCCCTACTAATCAGTCTGTCTCTTTTAAACCCCAACCAGCTCCAATAATCTTTCAGATAAAGTTCAAGTTTGCCAAGAACTCCAACCAGCTGCCATGCAGTTCAACTGTCAACCCCAGATATATATGTATATATACATATGTTTGTTTGTTTTTCTCTTCAAACCAATCCAACTGAAAATTTCACTCTGATCTTTTGGTTATTTCAATCTGATATTACACTCATGACAAATTTAATTATTTTTTTTTCTTTTTTACATTTCCTCCTTACAACCCGACCAGCTACCTTACTCTTTCACAGTCTACCTCAAATATATATATTTTTTCAAACCCAGCTAAATAAAAATTACACTTCCACTATACATAATTTCAATCTGATCTTTCATTCTCAAATTTATATAAAAATTTGTTCGAACAGTCAACAAAAATTTTCACTGTGATTTTACCTGATTTTAATATCATCTTCTTCTCCCAAATGAATCAGAAGGGTCAGGATTGAACCTTGCAGTGGAAAATGTAGTATAGTTCAGACAAAATTTATACAGATTTGATCAGGGCTTTAGTGGGACAGGCCTTAAGAATTGGTTATTTAATTTTTTAACTATCTCATACATATCAAAATTAAAGCACTTCTTTTTTTTTTTTAACAATAGCCAATGCATTTTAGTGATTTCTCCTTTGATGAACTCACCACATTTAGCTAAAAATCTCTAAACTTATGGTTGTATATCATGCACCTACCTATTTGCCCATGTACTACCTAACCCATGGACCTAAAGCTATTTCACAGGAAGTAACTTTGGCTGTATTACAACCCCAGATGAGGAATATGGTGGTCTGAGGACCTGAAAAATTGGGAACTAAATAGATTCCAGTACCTTGACCCCAAGAAATATGGTTAAAATCACACATAATGCTGATTATTTCATTTAAAATTAACTTCAGTAGAATTAAAAGAATGGGTATAATTTTACCACTACAACTATCATCATGGTAAATATCATCAACCTGCAGCATCCAGAAGTACATTCTAATTTTGAAAACATGCCGAGTGTTATGAACAGACATACAAATTCCATTTATAGTAGATAATCATTCACACACACTGTATTATGTATTGCCAAACTATTGGCAGTCATTCAGAATTGAAGTCCACTCTGTATGCAACATGAAGCAGGGTGTTGTTGGGTTTTTTTTGTGTGTGTAGACGAACTACAACAAAAAATTCCCACTGTAAAGCAAAAATAAATAGATATTTAAAATAAGAACTGGGCAAGTGCAAACTTATGAGTTTTAGTGATCATCCAAAGAACACTATGTCAGTGAGTGGAACAGACACTTTATCAGTGTTGCAATAGGTAAAGGTTTGGTTATGTGAGATATATTTGCCCTGAGAGATAGTTGTTTTATCATGCCCATCAATGTCTGTGTGTGATATGTAGGTTGGACAACTAAGAAAGGAATGTATTGGCCTCCACACCAGGATGGATCACATCACAAAACAGGTAAATGCTCTGAAAGCTGAAGTAAAACTTTTAAATACTCTATACTGCAGTATATCTTATAATAACTAGCAAATCCTTGCAGACTTCAGTTGCATTGCTTGCTAGGTCCACCTTCGGTGGGCTGTGTTCACTAAATTATCTGAGGCAAGTACATGTTTTTCTGTAGTACATGTTTTTCAGGAAAACATGTATTAAGGAAACACTTGTTTTAAGGAAAGGCTTACTTTACAGGAGGACATATTATGGGAGGACATGTCTTGCAGGAGTGCATGTCTTCAGGATGGCATATCTTTCAGGATCATGTGTTTCACTGGAGCACATTCTCTATAGGAGGACAGGTCCTACTTGAGGGTATGTCTTATAGGAGGTCAACTCTCAAACTAATGCCCAATAATCTGATAGTCAGCAATGAAATTCAAGCAGGTTAAGTATAGTATTGAGCAATATGTACTAAACAGTTAGCTACTCAGTTGAGAAGTAAAATAGTAACTTTTTGAGTATATACTGAAATAACAAGACTGTGAATTTCCATGCAAAAACCTGCTCACTCAGAAAAAAAGAATGAGAAAAAAAAAAAGATAAAGGGGGAAAAGGGGAAAAAAACTCAACATGACCAGGATTTGAACCTGGGACCTCAGCACTAGTGGTCAGAAGAATTTCCACAACAAGAACAGGATCAAGAACAACAGGATCCCCAACAAAGTAACATTCAGCTGCAGTGAACTTGTCAATATTTTCGGAGTGGGGGGGGGGGGAAATGTACTTGAATACCACAAAACAAGAATTGAACTACTGAAACAGCCAAGCCTCCCATAAATAGATTTGCATTCATTCAATGGAGATGATTAAGTATAATAGTTCATCACTTTATTGTAATACTTATATACTCCTGAAGTCACTAATACACATTAATCAAATAATCTAAAGAGAAAACAAATCAATTTTAACATTTTGTTCAGAATTAAATCTGTTTATGAGCTAATACTCAGGTAAAATTGTCTTGGAGATTCAATAAATTATGTCATATAGAATTTGAGAACTAGGTTTAAACAAATGATTAAGATTCAATTCACAATTTCTATGATTTTAATTACTCTCCAAAAATATTTTGTACATAAATTTTCAAGTTTTCTCCCCAACTCATTGTTTTTCAGTATAAATAAGTATGAGTCAAAGTATTTTATGTTATATTTAACCTTATTATGTATGTCTCAATATTATGTATAATTATTGAATAGTTTAGTATAATAGGCTTCATTAAAGCAATTAATTAAGTATTGTTTCTGTCTCCTTGTCATGTGATATTAGTTTAAAAAAGAAGAAATGGAGAGTGTTTTTCAAAGGGTAACTAGATGGCGCAACTCAGTTGATGAGTTCAATGGGTTAAGATTCAATTCTGAAACTGTGAAAGCTGAGGTACAGTGCAATTGCTCTCTTGTTTGTTTTTTTTTATATATTTGACACATCACACATTCTCAATAGTAAGCTCTTAGATTTAATATGCATACATCCATTATTATATATATTATATCATCATAAATGTATATATCTCTATCTATACTATGAATCACAGATGGTCTGTCTGTTTATCCTCGATTCACGCTTGTACAGTTGAAGTTAAACCACAAACCCAAATTTATTTTCAATTTGTGTCACCAACAGAACATCATATGCACATCTATATTGCCACACACATTCTGTATTCAAAAAAGTCAAAAATGGTAATTTTTCGAGAAAAACCGAGTGGAGCTAGATCCATAAACCTTATATATATATATATATATATATATATATATATATATATATATTAACCATATATATATGTATGTGTATATATCTGTCTGTCTGTCTGTCTGTCTGTCTGTCTGTCTGTCTGTCTGTCTGTCTGTCTGTCTGTCTGTCTGTCTGTCTGTCTGTCTGTCTGTCTGTCTGTCTGTCTGTCTGTCTGTCTGTCTGTCTGTCTGTCTGTACCACCATTCTGGCCAAACTTTTAGGTGCATTTCTCTGAAACTTAGCATGATGATAGTTTTTGTCCCAACTTAAAACATGTGCTAAAAAATCTGGAAAATTGTTACCGTAGTGATGAGAAAAAGCCAAAAATGGTACTTTTACCAGAAAAACCCTTGGAGCTACAGATCTAAAACTTGGTTTGTATATACATTTTCACTCTGGAAGTAACATGGGCTGGGTCCTACTTGGCTACACATCTTCCTTTCCCTGTGTAAGGCAAAATATGCCAAAAATGATATTTCAGCAACAAAAAAATCCCTAGGGAGTTAGACCCATGAACCCATATATATATTTGGAATCGATATAATCTGTGGAATATTTTATGTACCTGTATAAGACCACACCCTTTGCTGTTTCATGTCAGGCTAAAAAGAAGCCAAGAATGGTACTTGGACCAGACAAACCCTTGGAAGAATAAGACTTAATATATTGTATGCATACACAACTTGATGTTTGGAGTGACACAGATGGAATCCATCCTGGCTACACCTCTTTCCATTGGTATGTAAAGAGAAAAAGTGCACAATAAAGACATATTCTGCATAATGCTTGGATCGAAGGATTTAGATCTACAAACACACTTTATTATATATTTTGGTTCCTGAGTACGTGTGTGCAGGCATCACGGCAAAACTCTGGGACTAAAAAGGATGAAATTCAGCATGTACACTCTAAGAACCCGGGTGAGCATTATTAAAGAGTTGTGGGCATGGCAATGGGTGTAGTTTTGTCATAGTCACATCCACTGACTCATTTATGGACTAATCAGGCTGAAATTGGGCATATGGAGTTCAAGTATCCTGGTGAGCATTATAAACTACAATTAGGTGTGGGAATATGTGTGGTTTGGTATTAGCCACACCCACAGGAAGTAGCTATAGCTGCCTTAAGCTAATTAAAGGGATAACCATGCTGAAATTTGAGTGGCTTCTATAATGTTTTATGTTGAAATTGGCCAGGCAACACCAGGTATATGCTTCTAGTATATATACATATATATATATAATTAGAAACTGTATCACTGGGGCAATGTCATAAGAATTTCTGTATTTCCACAACCCTTTCTTTATCAAAAATATTAGTGCTTTTACCAGAAAAAATAATGGAACTACAGGCTATAATTTTGACATGCAGATACAACTTTACTCGGTGTATTACATGGGGTAGTTTCATCTAGCCACTCGTCTTTTCTCTTTGTGTGTAAGGTTAATGATGTCTAAAATTGTACTTCTAAAAAGCTCTTTGACCTAATCACATGTTCACTTTTCTTCTGTTTTAAAAGTTTACAACATATGTCTTCAAAACTAACACTTTAGTCAGTAGGGCCATTTTTTTAAATGTCAAATCTCTCCCTGTAAGACATTGAACTCCTCCCAGAATTTTGGTTAATAGCCTCTAAAGCTTTTGGACATAATGTGGATATCCTGAATTACTTTTACCACAAAATTTTTTTTTGGAAAGTGGCACTTCTGGTCTGGGAAATTTTTTCATAATTTCTATAAAATAAAGCCTTAAAAATTGTGGTGACATGGTAAGATGTAGTATTTCCAAGCTGCAGGTTGGAGGTTCAATCCCCCCTCAATTTTTTAAAATTTTTAATCTTCCTTTTGTTCCCTTTGTTTTTCCCCTTCTTTTCTTCCTTTCTGTATATCTTTTTTCGCCTCCTATCTAATTTTATTCTATTTTTTTGTTTATCTTTTTCCTTCCATCCTTTTTTCCTTTCATCTATTTTGCCTTCAATATTATTTACATCTATCTTTTCTCATTCCAACTCTTTCCTTCTATATTTTTTGTCTTATCTTTTTCTTCCTATTTTTCTTCCGTTTATCTTTTCCCCCTTTAATCTAAATTTTCTTTTATCTTTTTTTTTTACTTCTATAATATTCCCTTCTATATTTTCCCACTTCTATCTTTCCCCACCTCCTTTTTTTCCACTTCATTTGTTTTTTTACTTCTTTCTCTTTCTTTTTCATTTATATTTTTCTCCTATTTTCATTCCTTCAATATTTTTTCCACTATCTTTTTCACTTTATTTTCTTTATTATTTCCACTTATTTCCCTTTTTTCCAGTGGAAAGTCAGTGCATCGATTTTTCCACCACCCCCCTTCTTTCCATTTCAATGGAATAGCAGTGGTATATTCCCAATTGTGTATATACTACCTATTCTTCCTTTCCCATTTTTCCTCCCCCCCCCCCTCTGTTTTCCTTTTCCATCTTTTTTTTCTTCCCATCTAAGCTCTTATATATATATATATATATATATATATATATATATATATATATATATATATATATAAAAGGAGATATCTGTCAGTCTGTCTGCCTGCCTGCCTGCCTGTTGGTCGGTTGGTCGGTCGGTCGGCCCATTCTCTATCTGTCCATCTGTTTGTCCGTCCATCCATTCGTCTGTCTCTGTCTGTCTCTGTCTGTCAAATTTGTACAACTTCAAACTCCTCCCAGATTTTATGTCAGATGACTTCTAAATTTTTTTTAGATAATATGGGTATCCTGACATATTTTATCCCCCATTACACCCCAACCTCCTGCCCCCGTTTTCTGTTTCCTTATACTTATATTTTGTTTCCTTTTATCTTCTTTTTTTCATCTCTGCTTTTATCCTTCTCTTTTTTTCTATCATTTTTTCCTTCATCTATTTATTTTATCTTTTTACATCTGTAGCAGTAGGATTTCGAACTGTTATTGTTTTATAGACATTATTGCAATATCATGATTATGTCATGATTACATCATGATTATGTCATTATTACATAATTGTTCTTAGTGATGTTCTTTAATAGAAGTTGCTTTGCTGTTACTGTTTGCTAACCTTTACATTGGTGACCCCAATAGTTAAGTTGCACATTTGACTGTGAAAAATAAGCTAAATCATGGCAGAGCACAAAGTTACAGTGAAATTGCCAACTTTGTAAACCTCCCAACCAACGATAGGTTTAGGATCCAAGGGCCCTAGTAGAGAAGGCTGATGCACTTTGGGTGGCTAAGTGGCAGGCAGATACATTTACACCTACACTTTATAAAGTAGTTCAAAAACCAAGTAAGCCTACTCTCTGTTATTACCATAGGAAATTGGGAAATAGGCAAATAAATGCACCACCCCCCCACCCCATGCGAGTACCAGGCAAACGTATCAGCTGGCTGACAGTAAATACTGCTTCGGCTGGTGATAAAAACAAACTTTTCTCTCTCTCTGATAAAAAGTCTGGGCAGCGGTATCTGGTGGACACAGGAGCCCAAATTAGCATAATTCCTACATTGCATTTTGATTGCTTCAGCCACAAGCTAACTCACTTGCTTGTGGCTGCCAATGGTACCAGCATCAAAATGTATGAAACACGCTTTGTACCTCTCAACTTCAACCAAAAAAATTTTCAGTGTTGTTTTACAGTTGCTGACATTGCCCGCCCACTACTGGGTGCTGATTTTCTCCAGGCTCATAGCTAGCTTGTTGACCTTAAGGGTAGGAGATTAGTGGATGCTGAGACATTTTCCAGTATTCCACTTATTATTTCAACGGTCACTGCACCTGAACTTGTGACTATTGCAGCAAGCTCCAATGAGTACCACAAGCTTCTGGCTCAGTACCCCCAAATTTCTAGGCCAGAAATTTCCACTCCCACATTGAAACGTGGTACACAACATTACATTCCTACTAAGGGACTGTCAACTCATGCAAGGGCATGTCGTCTGGCACACCAGACAAGCTCAGAATTGCCAAAGAAGAGTTCCAGAAAATGAAAGATAAGGGGATTGGCTGAAAGTCATCCAGTCCATGGTCCTCCCCTTTGCACATGGTTC
The DNA here is from genome assembly GCA_963969325.1 of Lycopodina hypogea. NCBI lineage: Eukaryota > Metazoa > Porifera > Demospongiae > Poecilosclerida > Cladorhizidae > Lycopodina > Lycopodina hypogea. Next base: position 4,194,076 of record OZ017793.1, on the reverse strand, counting down.
CAAAGGCTCCAGCTGGCTGGACAGTTTGTTGGGATTACCATTGCATCAATGATGCCACAACACCTGATCGTTTTCCTGTACCACACATTCAGGATCTTTCAGCTCACCCGTCTGGTTGCAAGATTTTTTCAAAAATAGGCTTGCTCCGGGGATACAACCAAATTCCTGTTTTGAAAGAGGACATCCCTAAAACTGCAGTAATTACATCCTTTGACCTCTACAAATTTCTCCATATGCATTTTGGTTTAAAGAATGCTGCACAAGCATTTTAGCGCCATATGGACATGGCATCCAGGGGCCTAAACTTCCTTTTTGTGTATTTGGATGATATTTTGGTTGCAAGCACAACAGAAAGAGAATACACACTGCACCTACGACAGTTGTTTGATAGAATTTCTGAACATGGTCTTGTTATCAATGCCTCTGTCACAAACCCTTCTCCAGTGACACTCTTTGTTTTACACCTATATCAATTCACTTTCAACAAAGTTCAAGAAAATCAGCATCACATAATAATCTGCATCATATAATGAAAAACTGAGCACAAGTAACCATATATGTACATAATGTGCAACTGTCCTCCTACCATCAACCAATCATTTTCCTCTATTTCACCTAATCAACTAAAACAGTCAATAATGATACAACCTGCCCCTTACAACAATCAACAATAATACAACCTACCCCTTACATCCATAAAACGCATAACTGACACAGTGTGATACGATCAATAGCAATTCTAATAGTAGCCGACTGCAGGCTATCAGATGAATGATGTGTTGCCTTGGCATGGCAATATGTTGTTCGAGGCACAAGTTTCTGCACTTCATCTATGATGTACTGTGGCATAGGGAAAGCACTAGTCTGAGATGGAGTGATGAACTCTCCAGGCAGTGTGAGAGGAGTACCATAAACTAATTCAGCCATAGAGCAATGGAGGTCTTCTTTGGGAGCAGTTCTGAAGCCAAGCAGTATCCATGGTAGTTCATCAACCCAGTTTGGTCCCTTAAGTCTAGACTTCAGTGATGACTTCAAGTGTCTATGGAATCTTTCAACAAGGCCATTGGCTTGGGGATGGTATGCAGTTGTTCTATGAATGTGGTTGCCAAGAAGTTGTGCAACAGCTGACCATAGCTCCGAGGTGAACTGAGGACCACTCTCAGATGTAATGTCCATTGGTTACCCAAATCATGAGATCCAATTAGTGATGAGAGCCCTGGCACAGGTTGCAGTGGTGGTATCAGTCATGGGTATCACCTCAGGACAGCTTGTTATCCTGTCAACCATGGTAAAAAGGTATATGAAACCCTGAGAAGTAGGAAGAGGTCCAATGAATTCAACATTTATGTGATCAAATCTCCTAGCTGGGACTTTGAAAATCTGCCAGAGGTTACCTGATATGCTGCTGGATCTTGGAGGACTGACAAGCAATGCAAGTCTTTGCCCAGGAAGTGATCTGTTTACTGATGCCATGCCACACAAAGTGGTTCAAAATGATGTGACGTGTGGTACGAATAGAAGGGTGCGAGAGGCCATGGATCATATCAAAAATTCTTCTGTGCCAAGCACAGAGAATGATGGACCATGCTTTGCCTGTGGACATATCATACAACAGGGTAATCTTGGTTAGGCCCAGAGCTATGTCCTGTAGCTTAAGGCCTGTAATAGTGTTCTCATATGCCTTGATTTCCATGTCTTGAGCCTGTGCCTTAGCAATTTCAAAGTAGTCGATGGGAGGTAAAGTAGTATTGATTGATTTCAAAATATATCTTGAAAATGCATCTGCAACTTTGTTTTGCTTCCCCTCAATGTGTCTGACATTTGTGGTAAATTTGGAAATGTACGCTAAGTGGGGCATTGCAGCTTGGAAGACGATGGATCAGTGTCCTTGGCAAATATAAATGTTAATGGCTTGTGATAAGTAAAGGCAACATAGGGTCTACACTCAAGAAAATAGGGAAAATGATGAATGGCCAAATAGAGTGCTAGCAGCTCCCTGTCAAATGCATTGTATTTTAGTTCAGTTACCCCCAACTGATTGCCGATAAAGGGCTATTGGTTTTCAAATGCCTTGTGACCATTGCTCCAATGAAGCTCTCACAACCACAGCAGATGCGTCAACTGTGAGTGCCACTGTTGCTTTCTTTGTGGGATGATGGAGGAGGACTGCCTGGCTAGTGCTTGTTTAGCTCCTTAATAAGCCAGAGTCATGTCTGCCAACCAGATGAGGGTTTGTGATTTACCTGCCAAGGCTTGGTAGTGGTAGCATTACCTGTGCAGCTGCTGGAACAAAACAGTTGTAAAAATTTATCATCCCCACAAATTTCTGCAGACCCTCGACTATTGTTGGTTGAGGAAAGTTACTAATAGCATCCACTTTGACAGGTAGTGGCACACAATCGTTTGCCAAGATCCTGTGTCCAAGGAAATCCAAGTATCTTTGCCAAAACAAACACTTTGAGGCTGTGATGGAGTCAAGGGAAAGGAAACTATAGGAACTTCTTAGTGGTGTAGTTTTTGTCCACAGGGATGCACACCAAAAATGGCAAGGAGGGCATGTGCCTATCGACTTGCTGAAGCAAGCACATGTGGACTCAGATTAGCCATTGCAGCTGAACCTGGCAAGGCCAAGAGGAAAACCAAAGAAGGCAACAGAGTTTTCATCAACCTGCAAGGCTCTCAATTATGTTTCAAGTGTGCCCAAGAGAGAATCATTCAAGGGTCGACTCATCAAGACTCCCCAAAGACTAATTGTGACTAACTACATCCACAGATCTTCGGCAGGGGGGGGGGGGGGGGGGGGGGGGTTCATGTAGACCTCTTCATATCTATCTTATTCCTTCTATTTTTTTTCTACATTCTATCTTTTTTCCCCTTTTATCTTAATTCCCTTCTTATTTTTTTTCCTTCTACCTTATCTTCTTTCTATCTATTTTATCCTCTTCAATCTTTTCCCATCCCCTTTTCCCCTCTTCTACTTTTTTTCCCTTTTTTTTTTCTTTATTGGATATTTTTTTGGTTTGATAATAATTCCTTCTATCACTTTCTTCCTTCTCTTTTATCACTTTCATTTTTCTTTCTTTTTTTTATACCTTTTCTCCTTTCCTTCCAGTAGAAAGTCAATGTTTTGAATTCTTTTTTTTTCTTTTCCTTCCTTCCTTATTCCCAATTGTGTGTGTTTTTTACACTTTTTCCTCACTACCCCCTCCGTTTCCCTTTTCTATCTTTTTTCCCTTCTTTTTCCAGTCTAATATCTGATACAAAGAACTTATTAGTTTGGGCCTTTCTTAAATTTTGGAGTGTGTTTTATTCCCTTTTTTTCTCTCCTTCTTAGTATAAATGATTGTATTGTGTTTGTGTGACCAAGTTACTATCCATTAATTGTACAATGTTCTATTATAGAGATCAGTGTAAATAATTGCATTATTTGTGTTATTATCAGCTATGGGTAAGTATTATGTGCTATTGTCATATCTCTTTGTCTCACCTCTTTGTCTTTTTGTATACTAGCCGGTGGGATTACTTCGCTCATCACCGGTGTGTCCAACTCACTTTACTAACCCCAAAATTGTATGTATGTGTACATATTTCCCCCTAGCAAAATTCTAAGTTTAACTGACATGGTGGAGGTCTGTCCTTTGCTAAACCCTCAAATTGTTTTATATATCAACCTATGTTGCTAATGTAGTGCTAAACCCTTGAACATAGAACCTCAAACTTTGCTTACATACACTACTTGGCTGGGGGAGTAACTTGGCCAACATTGAAACCCCATGATTGGAAAATATGGATACCTCCAGACACAAAACACAGAGATTAAGTGGGTGTGGTTAGTTTATTCTGCACCAAAAATGGTCAAAATTATACTAAATGCTAATTATCTTTGTTAAAATTATCTTAAGCCAAATTTTATGAAAATGGGCATTAATCTTACCACTACACCTATCTGAACACCAAATTTTATCTACTTTCGATCTCAGGAAATGCTTTTTAATTTGTGAACACATTTAGAATCACAGAAGGATGGACATACACATTCTTTTTATATAGGAAGGGGAAAAATGAAAAAAAAAGTTACATAAAAAACACTGTGACCTCCTCACATGTTCACTTTATTTTAAAAACCTACAAGATAATTCATTAAAGCTGACATTTTGTGACCACAGCCCACCAATAGTGGCTGAAGAACTACCCATGGGACGGGTTTTTCACAAGTCTATTCTATGAAGTGCGAATAATCTGTTTGTATGTGTGTCTGCAATTCATGCTTGAATGGTTGAAGTTAGACCCACAAACCCATATATATTTAGAATCAGTGTCATCAGGGGAATGTAATGAGCATGTCTATATAGCCGTACCCTAATTTGCATTTTTTTAAAAAGAGTTTTCTCAAGAAAAAAAATGGAGCTACAGAACTAAAACTGGCATGCAGACACAACTTGACTCTGCGAAAAATATGGGGTGGGTCCCATCTGGTCACATTTTTTTTGTGTTTGTGTGTAAGGCTTGAAAATGCTAAAAATGGTACTTGTAAAAAAACAGTTTGATCTAATCACATGTCCACTTTTTATGAGTCTACAACATGTTATCCAAGCAGACACTTTTGTGACTACAGTCCGCCAAAAGATGTCTGATAAACCACCTGTATGGTGGTTTTATCGCTAATATATATAAAGTTGGTGTGTCCATTTGTTCGGTGCAATTCAATGCCCCTAGATTTGGTCTAAATTGAACCGAATTTTGTGTGGATATTCAAAGAGTTTGGCATAAGGTTATTCATTGGACACATTTTTGAAAGGTGATACCCTTTGTAAGAAAAAAAGAAATCTAATTTCCATACTAAAAATAGCCTCAAAATATATGGCCTGGTAGTCAAAGTAGTGGTTTATCAACCTGAAAGTCCCAGGTTTTATCCCCCCCAAGACTCTATTTTTTCCTATATTTTCCCCATCTTTTTTCCTAGTTTTCCCCTCCCCCTGTATTTTTCTCCTATTTGTTTCTTTTCTTCCCCTTCTCTCTTTTTCCTTCATTTTCCCCCTATCTTTTTACTTTTCATTTTACTCAGGTTTAAAGTACTCTATTTTTATGTATATCCCGATATTAGTGGGGCCACTATGTTAATTTTCATCATAAATAAGTAGGAGTTAGGGTATGGTATGTTATATTTAACCTAATTATGTACATCTCAATATTGTGTAAATTATATAAGAGTTCAATATAAGCTGCTTCATTAAAGCAGTTAATCTAACATTATTTTTCTCGTTTCTTTGTCATGTGATATTAGTCTGAAGAAGAAGAATCAGAGGATAGATTTTTCAGTGAAACTAGTGGACACAACACAGTTCAGGAGTTCATGAGTGCAATAAACATTTCTTCATCTAATATTGATATGGAAGCTGAGGTACAGTGCTATTGTTTTGTTGTTGTTTTTTAATATTTGTAAATGCAAATAAGTAAATAAGTCGGAGTTAGGGTATGGTATGTTATATTTAACCTAATTATGTACATCTCAATATTGTGCATAATTATATAAGAGTTCAATATAAGCTTCTTCATTAAAGCAGTTAATCTAACATTATTTTTCTCGTTTCTTTGTCATGTGATATTAGTCTGAAGAAGAAGAATCAGAGGATAGAATGTTCAGTGAAACTAGTGGACACAACACAGTTCAGGAGTTCATGAGTGCAATAAACATTTCTTCATCTAATATTGATATGGAAGCTGAGGTACAGTGCTATTGTTTTGTTGTTGTTTTTTAATATTTGTAAATGCAAATAAGTAAATAAGTAGGAGTTAGGGTATGGTATGTTATATTTAACCTAATTATGTACATCTCAATATTGTGCATAATTATATAAGAGTTCAATATAAGCTTCTTCATTAAAGCAGTTAATCTAACATTATTTTTCTCGTTTCTTTGTCATGTGATATTAGTCTGAAGAAGAAGAATCAGAGGATAGCTTGTTCAGTGAAACTAGTGGACACAACACAGTTCAGGAGTTCATGAGTGCAATAAACATTTCTTCATCTAATATTGATATGGAAGCTGAGGTACAGTGCTATTGTTTTATTGTTGTTTTTAATATTTGACACATAACACATTCTGAATGGTAATCCCTTTGATTTAATATGCATATATCCATTATTATATTTATTATATCATCATAAATGTATATATATATCTCTATCTATGGAAGTACAAATAATTTGTCTGTGTATCCTAGATTCATGCTTGAAGTTAGATCAACAAAATCATATATATATATATAGAATCAGTGTCACAAACCTAACTTCATACACATATCTATATGGCCACACCCTTTTGTACTTTTGCCAGAAAAACTGAATGTAGCTTGACCCCACAAACCCATATACACACACACACACACACACACACACACACACACACACACACACACACACACACACACACACACACACACACACACACACACACACACACACACACACACACACACACACACACACACACACACACACACACACACACACACACACACTCATATATATACAATAAATATAGAATCGGTGTCACCAGGAGAACATCATAAGCATATCTATATTCCCACACCCCTTACTATATTTAAAAGAAGGTAGTTTTGCTTGGAATAAATGGAGTTACAGACCTATAACTTTGGCATGCAGAGACAAATTTTATCTAAGCCAAACTCAGTTTTATTCCCAAGCATGCTTCCCAAGGAAAAAAAAGAGAGATTTGGTATAATTGGATAACTGCAAAATAGTACAGATATAAAATGTTCACGATAACATTATTCGTGGATAATAAAATATCAGTTCACTGTATGATCTCACCTACTCAACTAAGCTAATAGGTACACAATAATCACCCTACTATTAAATATACAAAATTTGTTGTTGTTTTTTAAATTTACGAGCAATCCACTATGATGTCTCTCTGTTTTTTCTTGTTAATCATCTTTAGGTCGGTTTTCGGCCTACAGTACTCCAGGGCGTGGTGGTTTTCTCATTTGCTCTTGCTCTGACATGTTTATTTTGGAACAGAGGTTTCCGGAGTCCCAGCAGATCTTGAATACCCTGGATATTGAGGTGGATGCTTATAAAAAATATAGAAAATCCCGATTGTCCATGTCATGTGAGTTTCATTCTTTCTGAGATGATATTACATGTACTAATCAGTATCATACAGCACATATATTCATACATACATGCACATTAATGACAAGATTAGTCATTATATATTAACAGTTTATTTACTGATTCACTTCTGAGCTCTTTCAACCTCTGCATTGTAGGCTACTGCCTGTAGTGCATTGGGCTTGGAAGCTGACCCCAACCTGTAATGTCAGACTCAGGTCGTCTGTGTCAGGTGTGTCCATTTCTTGCTTCAATATCTCATGGGCATTCTGGTGGGTCTCCCTGAGTGACGAGAGATTGAAAAGTCATAAACATTAGAGCCAAGACCCATCTCATGAGCCTTCCATTCAGCTTTGTTGAAGTAAGCATGGTAATCACAATGTTCTGTGATGAGCATAAGTAACTGCCCACCAGATGTATGTATGTCAAATGGTTGATGAACTTGTATACAGTCAGGCATTCCAGTTTTGTGGCTGCATAGTGACTATCCTCTTTGGGGAAAAGGCTAAAAATCTCAGGATTAAGTTTATTCAGTTAATATATGTTTATACAATGAGATAATCCCCCCTCTCAAAGTAGCCAGAAAACATGAAATAGGAGAGTGTGTCAACAAGATATAGAAACGATTAACCATAACCTCAACCCACTCCAGGTTATAGGGAATCAATTGTCTTAGGGCATCATAGAGTGGCCAAGGCTTTCTCGCATAGTCCTGCACACACTGTCAGAAAAAGTGGGTGGTACTGTAAAATGGATGTAAACTCTTCTAAAATCTGTAGATAAAGGGGTGCTTGGGGTGCTATAACCACCAAAAAAAAAAAAAAAAAAGAAAAGAGAAGGAAAAAAAATGCAAATAAGCTCTATTAGGTGTTCAAAGTGACAGATTTGTATTAGTGATAAGAAGCATTGGTGTAAAATTCATAACCATCTCTACCTAGAATATGTAGATTACCAGCACTATAAGAAGTGGGAACTTCAATTACTACACTCATAAAGAGGGGTTAGTGAAAGAATGCTATAGGCCTATCTACTATCAAGGTGAATACAAAGTTAAATTTCTTGGGAACAAAGTGTGAAATAAGAGTGTGTCAACAAGATACAGAAATGATAAACCATAACCTCAACTCACAACAAGTTATAGGGAATTAATTGTCTTAGGGTATCATAGAGTGGCCAAGGCTTTCTGGCATAGTTCTGCAATATAACCTGATAGGCTGGCACTGCATACAGCTAGGACAGTTTCGGTAAGTTTAGAAGAATATCATGTTGCAGTGTCTGTTAACCTGTTTAAAACATGAACACTTATCCTATCCAAAGCAATGCAGGGTGTGTTCAGCTACAGAAGGACAGATTTTGATAGAAGTGAATATAGCACCACTGCAGAGTATCAGGTCAGGAGAGTCTTTTCAATTATTTTTGGCAGAAAACTGAAATAAAATGGCAAAAATTAGAGTGCGAAATTCATAACCATCTGTACCTAGAATATGTAGATTACCAACATTATAAAAAGTGGGAACTTACTACACTCATGGAAGAGGGGTCAATAGAAGGATACTATATGCCTATCTACTATCAAGCTTGATGGGGTCCCTCCAGGGACATTGTAATGAAATATGGTTAAGATCTGTTTGTTAGCTCACTCCTACCAGATGATGATTGGGCCAAGAAGGCTCAATTTTGAGGATTTGGTGGATGTCCTGTGTCCCTGTGGGGTGGTTATAAGGAAGTTTGATGAAGATTGGAGTAAAACCCTGCCCATGGGCTATTTTCCCCCCAAAACTTCCTGGTTGTGGTCACAACCCTATGCCTGAGTACACTACCCTACTTAGTATAAGCCACAATTGTGTAAACACATTGGTCAGCAAAGCTGTGCCCAAACCACATCCAGCACATTTTCTATACTTCCTTTTTAGCCCTGTTGGTCCAAGCATCTTGGATGAGATAGCAAACAACAGATCTACAATTATATTATGTGGTTCTTGTGATCTCTGTCCATGTGATGGTTGCTATGCTAAAATATCCATCAGGAACATGGGAGTGGGAGAAAAGGCTGTTTTCTCCATCCATAGGATGGGTGCTTTTCAGTCAAAATGATTAAATGGTCTTGTTGTATTTTACTTGGTGAGCTACAAGCATTGCTCTCTCTTTCAGAAACACCTTCGGGGCTTTCCTAGTAGCCCATCACTACCAGTGCAGTCTTAATTTACCACTATCCTGAAATGTTTGGTGGTGGGTGTGTATTAGTGTTTAAGTAGAATACTGTGAACATTTATTACCAGATCTCTCATGTTGGGCACAGCATTGCTGGCTGATCTCACTTATTGTCTGCTGATCTCATTCTTTACAGGCTAATCTCACTTGTTTTTGGTTCTCACTCATTGCTGACTGATCTCACTCAGACTTGTGGTTTCCATTAGTGGTCTCTTTTACAAAAGAGGTGGAGGTCATATATTAAGAAATCTGTGGTTTATAAATAACAATTATGACTAGATCAACCATTGAGACATTGAGATCCTTGTGTGCTTGTTTTTCTTTAATGCATCTATCTATAATATAAAATATGAATAGTCTGTCTGTCTATTTTTCTGTCTGCCTGTCTGCCTGTCTGCATGTCCACGATTCACACTTGAACAGTTGAAGTTAGACCCATGAATTCATATATATATTTAGAATCAGTATAGCCAGGGGAACATCATGAGTATTTATATGGCCACACCCTTTTCTGTATAAAACAAAAACAAAAATCGTACTTTTACCAAAAAAAGGGAGGTACAAGCCTAAAAGCACAACTACATTGTGAATAACATGGGTGGGTCCCATCTTGCCACACTTCTTTCTCTTTGCATTTAAGGCTAAAAATGTCAAAAATGGTAGTTTTATAATAGAGCTTTGACGTAATAACATATTAACTTTTGTTTAATTGGTCTACATCATATGCTTTCAAAAGAGACATGTTTATTACTATATCCCCCTATAGGGTGTGTTTTTCACTACTATATACGAAGTTGTCTCTGTAGTCTGTATGTCTTCCCGTAGTGCATTCAGTTTGTAAGTAGACCCACTAATCCTATATTGTTGGAATAAGCATCTCCAAGAGAATGTTCGAGTACCTATATATGACAAATACTCCTACTATGTTCTCATCACACACACACACACACACACACACACACACACACACACACACACACACACACACACACACACACACACACACACACACACACACACACACACACACACACACACACACACACACACACACACACACACACACACACACACACAAAAATGCCAAAAATGCTAATTTAGTCAGATAAATCCTTGGACCTACAGAGCTAAAACTTTGCAGATATGATTCTTGGGTGTCTACTAAGTGTTGTCACCAAAAACATTTTCCAGAAATTGTTAATCAAGGTCAAGAAAAAGGAATTTATATTTTTCATCAAATAAGCCTTGAAGATCATAGTTCAGTGGTAAAGGCTCATGTCTCCCAAAATGAAACTTAATAGTTCAAACCAGGACTAGGTTGATCTATTCCCCATTTTTCCCATTTTTTATTCTTTCCTCCCTTCTCTTCTTCATTTAACACTCCCCATTTTTCCTTCCCATACTTCATTTTATAATATTTTTCCTCTTTTACCACATCATTTCTTCAAATTCTCCCACTGTACAAATGTTTTATAAAGAAATCATTTAATAATTGGTAGGTTAGATTGAAAACACAAGGACATGCACATACAGAATTTCTTTGATTAGGGATCTGAGTAGATTGTTATTTGTAGGTTATGACTCATGATTTGTTATTCATTGAGTTGATTTGTTACATTTAAATTTCTGGCTTGAGTATGTGGGAGCATACTTGCACTCAAATTTTTATTAAAATTGTAATTACATAACTGATCATTGAATTATTTATTATAGTGTTATATTGATATCTTAATCGGTTGGATGCCAGCCTATTTAAAAGTGGCTGATCTCTGGACAATAAGGAGATTAACTAATGGATTTTAGAAAAAAAATTCGGAGGGAAAATTTCTGATTGGGATAACGCCAAAATTTTTTAAAAAGATATAGTGAATTTTCAGCAAAAGTCAGGGATTCCAGACAAAGATGGACCATAACCAGCTGCCCTTGCAGAATTCGATGAGGCTTGACATAAATGCCTTCAAGTTTCTGAAGAAGGTATTCATAAGGCGGCAGAGAGAATTAAGCTTCTTACCAAGACTGCTCCATTCTAAATGCCACTGTTCTTGCAAGCTAAAAGTGGGCAGAGAATATTTGTATCCACAATCTTTACATTAGGATATTTCATTCCAGGGAGTAACAGAAACTATCTGCCCCTGGATGATGCAGTGGACCTAGGACACCAGCAGGATAGAGAATTTTTGGCTGGATGTGCACTCTTAAAAGGATCCAACATAGAACTTTCCATTACTACTGTTCAGCCTGGGTGTGCTGAGCATGTTCTATCTTCCAATTTCAAATGCAGACTAATGGTGCATACGGACAATATTGAAGCTGTGATCTGAAGGAAAAGCTGTAATATTTTCTAATATAAATTTGTAATGTGTAGTTTAAATGTTACATATAATCTGTTTGATTTCTTGTAGTGATTTTTTTGATAGCTAAAATGAAGTAGTGATAAAAGGCAGTGATTTTAAGCTGAAAACATCTGGTAACACTGGACTTGAGACATGAGTTTTTACACACAAACTTTAACAAATTAATAGAATCTAAATGTTACCTGGTTTGGAATCTTGCTCTTGTTGTTCTTCTTCTTGCTCTTGTTTTGAACTTCCTCTGACCACCAGTGCTGAGGTCCCCAACTCAAATTCTGGTCATGGTTGACTTTTTTCCCTTCCTATTTTTTCTTTTAGCCACGGTTAAATAAAACGTTAAATCATAAGTGAGCAGGTTTTTGGCTGGAATTTTCCAATCTTGTTTTTAATAATACTTCTGTGAATAAAGAGGCTTGAATTACATTTGATTGGATACTCCTTACTCAGTGTAGATTATCACATTCAAACATCTTTCTGTTGGTTTGTGTTGCTGAAAATGCCAGATTTGTCGCTTTGACAACTCTTGGACATAGACTGGGTTACACTTGGCTGCACCTCCAACCTACTAATCAATCCACAATAAAATTTAATCCACACATCCTACACAGTGGATGGTTTTTACCCTCCAAAAAAATTGGATCACCTGATCTTATCAGTGGCAGATGCAGGGGGGTTCGACTGGTCAAGAAGGATGCCTCGTTTCTCTAACTTTAATTTACCAATTCAAATTAAAACCATTTACCAAATCCAGCCAGATTTCTTCTATTCCACAGTAGCCAATTGTAACAATAATTATACTAGTAAAATATTTGCTTATGCTAAATCTTCAGCTAGCCCAATTTTAGCTTCAGCTAACCTTCAGCTGGCTTGGACAAACCCCACCTTTATTTTTGATAGGCAGTTTGCATCTTCCTTTGCCAAAATAATCATCCAGTATTTTCAACATTCAAGTGAAATTTTACAGAGGATTCATGGGGAAAACAAAGTTGGAGGATTTTTTCAAAGCTACCAAACATATTCTTCAGCAGAAGTGAGTGATTGTTCACCAGATGAACTCAACTAAGTTAGTTTGACATAATTATCAAAATTATGTGTAAATATATATGAAATAACAAGTTAAAGTTAATTGTTTGCTACCCACCCTCTTCTCCCCTATCTCCCCATGTTGCCTCCTGTTCCCAATGTGTAGAGGTAACCAAGATTCTCTGTTTGGTGTGAATAGAATTGAAAAAGGTTCACGAGTACTGTACCAGAGGACCATTTACAGTTTCTGCCTAGATGTTGGAATGTTCATCTATAATGTTTTATTTTCCACAACTTATCATAAATCAATCAATAGATAAGCATTTCTAAGTGCTCAAAATTTCCTGCTTTTTAATAAGAAAGGAAACCAACTCTTGATGTAGCCACAGTGTTGCTAAAGGGAAACTGGTTCCTCCTATCAAGCTCCTGCTTCTCTCAGAGTCTGAATCAGATCTCTATCCCCCCTCCCTGTTTCCTGTGCCAATTGATTCCTCATTAGATAAGCCAAGCACATGCCACCATTTCCTAGTTCCTTTGCCCATTTGTTTTGTAAACCATTTATTCTCAATAAACAACTATTGTGATTTAAAAACCAGCACATAACAACCTACTTCACCAGAAAACCTAAAAACATTAATTTACTACCCAAATACAAAATAATATATAATTTCACTTTTTTTATCCACTCCAAAATGAATTCCTTTGGTCAAGTAACCCAAAATTGTTACCTAAAAACATTCTCAGTGAAGAATATGACTACCCAGAAAGGCATGTGTCATTTGGTAATGTGGTTAAGCAGAAAGTGGTATGGCCAAGTACGACCAAACCCATGGCCAAGAGTTTTGCTTTAGTACTTTATTTAGCATTTTCAGCCTGACATGCCAAGAGAAATAGTTGTAACCACATGGGATCCAGCATCCAGAGTAGTAATGTGTATGCATGCCTAGTTTTAGACCTCTAGGTTTAAGAGTTTGTCCCTCATCATTTTTGGAATCATACGCCTGCAGGAAGTGATGTGACCAGGTGACCAAATGTTTTTGGACAGTGTTGAATATGTTCATTATGAAGAGAGGGTTTCATTTGGTACAGTGCTCTGCTGATAAGTGTATAAACACAAATATGCACTCATCACACAATTATTTTTTGCCTGACACACCCAAAGAAAGAGGTGTGACCAAGTGAAACCAAGCCTAAGTCGCTCCCAGAGTAATTTGTCTGTGTACTCTAATTTTAAAATGGTTCTTAGGTCCAAAGGTTCTCAAAAGTACCAATTTTGTAATTTTAGCCTTATACACTAAAAGAAAGAGGTGTAACCTGGTGGGACCCAGCCCATTCTACTTCCAGAGTAAAGTTGTTTTTGCATACCAAGTTTCAGGTCTGAAGGTCGAGGGACTTGTCAGGCCAAATTACCATTCTAAGTTTTTTTTACCTGACACTAACCCAGTAAAGGGTGTGGCCATGTAAAGTAATCAAAATCTTTCCCTAGCAACAATGATTTAAAATATATATGGGTGAGTTGTCTAACTCACAAATTGTAGTTACTATGACATAACATTCAGATCTTGGTGACTACAACTTTATATATACTAGAGTAGGTACTCTTGCTACACACAGAATCCCATTTTGCCAGTTTTGGATCCTGTGATCAGAACGTTAGAAAATCTGTTGTCATTAAAAGCCATCCTTGGTATATGATCTGTCTACCCTGAAGGGAGGATTTCATTTGGTATGGTGTATTGGTGATAAATTGCATACACACAAATATGCATACATATATAGAAACTGTTTTAGATTGACACAGCCAGAGGAAGAGTTTTGGCCAGATGGGACCATGTCCATTTTACTCCCAGAGTCAAGTTGTGTATGCACACCAAGTTTTATGTCTGTAGCTCCATGGCTTGTCTGATCAAAATATTAATTTTGGCTTTCTTGATCTGAAACAAACACAAGGAGTGTGGCCATATGTATGTACTAAAAACTTTCCCCAGATGACATTGATTCCAAATATATGGGTTTGTGAGTATAACAATGCATATCCAAATGTTTTTCAGAATGAGTTTTAGTCTTACACACCAAGAGGAACAAGTGTGGCTAGGTGGGACCCAGCCCTTGTTACTGTGTATGCATACTAGTCTTTATGTCTGTAGCTCCTAGGGTTAATCTGGCTGAAGTACCATTTTATGCCCTTTTTCTCGGCCTGACAAGAACGCAGGAAGAGTTGTGGCCATATAGATATATGTAAAAATTCCCCTGGCAAAACTGATTCAAAAAATAAGTCTAAAAGTTTTTAGCACTTTTTTTTGTTGCATTTTAGAGTGACAAACCGAGAGGAAGTGCTGTGGCCAGGTTGGACACACCCCATGTTGCTCTCAGAGTCAGGTCATGTATGTATACCAAGTTTTAGGCCTATAACTCCATACATTTTTCTGGCCAAGGTACCGCTGTTGGTTTCTTTTGAACACAGGAAGGGATGTACCCATATAGACACACTTAAAACACTTCCCAAGTGACACTGATTCTAAATACTGTATATCTGTGTTCATGAGTCTAACGTCAGCGGTTCAAGTGTGAATCGCAGACACACAAACACAGATAAATAGGCAAACTCACAGACTATTTGATCATTACAATATAGATAGATATTAGGAGTGCATTGCAAACACACACAGTGTATTCCCTGGTTAGTCAGTCTGCTGGTGTAGGTGTCTATTAATGTTTACTTACTCCTCCCCCGCCACAATGATTTTAATTTGTGCGCCCTTTCTGGTTTTTCTTTAGTGTTGATGATAAAGTTTCAAAGAGCTGACTTCTTTAGTAAGTGATAATGTTTATATCAAATTATGACACTTTGATAGAATTGTTTAGATAGGGAGAGTAATTTGGTTTCGTGATGATTTATAATGTTAGTAAAATAGGTTAGCATGATTGAAAGAAAAGTTGTTAGAAATGGAGAGTGCTAGAATATGACACGTTTCACTTTTTCATTCCTGAAGAAATTATACATACGAGGTTATATATATTTTTTCTCACCAGTATTTGTAAGGGATATAAAAGGTCACATTGCATGTATTGTGCTGTTCGGTGCCCTTTATCACATATACTGTGGAACAAGTTTGATTCTGTGCAAAGGCATAGTTATAGAGGAGCTCTCTGGGCATCACTTAGAGGAGCTACCTGGGTATGCCAAGATATGATTATTAAGTGTAACTATATAAACCAGCTGATTCATTGTTTATTCACATACCATGACCTTACCTCACCATGTCATTTAGTTATGTGGATATAGTTGTGAATATGACTATTCACAAATATATTTCTTGTTTCTCCTGCAGTGTCATTAAAATTGCCTGTGGATTTTGCAGTTCTGGGGTTTAATTTCAACAAAACTTCTGTAACCATCAAAAGCTATATTACCATAGGATCCGAATATGCTCTTCACCACAGGCACTCTTATAGCAGCCTCCACATATACTGCTCACCATAAGCTTTGTTACCACAGCCTCCACGTAGCTCATCATAAGCTTTGTTACCACAGCCTTCACACATACTGCTCACCATAAGCTTTGTTACCACAACCTCCACATATACTGCTCACCGTAGGCTTTGTTACCACAGCCTCCACATATTCTGCTCACCTTAAGCTTTGCTACTGCAGTCTCCACATATACTGCTCATCATAAGCTTTGCTACCACAGCCTCCACATAAGGTCCTCATCAAAGGGTTTATTTTCACAGCGTCAACTCCTCCACCTCACAAAAAAACAACACTTTAAAACAACAGAGATGATACATGGTGTTTGAGTAGCAATGAAGGATCCTTCTGAGAATGTCTGACCAGAAATGATGGTAGGACTGAGCATGACTGCCAGATACTTACAATTCCGCTGAGCTTGTCCGCCCAGAAATGATGAATCAACTGCGCAGGCCTGCTCAGATGTGATGTGTCTACTAAGCAGATCTGCCCAATAGTGGTGGGTCTGCTAAGTATGCCTGCTTAGTTGTGATGGGTAAACTGAGCATTCCTGATGAGAAATGATGACAGCATTGGGATTATATTCTTAGAAGAGACAGACCCACTGGTCGTGACTACTAAGCTCTGATGGGTCTGAACTGAGAATGCCTGTATTGTAGTGATGGTCCACTGAGAATGCCAGTCCAGTAATGATAGGTCAAGTGAGCATGTCTACTGGCAGTGATGGGTTCACTGAACTTCCTTCTTTTTTTCAAGGAGCACTAGATTCACTAAGCATACCTGCCTGGCAGTGATGAAACAACTTAGCATTCCTGTACAGAATTGATGCTTGCATATTGATGCCTGCTCAATAATGATGAGCCCACAGCCTAGTATAGTGTAGTTACTTATGTCCGATTATCCATGAAAATGTGAATTCTTTTTACCAAATGCGTACTGTTTGGCACACAGCATATGATAGAATTTTGAAACATTCTAGATAAGGTGCCCTTATTTTCTATGCTTATAAGCCAATTCATGAGGGTTTTTTGTTTATGTACGAACATTTACATTTTTGCTATCCCGTCAACTTATATGTATTTATGTTCTGGTATGAGTAGGTGAAGAACTCTGAAATGTAGTACAAACTATATGAACAATGGTATCATATTCCTGAATTATCACCCTAAACTTCAGATTTCTGTACACTAATCATGCCAATGATGCTGTGATACCAACATAGAGATGACTGAGTTTGGTTCTATCTATGTCAGCACTACATTGCTAATGTTATCAAGAATATAATTGTATCAATTCACAACCAAATAGGTAAAATTCTTTACCTTTATTCAATAGAAAAGGCTAGAAATCTTAGTCTTTTCAGCCATCTTTACATTGCAAGCATATATAATGAAGGTAATCTAGAAAAGAAGTTTTTCTCCAGGCTTTGGCTTCTGAGGAAAAGTAATAAAAATATTTTCTGGAGAAAATTATAATAATAGAGAAGAGTATCACAAGGTCAATGTTATTGATCACAACAATTTGTCTTATTACGTACAAAATTGGTCCTGAGTGAGTGTTAGCAATGTTCTCTATCTAATTATGCTTAGGCTGGAAGCATTTTTCATGAGTGTGATAGAAATATTAATCTCACTTTTAATGAAATTATCAGCAGTCTGAATTATCCTTAGAATCTTATTTTAAGATGTGTAATGTCTTGACACTTTATGGAAATCTTACTGGATAGCTCTGATAATTGAATGTAAGGTAACTACTTTTTTTCCATTAAGATTTCGTGAAAATCATTCCCTTTATAAAGTGTTACTATGATTTATTCATGTACAACACACCATACTTGATATTCAGTATCATATAGTACTCTTTATTTTTTCCTATCAGGTTACCCACTGTCATTTGTTCATCAGTCTCTTCTATATATATGTAGCAACTGTTATAATTGTAACTTCTAGTTCAAGCCTTCCTGTGGTAGTTTTTTGTGTGGAATACACCTGCATCTACATGGGTATTTCAGAATGAAGACTGATGTGCTCATGTGGCTCACTAATTCACAATGCCTTTGTATTATCAGAGCTCATTTTATTTGCTTCATGGAAACATTAACAACATTACTTCGGACTTTTTGGCCAAAATTGGTTATTACTAGAGTTAGGATTTTTAGGTTTTCACTTACAACCTTGGTTTTTTAAACCCAAAAAAATATACCCCTTTCTTATTTTTAACATATTTATCTTTTTGATCTAAATATGGAATAATTTGTTCCACCATGACCCCTCCCTTTGGAAAAAGATTTTTAGAAGGCCTTTTGTCACACATTGCTGTGCAATCAAATCTGCCCCAACCTTCCATTGCCCCTCAACCCAAAATAACCCAATGGAACATTCGGAACATTTAGATCGAGGATGCCATATGTTTACTCTAAACACTTTGATAATGTGAAGAGAGTGTAAACATCCCAGATCCAGAGGATAGAGCAGCAATCAAGGAAGTACAGTAACTACTAACTTATAATCACAGATTGAAGCAAAGCCTTCCTCCCAGTGAGTGTATCATGATTATGCAGTGAATGAAGACAGCACTTGAGAGGAAGGCTTTGCCATGATCGGATTATTTATTAGTAGTTACTGTACCTTCTTGATGCTGCTCCATCCTCTGGAGCTGAAATGTTTACAATCCTCGCTTCTCAGTACACAATGGTTCTGCACAGAAGACCAGAGATCCCTGTACGAGAAAAGATGCCAACATAATTTATAAAAATATCCTTTCCAACAGATGGTGCAGGTTTCCAACTGAACATTTAAAAGGGGCTGTTGCCACTAATTGCTTCTACAATCATCATTTATCAAAGGATTTAATGTTCACAATGTTCTTCTTGGATGTGTAGGTCTATTTTTGTGATCTGTTTGTTGATATTTTTTTATTGAAAAGTAAGATGTCTTCATGCATGTTTGACAAAAATATATCTCCTTTATTATGGTTCTAAAGCATCTGCTTAAAAATCGTAGTTTTAATGGGCCAGATAATGTTGATGGGAGGTCCAGCTGTTACCACACACCACCATGCTTGGTTTGAAAACTTTGCTGCAATATTTTCATATTAATATTATGCCTGTGGCTCCTTTAGCAATAAGCTCTTTTTGCACATATTTTGGTGGGGGGGGGGGGTGTTGTTGGCATTTTGGTTATACAGGAAATTAATTTTGTTGTACAGGAATAGCGTTGAATGGTTGGGGGGGGGGGGGGGGGGGGGGAGCGGTTAGTTAGGGCACAGAATTCTATACTTTTAGCTGCTCTCCCAGAGCAGCAGTCCCTTTCAGCAATTTGTGGTCCACTATTTCTGAGCTCTACAAATTATATTCTCCCAATGAAATTTCTGACCAGTATTTTTTTCTTATTAACTTAGCAGGCCATGTTAAAATTCATTAAGGCTCTTTGAAATGGTAGTGGTGTGAAAGCCTATGCATTCCCTTTGATGGAAATTAAATGGAGGATGTGGAGGAGCCTTTTTTTTGGGCTTTTTTTAGTTACTACACTTGAACAATGAGGCGTGGAGAAATAGGACATGCCCAGGTTACTTCACTTACCTGAATATTATATCTGCCAATTTTCAACCAAATCCTTGCAGCCATTTGGCTGGTTATCTACATATATGTGTAAAAACCACTAGTTCCATTAGTATAAGATTAAGGTCCTTACCGAATAAGGATATGATTATCTTTATCACTGATTAGCAGAAAAATATAAAATACATGTATACCTTATTATGATAAACCTTACTGAGGGATATATTTTAGGCTTATAAAATAATTAGAATAATATGCAAAAAAAAAGTTCATAGATAATAAATGTGAACAGTCCAGAAATTGGTAGCCTGTATTGGATTTACGAAAATTAGGCACCTTTCCACAACATGGATTTTTCTGGATTTTTAGTATGTCACTATGAGACCCTACATAATAGGTTTGTGGTGAAAAATTTTTGAAGCAATCTGTTTGAGGTAAAATATTATTTTTCCTGGACTTCATAAGCATATCTTATGAAGGTAATCTAGAAAGAAAAAAAAGTTTTTCTCTCGCTAAAATTAGACATGCTACTCCCCTTTTAAAATTGAAGTAATTTCACTTATCAACTAGAAAATTCTAATTTACTATTGAAAAAATGTTAACTTCTAACTTACTATCAATACTATAAAGTGTGAATTGTGTCTGTATCTGTGTCTGTGATTCACACTTGATCGGTTTGAGTTTAACCCACAAACCCATATATATTTAGAATCAATATCACCAGTGAAATGTTATAAGGATATCTATATGTCCATATCCCTTTCTGTATATAAAGGAAAGTCGAAGATGGTAATTTTGAAAAAAATGGAGCTATAGGCCTAAAAGTTTGACACACACAAAACTTGACTCTTTGAATAACATAAGGAGGAAACCATCAGCAACTACACTATTACTAACAAGTTCTGTTGAATCAATTCAACTCCTCCGCTTGTCTGCCAAGCAGTGAGCAGCTGAGAAGTGTACATGAACATGGCGCTCACCCTCGTCTTCAGTGCTGCAGAGTATGCATCACCAGTCTGGAACAGCAGTGCCCATACCTACAAACTAGATCATGTACTAAATGACAATGCATATTGTCACTGGATGCATGAGACCAACTGAGACTATGTTCCTCCCTGTGCTGGCCTGAATAACACCACCAGATATCAGACATGTTGCACGATGGCTAAGTTAACGAATGGCTAAGTTAATGAATGGCTAAGTTAACAAATGGCTAAGTTAACAACTGGCGCAAGCAAGAACACCCATCATCTTCTCCATCACCAAATATCTGCTGCCATCTCACTCTGACCACAGAACTTAAGTCCAAATGTCCTTTCAACTGCCAAGCAGCACATCTACTTGCGGACAACTTCCACCCAAATGTAGCTTGGATTGATCGCATCAACAAGGACCCACCTCTCATACATTCCGCATGCCCAGAACCAAGTCCATCATTATCATCAGGAGCTGACCTACCACGCAATGAATGAGTGAAGCTGAACCACCTCCACTCTGGTACTGCCCAAGTTGGCATATCGCTACAATGCTGGGGATTGAAAGAATCTACCACTTGTGCATGCAGTCATCCGACTCAGACAGTGGCCCACATAGTGACAGAATGTTTCAAGTTTAAAGCGCCCCACAACTTCGATGGTCTTTGCCACCCAGACCCAGAAACTATTAACTGGCTTAGACTTAGAGAACTGCCAATCGAATTATGATATGATCAATTTGATTTGATTTGATTTGCAAACAGGTATTATATATAGGGTCAAATCTGTAAACCACAGTTATAATTTAGTATGCGAATAAAAAGAAAAGCCTCATGATGATAAAGCTCGAAATAGAGAATTATTTTTGATTTTCTAAGTCAAAAATAGATGACTAAAAATTTGCAACCTTTTCCCCAAGTATATTCTTGGCTCTACAGTACAGAGATTGGGTCCATTTACCTTTCCGGTGGAAATTCAGAAAGGGGTGGTATGGTATTAGCATGCTGATCATTTGAAGTCTGAACAAATGTTAGTCAGTTCTAATAATTCTGACAAACCTATTGAATTACTTATTGAATCAACTGAAGAAGACAATTACATTACATTTCAAAGAGAAAGAGTTAATCCTTATTCTTCACCACTTCAAATACAACCTCAAGAAATCTGAAAAAAAAACATATACCGACCTAATCGAAATAGTTATGACTTTACTTAATTATTATGTTTGATCATGAACTGCATTCTCTGTGATTGATATTGCATTTCATTAATATCCTATATATTATTTTTGTTGGATTCCTGTATGCCTGCCTGCCTGCCTGCCATCCTGCATGTGTAACTGAAAATTAACTTTTGATCCATGGGTCCCACAACTTCCATTCCACTTTTATTCTTAACCTGTTTTCTTCTTGTCAACGTCTTGGAATTTCCAAAACGATCTTACAAAATAGTTTCTAAAAAAAAAATTTTTTTAAAGGAAGATATCCTGTACTTTTTGTATGCAGGATTGGTATTGTCAAACAACGTATCTACCCCCATCCCACCCATCCCCTATTAAAATCACTGGATAAACATTATAAAATTTAAATAATGAAATGCACTCTTGAGGATGCAAATCTTACTTCCAGCAAAACTCTGCACTTACAGGGAGAGAAGTGGGGAATGTTTGAAACAGCTTCCTGCATAGACCTCTCTTCTACAAGTTTCACACCATTCCTTTGAATATCAGAGAACTAAATAGGACTAAGATAAATTAATCAAGGCAACTTGGAATAAAGGAATAGAGGGTACATAGTCTACTGACTATCTAGATTAGCCCAGCTAATGATGAGAAAGGGTTTAGTTATCAAGGTAGAACTTGTGTTGGTGCCAATACTTTGGCTAGAATATCTGCTCTATATTAGCCAGGCTCATGAAATTAAAGGAATATAGCTTTTATATTCACTATTGTTCCTTTAGTATGTTTTTGACAAAAATGCATCCCTTTCAATAACAAGACTGAGCCAAATTTGTTATAAGTCTCCCTGATAACACTACTGTGTATATGTCTTTTTTAACACAACATACAAACAAGGATGGAAAAATAAACTTGCTAAAAAATTAATATAAAATTTCTTTTTGTTGATTTTTTTTTTTTTTTTTTTTAATTAAGTATCTTACCTTCCCTTTTCAGTCAGTCTGTCACCATACTTATTGTACTGTGTACTTGCACCATATCTGTTTTGTCAAACCAATAATATTCACAAACAAACTTGGTGATTACTAGATGTCTTCCATCAAAAATATTATATCAACAAAAAATGAACTGTAAATTTTAAATAACAATATATATGTTTATATTCACCATTGCATATATATCTTACTAATGGTAATATGGGACTGCCCACAAAAAAAAAAGAAAAGAGGATATGGTAGGTCACTAACAATTAAAACTTTTGAAATGGTATTTGACAGTCCAGTCTAAGATATCCCTTCGAAATAGAAAAAATACATAATCATATTCAAGACACTAGCTCTATTAGTATAAGATAACGCTTTTCCATGAAAGCTTAAATATATGAAACTGCCTGTATAACCTATATATACTTAACAATAAACATAGCTCTTAAATTAGACAAACATATCAATTTTCCATTTTCATTTTTCAGTTAAATTTTTAAAAATATATATATATATTTTTTTAATGGCACATTCAAAACTAGTAATTATATGATATTTTCATATATGGAATTATGATTTATTATATTTGGTGATGTATGCAAGCATAATTTTTCAAGGCTTAGGAGTTACTCCAATACTCTGTCACTCCCAGTCACTGGTGACCAAGGCATCAATTACTCCCTTAAGATAGTAATGACTCTGTCCCTTGCTCCAATTTCTCCTCTAAATCATGTCACTCCTCATTAAGCTGCAAGATGACAGATTAAAACCATAATTTTTCATATATTTGAATCACTATCTTCATTATCAACTATACTGCAGTAGTTAAGAGGATATAATAAGAATACATTGTAGGAATTTAAAAATGGGATGATGTATAAAAGGAGAAAACAAACAGACTTAAACAAATACTTGCTAAATAGTGCTTGAACCTGTTATATGGACTGTTACTTAATAATTGCTGTAATAGCCATTGTGCAGGTTAGGCATGAGCTGAGTCATACATGTCAGAGCCACTGAGACTACTCCCAGTGACTCTGCCTGTGACAAGGCAGGGAACAAGTAAAGGACATCAAAAAGTCATTAATAAGAAAGAGAGTAAAGAAATGAATAAGAAGGATGATTGAATAAAGAAAGATGATAATAACAAAGTTAATTAAGATAGCTAATTGTGATAATGTGAGTTATGGGTTTCCGGTGAAGGAAATTAATAAGAACAAAGACAAGGAAGTAATTACAATAAACTCACTTAATGAACAAACAGCAGGCCAGGCAGGGCACCAGAGCAGGGCCCCCCCCCCCCCCCCCCCCCCCCCCCAATGGCCTGACTATAAAAAGACAAAACTAAACTGTTATTATGTAGAGTGTCCATGTTGTAATTGAAAGTATCATAGTGTATATTGAATATTGGAAAGATCATTGTTTTGTTGCTGGTACAGAGAGTCTCTGACCAGTATTTAATACTATCTATTGTGAATTGAATCTTAATCAATTGTTTAAACCTAGTTTCTCAAATTCTATATGATGTAATTTATTGAATCTCCAAGACAATTTTACCTGAGTATTAGCTCATTAACAGATTTAGTTCTTACCTAAATGTTAACATTGATTTGCTTTCACTTTAGATTATTTGATTACTGTGCATTATTGACTTCAGGAATATATAAGTATCACAATAAAGTGATTCAATATTAAATGTGCTATTATATTTCATCATCTCCATTGGAAGGATGCAAACCAATTTAAGGGAGGCTGAACTGTTTCAGTAGTTCGATTCTTGTTTTGTGGGATTCAATTACATTTTTACCTGCAAACTTTAACAAGTTCCCTGCGGATGAATGTTACTTCACTGGTGGATGGTGGATAGTTGGTGTGCCAGACATGTGATGAAATATTGTATGTCCTGTGTGCCCGTAACATGGTGGATAGTTGGTGTGCCAGACATGTGATGAAATATGGCATGTCCTGTGTACCCGTAACATGGTGGATAGTTGGTGTGCCAGACATGTGATGAAATATGGTGCGTCCTCTGTACCCATAACATGTTGGATAGGTGATGTGCCAGACATGTGATAAAATACACAGAAATGGTGACAAATTTGGGTCAATAACTTTTTTTTTGTAGTTGATTGCAATCAAATTTCTCAATCAGAAGTAAATTTGATCAAGATTACATATAGTCATTTTGAAATGTAATACAAATTGTAATTACAATCACTATTATTCAATTGCAATTACATTTTACATTAGTTTTGAAAACTTTTTCTCCCGTTTAAATGCAATAATTATAAGTATCAGTTATCAAATTCATATCTGATAGTTTTTCATGAAGGGCTTGTATGATGGAGGAATATGAAAACAATCTCTCAACTGTATAAGATGATGTCACAGCAGTGTAGCTCAGGAACAAATTTTTAATCTATGAAAGTGATGGAGAGAAGAGTAATTTAATTTTTTTTTTTTTTTTTTTTTTGTACCCACAGAACACACCAGTCCTGTGCAGACCACATGATCTTGCTCTACTGCTGTACTAATCGGCTGAAATTTGGCATTCGGTGTCCCTCTAACCAGGAGGGTGTTAGTGAGTTATGGATATGGCTAGGCCAACAAACATTAGTGTTAAATTATAATAATTCACCTGTTGCACCTTCACTGCAAGGTAGTGTTCCAATGAAGTAGAAAGTAATATAAAAAAAAAAAATAAGAATTGCTGGTAGCAGCCTGGATGGAACAGAGGGTGCTGGCATTAACACTAATGTTTGCCATATTTCATCACATGTCTGGCACACCAACTATCCATCATGTTACGGGTACACAGAACACACTAGATTTCATTTATGTTATGAAATGTGCATGACATGAAATATCATGTAAGGAAACATGCATGGAATATGATTCAAAGTCCCTTGGACATTCCCTTCACTTTATTGCAGGAAATATGGGTTTTGGCCCAGTGCATTTCATTTCAGTTTTCTGCCAAAAGCAGGTGAAGACTCTCCTGACCTGATACTCTGCAGTGGTGCTACAGTCATTTCTATCAAAATCTGTCCTTCTGTAGCTGAACACACCTTGCATTGCTTTGGACAGGACAGGTGTTCATGTTTCAATCATTTTAACAGACACTGTGACATGATACTCTACTAGACTCACAAAGACTATTCTAGTCCATGCAGTGCCAGGCTGGCAGGTTATGTTTAAGGTCTATCCCAATAAACTACCACAAGCCACCTCATGCATTTACACCTATGGTTCTTATTCCCAGTACAACTCTTGCACTTTGAACAGCTAATAAGAGCTAATTTGCTTTTATCTTTCTTTCTTTCCTTCTTTTTCATATATATTTTTGGTTATAGTACCCCAAAATCTACAGATTTGAGAAGGGTTTACATGTATTTTTCAGTACCACTGACTTCTTCTGGAGGTTTATGTAGGACTATACCTGAATGGCTTAGCCACTGTATGATACCCTGAGACAATTGATTCCCTATAACCTGTAGTGGGTTGAGTTTATGGTTAATCATTTCTGTATCTTGTTGACACTCTCTTATTTCACGCTGTTCCCAAAAAATTTCTGCTACGCAAAACTGGGCAAAACTGGAATGCCTGACGGTATACACTTCGTTGGGGATCCTGTTGTTGTTCTTGATCTTGTTCTTGTTGTGGAAATTCCTCTGACCACTAAAGTCGGTTTGCTTTGACATTGCCCCTAGAAAAATTGCTATAAAAGTTTCAATATTTACTTATTTCTGAAGTGGTGTTTTTTCCTATGTTACTCCTGAAGCTCTGCGAAGAAGGAATCAGCATTTAGTTGTATTGTTCAAAAGGAAAGTACAGGCATTCTTCAGACCAAAGGAATGTAGCTGGACTATCGTCCCTTGCCTACTGGCCAGGGAGAAATCGGTGCTTGGCCGGTAGGCGGGAAAGCTTCAAATACCTTATCCCCCAAAAATTTAATTGCAGTCACTTTTAGCTGGTACTGGTCCTCCCGTTTGTAAACCTCTCACTTCCAGCGGCAAAGTCAAACCGAATAGAGTTTAGTGCTGAGGTCCTAGGTTCAAATCCTGGTCATGTTGAGTTTTTTCCCCCAATTTTTCCCTTTCCCCCCCCCCCACCTTTTCTTTTTTTTTTCTTCTTTTTTTTTCCAGTGAGCATGTTTTTGGATGGAAATTTCCAGTCTTGCTATTTCAGTATATACTCAAAAAGTTATTATTTTACTTCCTCAACTGAGTAGCTAACTGTTTAGAACATATTGCTGAATACTATACTTAACCTGCCTGAATTTTATTGCTGACTATCAGATTATTGGGCATTAATTTTGAGAGTTGACCTCTTATAAGACATACCCTCAAGTAGGACTTGTGATCATCCCTAAAAGATTGAATAACCATATTAGTTAAACTACATGGCAGACACCCTGCTATATCCAGAATGAAGTCTCTCACTCGAGGACTAGTGTGGTGGCCAGGAATAGATGAAGACATTGAAGAGGTGGTGAAGCAATGTTCTGATTTCAACAGATTCAACCAATTGACTCTCTGGATCATTATGGGTTGTGTCCAACCAGGCCACACCTTAATCTACTTGAGTATTCTTGGACAACCATTGCTTTTATTGTCGCAAGCAAACTGCAAAGGGCCTATGACATTATATATATTGTTATCTTAAGATTGTTTTATGCTATGTCTCATACTGCTTGTGTTGTTTATATTGAAGGATGCCATTTCATTTGTGTTGCCCCAAACTCATAGGAATGGGATGTTGGAAACATACTCCAAGTTCTGCCTACAGGATAGCACTGCACCTGGCTTGTGCTAGAGGTCTAAAGGACTTCATCGGGCACCTGGTGACAGAGAGCTTGGCTGAGCCTAATGTGCAGTGCATAGGGTAAGTACAATAAGTTGTTTGTGGTCACTACTCACCTAATGACCTCTAACGGCATGTAGCCAACGCCTGATCATTTTTTTGTGTTAATGTGCACATCTGATTAGTAGGGGCCACTGTGCATTCTTGCCATACTTACTCTAAGCTGGTACAGACTCCAATCAACCTAATAGGAAGGGCAATACACCGTTACATGTGGCTGTTCAGAGAGGGATATCCATACAGCTGAACTGCTCCTGGAGAGAGGCACTGCTATAGATACCACCAACAAGGTCAAGGGACTAAAAACAATTGTATTGAAAATGCAAAGAAAGAAGAAGTGATGCCATATGTTTCCACCTTCATTGAGTGGAATATTGATGTCACCAGGAAATTATTCTTTGACAAGGTCAAGATGGAGGAAAGAAGGATTTATTAATCTCTGGCTGGCTAGAATTTCTGATTAATGGTTATTCTTTACCAGTATACAGTTAAGGTTAAGAATTCTGGACATCATGTGGTGTTAGATATTCACAGCCAGATATAATGGTCTCATTTTGTGATATGTTTTTAGTTATTATGGTTTACTTAATGTTGTTTTGTAGGAGTTGCTTGCAGATATTCACTTCCATGTGGAGGGGCAGCTCGTTCCCACCCATAAGCTGGTCTTGTGTCAGAGATGTGGAGTATTGGCCACCATGCTTACTAGAGGCTTCAAGGAAAGCCACTCAGATGAGGTAGGAAATGGAAGGTTTGAAATGTACAATACTGTGGACTTTTTTTATAAGAACATCCACAAGATATACTTGTTCCGATATGTATGGGATGTACAAAAGAGCTTGAGACCAAGCATTACTACAGTGACTCCTAAAATAATACAGCTATGCTCAACTATGTTATAATACTTTAAAAAACTGTAATATTAAAAAAGAAAGAACCTCATTGATGTTTTTTCCCAGTCAATAGTAAACCTGCTGAAAAATATACAAGACATTCTGTTATAAAATGCCTCAACCTAGGAAAAAATTTTCTGAATGTCATATTCTTCAACTATTCTAAGTTGACAATTTTTGTTATAAGAAGCTTCTTTATGTCATGTGGGCAAACTACTTAAGATTAGTACTGAATATACCATAGCCAGGAAGCATCAAAGCAGCATGCTAGTGAAGATGTCCTAGCATATTACTATTGTCAGAAATCCCAGCTCAAAACTACCATATCAGCTGAACTTGTTCTCATGATGGCAAATCTACAGGATGCACCAATTTCAGCAAAACAGATAGCAACTTAGACATGGCGAGATCCAGAGATGGCGAAAGTTCTCAGGTGTATTCATGAAGGTTGGCCCTGTCATGTGGAAGGCAGCCTCAAGCCTTACTAGTCATGACAGCTGGAGTTATCAGCACAAGATGGTAGCATTGTGTGGGGAGGAAGAGTGATCATCCCTAAAAGGTCGAAATGGTATAGTAGACAATTCCAAAACTAGTAATCTCGTGAAAGGTAAGGTACAGGGCGATTGTTCTGGGGGGTTTTTTAATATTTGACACATCACACATTCTCAATAGTAAGCTCTTATATTTAATATGCATACATCCATTATTATATATATTATATCATCGTAAATGTATATATCTCTATCTATACTATCAAATACGAATAGTCTGTCTATTTATCCTCAATTCACACTTGAACAGTTAAAGTTAGACCCACAAACCCATATTCATTTTGAATTAGTGTCACCAAAACAAAATAATATGCACATCTATATTGCCACACACTTTCTGTATTCAAAAAAAGACAAAAACGGTACTTTTGCGAAAAAACAGAGTGGAGCTAGATCCACAAACCCCTATATATATATATAAATATATATACATGAAATTAAAAAATATTTCTTTGAAATAAAACTGGTAAATAGGGATAACATGCCAGCAAAAAGGTGCAGAAATAAGAATTCTGTGATAGTGTATGTTACAAAGTTCCCTACTTCACTGATTCCTGTGACATTAGAATTCTACACAACAGTGTGACAGTCCTTGTGAAATTCCTGTGAACTTAAGAGAAATTATTCTACATGAGCCAGCTACAAGTAAAATGAACATGGCGAGATTCAGAGATGGGGAAAGTTCTTAGGTGTACTCATGAAGGCTGTCCCTGTCATGTGGAAGGCAACCTCAAGCCTTACTTATCATGACAGCTGGAATTATCAGCACAAGATGGTTGCATTGTGTGGGGAAGAAGAGTGATCATCCCCCAAAAAACTCGAGAAACCGTATTGGTGAACTACATGGCAGACACCCTGTTATATCCAGGATGACAACTCTCGCTCGAGGACTAGTGTGGTGGCCTGGAATGGATGGAGAGATCGAAGAGGTGGTGAAGCAGTGTTCTAAATTCCAACAGATTCAACCATCACCTCCAGCAGCACCACTTTAGCACCACATGTGTATTATACAGGCTCCATAGCAGAAAAGATGTTTTTCATAATGATTGATGCTCACTCTAAGTGGATTGAGGCATTTCCAATGTCGACTGTCATTGCACTTATGACAATTCAACAGTTATGGCAATTGTTTGACCACTCTATAATTTAGAAGTAGGGAATTTTGTAACATACACTGTCACAGAATTCTTGTTTCTGCACTTTTTGCTGACACATCATCCCTACTTACTGTTTTTACTTCAAAGAAAAAAATTTTTTTTCTCACTTGTTTCCTTTAGTTTTTGCACACTGTCAGATAGCTGGCTACAGTACTGGATTGGCATCTTGCATACATCTGATTGGCAACCACACAAGTGCCACTCTACCTGCACCTCTCCAGAAGGAGCGCATTCTCCCAGTACAGTACTCAATTACTCTTAATTAATTATCAGGAGGTAACAGTTAGCTAGCTATAACAATTCTATGGCTAGCTGTAACAAATTTAGCTTCTGAATTTGACTTACATTCTTTGGAAGTGTAGCTCTGGTAATGATTATAATAGCCTCACGCACAGCACAAACCGGGCTATTAGTCTGGGATATACTTCCGTAGTTTGTTAGCATGACTAAGCAAATAGAGGTCTGTAGACCTGGTCCAAGGAAATAGTAAGCTGTTAGTATAACTATTGCAAGATTTGCTGTAGCCAGCTAGGCTGTAGCCCTGGAAATTAAGAATAAAAAGAATAATATGAAAGATGATGAATATTTGGTGATTTGACAAGTCTGCGCTTGCTACTTTAGCTATAGATTTGGAGGACAGAAAGTATCCTGGTAGTTTGTGTTGCAGCTTATATGGAGTGCAGGTGAGTTTTGTGGCCTAGATTTGAGCTGTAGCAGAGAAAGTGAAGCTTTTATTTTGTATTCAGCTATGAGGCCGCCATTTTTTTGTGATCATCCCTACTCTACTTTCTGATTACCTATCTGGCTAAAATTTGGCATGTGGACTCATGTGGACTCAAGTGCACGAATGAGCATTAATATCCATAAATGGGTGCTATAGTCTGTGTGGTTTTTCATTGCCACACCCACCTAAGTTTTTTTGGCTGCTAAAAGCCAATTATAGTACCAATCTGGCTAAAATGTAGCATGTGGTCTCCATGTAACCATAAGTTTTATTACCTTCATGTGGGTGTGATTATGGGTGTAATATGAGCAATAAATAGCGTAAAAGTATAAATTTCTGCATGTACATGTTTTGCTCAAGCTGCTAACTGCAACTATTACTTTAGTTTCTCAAACCAGTTATATAATTGTTTTGCTGTGTAGCTGCAACAGGTGCACCCGATTATTACAATAATAGCTAAACTATTCCTATTGCTATTGAATATAACCAACAATATTCAATATTTTGCTAAAAGTAATTTCCTAGAAAATTATTGAAGTGTTCCATGTGATATTATGAATACAAACAACATTATGACAAATGTTTGTTGTTTTTTTCAATTTAGATGTATCAGTGCCTTAGTGTTCAATTTTATCATCATCTGAAACAATCTCCTGAATCATATTGTCACATTTGCCATTTTGGAAATGGTCACAGGCTGTGGTGCATGCAAGCCCATGATTTTTTGTAGGTACTTTTCAGTGAAGTGCACGATGTGGAGCAGCTGCATCGGATAATTTAAAGCAGAATATCTGGTGCTGGACTATTGTCCACCATGAGTGGAACAAGTTTGTCTCCTTGTACATCCCAGCCTCATTCAGGAAAATCTGTGCTTCCATGTCCACTTTATATACTAACTTTCTTACAAGTCATCCACTGCATGACTAATAAGAAAGTCCACATAGAGTGAAGGTTTGTGGCTGAGGTTGTTGGGGGCAATCTTTCAGATTGCACAAATGTTTTTGTTGTGGCCAGTTTCTAACAAAGGATACCATAGCATTATGATTCCAGATCCTTTGATGGGGTCCCATTGAACAAGGATACCATTGCTCTGCACCCATTACTTTCTATAGTAACTTGGTCTGCCTTTGATCCACAGAAGATCTTTGAACAGGCAAGAAAGACAAAATCACCAGCAATGATTTTTTTGTAAAATAAACTTCTTGCCTACTCCATATATTCTTGAAGTAGTGTCACAACCAGTGAATGCATGGACAAACAACGAATCAGAGCAAACATCATTACCAAGTGACTTTTTCATAACCTGGATGTTGTACACATCTGGTGTGAAGTAATCATGTAATATTTGACTTGTCTTTTTTCTAAATGTCACAATATCATGAAATCCTGCAATCTCAGCCAGAAAGAGAGTAAGAGAAATTTAGGAATAGATAATATCTTAGGGTTGTGGCTGCATCCAGAGTTCCAAACCCTTATCATCTTTTCATATGAATTCAATATTCTTTACACAATAGGAACTTCTTGTTTCCCCATCTTTTAAAGGTGCCTGTAAGTCATTTTTAAAATTTTTTTAAATTTTTTAATAGTGTGAAAGATTAGTAGAATCAGTCACAAATAGTGATTCATGTATAGAGGATCATGTGTTGCTATAAGCTTTAACCTTGAATCTTAGGTTCAATGTTCAACACAAACCAATGAATATGCAACCAACATAAAACCACCTATCCATTCTAGATAACCAGGAATATATATTTTACAAACCAAAACCAAAATTTACCTTTATCTTTGATTCCTTTTTAGATAAATTCCCTGCTTCTTTTAAGAGACAGGATGTCAATTTTACAGGATGTAAATTGCAGTGAAACAAAGCCTATTTTTGTCATGAAGAATGGTATTAAAAAAGTCCCAAAAAAATTATATGATTTAGGAATGCCCAAGGAACTTATTTCAGCAACAACAAAAAAATTTTCTTTTAATTTTGCATGGCACCCTCCCTTTAAAAAAACAGTTTTTACCCCCAAACTACTTTTCATGGATTCTAAATGTTACTTTTTGTTTATCTTGTTGTTCTTTTTTTTTTCTAAGAAAATTTCCTCAGGAACACCAGTGCTAAGGTCTCCAGTTCAATTCCTGGTCATACTTGTTTTTCTTAGGAAATTTCCTCAGGAACACCAGTGATAAAGTCTCTGGTTCAATTCCTGGTCATGGTTTGGGTTGTTTTTTTTTTGTTGTTTGTTTTTCTTTTTTTTCTTTCATTTCTTTATTCCAATAGAAATTCAATTGATTTGGAAGTCAACTTTTTAAGTCATTATTTAATCAAAACATTATATCATAAGTGAGCAAGTTTTTGGCGGGAAATTTTCGGTCTTTTTAATTAAACAAAATGAAATTGAAAGCATTATTTTTCATTTATGAGTATTAGAAATAATAGTTAACATGAAATGGAATGTTTTCATTATTTATCCAGGTTCATGAGGATTATGGTTCAGTCAACTCTGCTGTGATTTCTCTGCAAGTACAATTATAATAAATAATAATTGTTATTATAATCACCTCAAAGACTTCTTTACAAATGGACACATTTCTACTTATTACTGAAAATGGTGTAGCCTGAAAAATATTCCAAATAATTTATTTTGAACACAAGATTTTTTTTGATCATAACTTTCTTATGCAAGCACCATTCATAAAAATCATGTTAAAATCTATAAAATGGTATTCAAAAACACCAACTACCAATATAAAAAAGTGACAAAGATTGGCCATATTTCCTTTGAACTCAACAAAATGAATCACTTGAAACTTAAAACTATAGTAATAGTAACAGTTAACTGTTTTGACAATCTTAGAGTAACATCTTAAAAAGGACTTCACTCAAATCACAGGAAGAGGCATTTATTTTGAGGGTGAGGACAGCGTGGAAGAAAGATCACATGACAGCAATCTACCCTCTAATGGAACATCTTATTATAATGGAGCTAGTGTGTGTATGCGTGTGTGTGTGTGCGTGTGTGTGTGTGTGTGTGGTGCATGGGGTCAAGTTCTTGTAAGAGCTATTAGTCAGTGACTCCTCATGATGACCCTGGGCAGTTGTTTACATAGTAACAATTGGCTGAAACTGACTTAACTCACAAAGAAGGAAACTGTGTTCAAGAACAGGATGTCGAGCGATGACGTCACTTGGTTCACACTGAGTTTGTCATACTGCAGAGGTTTTGCAAACCTCTCAGGATAAAGATCAATTTGCACATATATCAAAGAAATGGAAAACATTATCATGGCGGATGGGCACATGGAATGTGTATTCGATGGTGGACACAGAAGGTCTAATTGAAGTAGCTAGCAGGTTGGGGCAGAGGGGAGAGGACAGGAGGGTGGACCTAATAGAGATGGAGTTGAAGAGATATGATGCGAAGGTGGCTGCATTCAGGAAACCAAGTGGTTTGGAAGTGAGGTGTATCAGGTGGAAGGAAGTATGGTGCTGACAGCAGGAAGAGAAAGGCCATCTGAGGGTGATGACATGCAAAGAGTGAAGGGGTGGCAATTGTTCTCCTGGGTCCAACAATTGATGCATGGAAGAGAGCCGGGAAACAGTGGAAGGCATGGGATCCAAGAACAGTCTCAACATGCCTGCAGGTGGGAGAAGGGATGAAAATAAAGTTTCATGTGGTGTCATGTTATGCTCCCACAAGGGCAGCAAGTAGACAGGTGAATGACGCTTTCTACCAAGACCTTGAGAGCATCTTGGCTGCAATACCAACAAGAGAAAAGTATGTGATTCTTGGTGACTTCAATGTTCATGTGGGGTCCAGAGAGTGTGTAGGGGATCAGTGGGGGTCAGTGAGAGGGCTACATGGGTATGGAGTCATCAACGATGCTGGTAAAGAGCTTCTTTCTTTTCTCTCTGTCCATCGGGCCACTGTGTGTAACACATGGTTTGCGAAGAAAGCCATACACCAACAGACATGGCAACATCCAAAGTCCAATCAGTGGAGTTGCATTGCCTATGTCATCATGAGCCAGAGTGATAGGAGGATGTCCCTGGACATAGCTGTGAAGAGAGGAGCAGAGTGCAATACTGACCACCAGTTTGTGTGTGAAGATCAGGCTTACAGGTGGGTATCACAGAAGGAAGGAGATGGCGGGCAGTAATGGGAGAAGGTATGATGTGTCCAAGTTGGTGAGTGATAGCAGAGCTGAGGATGAGAGCAACCAAGCTTTGAGACTGGAGTTTCAGAAGCAGGTAGCAGAGAGAGTAATGAGTGGAGCCCTTATTGAGTCAGCTGATGAACTGGTAGGCAAGGTAAAAGGCCGCCACCCTAATTGGTTCAGGGAGTCAATGGGCACACTGAAGCCTCTCCTACAGAGTAAGAACTGTGCATACACCAAGTGGTTGGCCTCTAGGAAGGGAGATGACTTGACGAGGTTCAGACAAGCTCGGATTACAGCACGGAGGGCAATCAGAGCTGCAAAGAACAGTTGGTTCCAGGAGAAAGCAGAAGAGGCAGAGAAGGAATGTTTTGGAGGAAAGAAAGTCTGGAAATGCATCAGGACATGCAGCGTGGATGCCTAGGACTGTTACCATCAAGGGCTGTGGTGATCGAGGGCGAGAACAGTGAGCCTTATAGCAGCTCTACTTCGCAACACCAATGCTGGAGGAGACACTTCACCACTGCTCTGAATGTTCGTAGCCAGTGTAATGCCACTGCTATGGAGAAGGTAAGGCAGAGGGAAGTGGATGAAGACCTTGGCAGAGTACCCACACCAAGGGAGGTGACTCGGGCACTAGGAAAGCTGAAGAATGGAAATGCACCAGGTAGTTCAAATGTTCTCCCAGAAATGTTGAAGGTGGCAATGAAGGATAGAGAATTTGGGCAGATGGTCTTGGACTTGGTGAAGGCAGACTGGAAAGATAATCGTGTGCCTCAGAAATGAGTAAATGCCATCCTTATCCCCATCCCTAAGAAGGGAAATTTGCATTGCTGTGACAACTGGCAGGGCATAGCATTGTTGGATGTAGTGGGCAGGTGGTGGCAAGAATGATTCAGGGGAGGCTCCAGAAGTTAGCTGAAAGGGTGCTACCTGAGTCTCAGTGTGGGTTCAGGAGAGGGTGTGGGTGCACTGACATGATCTCCACTGTCTGACAGCTCACTGAGAAGGCTATAGAGCACAGAGCAAGGCAGTATCTCATCTTTGTAGATCTGAAGAAAGCCTATTATTCAGTTCCATGTGAAGCTCTGTGGATGGCGCTAAGCAAGCTTGGTGTCCCACAACTGCTGATCGACATCATCAGCTCCTTCCATGAGAACATGAAGGTGAGGATACATGTGGAAGGTGAGCTTTTGGAGGAGATAGAAGTGGAAAATAGTCTTCAACATGGCTGCACCATGGCCCCCACATTGTTCAACCTCTATGCATGTGTGGTGGCTGAAAGTTGGTTGTGCAGGATGCATGATGTGGAGGGAGTGGGTACATACTTGTTATATAAGCCTGACCAGCGACTTTTCAGACAATACACCAAGAATGCCTGTGAAGATACACTGTACAAGTGTGAGTTTGCTGATGATGTTGCACTACTGGCCACCACACATGCAGCAGCAGAAACAGCTATCTAGGCATACTATTCTGAAGCAGAGAAGTTTGGGCTGACAGTGAATGTCTCTAAGATAAAGTTTTTGGTTGTGGGCCATGAAGTGCAAGACTTGAAAATGTTGCCTATGACAGTTGATGGTGGCAGCATTGAGTGTGTGAAGGAGTTTCAGTACCTGGGGTCTATAATAGTAGCAGGTGGTCGAATTGATGCTGAGGTGGACAAGCACCTAGCCAATGCTTCCAAGGCATTTAGTGCATTGCGGAAGGCTGTTTTCACCAATACCAACCTTTCTTTTACCATTGGGGAGACCAGGAGATCATCACTGTCAAGCTCATGAAGCACCATCTTGAGTGGCTGGGGCACCTAGCTAGGATACCGGACCATCACATTCCCAAAAAGATTCAATTTAGCTGGCTTCCCCAACCACGCCCATGTGGAGGACCAAGAAGAAGGTGGAGAGATCTTGTGAAGAAAGATATGAAGGCTGCGCAGATCGATGAAAGCAGCTGGTTTGAAGTGGCTCTCCATAGAAGGAAGTGGCACTCAGCATGCAGTGATGGCCTGAATAACTATCAACAATCTCAGCTACAGCAAAGGGTGAGCATGCCTAGGGATGTGAAGTGTGATGTGTGTGGTAGGTGTTTCAGGAGGGAATGTGATAAGGTAAGGCACAAGTGTACTGCAGAGCAAAACAAGCAAGTATGTGAAAAGAAGGGAGCAGTGAGGTGTACAGTCAGTGGAAATGGTTCAGAAGCAGAGGAGGCATTGCAGTGCACAGGTGTAGCAGACAGCATCAGGAAACTGACAGCCAGGATGATAATACTCACACAGCTAGTTCTAGTGTGGCAGAAACAGCACCCATATCAACCGGATAATGAAAGAGGACTTGTGACCACAGCTGTGCTGATGGTTCCTTTTCTTTGTTCCCTCATATGGAGGGACATGTGACCAAATTTGGCAGTGTTATGACAGGACAGGACAGGACAGGTGTGTGCGTGTGTGTGTGCGTGGGTGGGTGGGTGGATGGATGTTTAGGGAGAAGGTGGTTAGGGATAGGACTAGGACATAGGTCCTTATATAAACTTTCCTATTCATGAATAACCACCCACTTAATTGCAACAACAAACTTTTGTATTTCATACAATAAAATATTTATTAAAAATCTATTCTTGCCACAAAAGAAAATATGTTTATGTACCCTCACCATTTCAAGTATTCCTAGACCTGTTTGCCACAGGTAATTATCATGTGATAGTTCATGTGTAATCTGATTGCATTCAAAATGATATCTTTAGAGGAAGTTCTGTCTACAAATCGTATAGCAGTGGAGTAGGAACCAAATTCATATCATGTGGGCCAGTATATTCAATGGACTTAGCATCCAGTCTATCACCGAAATGTATAGTGATGTTTGATGGTACAAAAGTATATCTAAATATAGTTTGGAGGTTATAGCCTCTCTTTTTTTTGGTATGCCAGTAAAATGTGTTCTATTGTCTCAAATATTTGAACATGTGCTAGCAATATTCACAAAAAAAAATCTATTGAAAAGACAAATTGCATTGCAATGTCATTTACATTTTAAGCACACATTCAAACATTATGTAAACTTTTCAGTCTTGATTGTTGGTAATCTAATGGGCAAGCTATATTCTCCTTTGATATTGGCAAACTAATTTTCAACATTACACCATGTTTCCAAACATACTGGTAGTTCTAAAAAAAGAAAAAACTGAGTCAGCTGTGCACTCTAAGAGGTCATTTGGAACTGTATTTGGGCCCAAATACAGTTTTGTTGGCATAAGAGCCCTATGCCCCCCAAATGGGGCTGAATGTGTTCAAGAGATTTTATGAGATATCAGGAGATACCTGTATGGATTTTTAGGTCAAATGATCCTATGGGGTTTTAAGCTTTTTGTTATATTTTTCTCTATGGTTTTTTTAATTCAAAATATTCTGTGAGATTCAATTCAAACTCTTCTATAGGGTTTTAGGCCAAATTTTCTTATGTGATTGTTGGCTTTCTATCTCACAGTAATACACCATCTTTAAAAAAATATTTAGGCCTCTCTAAAAAAAGTAATACCTTCCAGCATTACACAATGCTTTGAAAATCTTACTGCCCTTTCTAAAAATCAACAAGAATGCTGATTACATACCTACTTAAGAGCTTCAGTTATTTGAATGAAACCACATTGTCTAGAAATAGTATTTTCAGTGGCTTTACCATGTTTCATGTTGACATTGACCCAGGCAACACTAGTGTATGTGCTACTGCCGATATAATCATCAATTCCCCAGAAAGAATAGAGTGTTTTTACATACAAATTCAGACCCTCCCTCCACCTTCCACGGCAGTGTCTTCTCCTTCGGAAATAACTAGCTTGTTATCTGGTTCAGAGAACAATATAAATTTTGTCTGCTGTACTAGTTTTCTGTACTAGATGTGCATACACATATATTGTGAGCAGCAGCTCACAATATATGATGACTACCAATGGTGAATCCGGGTGACGTAATAATCATCATTTTACTATAATCCGCAATTTAGTTGTTTGTTTGTTTGTTCACCATCTCCTCCTAGAAACTTGGTTCTACAGGATTCAAATTTTCAGGGTTGTCACTCAAGGATGGTTTAAGACAAGGTTTAGTGAAAACTTGAGTAAAATCCTACCTGTACGTAGGGATGGGGGTTTTTTTTTTCTTTTTGTGTTGTTTTTTTTAACTTTGGTGGTCTCACTTCGTACATGAGTAACAACCAAGCTGCATTATGAGCATTACTAACCTTAATTGTGTAAACAAACTCCAATGAGGTCAAGTCCAAACTATGTCTTTCTTTTCTTCTTTTTGAGCACTGTGGGCCCAAATATCAAGGGAAAACTGTGCCCAAACCCCTTACCTTTTTTATGTAGGCCCGATAAGCATCTGGGAGGAAATATCAAACTAACAAACAGTCAAACAAATCTCAAATTAGAGTGAGACGTCTTTGTTGTCTCATCATAGGACAGGTACTTC
This sequence comes from Lycopodina hypogea, assembly GCA_963969325.1. Classification (NCBI taxonomy): domain Eukaryota; kingdom Metazoa; phylum Porifera; class Demospongiae; order Poecilosclerida; family Cladorhizidae; genus Lycopodina; species Lycopodina hypogea. Next base: position 4,154,396 of record OZ017793.1, on the reverse strand, counting down.
GTTATTCAAAATTATTATTAAAAATCTATAATTCCCTTGTCACAGAAAAAAAATGGCAAAGGGAAAAATGAATTAGTGAAGATAAGGGGGGAACAGAGATAAAAATGGGAAGACAGCAGGGAAAGAAAAATTAGAGGAGAGAAATTTTAGGAGGGAGAGAAATTAGGGGGGAAATTAGAGGGGGAAAAAAGAAATAAATAAAAATCTGGTATCACCAAGCTATTAACCACAGAGATGGTGTTAAATAGAATGGGATGGTTAGGTAAGAATGAAATATTGATATTCCAATTAATTCAGCAATCTGACTAAATTCCTGAAATAAGTTCAGAAAATTCAATCACACAGACCAGCAGACAAAAAAATATATAGAGACATAGTGGTGGGCCTAGAGCCCCTGTTCAAATATTGGGGGATTAGTGGTGCCCCCAGCCCCCAGTCCTCCTCCTATGCATAGGAAATATGAAAGGACACTAATTACTAGAGATGCATTATAATATTTACCTTAGAAATGGGGTAATGCCTCCCATTCCCCCCTCCCCCATATGTATACCAGGTACTTTCCAAGTTAGCACAAAAATAAAATCCATGCAGTATTACATAAATTGGCTTGAAAGAAGCTGCTTTTTTTCTCAGTAAAATATGGTCACCACAAAGAAATTGTGTAATGTGTTGAATTATCAACAACATAAAAAAAAATTATGATCAGAAGAAATTATGCATGAGTTGAATGGATATGGAGGAATGATAATTAGTAGTTTTCATTAGTTATAGGTTCAGCTTAAATACACTTATGCCACAATGAAGTTATTAAAGATATTGGACTATTGATTGCAATGTACATATGATACAAATTACTGTGGGCTGAAATGTTTTGAGACTGGAGTATTCTATGTTGCTAAAATAAGATGATTATCTGGTGTCGATGATCTAAGCATGGAAATATCATCCAAGTAAAAACCTAATGCTATTTTATTAGTGTCACCCATTTGTGGTCTCTTCTTGCTGCTGTGCTAGAATTATTGAAGTGTGAGATGGTGTTACTGGAGTGGATAAATCCCCATGAGCATCCAGAGAATGTGATGAAATCTGCACCTCATCGAGTGGAGTCTAATGTGTGTATCGTTTAAAATGAAACTTAAACTCATACAGTATGACAATAAAAAAAATTACTGCATAAATTTCAATAGATAACACATTTATTGGTTGACTAATTCTTCTTTTTTTTCTTATCATTTCATAATCAGGCTGTAAACTGTGAACAATGGATTGCAACTGACTTTACCTTCACCTCAACCCTCCAAACTCCATTACAAATCCAAATAATATGCAAGTGTTAGTATATAATGCACATTCACATAAGTATCGTTAATGATTTAAAAAATATAAATTTAATATACAATCAATGATGCCTCTTATGCTAATATTTTTATATTTAGTTTAATGCAGCTGTTCCATATCATTAATCTGTTTTTAAGAAGTGTTAGTATAAGAAAATATGTGTCTCAGTTATCATTGTCACACTAGACCTAACCCCATTCACCATGTATCCTCCCACCATTAAACTATTACACAAGTATCAACAACTTCTGCAATGACAAGTTCATTTTTATTTTATTATTATTTTAAAACAAATGACTTATACAGTTGGTGCATTTATCTTCATTTGGTATAGCCATCAATTTTGGATCTATTTTAAAATTGAGTGTTCCTCTTTTACCCATATTGATTTTTGTAACAATTAAGATCTCGTTTCTTGTCACACTTCATCTAGTATGAATTAACATTGTGAAGCACCTCATTGGTGATCGAATGCTGATGTGTGGAGTGTACTGACAATGTGTCCACAGCATCCATACCAGCTTCAACTTCTTGCTCCTCGCCATATGCTATTAGATACAAACACATAATCACAACAAAAATAACCAGTGTACCCGAACTAGCTTTATTTGTTTGATTTACTTGTCAGTACAGCATCATTTGACAGGAGATGATTAGACAGCACCTATATAACATGTTCATAACACTTAGACTAATAACAGTGATACACTAATATTCACCAACATGTTCTTAATATCAAACTCAAAGCTGGAAATTTGGGAAGTACTATTCTAGCCCAAATTTAGATTTTTTCTTTTAAAGTAAAAGATAAATATGGTTTTAGCTGGCTTTTAATCTTGTCATAAGGTGTCAATAAGGGGTTTTAAGATCTATTTATTATCAATATATATATATTTATATATATATATATATATATATATCTTTCCTTTATCATGCAAAACATAAATACTATCAGACTTCCCATAGTAATTTTAGTGTCAGAAAACTCCAAATGTTCCGATAAACATCCCCAGCTAATAGATATAGCTATCATTCAGTGAACTAAAACATACTCTCAAAAACTGGTAATAATGAAAATTGGAAAAAAAAACACTTAATATAAGCATGCTACACACAATTTTCTTAATCTATTAGGCAATTGCTTATAACTTTGACAAATAATGCTGATTCAATGATAGATTGGCAAACTAAGAAGAGATGAAGTTGAAATAAATTTAAAAATAGGTTAGTTCACACATATTAGTAGACTATCTTCAAGCATAAAATTAGAAAAAGGAAGGAGTTGTATCATCCATCATATGATTTTATTTCCATATTGTCATTTTTGTTTTTCAATAGCTAATGTTTGACTATTTTCCTACAAACAATAGATGCATATCTCCTCAAAGCAACCATGCCATTTTGATTATGCACTCCAGTTACCCTGCTTTCTAGTGCACAGGAGGGGGGAAATGTCAAATGACAGATTTCAATACCATGTTAGGGGCTCGGTAATAAAGTTCACTTGTTTATATATGCGAATATGTCACATCAATTGGAGCATGTTTATATAATAAAAATGTTTTTACATGCTATTTTTTTACCCACAATGCAACCAACCACCTATCACTTCTACTCCAAAATGAATATAATCAGAATTGGCAACTATTTTTCAACATTTTATATTCATTATACACGAAAAAGAATTGTTAAATATAAATTTGTTTTAATCTATTATTTTACATGTTTAAAAATAAATAAAGAAAGGCTATACCCATGTAAAAACATAATATAGATAACTCAATTCAAATTTAGATCAGACACACCAATCTTTAACTGATTTTATAATGTACAACATGAATGCATCTGACTGGCATTGGAAAACCATCAAATACTTTGCGGTCTAGGCATGCAAATTATATTTTCTTATTTCATTATAGTCCATCCAAAATGGTCATTTCATTTTAAAATATGTTTTCTATCTCTCTTATCCATATTGTCTTGTAAGAATTAAACTAGCATATCTTTCATCAATACTTCTGTCTCCATGCATCAATATTGTGTGCACCTCATTGGTGACAGAGTGGAGATGTGTGGAGGGCATTGACAATCTGCTCACAGCATCCAAACCAGCTGCAACTTCCTGCTCTCTGCCATGTGCTATAAAGACACAGGTACACAACATCTCAAATTTAAAACTTGATACTGCTCTGAGTGCTGTGTGGTTTACTTGTGTGTCCAGCACGGTATCGTGGGGGAGGGCTAGACTGCACCTACACACAATATAATTACACATACCACTTCAACAAAACTAGGAAATATATTGGATGTGTTATTACCAGTGTATTGATTACTAAACACATGGATTGAGATTTTGCTATCGATGATGCTGTTGTTTTTAGTGTTGTTATTAATATTTATCCAAGCTGCTTATATTATGACCCAAAGAGATGGACAAACATGTTATAGACCATTAGTTAAGATAAAGTTACTGATGAGGGGAAAGATTTTAAAGTATAATGAAAATTATGTACTCTAAAAGAAATCTTCATGAGTGAGAGTATATGAATGTGCCAAATATGGAATTCGGTCATTTTGATTGCTAAAACAAAATGTAGCGTTTCTCCATAATATAACTATGATTCCAACAATGTTTTTCTTATCATTAGTTGAAAATGCAATGCATTGTTATTCATTAAATATAAATTTTATATAGTATACACATACATACATAACTATATAGATATATCTATGTCTATCTATACTACAAAGATTGAATAGTCTGTATATCTGTGTATCCATGATTACTGCTTCAAAAAGGTGAAATTCGACCAACAAACCAATATATGTTTACAATCAGTTTTACCAGGAGGTTTTAAGTACATTTGTACAGCCACCCCCTTCCTATTTTCATGTTAGACCAAAAAAGCCAAAAATATAACTTTTGTCTAAATAAAACCTTGGAGCTACAGACATATAATTGGTTTACATACACAACTTCACTCTGGGAGTAATATGGGCTGGATCCTACCTGACCACACCTCTTCCTTTTGGTGTCCAAAGCTAAACATGCTAAAAAATGGTACCTTAGGAAAATACTTGGCTAGGGACCTAAACCTTGCACACACTCACACAGCTTGACACACTACTTCCTTTTGTGTGCCATGCTAAAAATTGTTTGTGCATTTATGTTTCTGTGTATCTAATTCCTGCCAACCACTGCGCCAAATAAAACTCACTCTTTAGGGTGGACGCCTTCTACATCAAGGATAGATATCACACCCAAAACTTTGGGTCCCCAAGCCACACCATTTACTGTGGGTGTGTGAGGCTAAAAATGTCAAAAATGTTACTTCGGAGAAATGCTTAGATCTAGAGTCCTAAACTTGGCGTACATACACATCGTGATTCTACTAGTGACCTGAGCTAGGCTCACTTGAACACACTTCTTCTTCTGGGCATGTCAGGCTAAAAGTAGTTTGTACATATGTATGCCAAAAAAATGTTTTTTGATCACAGGATCCCAAAACCACTATAGTTTGTAAGTTAGACCCATGAATCCATATTTTTAGAATGATTGTAGCCATGTGATCAATCATCTTTGGTACCTCTACCTGGCCATACCTCTTCCTCTGCATTTATCAGGCAAATAAAAGTCAAAAAGGGTATTTTTGGACAGATAAACCCTTGATCCAACACATCTACAACTTAGCACGCATACACAACTTGACTCTGAGGATAATGTGGGCTGAATCGCTCCTGGTTACATCTCTTCTTCTTGGTGTGGCAGGCTAACAATTGTTTGTGTATGTAAGAATGTTTATCCATTTCCTGTCAAACCATTATACCAAATGAAATCCACTCTACAAGGTTACATAACCTAAATCAAACATAAATTTAAGTATAAAAATTTGGGTCAACTAGTCATACCTCATCTTGTGAGCATGAAGACCAAAATGCCAGAATGCCAAAATTGGTACTTAGGAAAAACACTTGGACCTGAGGGTATACACACACATGATGATCCTGTCAGCAACATGGACTGGGTCCCACCTAGCCACTCCACTTTTTTGGCCATTTAGGATAAAAACAGTTTGGATGAATAGATGAATGGTGGAAGGATAAATGAATGGATGGATAGATGAATGGATGGTAGATGGATGGATGGATGGATGGATGGATGGATGGATGGATGGATGGATGGATGGATGGATGGATGGATGGATGGATGGATGGATGGATGGATGGATGGGTGAATGGGTGGATGGATGGATGGATGGATGGATGGATGGATGGATGGATGGATGGATGGATGGATGGATGGATGGGTGGATGGGTGGATGGATGGATGGATAGATGGATGAGTGGGTGGATGGATGAATGGATGGATGGGAGTGCATATGTATGCGTTTTTGTATGCATATATTTCATAACCAAAGAATCATACCAAACAAAAGCCACTCTTAAGGGTAGAGTCATTCAACATGAAGAATAGTACTTAGACCTAAAAATTTCAACCACTTATCTCCAGCACTAGTGGACATGTGGGGATAAACATGCCAAAAATGATACTTGGGACAAACCGCTGGAACTAGATATCCAAAAATAGTGATGCACACACATTTGAGGCTGTATTCCACATGGCCACATCTCTTCCCCTGGGCACATCAAGCTAAACATGCACCCATAAAATGTTAATGAGGATGAATCCTTTACCATAGGCTGGATAACACTTAGCCACACAAACTTCCTTCCAAACTACTGTACCAAATGAAACACGTTCTTAAAGGAAAAACCCATCCTACAGTGTGGATAATATTCAGCCCTAAATTTTTAGGTTACCTGACAACACCTCTTCCTATGGCTGTGTCAGTTCAAAGAAGCCAAAAACGATGCAATATATTTATGGTACTTAAGGTCGATGTAATTCTTCATGGACCTAGAGACCCTTCACTGCACCTTTTCCTGAGGACATGTCAGGCTAAAAAAGCCAAAAATTGTACATTAGCCAGGCAAATCCTTGGACCTGCAGACTTGAAACTTGGCACACATATATAAATTAACTAAGGAGTAACATGGGAATAGTATTTGTGTATGTACGTTTATGTGTATCCACTTCCTGCCAAACCACTGCACCAATTAAAACCTACTTTTCCGGTTAAACACATTCTATATGGAGCATAAGTTTTAGCTTAAAAACATTGGGACTCCTGGCCACACCTCTTCCTGTGGGTATATGACACTAAAAATGCAACAAATAATGAGACTTATGAGAAGCACTTAAGACTTGGAGACCTAACACTTAGCATGAGTGCATATTATCACTCTGGTAGCTGGGTTCCACTTGGCCACACCTCTCCCTCTGGGCATGTTAGTCTAAAAATGCCAAAAATTGTTATTAATCCAAACCTTTGTCTGTAGGATAGGTCATACTAGGCAATACACTTTCTCACAAAACAACCACATGTCAAACGAAACCCCCACTTCATGGTAGCAACATCCAACACTGAGGATGATTTAGCCCAAAAATCGGGGTTACTTGACCACATTTCTTCCTGTGGATGTGTCAGGCCAATAATGACAAAAATGATTGATCTATCATGGTGCTTTATAGATCTAGGGACATGCAAACACAACTTGACTCTGGTAGGGAAATAGGATGGGTTACACTTGGCTACAACTTTTCCTGTGGGAAGTCATATCCTAGGTATAGCCTGGTGTGTCTGCTTGTACATATATAAATCTGATATTTTAAATACCCTGATATAAGTCTCTGAGTATTCTGGAGGTGGAGAATTTGGTCTTTCTAGTTGAGGTACAGAATAATCCAGACAGCTAGACTTTCTTATGAGCACCACAAGCATAGCAATAATCCCAATAATAAAGGCGACAGATGTTATTAGAGCCCCTGGAGAGAGCAGCAAACATATAATGTCATTAGTTATTTTTATAATGTTAAAATACAGAAGCATGGTACAGTGATCAAATAGAAGTCAACAAATATATACATTAGAGTTTAAGGAACTGACCATGCAATTCTTATATGATAATCCTCAGGCTTGCACTCGATATAGATATTGAACCAATAAATAGTACACCATATGGAAAAAAACGGATGCATGCATTTCCGTTATCTTAATTCTACCAGAAATTTATCACAGTGGTAATGAAAATTCATAAAGTTCAAAACATTCAATTTTTTCTCCAGTCATCCCAAATATGGCTGTGTATATCTCTGTACCTTGTGGGGCCACATGAGAACGCACATCTATCAGGCATAAAAAGAATGAATATGGCATTGCTGATCCATAAAATTAGCAGTGAATAATAGTGCTGTACAAATGAATATATAAATATGCACACAAAAATAGTACTTCAGCAAATGGCAATTACTATTTCACTGGTACTCCTACCAATAAATGATACTAATTTACACAGCACTAGAAAGTCTAAAGTCCACCTTTGAGATGAATATTTACCTACAGAACCATATGTGATGGTGCTTAAAGTGTTGTCCTGCATGAAATCTGATGGGAGGATGGTGGAACTGACAGAAGACAGAGTAGTGGAAGTAACTGCGGACAGAGTGGTAGAAGTAACTGTGGAGGGAGGGGCAGATGTGACTGCAGATGAAATAATAATACCTGTGTTATAGTGTAAAGCCTACCAGCACTTGTTTATCTGGTATGCATGTAGTAATTATGAAGTGTATCTAGATGGCATGACTCCCAATGATAATCAGACATGTAAGAGTTAACATGAACTATGAGCTAGAAATTGCGTTTTGCACACTGAAGTGATCTCAATGATCAGGATGTATTATTGGTCAGTTGGAGGTATTTATAAAAATATTACTCACTTGTCATGCTCCCTGTAGTAGAGAATGTGCCATCAGAAAAACCAAACAGACAGCTCAACAATATTTTCATATACAGCTCGACTGAATACTAAGTTGGTTGTTTCTAGTAGTGGGAAAACCGTCACACGGTGCAAACCATTTGCAAAACCATCAACCACCACAAAGGAATCAATGTTTCTTGTGCTGGCTACACCCACATCGTTTAAATGACTGGGATTGGAGGGATCGCTGTATTGCACAATAACCAGAAAACCAACCACCAAAGATTTCTTAAATGAACAGCTCACTTCAATACTCCTCCCAAGGGGGATTGTAAAGCAATATTCAAGACCAAGTTGTGGAGATACAACTGGTTCAAAGTCTGTGCATACCACGAAAATATAATTAAGTATTGACAATTGACAGCTGGAAACTAGCTAGGTCCATTATAAAATGATCTTACTTGAGTTTCCCATAACTTTAACTGACTGAATGCTCACTGCTGGCTTACTGGAACTGATAGTGTCACCACTGCTTACACTATATGCAACAGCTCTAAACACTCCACTTGAAACATTGACAATTTGGTTAACAGTAGAAGCAGATTCCTTATCTTGCAATACATAAAGAGAGTGGTTCACACTAGCTTTAATATGAAGAAACACTAGCAGGACACCCATAGCAGTAGAGTTCTCAGCAAACCTCACAATATAGTTTACTGTGTTACTCTCTAAAGCACTGTTCACGATCAAATCTTGAACATCAAAAGTTGCTGAAGTCATAAAGGGAGAAAAACATAATAAGGTAAAATAAATAGCTAATAAGATTCACAGTAACCATTCTGTGAACTTACATAATCTTAGAGTGTGAGATTGCTGAACTCTAGAGTTCCTGGTGTCCACTGTTACGTTGAATATATCTTCCATGGGCAAACCTTTGCCTATAATCAGCAGGAATCCTTGTTTAGCAAAACAATCTAGTCTTACTGATAGGTCCCTCATCAAAAATGCATCACAGACAGACACCAGATCAGACTACAGATATATTAAGATATTGATTCAACTGTTATCCATGCTTTTAAAGATCCATTGCTGTAATACTATTACAGATCAATTGCCATAATATCACACAAATTACTTTGCTATATACTAGCCTGCACTCAGACAGCTAGCTAGGCCCACCTTTGGCAGGCTGTAATCGGCTGTAGTCGTACATTGTTGCTGAAAGGACATATTTAGTTTTGAAATGCATATAACAGTGGGAACAGTGGGACTTGGCCTTTCAAAAAATTTAGGTTAATAGGGTTTGGGCACAGTGTTGATGATCTCAGTTAGAGTGTGTTTAAATAATGTGGTTGGTAGTACTCACAAATTACTCATGTAGTGCCTCCCCCTCTCCCTTCCCCAAAAATTTCCAAAAAAAAAAAGCCCTACTAGGCCAAGGGGATCAATTTGAAAAAAATAGAAAGAAGATAGTGATGACCCCCTGGACCCCAAGATCCCACACAAAAATGTGTTGGCCTTCTGCCATTTCCTCTGGGAGGAGTTTGCACACATACATAATATATACATATATATATGAACACATTAGCTCCATCATAGTAAGATGTGCCCCGATTGCATGCAATGATTTTGGTCAGTGTATCATTTAAATGTGCCTCTTTTTTCTTCTAGCTAGTATATATATATATATATATATATATATAATTTTTTTTTTTTTTTTTTTTTTTTTTTTTTAACAGAAAGCCACAATAAAGAATAGACATCTTTCTGGAGTGGAACATTTTGCCCCTAGTTAGTTGATAAGCACATATCCATACTTTTCCTTCTTTTTTTAATTGGCTAATCATTATATGCACCTCATAAAAGTTCAAAAAAATGTATGTATAGGACTTGCACAACTAGCTGTTTGACATAATTTAGTACATGAAGTAATTCTAGGGCAAGTAACATGATCACAATCAGGGCAGAGGGCCCCCTATGATTGATACATGAGGTAGATAGATGACAATGAGAGAGTTGGTGTGTTGATGAATTGATAGATCAATCTGTAAGTTCATGGATATTTCAGGTGGGTGGCCATATGGGCCAATACATGGGTGAATGATGAATGGGACAGTGGGAAAATGAGTGGGTGGGAGAATTGGCAGGTGATTATATAGAAAATGAGGTAGAGTTTGCATAATTATATAGGTAGATACTTACTGTTTCAAGTAGATACATGAATCCATCTTCATGAAAGATAGCTGTTGTTTTTGAAATATTGACAAGACCTTGGAAAACATATAATGCATAATGATATCCTTAGTCTTGGAGTGCGCAGTGCAAGTAAACTGCTCATAACAATATAATTTTATATTCAAATAATAAATTTAAAAATTGTATTCTATCTCTTTCTCTTATTTTGAAAAATTGTGAAGTACTAGAAAAGTATCCATCCTACAGATACAGACAACACTCATCCTATGGACCGAGACAACAAAGACCTCTTAACATAATTGTGATTCGGTTGTTTGCTATCTCATCCTAGATGCTTGGGCCTACAGGGCTCAAAAGAATCAAAGAAAAAGAGCTGGAAGTGGTTTGGGAACAGTTTAGCTGGCCTATGTATTTACACATTGTGGTTAGTAGTAAGTGGGATAGTTTACTCAGGAATAGACTTGCAACCACAACTAGGATATTTGAAGAAAATAATAGTCCCATGGGTAGGGTTTTATTCCGATCTTCACCAAACTAGCTTATAACCACCTCAGGATGAGGCATCATACCCTGAAAATATGAGCCCTTTAGGCCCAATCCCCTGAGAGTAGTTACCGAAAGAACAGACAGACAGACAGACAGACAGACAGACAGACAGACAGACAGACAGACAGACAGACAGACAGACAGACAGACAGACAGACAGACAGACAGACAGACAGACAGACAGACAGACAGACAGACAGACAGACAGACAGACAGACAACTACAAACAAATGAACAATTTGAGAATTATAGTAAGAGACAATTCTTACCTGGAAAATATTTACTAGAAGATGTTCCATTGCCACTCACACTGACTGGTGTGACAACCACTTCATACTGTGATAGATAATTAATGTTTCTAAAGATCATATTTCTCCAATCCATTAAGCAGTTATTACTTATACTAGCTTTTGACACTTCCTCTATAATTTCAACACAGAATGTGACATTGAGGTCATTGAAAGAGAGTAGTGAAGTCCAGGATATTCTATAATATTCATTGTCTCCTCCAAAATACTGTACAGATAGATTACCTACCGATTCTGTGATATATTTTTCAAAAGATTTAATCATACACAGTTGCCACATAATCATATATTAACTTATTCTCACATTTTAGCTCATACATGAATGCATACACACACGAACGCACGTACGCATGCGCACACACAGCACACGCACACACGCATGCACGCACACGCACGCACGCACGCATGCACGCACACATGCGCGCGCGCGCACACACACACACACACACACACACACACACACACACACACACACACACACACACACACACACACACACACACACACACACACACACACACACACACACACACACACACACACACACACACACACACACACACACACACACACACACACACACACACACACACACACACACACACACACACACACACACACATAAATGCTTAGTCTGTCTGTCCAAGTTGCAAGATTTAAAAAACCACTGGACTAATTGGGATAAAATTTGGCATTAGCATTTGGGGAGGTTGGGGGGGGGGGGGGGGGAGGGGTGTTGGATGGTTAATATGTATTTAAAATTTAAATTGCCGCCTTTTTTGTGTATCTAATCTATCTTTTTTGTTGTTTGTGCATAACCACTGTGAGAGAACCACTTGGCCAATCGGCATGAAATTTATCATGAGCACTTAGGGTGGATATGGGATAGTTATTACATGATTAAATTTTGAATAGTTGTATTTTTGTTTATCTATCTATCTTTTTCTATTTTCGCATAACCACTGGAATTGAGAGAACCAAGGCTGATTAGGATGAAATTTGGCATGTGCAATTGGGGTGGGTATGGGATTGTAATTATGAAATTAAATATATAATTGGCATATTTTTATCTATCTATTTATCTTTCTATTTGTGCATAATCAGTGGGATTTGAAGAACCATTGGGCCAATTGGGATGGCATTTGGCATGAGTATTTAGGGTGGATGTTTGATAATTATCACAAAATTAAATTTTGAATTTCTCTATTTAATCTATCTATCTTTTCTATATATGAATAACCACTGGTATTAAGAGATCCGCTGGGCTGATTGGGATAAATTTTGGCATGAACACTTGGGGTGTATGTGGGATAGTTATTGCATAGTTAAGGTTCAAATTGGTGTATTTTTGTCTCTCTTTCCACCTCCTTGTGCATAACCACTGGAATTAAGAGAACCATTGTGCCGATTGGGATACAATTTGGTATAATTTTGCATAAATCTAATAAGATCAATTGATAGATTAAAATACAGAGAAATAGAGAAAAATAGACAAAAAATGGAATTTTAATTTAATCATATAATAATCATCCTACACCCACATCAAGTGCTAATCACCAATTAATCCCAACCGGCCCAGCTGTTCCCTCAATCCCTGTGGTTATGCACAAATAGATGGGATGGGTGTGGGATTGTTATTACGTGATTAATATTTTTGAATTGTTTTATTTTCATTCTATATGAGCATAACTACAGGGATTTAGAGAAAAGCTGGGCCGGTTGGGATTAATTAGTCATGAGCACTTGGGGTGAGTGTGGGATGACTATTGCATAATTAAATTTTAAATTGCCATTTTTTTGTCTATCTTTTTCTCTATTTCCTATATTTCAGTTGATAAATTGATCTTATTTTATTTGTGCATAACCACTAGGATTTGCACCACCAGGGCAATTGGGATCAAATTTGGCATGAGATTTGGGGTGAGTGGGTGCTTGCTTTTACATAAGTAAGTACAGAATTGAAGGATATTTTGTATATTAATCTATCTTTTCAATTGGTGTATAACCACAAGAATTTGGAAAACCACACCTCTAATTGGGATGAAATCTGGCATGAGCTCTTAGAGTGGGTGGAAGTAATTCTGGGATGATTGGGATAAAATTGGGCATGCTGAGTTGGGGCTTGCAGGGGATGATTTTAAAATAATAACATAGAATTAAAATATTTCTTTGCCTAGCTATCTCTCTTTTTCTTTAGGTGTTGACTGCTTGGCTGACCCAAATAAAATTTGGACAAGGAAGGGTTTTTTTCCTTTTACCCTTACTTTTCCACTTCAGTGGGTGTTACCAAAGGGAATCCAATGGGGCCAAATTCAGCATGGTTATGAACTTAGCCCCACCTAATCTATCAATAAACTCTTCCACTTTATGTATTGGATAGGCATTACTTGGTCACTCTCTGCTTATATATATATATATGTATGTGTATATATATATATATATATATATATATATATATATATATATATATGTATATAGGATGAACCTATATTTCTTCTCTTTTTTATATCTTTTTCAATATAGCAAAAGGAAATACTCTTTCCATTATTTAGAAACTAGAAGAGGAGCACAGCATTCTCTGGTAAAAAAAAAATTTTTTTTAAATAAAAAAATTAAAAAAAACAAAAACATTTACATTTCTGAAATAACATCATTAGCCTAATCTTTGAAGCATTAATCTCTAGAAAATGGAACAATTAGCTGCCATGAAGCATCATCAGGAGCTCAGTCATTGTTGTTTATTTTTATAGTTCAAGTTTGCTCTGTTAGCTAAAAATTCAACAGGTTTGAGCCCTGCTCACCTGTCTTACTATTGAGAGGAATGGTACACTATAAATTGAGTTGGATCTAATTAGCACCAAGTCAGTAAGAACCATCTCTTGATAGTCCAAATATAGGGAAAACTAAATAATAAATGTACTGAACACATAAATTGATAACGGCCATAAAATGTTTCAGTGAAGTTCTAACTAATATTGTCTAATGTTGGGGGAGTTTACCTAGTGACTTACCAATTGCATTACCGAAGTCAAAACAGAATGATGAAAGAATAATTGCGACACTTACAGCCATACAATAACCTGGCATGAAAATCGCAGTACATAAAGTAACCCAAAAAAAAAAATTAGGAAAGGCTTTAGTTAGTGAGGAGGAGGCTGATTCAATGATGGAAGTAAAAAAAGAAAATCACTAAGGTTACGGTGACACACGAAATTAGTCCCTGGAAATTAGCACGCTTTTTAGCGGCCAAATTTCCTTGGAAATAATGGTGCTCCCGAGAAATTGGGACGCTTAAAAAAAGAAATGATTGAGGAGCGCATACCATGCTGTTGAACATGTTAAGAACTTGAAATTCCCCCAAGGTTTGAAAATAAAAAGCGAACAAGATGTTAAAAAGAAGAAGGGGGAAAAATATATTGCTAATGATGCTTGATGCTTGACGCTCCTCTGCTCTTTAAAACGTGACTAGTTAGAAATACTATTAGAATTTTAATTTATTGTAGCATGTCACGTCAGGTATGTCTTCTGTGTCAGTGTTGATGTTTAGTAAATGTAAGGGTCAAGTTACTAGCTAAATTCTAAATGTAGAGGAATATGGTGGGAGGACAGTTGGACATTATATGCATGTATGATCATTTGATGGAGCCTGTTAAACCCATTTAGGATGAGGCAGGAAAGCTATTTAAAGTGAGTTGAGCTTTCTTTGTTTTGTTTTGTTTTATGTGTTCCTATGCTTGTTAAGTGGTTATTTTTTGATACTTGAAAAATCAAGAGTGTTGCAGATACAGTGTGTGCATCCAAACCTAGTACTTTAAGACTAGGGTTTGTGACTAACTCCAATAAGGACATTCCTGCTTCTTAATTTGCTGCTCATTCTCTGCTGCTGATCCTGGAAATGACTCTTCTGTTTTCTCTTCAGATGAATATGGCTATGCTCAGATATGTTGGGTGCACAGTCAGTAGACTCTACAAAGTAGAGTTGAAAACACAGCTATTATACACAGCTCTTGAAATCTTTGAAATCACACTGATTTGGACCTATGAGTGGTAACTCTACATGTTCAGGGTATGGCTCCAAATGTCCTATAGTGGACTTTTCAAAACTGAAATCCTTAATGAGCAACGTCTTACACCAAAAAAAAAAAGAGGAATCATGATTTCCTTGGAGGTATCATTATTTCTAAGGAAATTTGGCAGCTTGTGTCTTAATTTTGTAGGAAATCCTGACACGCTGTCAAAAATTTTGTCCAAATTTCCAGTGACACCTGCTTCACTGTGCATGATGCATGCATACGCAACTTCTGCAAATCTAGCTGTGCACAGTGAATCTAGTTAACTTAAAGTATGGCTGCAACTAAACTGTAACACGAAGTAGATTCAGTTTCCAAGCCAACCCTGGAACTATGGCTAGAGCCAGGAGACAGTTTTCACTCTGCCAAAAACTATCTCTTCCTCAATAGAAAGTCCCAGACTTGGCAATGGAGATGGAATTGGCTTGACAACCAGTGTTACAGGATGTTTTCTCCAGGATATTTTGTCCTGGAGACAAAATATTTTAGAATATTCTGTCACTAGTGGGGGTTTTTTTGCAGGACACAATATCCCAGGATATATTGTCACTTAAAGGATCAGTGCAGTAGGAACCAGATTCATATTGATGGGCCAGTATATTCAATTGCCTTGACATCAGGTCTATCAACAAAATTGTAGTGTTGTTTAGTAATGCAAAAGTACAGCTGAATAAATTCTGTGGACTTAGCCAGTGTTTCGGCTTCTTTTTTACATGTTAATTAAGCACTTCGAAGTCACTAAACTTCAATTCTTAAATGTCCCTACATCCAAAATTCTTCCAAAGACATGCCTTAACTCTGCACCCAATTTCATGCTTTTACATGAATAGCACAATTCTTGAAAATTTTGCACACCTCTGCTGAACTAATATCATGGGCTCTCTATGTCATCCTGTCCTAGCAAAAGGTCTTTGAGTTTCACAATAGGTCAAATCAAAGAATTAGTTGTAACTGAAAACAGTGTTTTTGCTCTTTTTTCTTTCTTTTAGCATAAACTATTTTTATAGAACACAACGAATAAAATCATCCCTCGGAAAATAATTGAATTGCAGAAATGAATATTTTATGCTTGAAGAAAACCATCAAATGTGTGTCATGAGCAATCCCTGGCCAAGATATTATGGAAAGACATGCGGAAGGTGGATGGCATTCAAAATGACACCTTTTCCAAGATATTCGTCACCACCTGGCCCTATTGCATATGATGCTGAGTGGAACACCTCTCTAGATGATGCTGTATTGATTACAAAATGTATGCGACTCTTCGTGTATTTTGCTTTTTTCAACCAAGCCACTTTGTTTGTATACCATTACCAGCAAATGGGGACGACTTCAGTCACCAGATACAAGCAGGGGTTAAAGTACAACCCACTAAAGTTGAAGTGCATACAGTCATTTTATTGACATTAAAGAATCTTAGAATGTAATAGTACATAACCACTCAACTTCAGTCTTATTTTGATGAAACCTGAAATGAGGGACTGTTTTAGCCAGCTAGATTATCACGAGAGGCTTGATCAGCTGCTGCATGAACTGCAAAAATAACTTTCATACAATGCTGTGGTGAGCAAACAACTGGCTGACCATAGATGGGAATGTTGTTTGATTCACAGTGCCCCATGGTTGAGGCCACACTTCATGCTGTGCAGCATTCTCTCCACTTCTCCGAATTCATTGACACCACAGGTGGTATGAATATACCTTTCTTTCAATTTTTCTTGGCACAGTGTGTGTGCAAAGGGCAATTGCACTTGCTGCAGCATTGCTGACACTCTGCTCACTGGTGGCCATACTTTCCACTTCTTGTTTAAGGCACCATTACACTCCAACACCAGGAGCATCTGCAGTATCACAGGTCCTAGTTCTCTGGCAGAAATAATTCATAGGTTAAAATTTATAATTTGGGATGAAGCCTTTACAGCCTATCACCACTTCCTCGAGGCTCTTGACAGCACACGGCATAATCTTATGAACTGCAACCTTCCATTCGGTGGAAAATGATTTCTCTCGGTGAAGATTTGAGGCAGTAGCAACTGGATGAGGAGGGACTTTAGTTAATGGCAGGGAAACCCTAAAGAACAGTGGTGAGGGACTTTTATCAAATTCTGACATGTGGAATGATGCACACTGGTACAGTAGGAAGAGGAAGAGTGAGTCATCAATCCTCCTTTGACTTTTGTTACTTTCTTAACAAGGTGTGATTACTCCACAATGATAATAATAATAATTTTTTTTTTTTTAAAGGCTCAACCTCTTTGATGATGGCCATTTTGATGCGATGGAGAGGCTTTAAACCAAGAGCCACAAAGCATTTAATTTAGTAGAGGTGCTGTGTTGTCATCCATCCACTAACAGTGAGTGCAAACACAACATAACACCAGCAAAGAGAAAAGCAAGTATACAGTATGTCTAGCAAATGAGGTAAAAGACACAGGATATTTTTATTTTATTTAGTCACTATTTTATTGTCACCAAGGCAAGCTTTCACCCAAGGAATAATCCAGTCTTTTTCTGTGACTTGATAGCCACCACAAAGCCTTACGTATCCTTTTTTTTAATGGACATGACAGGTGTAGTCTAATCAGAAAATTCCACTGGCTCCAACATTCCATCTTTCACCTGACGACTGATTTTATTTTCCACAAGATCTCTGACAGAACAATATGCAGGACAAGCTCCACAAAATTTAAACTGTGCATCTGGCTTCAGATACAACTTTGCAATAATTTCCATTATCTTTCCAAGTTTATCCTTGAACAGATCAGTGTGCATGCTCAGAATCCCTTCAAGAGGATCAGCACCTTGTATAACTCTGGCTAATTCAGTTGAAAATGATGTAACTAGTTCCATCCAAAAATACTTGGTCCATTCCTGTTACTTTGAGCAATGTAAGTTATGACTTTTGATCCTGATACTTGACTTCCACATTGATCTTTCCTTCCACTGATATCAACTCCCCTGTGTATTTCTGCAACTTGTTCATAACTAACTTGATAAGTGAAGTGAGTGATTTAGACCAGATGGTGTCATAGGTGTGACAAATGTGAGTGAAAGCATGGCTCCTGTTATAAATTCCATGTGAACTGGAGAATCCTGATTTTGAGATCCACAAAAAGTGGTTAACTCTCTATGGTATGACAAGTGTGAATAGAATACTCTTGAAATTAATTCTCCTTTGTTTCCATCACCTACAGCTATACCTCTTTAATTCTAAACTGGATGTCTTATTTGATACCTTTACCTTCTAGCAACAGACTGAAGTAATGTGGCCTTGTTTGCGGCAAAAATGACATTCTGCCTGTTCAAAATGATACTCAAAAGTGTAAGGTGCGTGTACCACCACAGTGATAGTAGATTGCATGTGAATGTGATGCAATTGATATCTACTTTGAAGAATGTCTGTGAACTATATATATATCCATTGTAGGATTTAGCTCCATCTCTGCCCCATTCAGTTTCCTCTAGGATCTACAGTAATTTCTGAGCTTTAGGATATGTCAGTTGTTCCTCTGTGAGGAGTTTCTGCTGCTGCTTTTCATTGGCTGTGTCACAGACCAAACTATTTCTTAGCATCTCACCGAAGGTGTCCCCTAACTTGCAATGTTCTGACAGTTACTTGAACCATAAACTGCAATGCTTAGCTATGTAATAGCTACTGATTTGTAAGGACACCCAACTCTAGCTCAGAGTGTTAAACTTTCAGCATTGCACTATCAAGGAAGGAGTTGGTTGAAGGTTAATGGCTGTCCTTCCCACAATGTCTGTGAAAGCTACCTCCATCACAAGGTGCCTCAGGTAACAATACATTTTTAATTACCCAGTATGTGGAAGCTCCACAGATGAGCATAAAAGCTCTCTTCTTAATAATGAGTCTATTCTATTTTTTATGATTTACACATCAATCACTTCAAAATGGGATGTCAATCCTCCCCACTCACATCAAACTCTCAATGCCATCCCTGCTTAGCCATTATCCTGTAGTTTTAGCTAAATACCCTAGCAGTTCTCCAGTATAATAATATTTAGCAACTTTTCATTATCAACAACATAGTAAGTTCACCCAAGATTCAACATGAGGTTTCTTGACTACTATAACAAAGCATGCTCACAAAAATCAACACACTAAACTTGAACAAAGTTTATCACAGTCACCACAGTCAGTGCCCTACCATACTTTTCATTCAGGTATATCTACTATGGTCACATTTTATAATCTCTATCTATTTCTATATATGTGTGGTGTGTGTGTGTGTGCATACACACACATGCATGTATGCATGCACACACACGCATGCATGCACATACGTATGTATGTATGTATGTATGTATGTATGTATGTATGTATGTATGTATGTATGTATGTATGTATGTATGTATGCATGCATGCATGCATGTATGCACGTATGCACGTATGTATGTATGTATGTATGTATGTATGTATGTATGTATGTATGTATGTATGTATGTATGTATGTATGTATGTATGTATGTATGTATGTATGTATGTATGTATGTATGTATGTATGTATGTATGTATGTATGTATGTATGTATATACACACTCACATATATATACACATATATGCACACATATATATACATATATACATACACATACTGTCTGGCTGTATGTTTATGCCATCATTATGGCCAAACCTCTGGGTAGATTTCTCTGAAACTTAACATGATGATAGGTCTTGACCCAACTTAAAACGTGTGCTAAAAAATCTGGGAAATGGTTACAATGGTAATGAGAAAATGTCAAAACTTATACTTGGCCAGAAAAACCTTTGCAGCTACAGACCTAAAACTTGGTATGTATACACAACTTGACTATGGGAGTAACATGGGGTGGGTTCCATCTGACCACATCTCTTCTTCTGGGCATATCAGGCTAATAATGCCAAAAATGGTATTTCGGGAATAATACTTGAACATAAGGAGTTAGACCCATGAACTCATATATTCGGAATGAGTTCCATCTGAGAAATGTTGAAAGTACATCTATATGGCCTCATCCCCTCCTGTGATCATGTCAGGCAAATAAGGGCAAAAAAAAACTGTACTTTTGCCTGCTTGGAGCTACAGACCTGATCTTGGTATGCATATCCAACTTGACTTTGGGAGTAACATGGACTGGTTTCCACCTGGCCAAATCTCTTCATATTGGTGTATATGTTTTTAAAAATGCCAAAAATGGAATTGTTTGAAAATACAAGTTGCTAGAAGCAAATCATGCTTTAGTTTTTATACTACTTTCCTACTTCGCTGCACTAATACCATTCAGAAAAGCTGGAACAGGCCCACTGGTATACAAAAGGGAGATGTCTGTCTGTATGTCACTCTGTATTTTTGTACCATCATTATGGCTAAACCTGTGGATGGTTGTTTTTTGGTTTTTTTTTTGGTTTTTTTTAATTAACATGATTATAGGTTTTGACCCAACTTAAGAGATGGGCTTAAAAATACAGAAATGGTTTCCATGTTTACAAAAATGCAATAATGGTACTTTGATTAGACCAACCCTTAGAGGTACAGACCTAAAACTTCGTATGCATACACAACTTGACTCTGGGAGTAACATGGGCTGAGTCCCACCAGACCACACCTCTTTCTATCATTGTTTAAAGCTAAAGTTGCCAAAAATGGTACTTTAGAAATATCACCTGAACCTAGAAAGTGAGACTATGAACCCTATATATTAAGGAATCAAAGTCATCTGGGGAATATTTTATGACACATATATGGTCACACCCCTTTCTGTACTCATATTACCAAAGAAAGGCCAAAAGCGGTATTTCGCCTGACAAACAATTGAAGCAACAATTTGGTGAGGTTTTACATGATCAAACCTCTTTCCATTGTTGTGTAAAGCTAAAAAGTGCAAAAAAATATATATAACTTTTGAAAAACGCTTGGACCTTAGAAGTTAGACTCATGAATCCTTTATAAGAATGTCTGTATTTTTATATGTTTGTATGTGTGCCAAACCCTTGGAATAAAAAGACTGAAATTTTGTATGTGGTCTTCAAGAATCCAAGTGAGTATTATTTAACACATGTTGGTATAATAATGTGTGTGGTTTTGTCATAGCCACACACACACACAGCAAGTTGTTTTGGCTGTCAAAAGTTGATCAAAAGACCAATCAGGCCAAACTGGGCCATATGATTTCCAAGTATCTGGGTAAACATTTTAACCACATATGGGTGTGGTTTCACCATAGCCACACCAACTTGAAGTTGTTTTGGCTATCAAAAGACCAATCAGACTGAAATGGCCATGTGGTTTCTAAGTAATTGGGTGAGCGCTATTAACCACATGTGTCAATGAATGTGGTTTGGCTATAGCCACACCCGCAGGAAGTTGTTTTGGCTACAAAAGCTAATTAATGGACCAACCAGGCTGAAATTTGGAATGTAGTTTCCAAGTAACCTGGTGAGCGCTATAAACCACATGTGCATTTGTCAATGGGTGCAGTTTGGTTATTGCCATACCAATAGATGTTACACCTACCAAAAACTAATTTATAGACCAATCAGGCTAAAATTTGGCATATGGATTACAAGTAATCAGATTGGCATTATTAACCACATGTTGGTGCAGTAATGGGTGTGGTTTTGTCTTAAGCACACCGCAGAAAGTTGTTTTGGCTGCCAAAGCTAGTTAAATGACAAACCAGGCCAAAATTTGAGTGGCTTCCATGATATTTTATGTTGGCATTGGCTGGGCAAGCTGGATATATGCTGCTAGTATATTATATATGTAATGTTAAATGCAAAATATCTACTGTTATTTAAAATTTTCCAATAATTTTTATTAGATTGATATGATCCAGTTTCCTTTTCAGTGCTACCAATCCTCTACATTAATTCCATTAGAACAGTGTCCACAGAAAACACCACATGTTTAAACACAAACATGCCAAACCTCATGTAGCTGGATTTCTTTGTTTGGCACTGCCACTCAATTTTATTTCAGTTACAGCAAGTTCCTTACAAAACGTTGTCTGGGACAATTCCACGGGTCAACATCATTGGTCTGAGCTTTCTGTTACCTCCCTGTTACTGTTACTTTCCTCCTTCAGTGGGCTTAAGAAAAGGAGTGTTTAATTGCTTCCATAAAACAATGAATGGAATATTGTGCTGTTGCATTTTCTATTGATAGAAAATCAAATAAAAGCCACTTCTGGTGAAATATCCCCACAGCCATATGTGATCTGCATTGTTTTCAATCCTGTAGTTTCAAATAAGGATTCAGTGGAAGTATCATTTGTGGATGTATATCTGACACTGGCAGAGAATTCATACTTGTCAAGAGCATAAATGCTATGTCCATATGCATGAAACAAGGTCTTAACAGTTTTTATAGTAGAGATGTCAAAAAAAAACCATCACCACATGATTGTAAGTACAAATTATAATATATGATGGGCCAATAATAACGGAGCAAAACTAACATATCAGGACCTTTAGCAGCAATAATAACTGGTGTCTCAGACTTGTGACAAACAAAAGTGATCTTAGTCTACTTACAATCTGTGCCAAAAATGACCTGTGCATCAACTACACAATTTCAGCAATGAGAGGAAATGGCATTTAATGGAATATGTCACCATTGGCAAGGATACACTCAAGATGATCTATTCACCAAAACCATGAGGGGAGCTGAATGTTGGATAGATCATCATATATGGTTCAATACAAATGACCACTGCCCCAGTGAAAAGTGCTGACATGAAAATGCTGATCAGGGAAAAGTGCAAGATCTTTGAAATGATGGAAGGAGCATTTCATACTTTGCTAAACCATGATCTTCCAAGGGTGCTACACTAATCCATGAATTACCTGCTCTTCTGCAGCTCGATAAACTGACAATGTACCACACACTAATAAAATCAGTTCAGCCTTACACTACCTGAAAAATAGAAAAATTCCTGGACCAAACAGAACTCCTGGAGAATTCTACTAATACGGAGGATTCAGAATATTTTCCCATCTGCACAAAATCTTATTCACCTATTGTAGAAATGATATCATCCTGCAGATGGAAACACACTGACATTGTTACCATGTACAACAATAGTGGTCCCACACAAAAACCTCTGGCCAATAATTACTTAATATTTATTAAAATATATAGTGTTTTAGGCCATGAAAAATAATTGTTTAGTGTTTCAGGCCCACATGCATCAAGTTTTGATAACTGCATCACAAACATATCACGTGGTCTGTTTTAAGTGATCTGTTTTAAGTGCCCCTATCTATAAATAAAAATTTATGCATTTTTATTTGAATGGCAAAAATTAAAATACACCCAGATCACACCCTAAAAAGAAAAGAAAAAACAAGGGGGGGGGGGGGGGGGGGGAAACAAACCGAAAAAAAACAAATCACCATATCAATATTGTAAAAAATATGCCTAAGAAACTAAAAATTTATTTTATTTGGCCTTAATTGTCAAATTTGGACTGAGACATTCCCACCCTGAGCATTCAGAGCTCTTGTAGACCTGTGTGCCACAGGTAAAGTAAACCGTGTTTTAAATATCTCTATCCCATTAAACCTACATGTTTCCACTTAGACCATTCCACAGTATCCAAAAACAGTTAGATGAGGTTAAAATTGTGGCATGATTTACAACTTCTTGGTTTACTCCCATTAAGGAAAACCAGTTAGTTTTAACCACATTGCTTAGGATATTTTGTGGACAGGATTCTTCCAGAATCACAAAATGGTTTCTGTGCAACAAGAGCACAATTGACATAGTTTCGTGTCTGTCTACTGCAAAATTTCGGAAAATAACAGCATATAATTTGTTTGGCCTTCATCAACCTCACAAAAATATTCAATGCATTCAATCAAAACTACTTTGGGAGGTTCTGCATAGGTACAGCTCTCCTCCAAGATTACTCTCGCTAATCAGCATGAGGGCATGAAAGCCCAAATCACTATTAATGCTGAAGAATCCAACCTCTTTCAGGTGCAGGTCAGTGTCAAACAGGTATGCATTTTTTGACTCATTCTCTTCAACATCTATCTTGTTGATGTAACCCTGCTTTTAAGAACAGATATAAAGTTGGATGACGGAATTCAATTGTCATACCCTTTCTATGGCAGCTTGTTCAATCTAACAACACTGAAATACAGAACCCTTACCTGGTTGGAAACTATTCATGAACTAGAGTATGCTGATGATGCAGCTGAACTTGCTGACAGCTCCATCAATTTCCAGTACTCTATGACCATGATCGTATATCACTTTATGCAAGGGCAAGCCTGCAAATCAAAACAATGAAGATTGGCATGCCATCAGAAATGAAATACCAGTTCATAGAAACTACAGGCTGATATATTGATAACTTCACATATTTGGGTTATGAGAAAATCAGGAACCGTATCCATCTTGGATCTGCTGCTTTTGCATGCCTGAGAGAAAGAATCTTTCTCATTATGACCTTTGAAAATCACAAAGTTTGAAGTGTATTCTGCTTTGTCTGTCAACTCCACTGTATGGTGCAGAATCTTGGAGCCCTTACCAAAGACACCTTAAGTCAGTTGAAATATTCCATATTAGATCCCTAGAATGCATCCTTATGCTTACCTGAGAGAATAAGGTGCCACACACAGAGATTGTTTGCCGCTCCAGCCTAGAAATGTGAAGGTCTACATCTATACCAAACAACTTCAGTGGATTGGCCATATTTTCAGGATGCCCAAGAATCAAATTCTAAAAAAATGTTCTCTTCTCTGAACTTAAGGATGGTGTGCTGCCTCTTAGTGGACTGAAGAAGAACATGATCACATCAAGAGAGTCCTGAAAATGTTGTGAAATCTCTCCCATGCAGCTGGACACCCTTGCAAGTGATCATGCAGACTAGAGAGGAACAACAAAGGAAGGTGTTGCTTAGTTCGAGACCAACAGAACACTCCTAAGGAAAGAGATATGGACATATGAAAGAATACAACAACAATGATAACATTCACAACAGTGGACTTTCCCTCACTGTGGGAAGAGATACTGGGCAAGGATAGACCTTCACAGACACATGAGAGCAAGACACAAATATGATGTCATCGTCAAATATGGACATCCATAAACAGAGTAAGTATAGAAAAATTATTATATTATCATCATTATTATTTTTGTTATTGTTTCTACTATCCCAGTGGAGCAAAGCACAGCTGATTTATCCAGCATTAGCATGAAATCCAAGATTGTATATTTTCCGAAATTCCGGATGTCTATGTGTCACACAAATAAACTATGGAACCTGTTAAAGTGAAAATCACAGGATATATGCAGTTTGACCTGTTCCATATAGGCATTAAAATTTTCGGAAAGTTACAGAATCCACATTGGGGCTTCCTTCCTCCCCCCCCCCCCCCCCCCCCCCCATCCTTCCTTTTTTTCCATAGCTTGGTACCCAGAATTGCCTTTAGCCAATGGTGCCCTACTGTGGGGAATTCCAGCCCTAAAAATGTCCATCTTCTTAATTTTCTGTGATTTCCTAGGTATTTGCTGGATTCAAAATGTTATTCCACTATCATATGAAATAATGCACACTCCACCCCCACCCAATATATATACACATTTTTTTACAGCTCACAAAACTGGTAAGGTTGAGGCACCCATCTTGGGAACAAATAAAATTGTGAGGGCAATTTTAGAGTCCTTAAAACTACACATTCTTTCCATATCTAATACAGATTTTCTGTTTCAGAACACAGCCAACAGATACAATATTGGTTAAGGAGCCTGTGTTGGGGACCTACAAAATTGTGAGTGAAAGAGAATCAAAACAATCACTAAGGTTTGGTATAGAGATAGCTATATCTTCTCAAGTAAATCCCTTCTAGCAAACATTGAAAATTAACTGGTGCATACATAACTGATGATCTTTACCTCATTGATTTAGTTGTATTTGTCATTGATTCATATGAACACCAATTTTGATTGAGTTTCATATATATGAGCAAATAGGGTTATTCCTTATTATTTATGACAAATACAACTCTCTAAGATACAAGGACCTATCAATTGCCTTGACTGTCCAAGCTAAAAAGAATAAGAAAACAAGAGAAATTCTCACAATTGAGGAATACCATAACATGCTCCAGAGATGCCAGTAATTCAATGCCCAATAGAGGTTTGCAAATACCAGATGCCTGATGTGGAACCAGTGATTGCAGCTGCACTCATTACCACTCATGCAACCAGTCACAGAACACCCAATGGAGGTCTGACACGCAGCAAGAGTTGAAAAGGTAAAAAGACCAAGCACAATATCAGCTGGTACCACAGAGAATTGCCAGTATTTTAAGTTGAGGTGGAATGACTATGTAAAGGTAAGCAGATTGGAAGGAACTGACAGGATCATCCAGCTATTAGAATGCTGTGATGAACAGCTTCGCAAGGACCTCACCAGAAATACTGGGGGGGACCCTTACTGAAATGACCGAGGATGTGGTATTCACAGCCATGAGAAGATTAGCCATGAGAGAAGAGAATACTATGGTGGCAAGGGTGACCCTACATAATATGAGGCAGGATCGACATGAACCAATACGTGCCTACAGGGCCAAATTGAGAGGATAAGCGAATGTTTTATAAGTTCACACAGCCATGTACAGGGTGTGGTGCCCATGTGGATTACACAGAAGCCATACTCAGAGACGTACTCTGCAGGGGTTTGTATGACACTGAAGTACAGATGGACTTGTTGGGAGATAACAATCAAGATATGACATCGGAACAGATGCTTAGGTTCATTGAAGCAAAGGAAGCAGGGAAAAGGTCAGCATCCCGCATGCTACTACCACAGGCAACAGATGCATTGACCAGCAGCTCATACAAGAAGCAGAAGACACTCAGTTGGGGGCCCACCACCAAAGGATCAGGGTGCCTGCACATACGTGGGAATAGAGGGTATGTCAGAGCCACCGAGACTACTCCCAGTGACTCTGCCTGTGACAAGGCAGGGAACAAGTAAAAGAAATCAAAAAGTTAATAATAAGAAAGAGAATAAAGAAATGAATAAGAAAGATGATAATAACGAAGTTAATTAAGATAGCTAATTGAGATAATGTGTGTTATGGGTTTCCAGTGAAGGAAATTAATTATAAGAACAAAGAAAAGGAAGTAATTACAATAAACTCATTTAATGAACAAACAGCCGGCCGGAGCAGGGCCCCCGAATGGCCTGACTATAAAAAGACACAACTAAACTGTTATTATGTAGAGTGTCCATGTTGTAATTGAAAGTGTCATATTGAATATTGGAAAGATCATTGTTTTGTTGCTGGTACAGAGAGTCTCTGACCAGTATTTAATACTATCTATTTTGAAGGGAGACTGAGTGTGTGAACCTACTGTTGGCTATTCATAACCACAGTTAGGTAGCCTTATTTACAGTGGTAGAATTGTTTATAGGTTAGGGAATGGAGCAGCTATCCTAGCTTGCAGAATAATATTAGCTGAAGCTAGGGCAGCTGCTCACAGGGTACGGAAGAAACCTTCCAACAAGGGTCAGAATGACTGAATGCCCAGCCTTTGGTACCAAGTGCAAACATTTTGAGAGAGACCACCACTTTGAGAAGATTTTCAGGAGCAAGGATAGTGTAAGGTCGACAAGGAGCACTGAACATGAAATTTGATATTTGACACACTATGCAGTGTCACATCAGTGGGCAGTGCCAAAAGTACCACTCTGGACCACCATATCTTCAGTCAGCGCACAAAAGAATGGTCAAGGAGGCAATCTAGACCTCAACCATACATCAGACTAGGAATAAGCATTGAATGGGAAGACTATAACCACTTTGGGTTTTCTACCAGGGTACCACAAAAGCAGTCCTTCGTTAGTGTTATGGCTGACATAGGTTGCCAAAGTTGCTTGGCAGGCTTCAAAATTGTGAAGCAACTTGGCCAATCCACCAAGGATCTCGTTGCCATCAACCTCAAGATGCATGCAGCTGTCAACCATGATATACATATCCTAGGCACTGTCATACTGAGGTTATCAGGAAGAAACAGCAGGGGAAAAGAAAGGTCTACCAGGCAAATGGTCATGTGACAAACAGCACTGATAAGCTGTTCCTCTGTTGGGAAGCATGCGTGAACCTGGAGGTCATCTCAAACAAGTTCCCTTTGCAGGATGAAGTAGAGGCAACCAACTCCATTGGTACCATATCCTCACAACAGGAATGTCTATGCCACAGAAGAACTAAGCCACCACTACCCCCCACCTCCTTGCCCTACCCAACCACAGAAGTCAACAGGGAGAAACTCCAGCAATACTTTCTGAATTACTATGGCCCCAGCACCTTCAACACTGTACCACTCATGGAAGGCCCACCAATGAGACTTATGATTGATCCACAGGCAACCCCCACTGCCCATCACTCGCCCATTCCGGAACCCATCCACTGGGAGGAAGACGTCAAAGCTGGCCTAGACAGGGATATGAGATTGGGTGTACCTGTACTGATCGGAGAACCAGTCACTTGGTGTCATAGGATGGTTATTTGTGCCAAGAAGAATAGCAAACCCAGAAGGAAAATTGATTTCCAATCTCTGAACACCTGTGCTACAAGAGAAACTCATCACACCCACTGTCCTTTTCACCAGGCAAGATCAGTCCTTCAAGGACATTTTTGTTGCATGGAATGGTTACCACAGTGTACCCCTTCATCTTGAAGACAGACACTACACTACTTTTATCACCCCTTGGGGCCAATACAGATACTGCACAGCCCCACAAGGCTACATTGCCTCAGGTGCGGTTACACCAGGAGATATGATGAGATCGTTTCATCCATCCCAAACAAACCAAATGTGTAGACAACACTCTCCTATGGTCTGGTACAATAAAAGAAAGCTTTTCCAAGCAGCCAACTGGCTGAACATCTGTGGCAAACATGGAATCACCCTCAAACCAGATAAGTTCAGACTCACTCAAGATGACATAGAATTTGCAGTCTTCGAAATCACCACATATACTGTGAAACCATGCAAGAAAAACATCAGGGCTATCTCCGATTTTCCCACCCCACAGACCCTAACAGATGTAAGATCCTGGTTTGGATTGTGAACCAAATGTCATATGCTTTTAGCATAGCCAATGTTTTGCTGCCCTTCCGAGAACTACTCAAGCCTAACAACAAGTTTCACTGGAATGATGCTCTACAACACGCATTTGAGAAGTCAAAGCTATCCATCATTGATGAAATTCACAATGGAGTCGAAATCTTCGACGAATCCAAACATACATGCCTGGCAACTGATTGGTCAAAACATGGCATAGGATATTGGTTGTTTCAGAAACGCTGCTTTTGCCCCTCCAACGACCTATTTTGCTGCAAGCAAGGCTGGAATATAACTCTAGTAAGCAGCAGATTTACACATGTTGCTGAATCCAGGTACGCCCTAATTGAAGGTGAAGCACTGGCAGTGGCAGATGCTCTGGAAAAAGCTAGACATTTACCTGGGATGCAAAAAAACCTAGCCATTGCAGTTGACCACAGACCACTACTAAAAAAATTTGGAGACT
Source organism: Lycopodina hypogea (assembly GCA_963969325.1). NCBI lineage: Eukaryota > Metazoa > Porifera > Demospongiae > Poecilosclerida > Cladorhizidae > Lycopodina > Lycopodina hypogea. The sequence continues at coordinate 4,124,569 of OZ017793.1, read as the reverse complement.
GATCCCTAGATCACATCTGCAACACCAAGTCGAGGAGCCTAAAAGAAAAAACCTTAAGGTATCAATTTAAGATTGTACACATTCCTGGTGTCAAAAACAGCGCCCCTGATACCCTCTCCAGACATCCCACAGGTGATGACCACCCACCCAAAATGGTCCTCCATGATGACATACACAGCATCCAAGATGGAACTGTCATTCCCCCCTATCGACATTTCCACTCAACTTATAGCTGGCATCTGCATAGATGACCAGCTACACTCCCTTCAAATAGAAAACAGACTACAGGAGTCACTCATCTCTTCTTTACATTCCACACGTACCGTCAATTGGGAGCAAGTACAAACTGCCACATCATTTGATGACCATATGCTCCTCCTCCTCTCTACCATCGAAGATGGCATCCCAGACCTTAAACACCAACTACCACTGTCTATCAGAGAACACCACCAATTTAGGAGATATCTGTACCGCAGTGATGGTGTCCTAATCTACAAGAATAGAATAGTTATTCCACCCTCTCTGCAACCTGCATGCCTGTCTGCCTTACATACAGCTCACCAAGGCACATCTGCCATGACATCGAAGGCAGAAACATCAGTTCTCTGGCCTGGCATAACAGCAGACATCCAAGCCATTAGAGCTAATTGCTCACACTGTAACAGGATGGCTCCAAGTCAAGCAGCACTATCACCTACACCTCCCACTCTATCGGAATACCTATGTCAGTGCATCTGCGCAGACTACTTTAATTGCCAAGGCTGCAATTATCTTGTCATCATCGATAGACTCTAGAACTGGCCTATAGTGGAGAGAGCTAATGATGGAGCTCAAGGATTAGTCAAGATCCTAAGACATACCTTTGCCACCTATGGCATACAAGACAAACTCTCATCAGATGGTGGCCCTGCATTCATCACCCACACCACCAGGCAATTTCTACACAATTGGGGGATCCACCACAACCTCAGCTCAATGGCATTCCCTCACAGCAACTGCAGAGCTGAGGTTGGTATCAGAGCCATCAAGAGGTTGATTTCTGGCAACGTGGGGGAAAATGGCACACTAGACCGATGCATTCCAGAAATCAATCCTTCAATACAGGAACACACCTGACCCTTCCACCAAACTGTCCCCAGCCATGCATGTCTTTGGTAGACTAATCAAGGATTTAATCCCTATCCTATCTATATAATACCACCCACATCAGACTTGGAAGGAATCACTAAACCTAAGAGAAGAGGCACTGAGACACTGTCACATGATTCACCAATGGAGTAGCATACCAAAGCCCTTACACCACTATGCATAGGTGATAGAGTGATGATCCAAAACCAAACTGTCCATCATCCAAAGAAATGGGACCGAGCTGGCATTCTCATAGAGGTACGCCTATTTCACCAATACCTCATCAGAATAGATGGATCAGGCAGATAATCATTCAGGAACAAAAAATTCCTAAGAAAATATATTCATGTCTATCAACCAGATAGTAAAAGGTCTATCCTATAGGACATTGATCACCTCCATTCAGCATTACCTACTGATGACAATACCACATTTCCATACCCATATCTTCAACATCTCCATACTTCAAGGAAGGAAACTATCCCTCCTTCGACTACAACAAGGGCAGACATGGAAGTAAACAGCCCAAAGGTAACACCTACCGCAGGTCTTGCCCTACCTCCACCTGACCCCATACCAGTGGAGACCCCATACCAGTGGAGACCCCATACCAGTGGAGACCCCATACCAGTGGAGACCCCAACTCTACCCCCATCCACATCAACCCCACAACCATTGAGAAGATCAACCAGAATAAAGAACCCCCAGTGTGGCAAACATCAGGTGACTTTTTTCTAAAATGAAGAGACTCAGACTTATACCATGTTGCCATAACACTGGGTTAAAGACTTGGGGGGGGGGGGGGGGGGGGGGAGATAGAGAACATTGAACATAATTAACTGGTGCATACATAACTGATAATCCTTACCTCATTTATTTAGTTGTATTTATCATTGATTCATATGAACACCTATTTTGATTGAGTTTACATGAGCACATAGGGTTATTCCTTATTATTTACCTTCTTGCTTCAGAACTTGAACACAACCTGCAGATGGGTATATGCAGTATTTGAAAAAGATTTGAAGAAAAGAGGTGGCTACAAGTATATTATACCTTCAATGTAATTTCTTGACTTTTTAACAGTATGAATTCATTTTTAATTCAGATTTCTGTTTAAAAACACAACCTGCAGGTACACATATACAGTATTGGAAAAGTGGACAGAGGTTGCTACAAGTGTATTATAGCTTCCATGTAATTTTTTTTTTTTTTTTTTTCTAACTACATATTCATTCCATTTCTATTTCAGATTTTTGTTTAAACCAAAGATGCCCAAGGGCTTCAGCTAGCAGAGTTCCTCAGCCATCTGCAAGCTGAGATTGAGGGAAAAATGAAGAACTGGGGATGTTCTTATTTCTGTGTCTTTTTCCTCATTTGCTAGCAATTCTGTATCTGTGCTCTTCACTCAATTTGAGGTATGCTGTTTTTCTCTCAGTGTTGGTGAATGAACAACAGAACACCTCTACTTAATCCCAGTGCAGCAAAGCGAAACTGATTAGTTCAGCATTCATGTGAAATCGAAGCCTGTGTAATCTTTTAGAATTCCAGATGCCTCTGTGTGAATCAAGTCCTCCTGAATTATGGCACATGTTAAGGTGAAAATCACAGAACATATGCAGTTTAACCTTATGAATGTCATAGAGGCATTAAAATATTCAGAAAATTTTCAAAATCCACGTCTGGGCTCCTTTCTCCCTCTTTCCCCACCCCCTTTTCCCTCCTTTTTTCAACATAACTAGGTAACTAAACTTGCCCTTACCTGGTGGTGCCCTACTGTGGGGAATTCCAGCCCTAACTAAAATCATCTTACTTCTTATTTCCAGGTATCTTCCTTATTTAAAAAGTATCATATTATCATATGCACCCTCCACCCCCACCCTATATATATATCTATCTATATATATATATATATATATATATATATATATATATATATATATTTTTTAAGGCTCATAATCTGGTAAGGAATGTTTTTGTTTTGTTTTTTTGAAGCGGTTAATCTTATCAATATATCAAATTAGTAAAGAAAAGACTGGACTCTTTGTTGGTTGAGGAGCCTGGTCCTGGGAAGAAATAAAAGACTGGATTGTTCCTTGGTTGTGGAGCCTGTCTTGGGACAAATAAAAATGTAAGTGAAAGAGATGAAGAGTATCCTGCTGTTAGAGGAGCATCATCAGCACGTAGGATCCTCATTTAAGTTTTCCTGCTGGGTTAATGTGATTGCATAAATGGATAAAGTCTGATATGGAATTGCTGGGGAACACCCGTAATGTAATTAACCAGATAGGGATCATGGGTCTGTCCACTACACCAAAAACAGTGAATGAAAAGTCCTACTACAACATCTTTGAGAATCACATAACATTTACGCCTACATCATATTTTGACCCTATGACTATGTGCGTTTATATTACCAGTGTCTTTTTCCTCATTTGCTAGACACATTGCATACTCTCTCTTCTCTCTGCTGGGAGTATGCTGTGTTGCTCTCACTGTTGGTGGATGAACAGCAAGACAGCACTTCTACTTTATCATTACTGCTTCACAGTACAGTCAGGAATATGACATTGGCAAATGTAATAGGTTTAAAATGTATAATTTCATCTTTGGCAACATATCTAATGTTATTTTGTGTTATTAATTGTTGTTTTTTCAAAAAGGAATAAAATATTGTTGATTTAATCTGATTTTTCAAACAAGATATATACCTCTACCCTCCTGAATATTACTAATTAGGGCTGAGTAATGGCCTGAACTAGGGTATGTAACTCTTTCTCCTGAAACTCTACCCTTAACATTGCAACATAGATTCTAGTGAAATCAATATTCTAAGAAAATATATAGTCTAGTATTGTCCCATTTCTTACAGCTTCGGTTCAGTTATACATTCACTAATGCAGTAGCCATGACTAAATACTGCATAGCCTCTCAAATGAAACCAAGCAATGCAAGACTTATGAATAGCCAAACATATGTCTCTAAGGGAAGCTATATATTGACAACCCACCCACCAACCTGCCCACTCATTGGCTATTGAATTATAGAAACTATGCATCATGAGCCTAAATGTAACGTAGGAGCGCTATAACTTCTGCTTGCAGAGGAAAAGAATCAACACAACTCCCCGAGTGTCCACACATGTGTTCATTGATGCAAGACAGTCTGTGCTTCCCTGTGCATGCGTTTTCCTAGTTAGATCACCAGGGCCTACCTGTTTCTAGCTATCTACATCACTTAGTTTTTCCTGAGAAAATCCTGCTTAGCAACAGTAAGCTTTCACCCAAAACATAACACTGGCCATTTCCTAAACTTCGCCCTTGTACTAACCCTAGCTATATTCCTCTGCACAATAATTATGGTATCATTATGATGATGATGTAATGCCATTTATAGGTCACACACAAGCAGCGAGGACTCCTTAGCCAGAGCCCTGTAAAAACTGAGTGAGTGTGAAGGACTGAAACCCTACTCCTGCTGGTATAGGTTCAGTGCCACCAGGTCACAGAATCAAGGTGGTCACTACGTGTGTGCTTGCACATTGCAAATAGAAACCACTCATGTGCAAGTTAATTGAATCAAGATAACCTGACACAGATAATCCACGAGGGAAGGAAGCTTTATAAAGAGACTGCAGAATAATTTAAAAAGATAAATAGGAATAAATTTGTTTAGCTTCACCCAATTCTGGGCATTCCGTAGCATTTCTTTGTTTGATTTTTAAGTGCAACTTTTCCTCCTCATTTCATATTGTTTAAATTATTCAATAGATCGCACTTTATGTGCCTATGAAGTATCCTCATAGCTAATTAGTGGTTTTATGGAGATCAACCATCAAATGCTACTTATGTTGCATTATTAAAACTTATAAATGGATTTTAAAATGTACAAACCAATTACATTGGAGATCAAATGGTGGGTGCAATGAACACATTTTCAACTCTGCTCTGCACCTCAACATCTTCAAAAACAAATAGCAGTAGCATAGGCTGAGGGAAAACCAACTATGATATAGAGAAGTCCACATCCTTAGATATTAATTAGTATGAGTTCTGTTGGAGGTTTTGGTGCCACTATTCCATCTCTGGGATCAGGTCAGATATTTGATTGAGGTTAGGTGTGATGGCACACCAATGAAGGAGCTACATACTGCAACACATATTTCATTTTTATTTTAATATGTATACCTGTATACAGCTATATATCATTCATATAATATGTATTCAAATGTAGATAGGTTGGTGAATAATTAGATCTGTCTCATACACCTCCAGCCATCATACTTTTCCAACTTTGATATATTAGCCCACGGCATCCACACACGCCCACGGCACCCACACACACCCACATGCTACCACCAAATTATTCTGTGGATAGTTCCTATCAGTCTATCTCCCATATCTCTCCCACACAAAACATGCTGACCAACACTGCTCATATGAAAATGGATGGGTCTTGGCAGGGAAGAGTGGAAGTCATTGACAATCACAGCCACCTCTTAGGAGCTGCCAGGATTGAAGGGAACTAGCTAATAATCTCTTGAATCAAAGAAATACCATAATTCTAGTTGTATTATATTTCACAGACTGAGAAATAGCCTCCAGAGAGATTTTGAGAATGTCTTAATCAGAGAGAATATCAGCAGGAGATAATTCATGAGTGTAAAAGTGACATAAGATAATATTATACAAATATATGTATTATACAACTACCAACAAGATTCTCTTTTTTCTTCTTTTTTTTCCTTTGTTTTTGTTTATTTGTTTGTTTTTCCCCTTTTTGTTTTTGTTTCCTCCCCCCCCCCCCCCCTCCCTTTCTTTCTCCCCATATGACTAGATTTTCTAATTTAGGGATGTCCACTCCCACCCCTACCAACCATACACCTCTATTGCACTTCAACACTATCAAGACTTTGCTTGCAATAAACAGCAATTATTGAACTCTAACTCAACTCCCAAATGTTTGTATACACATCTGATTAGATACAAGTCAACACACTTCCTCCATTCCCTTAGTTCTGGATAAATAGTTCAGTTACTCCAATATAAAAGCTTCCTAGATAACAATCAAATAATAATATTTTCTCTCGCCACCATTTCAACTGTCAGCTTCTCTATTAGGTAATTAAACTATTAC